>LR738713.1:322502858-322560766 GCA_902687465.1 Secale cereale
CACCCAGACGGAGATCTGGAGCTTGTGAAGGGCCTTGTAGATAGTCAGGCTACACCAAGCCTGTTTTATTTTCTAAGTTGTCTGTACTCAGACATGTAGCTTCCGCGTGTGCTTGTATGACTGTATGACTTGAGTGTTGGGTCATGTGACCCCTACCTGTATGGATATGTTATGTATGGCTCTTGGAGCCTTTTAAATAAAGTACTTTGAGTCATAGAGTTCTGTTGTGATGCAATGTTGTATTGCACATATTGTGTGTATGATTGAAATGCTTGGTATGTGTGGGATTCGACACCTAGTTGTTTTCCTTTGGTAGCATACCTTACAGGGAAATGCCTCCTAGTGCTTCCAATGAGCCTTGGTAGCTTGCTACTGCTCGGAACACGTAGGCTGGCCGGCATGTGTCCTTCTTCGTTCTTGTGTCTGTCCCTTAGTGGAAATGTCACGCGTTGTTCCTTTAAGTCCATGTAGCTTGCTACGACTTGGGTTCATACGTTGATGACCGACACGTTCGTTGCTGGGTCATGGATGCCTGTCTCTGTAATTTCGTGTCACTTTTGGTTTATAACTAGCCATGTCGGCCCGGGTTCTCTGTCATATGGATGCTAGCGACACTGTCATATACGTGTGCCAAGATGCGCAAACGGTCCCGGGCCAGGTAAGGTGGCACCCGTGGGGATACCGTGCGTGAGGCCGCAAAGTGATATGACGTGTTACAGCTAGATCGGTGTGACTTAGGATCGGGGTCCTGACAGCGTTGGCATTAGAGCCGGACTGCCTGTAGGTTTCTCAAGCCAAACTGGTCGATGTTGAGTCTATAAAAATTCTTAGTTATATGTAGGGGAATTGATTGTGGAAGGGAACGTAAGGCTCTTTTACTCCTTTACCTTATGCCCTTCTGATCTGAGTCAGTCTATTCTTTCCACGGGGATTTAGGACTAGGCCTCTTCTCCTTACTAGGTTCACGTGTTACTAATCCGTAGACTCTTAGGATTGTTGGTTTCAAGCCTCAGTTCAGTTTCTACCCTTTTAGTATGATGAATTGTTGGACCCGAAACCTTGATAAGATAATGTTGAGTGGCTATGCTATCATTTGTATGATGTCTCAAATCTTTTTTGAGCATTTACAGTTGTTATGCTGCCCGATTTCTTCCAGAAACACTAATGCCTTTGCATTACTTTGTGTTTCAGATGTTTGGCCGCACACCTCACCAAGTGGTTCGTTTGACTCGGTGCATTAATGTGCCCGGGCACACGGCCATGCTAGTCCGTGTGCTGACTGAGACCGGTTACCGTTGGTACCCTGAGTACACCGTGGAGGAACAGTACCGGGATTTCAATCAGAGTCAGTATTTCTGCACAGTCCGGATATACCCCTCATATCCCGGAGCTAACGACCCCATCCATTGGTCTTATGGACTCGGGGTTACTATCGAGATGGCAGTGCAGGATGGCGCCTATTCGATGATGACCATTCTTCGGGCTAGGCATGCCCTGTTGCTGAAAACTGAGTTTTGTTACATGCCAGCCTCACTTCCCGGAGAGGAAGGCTACTACACTGGTCTGTATACCGATGCTGCTCATGAGTAGCCACTGCTTCAGACTACTGTTCAGATGCTGGAGGATAGGGACCATGAGGTCCGTGCCCTCCGAATGGAGCTGTATAACACTCGAGCCGCCCACTGGACTACTTTGACACGGCTTGCACCTGCTGTGCACGCCGGATATCTGGATATGCGGGATTTGTACCCCGTACGGACTCGTCTGCCTGATCGTATGGATTGGCGTGACGTTGGGGGTATTACACCTCCACGTGGGCGTCGGTTACCACCAGCATCAGGCCCGAGGCCACATCCAAGTCCCTATGGTCCACAGCCTTCGAGTGCTCGACAGTTCCAAGATCCATCTGTTCCACTTCCAGGCTACGGTGGTAATCTTTACGAAGATTACTACGAGAATGTCTGAACTAGACCGTGGCAGTAGTAGTATTGTAGTAGTTGTATTTCCACAGTCCTGCGCATCTTGTGGAATATGACTTCGCTAGTACCGAGTTTCGGAGGTGTAGTTAAATAATGTATAGGAGCTTGGAATGCCTCTGATGGGATGTATCGTCTTTCACCGCAGTTGTACTTTAGCCTTGGCTTGTACTAAACTATGTATGGTGTGTATGACCACTGGTGTATATATAGCAGTTTCTATATTACCATGTCGTACGAATGAACATCTCTGCATTTCGTGCCATCCATTACATTCTGCACTCCTATGTCAAGTTTTTGCCATCCTTGTCTAAACCGTTGTTTTGTTTTCCTAGGATGGTCAACACTCGCAGCACTCCTGCTGCTCAAGAGCAGGGTGAGGCTAGTGGGGCTAGAGATGAGAATCTACCCAGCCACCCTCCTTGGCTGAAGTTATGCTCGAGGCAGAACGGAACAAGAGAGAGACCAACCGTCTGCTGGAACGCATAGAGCAGAACACTGGGTTTCGTCAGAGGAATGACATGGTGTCAATCAATGACTTTATCAAGATGTGCCCACCGAAGTTCCATCACTCCACTGAACCTCTGGATGCGGATGTCTGGCTTCGTAGTATCACCCACAAGCTACACTCTGCCCGTGTGGCCGAAGCTGATAAGGTTACCTACGCTGCCTACCATCTGAGGGTGTAAGGGCATATTTCTCCCTAAGTAGTTTTGGTGATTGATGACAATACATTTGCGGACTGATCGTGTGCTCTAAGCTCATACAGGTATATCTCCCTTATGGCACAAGACGATTGCTTGCCCCTCGGATTCTATGAAGGACGGTGTTTTCTTTTTGCTCCCTGTCGGTGGCTTTGAGTAATAGGAAAGCCGTACTATTAAGAGGGGGTCCGCGTCGGAAAGGATTGGGTAGAATCAACACGTACACATCCTTCTCCCACACCACCTTTCCTTGCTTCTCTGGAGGTCCAACTGGTTATTTTTCGTTTGTGCAAAACTGTGGCTTCTTAACTGATCAACTGCCTGGCAAGCGGTAGTACCGCTCAACCAAGCGGTAGTACCGCGCAGTTACACGGTAGTACCGCCTGCCGACACGGTAGTACCGCTCCCACGGTAGTACCGCGTCCCCGGAGCGGTAGTACCGTGTATCTGGCGCAGGCGCTGAGTCTAAGTACAAAAGTGGATGCGGAAGTAATTTTTTACTTCCACATACAACGCGGTAGTACCGCTTATCTTAAGCGGTAGTACCGTGTCGCGTTTTGCTACTACCATTTTCCCTGCGGATGTAGCCACGGATGTAATTTATTTCATCTGTGGTTGTCAATCATGTCGCAATCTTTTGCCTATGCGGTAGTACCGCTTCCCAAGCGGTAGTACCGCTCAGCCAGCGGTAGTACCGCAACTCATGCGCGGTACTACCGCTCTCTGCGGGCTGAAAACTCCAATAACGGTTGGATTTGTCCCCCCACTATATATAGGGGGTCTTCTTCTCCAAGAAGACTTACCTCTTCCCCCACTACTCCATTGTTGCTCCGAAAGCTCCATTTCCGCCCGATCTCTCTCCCTAGCCAATCAAACTTGTTGATTTGCTCGGGATTGCTTGAGGAGGCATCGATCTACACTTCCACCAAGAGATATTTGATTCTCCCCACTAATCCCTTGCGGATCTTGTTACTCTTGGGTGTTTGAGCACCCTAGACGGTTGAGGTCACCTCGAAGCCATATTCCATTGTGGTGAAGCTTCGTGGTTTGTTGGGAGCCTCCAAGTTGTGGAGATAGCCCCAACCTTGTTTGTAAAGGTTCGGTTGCCGCCTTCAAGGGCACCACTAGTGGAATCACGGCACCTTGCATCGTGTGAGGGCGTGAGGAGAATACGGTGGCCCTAGTGGCTTCTTGGGGAGCATTGTGCCTCCACACCGCTCCAACGGAGACGTACTTCCCCTCAAAGGGAAGGAACTTCGGAAACACATCCTCGTCTCCACCGGTTCCACTTGTGGTTATTTCTTACCTTTACTTTTGCATGCTTTACTTGTTCAACTCCTATAGCATGCATGTATAGTTGTTGTCCTTCTTTTTCTTAGTTGTCATCCTAGTAGAATATCTAGACAACTTATTTTGTCGCTTAATTTTAAGTGGTTAAGAAAAGCTAAAAATTGTTAGTTGCCTATTCACCCCCCCCTCTAGTCAACCATATCGATCCTTTCAATTGGTATCAGAGCCTCGTCTCTTTTTAAGGACTTTACCGTCCAAAGAGTATGGTTGACAACGTAGTCGAGACGGAGGACCATTCCGGTGGAAATCCGTCCTTGCCTACGTCAGATGGGGGAGCCTCGGTCACTCGTGAGGAGTTCAATGTGGCCTTGACCACATTGAAAGAATCACTAGCGAGCGAGGTCAAAGGCATGTTTAAAGAAATGCTTGAGGGGCTTAAATTATCCACCTCACCGTTGGAAGTGGGTCGTCCCGCTACCAACGTGTCGGAGGCTAATCCCGACAAGGGAGAAGCTAGTAGTGAGCAAGCCCCGGTCACTAAGAATGGGAGTGGGAAATTTGCCCAATCTGCTCCTCCTACTCACTATGGAGGACCCGTTCCCACACCTCATTTAAATTCTGTTGGGCCCCCTCCCAAGTTCGTTAAAAATACTAATTTTGCTACTTGGGTGTTTCGTTTCAAACGTCATATTAATCATTGTTCCACTAACCTTTGTAGAATCATTGAGCAAGGTTTTTATCCGTATGATCCCGACAACATGACTCCAAGAGAAACTGCCGATCATCAGTTCAACGAGTCCGCACTTTGCATTCTTCAAGATTCCATCCCTCCTGAAGACATTGCTCACCTTCGTCCCTTCACTGTGGCCAAGGAAGCATGGGAGCATGTTGGCACAATGTACAAGGGAAGCACAAGTATTCAACGCTCCAACTATGAAGTGGTGCAAGATGAAGCTGATGAGTTTGCTATGATCGAAGATGAAGATCCTCGTGAACTTTATCGAAGATTAACTATTCTTGCAGTGTCTCTTTGAGATCATGGCAGTAAGGATACGGATGACAATTGGATCAAGCGCAAGTTCCTCAAGGCCATGGTGCCCTATCATAAAGCCATGTCCTCTGTCATTCGTCAGAGACCGGACTTCCACACTTTATCCTCAAACGAAGTGTTGGATGAATTTGTTGCCATGAGGATCCTTGACGTAACCGCCGACAATGCGGTCCTAAGAGCTCAACGATCCAAGAAGCCTAATCTTGCTCTGAAGGCCAAGGCTTGTGTGGAAGAGGAGGAAGTGGAAGATGATGATGAGTGTTGCCCCGAGGACACCAAATATGCCTATCACGAGCACATGGCTCTTGCTTCAAGGCAATTCTGGGGCAAGAAGAACTCAAGGTCCAACTTTAACAGGAACAACTCCAGTGGGAACAAAGGGAAGCAACGAGTAAGGACATGCTTCAACTGTGGAAATGTAAGTCACTTCGTTGTGGATTGCCCATATGAGAAGAGAGAAGACTTTGGAGGCAAGCTCATTCGAAAGGACAAGTCAAAGTCCTATCCCAACAAGAACAACTTCATCAAGGAGACTCCTCCGAAAGTGTTGGTGGCTCAAGAAGAATATGTGGAGGATGATGACAATGATGAAGACGATGAGGTGACCACTATGGCCACAATTGCAATTGCTACCACTCCGCACTCATCTCTCTTCAACTCACCAAACGAGAACATCACCGCCAAGTGTCTCATGGCCAAGGCCACCAACAAGGTAACCCCAAACATCAATACTACTAGCTCTTCTAACCCTTCATTGACTAATTGTATTGATGAGGGTGAGGGTATTAAGGAGGGAGAAAATGAATTTGATGTGTTCATAAAGAATCTCAAGGGCAAACCCAAGAAGCATTTTGTTGCTCTCTTGGAACAACTCGGTGAGGCCAATGACATTATCGAGGCTCACGAGGAAACCATTACTAAAATGGAAGGGCATAGTCGAGACTATGCCGATGAGATATCGGATCTCTCTAACACCCTAGAGGAAGAGCGTGGTCTTCGTTTGACTCTTGAGGAGTCACACAACGATGATCATGCTAAATTAAAGAAAGATCTTGATCATGCTTTAGTTGTCTCTCGTGTCCTTAACTCTGAGAAGGCAAAACTTGAGGTTGACCATGCTAAACTCAAAGAGGAGTTTGACATACTTGACAAGGCTCACAAGGCCTTGAAAGGAATGCATGCTACTCTCAAGGAGTCTCATGATCAACTCCAAGTTTCGCTAACCAAGGAAAAGGCTATCTTTCCTCGCATGGTTTTAATTGATAATGCAAATGCTACTAACCCATGTTGTGAGCATGTGCATCTTGTTGAAGAAAATTCTGAACTAAAGAAGCGACTTGAGAAATGCCTTGTGACTTGCATACAAGGTGAGAAGAACCTCAACGCCCGTTTGAGAAATCAAAAGGAAGTTGTGGCAAAGGAAGGAATTGGGTTTGCTCCTAAGCCCAAGAAGAAGAAGAATGACAAGACAAAGCAACCACCCCCTCTCCGACAATCCTTTGTGAAAGAAGGAGAGGGCACGTCAACCAAGAAGAAAAGTGGTGGTGTCAAGAAAAACTCCACCATACCATCAAACATGGCCGGCGATTTTAATCCTTCATATGTTTTATGCCGTGCTAGTGATGGCCATGTGTTTGCTAAATTTGTTGGTTCTTCTTATGAGTACATTGAATGGTCCATTTGGGTTCCTAAGACCCTTGTCACTAACCTCAAAGGACCCATTACCAAATGGGTACCTAAATCCAAGCATTAATCTATTGTAGGGGTTTCCTTCCGGTGGGGGATCATGGTTGCTCGATAGCGGAGCCACAAATCATATGACCGGAAGCAAAGACTTGGTGGTGGACGTGCATCTCGGTTCATCTATGGCCACCAACGTCGAATGGGGTGATGCTTCATCTTCTAAGGTATTGGGACTTGGCAAGGTTGTTGTCTCTCATGATCTCACGATCGAGAAAGTCATGCTTGTTGAGTCCCTTGCATACAATCTACTTTCTGTTCGCCAACTTGCACTCATGGGCTTTGCTACATTCTTTGATATTGATTCTGTGGCCCTCTTGTGGAGCAAGACTCTTAAAGTAGCCTATGTTGGGCATGTCGAGAACGGTCTTTATGTGGTTAACTTCTCGAAGCAACCCACTAAGGTCGCGACATGCCTAATGGCTAAAGTTGATGTGGGATGGCTTTGGCATCGCCGTTTGGCCCACGTCAATATGAGATCTTTGCAAAGTCTTCTCAAGGGGGACCATGTCCGAGGACTAACAAATGTTAGCTTTGCCAAAGATCGTGCTTGCAGGGCGTGCATTGAAGGAAAATTACTTGAGAAGGCTCACCCTCCCACGACTATCATCTATTCAAAGAGACCTCTAGAGCTCCTCCACATGGCTCTCTTTGGGCCTCCCACTTTTGATAGTCTTGGGGGTAGGAAATATTGCTTGGTGATTGTGGATGATTACTCAAGATATACCTGGGTGTACTTCTTCAAGAAGAAGAGTGAGACCCAACAAACCGTCATCAACTTTGCAAATGAAGCTCAACGACAACATGAAGCAAAGATTTTGATGATCAGAAGTGACAATGGCACCGAGTTCAAGAACTACACCTTGGATGAGTTTCTTGGTGATGAGGGGATCAAACATCAGTATGCCGCCCCATATACCCCTCAACAAAATGGTGTTGCGGAGAGAAAGAACCGAACCTTAATAGATGCTGCAAGAACCATGATGGCTGAATTCAACTCTCCATACAACTTTTGGGCCGAAGCCATCAACACCGCTTGCCATGCGTCAAATCGTCTCTATCTCCGCAAAGGCTTGAACAAAACTCCGTATGAGATTCTTACCGGTAACAAGCCCAATCTCAAGTACTTCCGGGTGTTCCGGTGTAAGTGTTTCATTCTCAAGAAAGGTGTTCGTTTGTCTAAATTTGAATCTAGAGCTCATGAGGGCATATTTGTTGGTTATGCTACAAACTCTCATGCTTACCGTGTCCTCAACAAGTCCACTGGACTCATAGAGGAGACGAGTAACATAGAGTTTGATGAAAATAACGGCTCCCAAGTGGAGCAAAGTGGTACTTGTGATGCAGGTGATGAAATTCCTCCTCAAGCCATAAGAAGAATGGGTGTTGGATATATCCTACCCATTGAGGAACCCCTTGTGGCCGAAGGAGAAGGACAATGTTCCACTCAAGTGGAACCATCACCAACCCAAGACCCACACGCTTCCAAAGAACAAAATGAAGGCCCTCAGCCTGATGAACAAGGCCAAGTGCAAGATCAACCTCAAGTTGGTGAAGAACCTCCAATTGATGCACAAGGCCAAGTTCAGTCTCCCGAGCAAGATCAAGGTCAAGAGGAAGCTCAAGATCAAGATCTTGCTCATGATGACGCTCAAGATGATCAACTCAATGCTCCTTAGTTATCACTTGAAGAGCAATTAGAGCGTCGTGCTGCAAAAGTTGCCTCCAGGCTTGCTTCCAACAAGCATCACATCGAGAACATTTTAGGAAGCATCAATAGGGGGGTAAGCACTCGTAGACAATTAGCAAACTATTGTGCTCATCAAGCTTTTGTCTCCTTTGTTGAACCTAAGAAGGTCTATGAGGCGCTCGAAGACCCTAACTGGCTCAATGCCATGCATGAAGAACTCAATAACTTCGAGCGCAACAAAGTGTGGCGCCTGGTGCCAAGACCAAAGGAGAACCATAATGTCATTGGAACCAAATGGATCTTTAAGAACAAGCAAGATTCCCATGGCATTGTCATCCGCAACAAGGCACGTTTGGTGGCTCAAGGCTACTCCCAAGTCGAGGGTATCGACTACGGTGAAACCTTTGCCCCCGTTGCTCATCTTGAATCCATTCGTTTGTTGCTTGCCTATGCTTCCCATCATAACTTTAAATTGCAACAAATGGATGTGAAATGTGCATTTCTTAATGGTCCCATTAATGAGTTGGTGTATGTTAAACAACCCCCGGGGTTCGAGGATCCTAAGTTCCCCAATCATGTGTATCAACTTGATAAGGCACTCTATGGCCTTAAACAAGCCCCACGAGCGTGGTATGAGCACCTTACCGAGTTGTTACAAGATCATGGGTTTGAAATTGGGAAAATCGACCCCACTCTTTTTACTAAGAAGGTCAAAGGGGAGTTGTTTGTATGCCAACTATATGTTGATGATATTATCTTTGGTTCTCCTAACAAAGCTTTCAATGATGAGTTCGCTGCACTCATGACCACACATTTTGAGATGTCCATGATGGGAGAGTTGAAGTACTTCCTTGGATTTGAGATCAAACAACGAAGAGAAGGCATCTTCATCAAACAATCCAAGTATACTCAAGACATGCTCAAGAGGTTCAACCTTAGTGATGTCAAGCCGGCTACTACTCCAATGCCAACCAAATGCCAGCTTGACATTGATCCCAATGGTAAAGCGGTGGATCAAAAGGTATATTGCTCTATGATCGGATCTTTGCTTTACGTTTGTGCATCGAGACCGGATATTATGTTGAGTGTGGGAATTTGTGCACGGTTTCAAGCCTCACCTAAGGAAAGTCACTTTGTGGCCGTCAAGCGAATCTTTCGATATTTGGCTCATACCCCAAACTTTGGCTTATGGTACCCAAGAGGAGCAAATTTCAACCTTGTTGGTTTCTCTGATTCTGACTGGGCGGGAGACAAAGTGGATAGGAAGTCCACCTCGGGAGGGTGCCAATTTCTTGGTTGCTCTCTTGTTAGTTGGTCTTCCAAAAAGCAAAGTTGTGTATCTCTCTCGTCCACCGAAGCAGAATATGTGGCCGCTGGCAGTTGCTGTGCTCAACTCTTATGGATGAGGCAAACTTTAAAGGATTACGGTGTCACTTGTGACAAAGTGCCTCTTTGGTGTGACAATGAAAGTGCCATCAAGATTTCTCTCAACCCGGTGCTACACTTCAAGACGAAGCATATTGAGATTCGGTATCACTTCATCCGGGATCACATAAGGCAAGGAGAAATCGAGCTTCACTACGTCAACACTCATGATAACCTTGCAGATATCTTCACGAAGCCTCTGGATGAAGCAAGATTTCGCGAGTTAAGGCATGAGCTAAATATCATTGATTTGAGCAATGTGGTTTGAATCTGTGCACACACTCCTCACACTCGACATAGCTATCTTGTCTAGATGTAGGCATGGACTTAGGGGGAGTACTGTTCTCTCAATGAACTATTCCTCCCCCCATTATGCATAAACTAACCAAAACTTCTTCATTTGCCATACATAGTTGGCTTAAATGCTTCAAGTTGAGCTTTGATCATGGGCCCAAGGATAATTCTTCGCGGTGCCATATCTATAAAACTCAAACATAGGTGGCCTCGGCCACCGCCCTCTTGTGAGGAATTTGTGTTTCTTGTTCTGCTTGTGCACATGGTGTTTTTACTCTCTCTAGTGCTTAAAGCCTCTTGCCTTTTTCGTGCATTTTCTTGGGGGAGCGGTACTACCGTAATAGTTTACGGTACTACCGCGGAGGACATACGGTACTACCGCACCTCCAACACGGCAGTAATTTTTTACTGCCGCTGGTAGGGCGGTACTACCGCCCAGCGAGCGGTACTACCGTGCGAGCGGTACTACCGCGATGACCGCGGTACTACCGTACATATCCGAACATGTGGGGGTTATAAGCAGGCAGGGGGAGTTCCATCTCCCCCATACCCATTCACTCCTAACCCCCACGTCGTCCCTGTCTCTCTCTCTCTCAAGAACGCCACCGGAGGACCTCGCCGGATCTCCTCCCTCGGCCACTCTTCTCGCTTTCTGACCGGTGGAATCGATCCCCACCACGTCCTCTTGCCATGGATGCAGGTTTCTCCCCTTTTCCCCTCTTCTTATTGCCTTGCCTAAGTTTTTAGGGTTAGGGGAGATGCTTAGTGTTCTTGTGTTCTTCGTGATCTTATCCATGGATGCTTAGGATGTGGGAGAGTGTTTGTGCACTAGAAATATGATTAGAGCTGTTGCTACGAAGTTACTATGATCAGCCGTAGTACCGTGTGTCGATCTCGTTGGTAGTTTCTAGATCTACTCTTCTCAGATCTGTTTCATGCGGTACTACCGCTGGAGAACCGCGGTACTACCGCACGATGTAATCCAGATCTGATCTGACCTGAGCGGTACTACCGCTGTCCTCAGCGGTACTACCGCTCGGGCGGAAGTAAAAATTTAGTACTGCTTGCCGAGCGGTACTACCGCGACCCAATGCGGTACTACCGCTCCGCATGCAGCACTAAGTTTTTAGTTCCGCCCCTTCGGGCGGAAGTAAAAATTTAGTACTGCTTGCCGAGCGGTACTACCGCGACCCAATGCGGTACTAACGCTCCGCATGCAGCACTAAGTTTTTAGTTCCGCCCCTTTGATGGAAGTAAAATATTACTACCGCAAAGTATGCGGTACTACCGCGTCCGTATGCGGTACTACCGCTTACGTTGCGGTACTAATATTTTAGTTCCGCCTCTTCTGGCGGAAGTAAAATATTACTACCACAGTGTACGCGGTACTACCGCATCCACCTGCGGTACTACCGCTTACCCTGCGGTACTAATTTTTTACTTCCGCAAGGGTCAGCATTACTATCGCTTGTATCATATTTTCTTCGTAGCATGTTCTCTTTTCTATTTCTCCTGGTTTCTTGTGTCTTTCGAGGCTTTGGCATTGATTCTTCTTGTGTTTGTGTTGTTGTGGTCTTGTGTTTGTGTTTTTAGGTGGTGGCTCCGGTTTTGAGGGTCGTCGTACCAACCCTATCCGCGACACCGGTTCCAAGCGCCTGCGTACCCCAAGTGATGTGCCAGAGGGCTCCAATTCCCAGCGCCGGTACAAGACTTCAGCCAACAAATGTAAGGAATCCTCAATGTCTATGGAGGAGATGCCTGCTGCTGAGTTCATGTCTCGAAGGAAGATCAACCCGTATGGAGAACCCCGTGAGCACTTTCCTAGAGATGATATCTTCTGGACCAAGCAGCAGTTTCGCATCTATCATGAGGTGCTCAAGACCAAGGCCAATCTTTATGTGGATGCTCACTGGGTGGATGTGGAGCACATGAGGAAGGACAAGAACCGGGCATACTTTGCAGAAGCCCTTGATTTGATCGAGCAGTTGGGTCTGGAGCACATCATGACCTTCCAGAACGACTTTGACCCTGAGCTTATTGCGCAGTTCTATGCCTCTGTCAATTTCCAAGCCAAGGAGGATCGCCCCATGACTTGGATGACCAATGGTCACAAGATGACCTCTACTTGGAAGGAGTTCATGGATCTTCTTCAGCTTCCTGATGAGGGTCTCCATACCCCAATTGGTTTTCGGCCTCACGCCAATCCTGAATCAGCAAACAAAGACAAACTGCTTCCATTTTATGAGGAAAAGACTCTTGCTAGTGGCAAAAGGACTTGGGTGTTGAACCCCTTCTTGGACATCATGTATCGGATCTTTCGCAACACTCTGTTCCCTCGTGTTGGCGATAAGGACAAGGTCCATGCCTATCTGGTTGATATGCTTCTAATGTGTCAAGAGGCTCGCTCCGCCCAGGCTGCACCGCTTGACATTTCCCACATCATGTGGAATGAGCTCCGGTTTGCCGTCTACTCTCGCAAGGTACCCATCTATGGTCCATACTTATTTCTGCTAATCTCCAAGACTTGGGAGAAGTTGTACCCAGAGGAGGAGTTCGAGGCCGACTGCTACCGCCATGACCCTATCCGGCTTCGCGTCAAGACTCGTTGGGCCAACACCACTACTCATGCTCAGGCTGCTGCTGCCCAGATGGGCACTGAGGAGGAGCCTGTGGAGGAGACTGCTGATGTGCGCTCTGGCAGATTTGCCCCTTCTTCTTCCTCTGTAGTGGAGAAGCCTTCTTGGGCTAAAAGGCTTCAGCAGAAGATGAAGGCCCTCTTCTGCATGCAGGCTAAGGGGCAATACCATGCTCATGTGACTGACAAGAAGACACGTCAGCGTGACAAGAAGATCCTGGCTTTGTATGGAGAGGAGGTTTCCAATGGATCCGAGGACAACATCACTCATGAGGCTACCTGGATGGCTCGCCAGGGGTACAAGTGGTCAGAGTCTGATGAGGAGTATCAGCCAGAGCAGCAGGGATCTGATGATGAGTATCAGGAGGAGCAGCAGGGGTTTGATGATGAGTATGACGACTGAGCTTCTCCCGGGCTGCCACTCGTCTTCGTGTCCTCTTTTCCCCTTTGTGGTGTCTCGATGACAAAGGGGGAGAGTGATTTGCCGTCTTGTGCCTGTTCGTGTGTTTTTCGTTGAACTCTGGTTTATTTGCGTGTTTGTGTCGTGTGCGTGAGACTATCATATGGTGTAAGACATATGCCCCGTTATCGTTGAACTTATCATTATGTCTTTAATGTTTATCCAGTGCACTTAGTGTTATATAGAGTATCTCGTGTGTAGATTATAGGGGAGCACTATACCTAGTATGTGTGTTGTGCAGTCCAAAGCACAATCGTGTGAAGGCACACATCCAGGGGGAGCTCACCTATACTCTAGGGCTTGTATTGCATACTCTATTATCTCTTCTCTGTGCAAATCTCGTGTTGTCATCAATACACCAAAAAGGGGGAGATTGTAAGGGCATATTTCTCCCTAAGTAGTTTTGGTGATTGATGACAATACATTTGCGGACTGATCGTGTGCTCTAAGCTCAGACATGTATATCTCCCTTATGGCACAAGACGATTGCTTGCCCCTCGGATTCTATGAAGGACGGTGTTTTCTTTTTGCTCCCTGTCGGTGGCTTTGAGTAATAGGAAAGCCGTACTATTAAGAGGGGGTCCGCGTCGGAAAGGATTGGGTAGAATCAACACGTACACACCTTCTCCCACACCACCTTTCCTTGCTTCTCTGGAGGTTCAACCGGTTATTTTTCGTTTGTGCAAAACTGTGGCTTCTTAACTGATCAACTGCCTGGCAAGCGGTAGTACCGCTCAACCAAGCGGTAGTACCGCGCAGTTACACGGTAGTACCGCCTGCCGACACGGTAGTACCGCTCCCACGGTAGTACCACGTCCCCGGAGCGGTAGTACCGTGTATCTGGCGCAGGCGCTGAGTCTAAGTACAGAAGTGGATGCGGAAGTAATTTTTTACTTCCGCATACAACGCGGTAGTACCGCTTATCTTAAGCGGTAGTACCGTGTCGCGTTTTGCTACTACCGTTTTCCCTGCGGATGTAGCCACGGATGTAATTTATTTCATCCGTGGTTGTCAATCATGTAGCAATCTTTTGCCTATGCGGTAGTACCGCTTCCCAAGCGGTAATACCGCTCAGCCAACGGTAGTACCGCAACTCATGCGCGGTACTACCGCTCTCTGCGGGCTGAAAACTCCAATAACGGTTGGATTTGTCCCCCCGACTATATATAGGGGGTCTTCTTCTCCAAGAAGACTTACCTCTTCCCCCACTACTCCATTGTTGCTCCGAAAGCTCCATTTCCGCCCGATCTCTCTCCCTAGCCAATCAAACTTGTTGATTTGCTCGGGATTGCTTGAGGAGGCATCGATCTACACTTCCACCAAGAGATATTTGATTCTCCCCACTAATCCCTTGCGGATCTTGTTACTCTTGGGTGTTTGAGCACCCTAGACGGTTGAGGTCACCTCGAAGCCATATTCCATTGTGGTGAAGCTTCGTGGTTTGTTGGGAGCCTCCAAGTTGTGGAGATAGCCCCAACCTTGTTTGTAAAGGTTCGGTTGCCGCCTTCAAGGGCACCACTAGTGGAATCACGGCACCTTGCATCGTGTGAGGGCGTGAGGAGAATACGGTGGCCCTAGTGGCTTCTTGGGGAGCATTGTGCCTCCACACCGCTCCAACGGAGACGTACTTCCCCTCAAAGGGAAGGAACTTCGGAAACACATCCTCGTCTCCACCGGTTCCACTTGTGGTTATTTCTTACCTTTACTTTTGCATGCTTTACTTGTTCAACTCCTATAGCATGCATGTATAGTTGTTGTCCTTCTTTTTCTTAGTTGTCATCCTAGTAGAATATCTAGACAACTTATTTTGTCGCTTAATTTTAAGTGGTTAAGAAAAGCTAAAAATTGTTAGTTGCCTATTCACCCCCCCTCTAGTCAACCATATCGATCCTTTCAGAGGGCCCTGCCAGTTTATAGTGGGAGAACTTTGAGGCTATGCGTCCTGCTGGCCAAATCACTACTTGGGTTGAGTTCAGTGAGGCATTCCGTGAACATCACATTCCGAAAGGTCTCATGGATCGCAAGCGGGAGGAATTCTGCAATTTCACCCTGGGCCGGTTAACTGTGGATGGCTATAGTCGCGAGTTTGGCAACTTGGCACGCTATGCACCTGAGGAAGTATCCACCGATGCCAAGAAGCAGGCGAGGTTCCGCAAGGGACTCAGCCCTGAACTCCGCCGAGATCTACGTCTACACGAGTGCACTTCCTTCCAGAAGCTGGTAAACAAAGCTATCAGTGCTGAGACGGGCCAGACTGATTTCGAAGCCACATGCAAGCATCCTCGTGATTTTGGTTCCTCATCCGGCTCTGGCTCTCACAAGCGTCGTGTGTGGGTTCCTAACACTGCTCTGCCACCCAAGTACACACCGAGGCCATCCTATGAGACGCCTCGCCCAACTCAACAGTATGCACCTGCCAAGACTTATGGGGGATCACCTACCAACTTTTCTGCACGCACTGGCACTGTGACATGCTTCAAGTGTGGAGAACCGGGGCACTACATGCGTGAGTGTCCTCAGAACCAACCAGGAAAACCCGTTGGCCGTGGTAAGCCAACCGGCAAGGTGAATTATGTCAAGCCAATCCCCACTGCACGTGGTCATGTCAACTATGTCTCTGCTGAGGAAGCTTATGAGGATCCTAATGTCGTCCTTGGTACGCTTCTCGTTAACTGCCATCCGGCATCTGTTCTTTTCGATACTGGAGCATCCCATTCGTTCATATCTGAGAGCTATGCTCGAATGCACAACATGACTTTTTGTGACATGCCTACTTCCATGGTTATTCAAACTCCTGGTTCAAAGTGGCAAACCTCTAGGGTAAGCAATGGAAATGAAATTCTTGTCGATAGACTTGTTTTCCTTGCATCTTTAATTGCTCTCAAGTCCTCGGACATAAACATCATCTTGGGTATGGATTGGATGACAACTCATTACGCCAAGATTGATTGCTACACTAGGACCGTTCAACTTACACACCCATCCGACAAGATAGTCAATGTCTTGACCCGAATGGCTGAGCGTCAGCTCTGCTCCCTTAATGCCAGCCCTCTACCAGAACTCGAAGATATTCCGGTAGTCTGTGACTTTCCGGATGTTTTTCCAGAAGAACTGCCAGGAATTCCACCTGACAGAGATGTCGAGTTCGTGATAGATCTTATCCCTGGAACTGTCCCAATCTCTAGGAGACCTTATAAGATGGCACCCCTAGAATTAGCTGAGCTTAAGAAACAACTCGATGAGTCCTTGCAAAAAGGTTTCATCCGTCCTAGCTCTTCCCCTTGGGCTTGTCCCGTCCTCTTTGTCAAGAAGAAGGATGGAAAGGAACGGATGGTTGTAGATTACCGACCTGTCAATCTGGTCACCATAAAGAACAAGTATCCGCTCCCCAGGATCAACGACCTGTATGATCAGCTCGCTGGATCCTCAGTCTTTTCTAAAATGGATTTGAGGTTGGGCTACCATCAAATCAAAATCAAGAATGGGGACATTCCTAAAACGGCTTTTGTTACTCGTTATGGCCAATATGAGTACACCGTCATGTCCTTCGGATTAACCAATGCCCCAGCCACCTTCTCCCGGCTAATGAATTCTATATTCATGGAGTACTTGGATAAATTTGTCGTGGTATACCTCGATGATATACTCATTTACTCCAAGAACAAGAAAGATCATGCTGAGCATCTAAGGCTGGTATTGACGAAACTTCGAGAGCACCGTCTTTATGCCAAATTCTCTAAATGTGAATTCTGGTTGCCGGAAGTGACCTATTTAGGTCATGTGATCTCTGGCAAGGGTATAGCTGTCAATCCCGAGCGAGTTCAAGCCGTCCTTGATTGGACTCCCCCTGAATCGGTCAAGCAAGTTAGGAGTTTCCTTGGCTTAGCAAGCTATTGCCGACGCTTCGTCGAGAATTTCTCCAAGGTTGCTAAACCTCTAACTGAACTCCTTAAGAAGGATAAAAAGTTTGAGTGGACCCCACAGTGCGAGTCCAGCTTTCAGGAACTGAAAAGACGCCTGACATCTGCACCCGTACTGGTACCACCATACTTTTCCAAGGATTTTATAATCTACTGCGACGCCTCGCGACAAGGACTAGGTTGCATGCTCATGCAAGATCGTCAAGTGATCGCATACGCATCTCGACAGTTGCGTCCACATGAGGATAACTATCCTACACATGATCTAGAGCTTGCAGTTGTAGTCCATGCACTCAAAACATGGCGACATTACCTTCTTGGTAATCGCTATGAAATCTTCACTGATCACCAAAGTCTGAAATATATCTTCACCCAACCGGACTTGAATCTCAGGCAAAGATGTTGGGTTGAATTGCTCACAGATTACGACTTAGGAATCACTTACACCCCTGGGAAGGCCAATGTCATGGCCGACGCACTAAGTCGTAAGTCTTATTGTAACAACCTGATGTTACAACAAGGGCAACCACTTCTTTACGAGGAATTTCATAAGCTTAACCTTCACATTGCTCCTCGAGGATTCCTTTCCACCTTGGTGGCGAAACCTACCCTTATGGATCAAATCATAGCTGCCCAGAAGCAAGATACAGGGATTTCCCGAATTAAGAGAAACATTCACAAATGAGTTGCAGGTTGTTTCTCCATTGATAACAGAGGTGTTGTTTTCTTCGAGAATCGTTTAGTGGTTCCCAAGAACCAACATCTACGGTAGTTAATCCTTAAGGAGGCACATGAATTTCCTCTCACAATTCATCCCGGTAGTACCAAAATGTATCAGGACCTACGTCAGAGGTTCTGGTGGACTAGGATGAAGAGAGAAATCGCTCGATTCATTGCTAACTACGACGTTTGTCGTCGAGTCAAAGCAGAGCATCAACGGCCTGCTGGCACCCTTCAACCTTTAGCTGTTCTTGAATGGAAATGGGACAAGATCGGTATGGACTTCATTACCGGGTTTCCCAGGACCAGGAAAGGGAATAATGCTATCTTCGTCGTTATCGACCGCCTCTCTAAAGTAGCCCATTTCTTGACTGTTCGAGAGAGTATTACCGCTAGCCAGCTAGCAGATTTGTATATCTCTCGGATAGTATCACTTCATGGTGTGCTGTTGGAGATTAACTCCGACCGAGGAAGTCTTTTCACTTCATGATTTTGGGAAAGTTTCCAGAATGCTATGGGAACTCATCTCTCTTTCAGCACCGCCTTCCATCCTAAGTCAAGTGGTCAAGTGGAACGAGTCAATCAAATTCTGGAAGACATGCTTCGAGCCTCTGTCATCTCTTTCGGTATGGAATGGGAAAAGTGTCTTCCATTTGCCGAATTCGCTTATAACAATAGTTATCAAGCCAGCTTGGGCAAAGCTCCCTTCGAAGTTCTATATGGACGAAGATGTCGAACACCTCTTAACTGGTTAGAAACCGGGGAAAGACAATTCTTTGGTCCGGATATGATCCAGGAAGCAGAAGAGCAAGTTCGCATCGTTCGTGAGAAATTAAAAATAGCCCAGTCTCGCCAGAAGAGCCAATATGATAGTCATCATAAGGCTGTGACTTTTGAAGTCGGTGATAAGGCTTACCTTCGGGTTACTCCTCTTAAGGGAACCCATCGCTTCGGTATCAAAGGCAAATTGGCCCCTCGTTACATCGGTCCTTTTCTCATTCTTGCGAAACGAGGAGAAGTTGCCTACCAATTGGAACTACCTCCGCACCTCTCCAGAGTTCATGATGTCTTCCACGTTTCTCAACTCAGGTGATGCTTCTCGGATCCTATCCGCGGAGTGGACCACGAAACGCTTGATCTCCAGGACAATCTCACATATCGAGAATACCCCATTCGTATTCTTGATCAAACCGAGCGCACCACTCGACGTCACAATATCAAGTTTCTCAAGGTTCAATGGTCACATCATTCTGAGAGTGAAGCTACTTGGGAAAGGGAGGATCGCCTTCGACTTGAGTACCCCACCCTCTTTCCGGAGGAACCCGAATCTTGGGACGCGATTCTTTTGAGTGGGGGTGAGTTGTCACATCCCTAGTCAGTGCTTGCATTAGGACTAGCTAGAGTGTGCATCATGTTTACTTTTCAAAGAAACTTGAAATGGGAATGACAGAAACCCCAACACCCCTCTTCTAACAACTAGGGTTTAGTAAAATCTTTTCCAATGTACCCAAAATGCCCTTAAAAAATGTTCATCATTTCTGCCTTGGTCTTAAACCTCTGCCAAAAATGGTGCACAATTTTCTAGGACATCCAAGGTCTCTGGATTAATTCATATGGTATTTGCATTTGGGCATTTAAATGCTATAAAATAAATTGTGTGCCCAAATAATCATAAACTAAAATGTTCCATGCTGTTCATATTATATACAGTGGGCCTGACTAGTTTTATGAGCTATAAAAATGTTCTGGCATTTTTATTAATTCAACAAAGTTGCAAAAGAAATGAAACAGAAAGAAATAGAAAAAAAGGAGAGAGAAAGAGTTTACCTGGCGCCTAACGGGCCCACCTGCCGGCCCAGCCCAGCCACCGCTCCAGCGAGCTGCTTGGCTCGGCCAGGCAGACAGGCAGGTGCTCGACGGCGGCCGCAGCGCGCGCCACGCAGCTGCCCGCCGCCCTGCTTCCTCCCCTCGCCGTTCTGGAGGCTGGGTTCGATCCCCCACTTCCTCCCCGAGCTTGCTGACACTCTCCACCCTCCCCAGCTCCTCTCCCTCGCCTTTCCCGCACCATGGCCGACGCCACCGTGCTCGCGTCGTCGTGGTAGCCGCGTCCATCGCCGTCCCTGAGCCCCGTCATCGTGTCCATCCGCTCCACCGTCCTCGACTACGTCGAGCAGGCTGAGCCCCGAGCGCTCGCCCACTCTGGAGTCACCCCGACCCCGTTTTCCCCAACTCCGGCCGCAGAGATCACCCTCGCCGCCCCGCTCAGCTCCGACCGTCCCCAAGCTCGCCTCGGCGTCTACTACAACCGCCGTGAGCTCAACTCCGTCCTCCCCCTCTCCGTTGGCTCCCTCCTGCACTGAACGCACCGCACGAGGCTCACCTGCACGCGCCGCCGCGGAGCTCGTCGCCGACGAGGCTCCGGCCATCTAATGGTCCGGCCACCGTGCCCACCAGCTTCACTGTCACATATAGGTGCTGTAGGATTACTCCACGGTCCTCTACGAGCACCGCACCGTCATTTTCGACCTCGCCTGAACTCCGGCAGCCGCTGGACTCGTCGCCGGTGTCGTTTCCGGCGACCCCGAGGCCAGCCACCACCACCACTCGACGCGGCTCACTCCCAGCTACCCGTAGGTGTGCTCCGCCGTTGTTTTGGCAGCCGGAGCACAAAACCCGCACCTCACCGCCGCGTTTGGCCTCGCCGGCGCCTAAACGCCGGCGAGTTAGTCCCGTTTGACCAAGGTTTGACCCTCCCTGGGTCACTGACATGTGGGCCCTGCCCGCTTGTCAAACCTAGTTTAGTGTTTAATTTAATTTTAATTAGTCAGTTAACTAGCTGTGACACTGACCAGTGGGTCCCACTGGTCAGGTTCGACCTGGGCCGCCGTGTTGACTAGCTGACGTCAGCATGATGTCATGCTGACGCAGTAAAGGATTTTCTGGGATTATTAGATTTAAAAATAATTCAGGAAATTCCCGAAAATGTTGTAAACTTCAAAAAATCATATAAATTCAACAGTAGCTCAGATGGAAAAGATTTATATATGAAAATTGATAAGAAAATCCAATCTTTCCAATGGCACTGGTTTCATGCATGTTTGAGCAAGTTAACCTTGCTGTTTACATTAAAACAAGTTAATCCACTTAATTAAATAATAGTTTGGGTTTCAATTTGAATCTTTGATTCAAATGGGCTCAAATCCTTCTGGTTATAGTTGCATTAGCCCAAAACACATGCATCTTGCCATATCATGATCATGCATCATATTGTTGCATTTGTTTGCTTATTGATTGTATCACCGGTATTCTCCGTGTTAGGTCCTGCTCCCGAGGATACTTCTGCGTATCCAGCTGAAGAGCAGTACCCGACAACCACTTTGCCAGGCAAGCAATCATTGATCATTCCGATACAAACCCATCTTCTCGCTCCTGCTCTCTTTTACTGCATTAAGGCAACAGTGTGTGAACTGCTACTTGCTGCGGTAGTTGAACCCTATTCCCTTGCATGACCTGTCATTGCCATAGTAAATAGTTGAAACCCACTAGAATGTGTAGGAGTTGATTGAGCCATGTGATGTGTGATCCACCATGCTATTTGTTTATGTTGCCTGCTATGCTTAGAGTTGTGTCAGGTCTGGTTCATCTGGGTGATGGATCAGAGTGAAATGATCATACCGGTAAAGAGAAGGAAGTGTGGAATATATTTGGTAAACGTATCGATGAAAGGCCATGTAGGAGTACATGGTGGGTTGTTTCATTGGAATCGTCCATAGGACCCGAGATCTGTATGTGTAATTCAAGTTACAGTTACTACCACGCATTGGGCTCCGGGCGCTCCAAGCCCTCTCGTCTTATTAACTGCCCCTGTTCTCTGTCCAGGAGTTGCAACTAGTTTCTGGTGTTTGTAGTTTACTGGTGGTCGTGCACAGCGCTAACCCTCGGGGTGGGCTGTGATGCGACAGGTACGTGGCACGGTGTACCGGTTGCCCGTTTGGTGACTCGGGAACCCTGTACACATCGTTTGGGGCCGTGAGCGACACCCCGGCCGGATCTCCCCACGGATGGAACCCAAATAGGCAATAAACCTGGACGAGAGACTTGTGTAGTTAGTCAGGTCGTGGCCGACACCCTCGCTGGGCTTCCGCTTGAAGGTTGCCGAGTACATGTCGAGTAAACGGCGATAAGTGGTGTAAGCGTGTGTGAAGAAGTACACCCCTGCAGGGTTATCAATCTATTCGAATAGCCGTTGTTCGCGGTACGGACTACTTGGTTACTCTTACAGTTCATAGACAAGTTGATGGATACTACTAAAAGCCTCAAGACAAGTGTGAGTGCCGTGGATGGCCCTTCCGTAGGATGACGGAAGAGAATCCTCGGTGGTGTATTGTTATGGTGAGTAGAGGACTCGTGTTCGTAGTAATATCTTGCAATCTGTTGAGAGTTGTAGTATAGGTTAGCCAAGAGTCAAAGCTGGCTTTCTGCTATGAACTCCACTACCCCCTGTTGATAATGTTGCATGTATGATAGGTTCTGTTGTAAGACTTGCTGAGTACCTTTGTAATCATGTTTGCTTAATAACTGTTGCAAAGGAGAACCCTGCCCCTTCTGATGGGTTCTACATAGACGTTGACGTCGACGAGTAGCTTGTCACCCACACGGAGATCTGGAGCTTGTGAAGGGCCTTGTAGATAGTCAGGCTACACCAAGCCTGTTTTATTTTCTAAGTTGTCTGTACTCAGACATGTAGCTTCCGCCTATGCTTGTATGACTGTATGACTTGAGTGTTGGGTCATGTGACCCCTACCTGTATGGATATGTTATGTATGGCTCTTGGAGCCTTTTAAATAAAGTACTTTGAGTCATAGAGTTCTGTTGTGATGTAATGTTGTATTGCACATATTGAGCATATTGTGTGTATGATTGAAATGCTTGGTATGTGTGGGATCCGACACCTAGTTGTTTTCCTTTGGTAGCCTACCTTACAGGGAAATGCCTCCTAGTGCTTCCAATGAGCCTTGGTAGCTTGCTACTGCTCGGAACACGTAGGCTGGCCGGCATGTGTCCTTCTTCGTTCCTGTGTCTGTCCCTTAGGGGAAATGTCACGTGTTGTTCCTTTAATTCCATGTAGCTTGCTACGACTTGGGTTCATACGTTGATGACCGACACGTTCGTTGCTGGGTCATGGATGCCTGTCTCTGTAATTTAGTGCCACTTTTGGTTTATAACTAGCCATGTCGGCCCGGGTTCTCTGTCATATGGATGCTAGCGACACGTCATATACGTGTGCCAAGATGCGCAAATGGTCCCGGGCCAGGTAAGGTGGCACCCGTGGGGATACCGTGCGTGAGGCCGCAAAGTGATATGACGTGTTACAGGTAGATCGGTGTGACTTAGGATCGGGGTCCTGACAGCGTTGGCATCAGAGCCGGACTACCTGTAGGTTTCTCAAGCCAAACTGGTCGATGTTGAGTCTATAAAAATTCGTAGTTATATGTAGGGGAATTGATTGTGGAAGGGAACGTAAGGCTCTTTTACTCCTTTACCTTATGCCCTTCTGATCTGAGTCAGTCTATTATTTCCATGGGGATTTAGGACTTGGCCTCTTATCCTTACTAGGTTCACGTGTTACTAATCCATAGACTCTTAGGATTGTTGGTTTCAAGCCTCAGTTCAGTTTCTACCCTTTTAGTATGATGAATTGTTGGACCCGGAACCTTGATATGATAATGTTGAGTGGCTATGCTATCATTTGCATGATGTCTCAAATCTTTTTTGAGCATTTACAGTTGTTATGCTGCCCGATTTCTTCCAGAAACACTAATGCCTTTGCATTACTTTGTGTTTCAGATGTCTGGCCGCACACCTCACCAAGTGGTTCGTTTGACTCGGTGCATTAATGTGCCCGGGCACACGGCCATGCTAGTTCGTGTGCTGACTGAGACCGGTTACCGTTGGTACCCTGAGTACATCGTGGAGGAACAGTACCGGGATTTCAATCAGAGTCAGTATTTCTGCACAGTCCGGATATACCCCTCATATCCCGGAGCTAACGACCCCATCCATTGGTCTTATGGACTCGGGGTAACTATCGAGATGGCAGTGCAGGATGCCGCCTATTCGATGATGACCATTCTCCGGGCTAGGCATGCCCTGTTGCTGAACACTGAGTTTTGTTACATGCTAGCCTCACTTCCCGGAGAGGAAGGCTACTACACTGGTCTGTATACCGATGCTGCTCATGAGGAGCCACTGCTTCAGACTACTGTTCAGATGCTGGAGGATAGGGACCGTGAGGTCCGTGCCCTTCGAATGGAGCTGTATAACACTCGAGCCGCCCATTGGACTACTTTGACACGGCTTGCACCTGCTGTGCACGCCGGATATCTGGATATGCGGGATTTGTACCCCGTACGGACTCGTCTGCCTGATCGTATGGATTGGCGTGACGTTGGGGGTATTACACCTCCACGTGGGCGTCGGTTACCACCAGCATCAGGCCCGAGGCCACATCCAAGTCCCTATGGTCCACAGCCTTCGAGTGCTCGACAGTTCCAAGATCCATCTGTTCCACTTCCAGGCTACGGTGGTAATCTTTACGAAGATTACTACGGGAATGTCTGAACTAGACCGTGGCAGTAGTAGTATTGTAGTAGTTGTATTTCCACAGTCCTGCGCGTCTTGTGGAATATGACTTCGCTAGTACCGAGTTTCGGAGGTGTAGTTAAATAATGTATAGGAGCTTGGAATGCCTCTGATGGGATGTATCGTCTTTCACCGCAGTTGTACTTTAGCCTTGGCTTGTACTAAACTATGTATGGTGTGTATGACCACTGGTGTATATATAGCAGTTTCTATATTACCATGTCGTACGAATGAACATCTCTGCATTTCGTGCCATCCATTACATTCTGCACTCCTATGTCAAGTTTTTGCCATCCTTGTCTAAACCGTTGTTTTGTTTTCCTAGGATGGTCAACACTCGCAGCACTCCTGCTGCTCAAGAGCAGGGTGAGGCTAGTGGGGCTAGAGATGAGAATCTGCCCCAGCCACCCTCCTTGGCTGAAGTTATGCTCGAGGCAGAACGGAACAAGAGAGAGACCAACCGTCTGCTGGAACGCATAGAGCAGAACACTGGGTTTCGTATGAGGAATGACATGGTGTCAATCAATGACTTTATCAAGATGTGCCCACCGAAGTTCCATCACTCCACTGAACCTCTGGATGCGGATGTCTGGCTTCGTAGTATCACCCACAAGCTACACTCTGCCCGTGTGGCCGAAGCTGATAAGGTTACCTACGCTGCCTACCATCTTGAGGGCCCTGCCAGTTTATGGTGGGAGAACTTTGAGGCTATGCGTCCTGCTGGCCAAATCACTACTTGGGTTGAGTTCAGTGAGGCATTCCGTGAACATCACATTCCGAAAGGTCTCATGGATCGCAAGCGGTGGTGATTCCCATAGCATGCACGTATGGTGAGCCGTTGTGTGACTAAGTTAAAGCATGATGTATTTGTAGAGTGTCAACCTTTGTGTGGAGGTCGGGGGCGCGCGATGGTTAACTCCTACCAACCTCCCCCCTAGGGGCATGCGTTGATTGCTTTGTTTTGATGACTCGTAAATTTTTGCAATAAGTATATGAGTTCTTATGACTAATGTTGAGTCCATGGATTATATGCACTCTCACCCTTCCACCATTGCTAGCCTCTCTTGGAGTACCGCGCAACTTTCGCCAGTGCCATAAACCCAGTATATATCCTTCCTCAAAACAGCCACCATATTGTTCCTCAAAACAGCCACCATACCTACCTATCATGGCATTTCCATAACCATTCTCAGATATATTGCCATGCAACTTTCCATCGTTCCGTTTATATGACACACACTATATTGTCATATTGCCATTGCATGATCATGTAGTTGACATAGTATTTGTGGCAAGGCCACCATACATAATTTTTATACATGTCACTCTTGTTTCATTGCACATACCGGTACACCGCCGGAGGCATTCATATAGAGTCATACTTTGTTGTTGTAGTATCGAGTTGTAATCTTGTGTTGTAATGAAAGTGTGATGATCATCATTTATAGAGCATTGTCCCATGGGAGGAAAGGCTGAATCTATAAAGCCCCTCTGCAAAAAAAGAGAGAGAAAGCCAAAGAAAAAAAGAAAGGCCCAAAAAAAGGGAAAAAAAGAAAATGAAAAAAAAAAGAAAAAAGAAAAAAAGAAAAAGAAAAGAAAAAGGGACAATTGCTACTATCTTCTTCCACACTTGTGATTCAAAGTAGCACCATGTTCTTCATTGTAGAGAGTCTCATGCTTAGTCACTTTCATATACTAGTGGGAATTTTCGTTATAGAACTTGGCTTGTATATTCCAACGATGGGCTTCCTCAAATGCCCTAGGTCTTCGTGAGCAAGCAAGTTGGATGCACACCCACTAGTTTCTTTTGTTGAGCTTTCATTCATATTTTAGCTCTAGTGCATCCGTTGCATGTCAATCCCTACTCACTCATATTGATATCTATTGATGGGCATCTCCATAGCCCGTTGATACGCCTAGTCGATGTGAGACTATCTCCCTCTTTTTGTCTTCTCCACAACCACCTCTATTCCACCCATAGTGCTATGTCCATGGCTCACGCTCATGTATTGCGTGAAAGTTGAAAGGTTTAGAAAGATAGAGCATGAAAACAAATGCTTGGCTGAAATCAGGGTTGTGCATGATATGAATATTTCGTGTGATAGCAAGGGAGCATAGCCAACACTATATGATTTTGTAGGGATAACTTTCTTTAGCCATAGTATTTTGAGAAGACGTGATTGCTTTGTTAGTATTGCTTGAAGTATTATTATTTCTTATGTCAATATAGACTTTTCTCTTGAATCCTTCATATCTGAACATTCATGCCACAATGAAGAGAATTACATTGAAAAACTATATTGGTCAGCATTCCACATCAAAAATTCTTTCTTTATCATTTACATACTCGAGGACGAGCAGGAATTAAGATTGGGGATGCTTGATACGTCTCCAACGTATCTATAATTTTTGATTGTTCCATGCTATTATTTATGAAGTCTTAGATGTTTAATGGGCTTTATCATTCACTTTTATATCATTTTTGGGACTAACCTACTAACCCAAAGGCCTAGTCTAGATTGCTGTTTTTTGCCTATTTCAGGGTTTTGTAGAAAAAGGAATATCAAACGGAGTCCAAACGGAATGAAACCTTCGCAGGAGATATTTTTGGAGACAATCACACGAGATAAACTTCGGGGCCAAGCCAGAGGACAGGGGACCCACCCTCGAGGGTGCGGGGCGCTCCCCCCTTCCCAGGGCGCGCCCCTGCCTCGAGGGCAGGCCCGGTGGCCCCTGGTGCCCCTGTTCCTCCTATATATGCCTACATACCCCAGAAACTCCATACGCAGAGAGAAACCCCTAATTCCACCGCCGTAGCTGCTGTTCCCGTGGAGATCCCATCTTGTAGCTTGTTCTGGGAGGGGGATCCATCACGGAGGCCTTCATCATCATCATCATCACCCTCACCATGAGTTGTGAGTAGTTTACCACAGACCTTCGGGTCCATAGCTAGTATCTAGATGGCTTCTTCTCTCTCTCCGGATCTCAATACAAAGTTCTCCTTGGGCTTCGAGGAGATCTATTCGATGTAATCTCTTTTTGCGATGTGTTTGTCGAGATCCGATGAATTGTGAGTTTATGATCAAGGTTATCTATTAAAGATATTTGGTTCTTCTCTGAACTTTTTATGTGTGCTCATAATATCCTTGCAAGTCTCTTCGAATTATTGGTTTGGTTTGGCCTACTAGATCTATAGTTCTTTCAATGGGAGAAGTGCTTGGCTTTGGGTTCAATCTTGCGGTGTCCTTTCCCAGTGACAGTTGGGGCAGCAAGGCACGTATTGTATTGTTGCCATCGACGATAAAAAGATGGGGTTTTCATCATATTGCTTGAGTTTATCCCTCTACATCATGTCATCTTTCTTAAGGCGTTACTCTGTTCGTATGAACTCAATACACTAGATGCATGCTGGATATCGGTCGATGTGTGGAGTAATAGTAGTAGATGCAGGCAGGAGTCGGTCTACTTGTCTCGAACGTGATGCCTATATACAATGATCATGCCTAGATAGTCTCATAATTATTCGCTTTTCTATCAATTGCTCGACAGTAATTTGTTTACCCGCCGTAGAATATCGCTATCATGAGAGAAGCCACTAGAGAAAACTATGGCCCCCGGGTCTATCTTTATCATATTACTTTCCCGTCAATTTCTATCGCTGTTGTTTATTTGCTGTTTTATTAAACTAAAAAAAATACCAAAACCATTATCTATCATCTCTATCAGATCTCACTAGTAAGTGACCGTAAAGGGATTGACAACCCCTTATCGCATTGGCTGCGAAGTTCTTATTTGTTTGTGCAGGTGCGAGGGACTGGCGCGTGGTCTCCTACTGGATTGATACCTTGGTTCTCAAAAACTGAGGGAAATACTTACGCTACTGTGCTGCATCTCCCTTTCCTCTTCGAGGGAATACAACGCAAGCTCAAGAGGTACCAGGGGCCGACGCGCATAGGGTAGGGGGCCGCGGCGCGGATAGGGCGCAGCCCCGGCATGGCCTCCGGCGGACGCGAGCGCGAGGCAGTGGGGCAGGGGCAGGTGACGGCGGACGGCGGCAGTGGTTGGGGAGGCCGGCGTGGTGGCGGCGTCAGTGGGCATCACAATGAGGAATAGGGCGTGGGTCGCGGTGGTGGAGTAGCAGCAATGATGGCGGGCGAGTGAGCCTCTGACGAGTCGGTGGCCAGGTAGCGCACATGGTCCAGGCGTGGCTAGAGGCTCGCGGGTGCGCGGCCACGCTCACGGCGACCACGAGCTCATCGGGAGCTTCGGCGCGGTGTGCGGCGTCCTATGACGGGGAAACAGGAGGGGAAGAGGGAGGAAGGTGGAGCAGGGCTCACAGCGAGGCGAGTAGGGGGCTCTGGGGAGCTGTGGGAGGTCGAGGTCCTCGGATCGAACGGCGAGGTCCGACGACCGTGGCGGTGGAGATGGTGACAGTGGCGTCGTCTTGAGGCCTCCCGGTGCGAAGGGAGTTTTTGAAGAGGACGAGCGCGATGCGAGGGGGCTTCTGGAAAGCTTGGAGCGGCGAGGGGGAGATTGAGGCGACGACAATGGTGGCGACACGTCGACGGCAGTGGGCGGACGAGCTCGAGGCGAAGAGATCGAGCGAGAGGTCGAGCGTGGGGGATCTGGGGTGGGCGTCTAGGGTTAGGGTTGGTCGGGGGCAGCCTTATCCTCTTCGTCCTCGACGGCGAGGTGGTGCGGCAGGGCGCAACACTGTCGCGAACAGGCGCGTGGGGAGAAGATGACAAGGAGGTGGGGGAGTGGGCCGGCCCAGGTAAGCAGCTGGGCCAGTTGGTCCAGGAGTGTCAGGGGGTCTTTCTCTTTTTCTCTTTTTACTTTCTGTTTTGAAATTGTTTCAGAGCATTTAGGATTTTTCAAAAAAATGTGTTTTCTTCACCAAAATTACTTATGCAATATTTGGCATAGACCGAACATTTTTGTTTTAACTTTCAAAAATTTAATTGTTTGTCACTAATTCATTTTTGAATTTGGAACATTTTGAACTATCACACGTTTAGCAACAACAATTGAGGTGACTTGGCATCATCATCAGAGTTTTACTATAGCATGATTACCGGTGCGTCACAAGAAGCACTCAGTTTCAGGCTTGGGTCCAACTTTTGGCTTCTTCCTAGGAGTGGCAACTTGTTTGTCATTCTTCTTGAAATTCCCTTTCTTTCCCTTGCCCTATTTCTTGAAACTAGTGGTCTTGTTAACCATCAACACCACATGATCCTTCTTGATTTCTACCTCTGCAGCTTTGAGGATTGCGAAGATCTCGGGAATTGTCTTCTCCATCCCTTGCATATTATAGTTCATCACGAAGCCTTTATAGCTTGGTCGGTAATTGGAGAACTCTGTCGATAACACTATCATCTGGAAGATTAACTCCTAGCCGAGTCAAGTGATTATGATATCCATACATTCTGAGTATGTGTTCACTGACAGAACTGTTCTCCTCCATCTTGCAGCTATTGAACTTGTTGGAGACTTCATATCTGTCAACTCGGGCATTTGTTTGAAATATTAACTTCAACTCCTGGAACATCTCATATGCTCCATGATGTTCAAAACGTCTTTGAAGTCCCGATTCTAAGTCGTAAATCATGGCACACTGAACTATCGAGTAGTCATCAGATCGAGCTTGTTAGACGTTCAAAACATCAGCATCTGCTCCTGCAGCAGGCCTTTCACATAGCGATGCATCGAGGACATAATTCTTCTGTGCAGCAATGAGGATAATCCTCAAGTTATGGACCCAGTCCATGTAGTTGCTACCATCAACTTGCAACTTAGCTTTCTCTAGGAACGCATTAAAATTCAAGGGAATGGTAGCACGGGCCATTAGTCTACAACATAGATATGCAAATACTATTGGGAATAAGTTCAAGATAAATTAAGTTCAATTAATCAAATTACTAAAGAACTCCCACTTAGATAGACATCCCTCAAGTCATCTAAATGATACGTGATCCAAATCAACTAAACCATGTCCGATCATCACATGAGATGGAGTAGTCATCAATGGTGAACATCTCTTATGTTGATCATATCTACTATATGATTCAGGTTTGACCTTTCGGTCTCCAGTGTTCTGTGGCCATGTCTGTACAAGCTAGGCTCGTCAAGTTTAACCCGAGTATTCCGCATGTGCAAAGTTGTCTTGTGATGTATACTACACAACCTTCTTGTAGACTCGTGTATGGCGTCCAAGCGCAGAGTTTTGTAGGAAATTAGTCATTTTTCCTCAATTGGATGACATACGGTTTATCAATCTGTGGGAGGCGTAGGATGAAGATGGTCTCTCTCAAACAACCCATCAACCAAATAACAAAGAGTCTCTTGTATCCCCAACACACCCAATACAACGGTAAATTGTATAGGTGCACTAGTTCAGCGAAGACATGGTGATACAAGTGTAATATGGATGGTAGATATAGGTTTTTGTAATCTGAAAATATAAAAAGAGCAAGGTAACTAATGATAAAAGTGAGCACAAACGGTATTGCAATGCTTTGACACAAGGCCTAGGGTTCATACTTTCACTAGTGCAAGTACTCTCAATAATGATAACATAATTAGATCATATAACAATCCCTCAACATGCAACAAAGAGTCACTCCAAAGTCACTAATAGCGGAGACCAAATGAAGAGATTATTGTAGGGTACAAAACCACCACAAGATTATTCTTTCTGATCGATCTATTGGGATATTCCTATAAGTGTCACAAACAGCCCTAGAGTTCGTACTAAAATAACACCTTAAGACACACATCAACGGAAACGCTAATGTCACCTAGATACTCCAATGTCACCACAAGTATCCATGGGTATGATTATACGATATGCATCACTCAATCTCAGATTCATCTATTCAAACCAACACAAAGAACTTCAAAGAGTGCCCCAAAGTTTCTACCGGAGAGTCAAGACGGAAACGTGTGCCAACCCGTATGCATAAGTTCACAAGGTCACCGAACCCGCAAGTTGATCACCAAAACATACATAAAGTGGATCGTCTGAATATCTCATTGTCACCACAGATAAGCACATGCAAGACATACATCAAGTGTTATCAAATCCTTAAAGACTCAATCCGATAGGATAACTTCAAAGGGAAAACTCAATCCATTACAAGAAGGTAGAGGGGGAGAAACATCATAAGATCCAACTATAATAGCAAAGCTTGAGGTAGATCAAGATCGTGCCAAATCAAGAACACGAGAGAGAGAGAGAGAGAGAGAGAGAGAGAGAGAGAGAGAGAGAGAGAGAGAGAGATCAAACACATAGCTACTGGTACATACCCTTGGCCCCGAGGGTGAACTAATCCCTCCTCGTCATGGAGACCGCCGGGATGATGAAGATGGCCATCGGTGATGGTTTCCGCCTTCAGAGGGTGCCGGAATGGGCTCTCGATTGGTTTTTCATGGCTACAGAGGCTTACAGTGGAGAAACTCCTGATCTAGGTTTCTTTTCAGGGGCTTATGTATTTATAGGAATTTTTGGCGTCGAGAACAAGTCAGGGGGGTCCACGAGTCAACCACAAGGTAGGGGGTGCGCCCTAGGGGGTGGGTGTGCTCCCCACCCTTGTGGATGACTCGTGGCTCTTCTGGCCCAACTCTTTTGCTTTGGGGGCTTCTTATGGTCCATAAAAAATCACCGTAAATTTTCAGGTCAATTAGACTCCGTTTGATATTCCTTTTCTGCGAAACTCAAAAAGAAGGAAAAAACAGAAATTAGCACTGGGCTCTAGGTTAATAGATTAGTCCCAAAAATCATATAAAATATCATGAGAATACTATCAAAACATCCAAGATAGATAATATAATAGCATGGAACAATAAAAAATTATAGATACGTTGGAGACGTATCAAGCATCCCCAAGCTTAATTCCCGCTCGTCCTCGAGTAGGTAAATGATAAAAACAGAATTTTTAATCTGGAATGCCACCTAACATATTTATCAATGCAATATTATTTATTGTGGCATGAATGTTCAGATCCACGAGACTCCAAATAAAAGTCTATCAACATCAAAACAATAATACTTCAAGCATACTAAAAAGTAGTCTACGAAGCATAAAAAATAACATGGCTAAAGAAAGTTATCCCTACTAAATCATATAGTCTTTTATGCTCCCTTTTCTTAACACACGATACCCCTCATGTCCATCTTGGTGTCAGCCAAGCAATTGTTTTCATACCTTACTTTTTCAAACCTTTTCAACTCTTCACGCAATACATGAGCGTGAGCCATGGACATAGCACTATGGTTGGAATAGAAGGCGGCGATAGGCAAAAGGAGGGAGGAAGCCTCACATCAACTAGGCAAATCAATGGACTATGGAGATGTCCATCGATCGATATCAATGTTAGTGAGTAGGGATTGCCATGTAACAGATGCACTAGAGCTATAAGTGTATGAAAGCTCAACAGAAAACTAGTGGGTGTGCAACGACTTGCTTGCTCATGAAGACCTAGGGCATTTGAGGAAGCCTATCGTTGGAATATACAAGCCAAGTTCTATAACGAAAAATTCCCACTAGTAATATATGAAAGTGACAACATAGGAGAGTCTCTATCATGAAGAACATGGTGCTATTATGAAGCACAAGTGTGGGAAAGGATAGTAATATTGTCCCTTCTCTCTTTTTCTCTCATTTTTTTATTCTGGGCTCTTTGGCCTCTTTTTTTGTGGGCTTCTTTGGCATCTTTTACTTATTTCGGCTTCATTGGCCTCTTTTATTTTGATAACCTCACATAGGACAATGTTCTAACAATGATGATCATCACACTTTTATTTACTTACAACTCGGTATTACAACTCGATACTAGAACAAAGATATGAATCTATATGAATGCCTCCAGCGGTGTACCGGGATGTGCAATGACCAAGAGTGACATGTATAAAAATATGAATGGTGGCTTTGCCACAAATACTATGTAAACTACATGATTATGCAAAGCAATGTGACAATGATGATGTATGTCATAACAAACAGAACGGTGGAGTTACATGGCAATATATCTCAGAATGGCTATGGAAATGCCATAATAGGAGGTATGGTGGCTGTTTTGAGGAAGGGTGTAAGGTGGTTTGATGCTCCAGCGAGAGTTGCGCGGCACTAGAGTGGCTAGCAAGGTGGAAGGTTGAGAGTGCGTATAATCCATGGATTGAACATTAGTCATAAAGAACTCACATACTTATTGCAAAAAGTCAATTAGCTCTCGAAGCAAAGTACTACGACGCATGCTCCTAGGGGGGAGGTTGGTAGGAGTTAACCATCGCACGCCCCCGACCTTCATGCAAATATAAACAATCAAGATACAATGCACTCCAATTTGGTTACATTGTTAGGAGACCATACGTGCATGCTACGGGAATCACAAACCTTAACACAATTATTTCTTTAACCTCACAAACTACCACTAGCATGACTCTAATATTACCATCTTAACATCTCAAAATAATTATAAGGAGTCAAAATTTTCCTAGATTCAATGCTATATATGAAAGTTTTTATTATATCTCCCTTGGATGCCCATCATATTAGGACTAAATTCATAACCCAAGGAAATTACCATGTTGTTTAGAGACTCTCAAAATAATAAAAGTGAAGCATGAGAGTTCAACAATTTCTTCAAAATAAAACCACCGCCGTGCTCTAAAAAGATATAAGTGAAGCACTAGAGCAACTGACAAACTACTCCAAATAGATATTTTTTCGAAAAGGAGGTTATCCCCCGGCCTCTGCATCAACACAATGCATACGGACATATTATTGATAAGCAAAAGGTTCAACGAAGTCTTCATGTCTCAAAAGGAAATAAAAGCTCACAAAGAGCAAAAACAAAAATAATAGGATAGCCACAACCGGCAGACAAAAAAGAAGATAGGAAACTAAACACCTATCCTATTACATGACCGCCATCCAAATCGGTTGAAGATAGCCCATGATACCATCTCCCACCGGATAGACCAGTAACCATACGCTCCCTGGCATCCGTCGGAGTGAGTAGAGACCACATACGGATCAGTGAAGTGGCCCGGAAAATAACCTACAAGAAATGAATATTTGTTGTTCTGTTAAAAACCAAATCGTTCCTGCAGTTCCAAACTGCCCATAATAAAGCACATACTCCTACACGGATATGTCTCGCCGTTTCTGAATCTATCCCATCTAAACACGTCCCAAATAACGTGTTGATAGTATTCAGATGAGTAATATTAAATGCTATGTGGACAGACCTCCACAATCTTTTTCCCAATGGGCAGTCAAGAAAGAGGAGTTTGATGGATACATCATGATCATAGAAGCTACATCTTGTAGATCCTGTCCAATTGCGCTTTGCCAAATTGTCCTTAGTTAGAATGACTTGTTTATGGACAAACCACATAAACACTTTAATTTTTAAAGGCACTTTGACTTTCCAAACATGTTTCGATGGAGGTATAGAGCCCGTGTTGATAATATCCAAATACATGGATTTAATCAAGAACACTCCATTCTTAGTTAGTTTCCAGCGCAACTGATCGGGCCATTGAGATAGGTGAACATCCATCAATCTTCTCACAAGATCGAGCCATGCTTCCCAACAGTTTCGCGCTAATGTCCTCCTGAATTGAATATTGAGAGGGTTGGACTGTAATACCATTGCAACGTAAGCGTCTCTTCGCTGAACAATGTTATAGAGAGAAGGATACTGGAGTGCAAGGGGCGTCTCCCCTAACCATGTATCCTCCCAAAATCTCGTGCTAGCACCATTTCCAACTATAAATTTTGTCCTGTTGAAGAAGACTGATTTCACTTTCATCAGTCCCTTCCAAAAGGGTGCATCGGTCGGTCTGACCATCACCTGGGATAAGGTTTTGGAGTGAATGTACTTATTACGCAGAATCTAGGCCCATGTGGCATCGGTCTCTACAGATAGCTTATACACCCACTTTGCTGAGAAGACATCTGTTCTTCACATCTAAAATTTTCCATGCCGAGACCCCCTTGGTCTTTTGGCCTACAAATGATATCCTATTTAGTGAGTCTGTACTTTCGCTTAAACTCATCGCTCTGCCAGAAGAAGCGCGGTCGATAGAAATCTAGCCTTTTCCGAACTCCAACTGGTACCTCAAAAAAGGACAAGAGAAACATAGGCATACTCATGAGTACGGAATTAATGAGAATTAGTCGGCTTCCGTATGACGTAAGCTTGCCCTTCCAGCAGCTTAGTTTCTTTTCAAATTGATCCTCAATGCACTTCCATTCTTTGTTGGAAAGCTTGCGATGGTGGATTGGTATACGCAAATATGTGAAGGGAAAAGAGCCCAATTCGCACCCGAACAATTGTTTGTAAGCTTCTTGTTCGTCATTAGCTATTCCAAAGCAGAACAAATCACTTTTATGGAAGTTAATCTTTAACCCCGACAATTGTTCAAACAAGCATAACACAAGCTTCATGTTTCTTGCTTTTGCCAAATTATGCTCCATGAAGATGATAGTATCATCAGCGTACTGTAGGATAGACACTCCTCCATCTACTAACTGCGGGACAAGGCCACCTACTTGGCCATTATCCTTTGCTCATCCTATTAGGATTGTCAACATGTCTACCACTATGTTGAACATAATTGGTGACGTCGGGTCTCCTTGCCTCAGACCCTTGTGTGTCTGGAAGTAATGACCTATGTCATCATTCACTTTGATTCCTACACTCCCTTGTTGCGTGAAAGAATCTACCTGGTTTCTCCAGGACTGATTGAATCCTTTCATACGCAAGGCCTGCTGAAGAAATGGCCATTCTACCTTATCGTATGCTTTCTCAAAATCCACTTTAAAAAATGACCCCATCTAGTTTTTTCGTGTGGATTTCATGGAGTGTTTCATGTAGGACCACAACCCCTTCTAGGATATTTCTGTCCGGCACAAAATCAGTTTGAGATGGCTGCACCACATAATGCGCAATCTACGTAAGCCTATTATTAGTTCCAACCTTGGTGAAAATATTAAAGCTAACATTAAGAAGACAGATCGGCCTAAGGTGCTCAATCCGCATGGCCTCTGTTTTCTTAGGAAGCAATGTAATCATTCCAAAATTCAAGTGAAATAGCTACAACTGTCCCGAGAATAAATCATGGAACATCGGGAGAAAGTCACCCTTAATGATGTGCCAACACTTTTTATAAAACTCCGCCGGAAAACCATCCCGCCCCGGTGCTTTATTATTCTTCATTTGTTAAATTGCCTCAAATGCCTCTTTCTCCGAAAATGGGGCGGTCAAAATATCTTTATCATCCACTGCTAGTTGAGGGACATCCTCAACCCTCGACTCATCTAAGGATACGAAATTATCCTCAGGTGGCCCAAACAGTTGCTTATTGTAATTGGTTATGTACAATTTTAGGTTCTCCTGTCCTAAAATCGTCCCCACATCTTGCTCGAGCTGAAAGATTCTCTTCTTTCGATGCTTGCCATTCACAATCATATGGAAGAATTGTGTGTTATCGTCCCCTTGGATGATTTTGCAAACTTTAGCTCTTAGTGCCCACTTCAATTCCTCATCTCGAAGCAGTTCTTTCAGTCTCATTTCCGCCTCCACTTTAGTTTCCAGCTCCCTGGTATCTAGAATGGAGGACTCGGCTTTTAATTCGAGGGACTGAATAAGGAGAAGGAGCCTTTCCTTTTCAACCTTATATATCCCACTCAAATGTTTGGCTCAACCACGTAAGAACTTTCTTAGGTGCCTAATCTTATTCTGCCATCTTTCTACATTCGACCTCCCTCTTGAATGTTTAGCCCATTCTCATGCTGTCAAATCCAAGAACCCTTCTCTTTCAAACCATGCTAATTCGAAAGAGAAAATGTTTTTGTTTCCCACAGGAGTTGCCTCTCTAGAGTCAACCAGCAATGGGGTATGGTCGGAGATCGCGCGTGACAATGCTTGGACCGTCACCAGAGGAAACTTCTGCTCCCATTCGACGCTAGCGAGGACACAATCCAACTTCTCAAATGTCGGGATTGGTAAAGTATGGGCCCAAGTGAATTTTCTACCAGAAAGCTCGATCTCTCTAAGATCCAAGCTTTCAATGATTGTATTAAATATAAACGACCATCCACCGTCAAAATTATCATTGTTTTTTCCTCCCATCTTCGAATAATGTTAAAATCGCCCCCAACCAGAATTGGGAGCTGCTGGCTACTGCAAATACGAACTAAGTCTGCCAACAAATCTGGTTTGAGTTCAGGCTGTGCGGTGCCATACATCGCCACCAGTGCTCAATTAAACCCATCAGCCTTTGATCTGATCCGAAACTTAACCGCAAAATCTCCCATGACCACATTCCGGACTTTGAAAGTGTCGCATTTAACCCCAAGTAAAATCCCACCGGATCTTCCTCTTGGAGGTAGGCAATGCCAATCGAAATCAACTCCTCTCGATAAAGTGCTAAGAAATTGGGTGGGTAAAATCATCCCTTCCAGTTTCGGAGAGGGCGATAAAATCCAACTTGTGTTCTTGTAATGCCCAGGATGGGACTATACCTCCTACGTGTCGAGGCACGACTTAAAGGTATAAGCCCATTCTGGAATGATCTCAAGTTTGGTATCTTTGCACGATTCATGTAAAAATAGGGATGAAATTGCAAAAGGAGATAGTTGGCTTACAATCGCCACTTCACACAATACATTACATAAGCAAAACATCACAACCCGACTACGGGCGAAGATCCAAAAGAAAGATACCAAAACATAAAGCCACAGGTCCGAATCGCCCCTAGTAGAAACCACTACTGATCGTCGAACACGTCACAAACATACGGCCACTCTCTTCATCGAGCTCCCAGTGAAGTACTTGAACCAGCTCCTGCATCATTCTCGGCTGAACCTGCATCTGGTGTTGTAGTATCTGTGAGCCACGAGGACTCAGCAATCCCATAACCATGGGTATCAAGACTAGCAAAGCTTTATGGGTAGGAAGAGGTAAAGTGGTGAGGTTGCAGCAGCGGCTAAGCATAATATGGTGGCTAGCTTACGAGTACAAGAATAAGATGAGCCTCTACGCAAACGGTCGCAAACTATTAGTGATCGCTAAAGATCCTGAACTACCTACGAGTCAAACATAACCCCACCGTGTTATCTTCTCAAAGTGAAAAGAGACAGTCACGGTTACTCACACAGTTGTGTGTTTTACTTCGGATCCTCTATCAAGTTTTCTACAACCAGACATTAACAAATTCCAATCTGCCACATAACTGCGGGCACGGCTTTCGAAAGATCATAACCCTGCAGGGGTGTCCCAACTTAGCCCATCACAAGCTCTCACGATTAGCTGAAGTGATAAATATAATATCATCACCCCTTATCTTAGGGAAATCCGATCAGGCTCGGCATCCCGGTGCACAAGACATTTCAACAATGGTAAAACAAGTCCAGCAAGACCTCCCGGCGTGCCGACACCCTGATAGTAGCCGCGCGTATCTCGTCTCAGGCCACGACCGGATGAGCACAGCGTACATCAGCCAAACCCCAAGTTTTCAAGGGGGGGGGGGCGCCGCAAACGACTCTATTTGGGACCAACACCATCAGCACTGCCCCCCTGCTATGTAGAAAAGAATCTCCAAGGAGCGTCCCCCTTATGCAAATTAATTAATTAATTAAGTTATTATTATGAGGCAAATTAAAACCAATGTTGGGCCTTGCTGGAGGAGTTTTATTCAAAGTCGAAGTGTCAAGGGGTCCCCATATACCCATCGTGTAAGGAACGCAAAATCAAGGAACATAATGCCTGTTTATCGGCGCCTAAGGTGGCATGAGTGGAACAAAACACCGAGCAAAAGGCCAAGCCTTCCACCCATGCCCAGTATATAGGTGTGTTAATATATATTAGACATATTGTGATATTCCAACAACAAGTTCCCTCCTGGAACAATCTTCATCTTCACTTGCAACTAACAACGCTATAAGAGGGGTTGAGCAAGCGGGTAACATAGCCAAACAGTGGTTTTGCTAGGAAGGTGTCAAAAGGTTATAGGTTTCATGGCAACAAGGAGAGGCTGACATAAAAGATGGGTAGCGCGACATGTAACGATAGCATCGAGACAACTAAGCATGGCAATGGTAGTAAAGGTATCCAAGGGTATGATCATCTTGCCTGGGATTCCGCGAGGGAGAAGAACAAGTCCAGGAAGTAGTCGAACAGAACCTTACAACTCCGGAACGAACCCGAAGCTAACGAGGGAAGCAAACCGGAAAGAAACAAGCAACACGGTAAACACACCACACGGGACATGACAATATGCTCAAACAAGTATGATGCAAAACAATTCTACACAGGATGCACAACAAGTCTATACAGGAAGCAAAACATGGCAAGGTAGGAAGCACAGAAAACAACACACGTCTATATGATGCAATACATGGCAAGGTATGAAGCATAATAAAACTACAATATTTAGGCATTTTAAATGAGGCCGGAAATAACAACAACAATTCCGGAAAATCCCCATATGCATGTTTAGCAATTTTAAGCAAACAACAATTCACACAGTTGTTAACATGATGCGGATGGCATGATCAAGTTTTATGCAATTTTAGTAAAAGTTAACATAAGAGATAAGAAGCATTTGTCACCATGGTGGAAGGAAAGGGGCCATGACAATGATCCGAAAATGATGCAACGACAACATCTCGGTTCCGGTAACTCGTGAGACCGGTCCAAAAGAAAAGGTGGCGTGAGCGAGTCGAACAAGATGAAAGATGGGGTGATCCCATCACCGGGTACCCACGGGTTGCCGCCAAGGCAAACGAGGGCACAACGGACACGAGCAAACATTCGATACATCTCATACGACACAACAAGCATTCGTCCACGGGTCATCGTCTCGGGGTTATACCTTCGAAGTGTTCGTTCTCGGAGGGGTTCGAGTCGTCGAGGGACGTAGTGGAAGTAGTCGTTCTCACGAGTCGTGGTACACGTTCGTAGAGGGAAGTAGTCGTTCCGTTCGTAGTCATACACGGGCGTCGGGGTCGTCGTTGACGTAGGGGTACACGTTATGTAGTGGTACTTGGGTCTTCGGACTTGCCGGTCTCGATTCTTGTGACGGTAGTCGAACTTGGCGTTTCGGGCTGCCATCGTTACTCGTTTGTAGATGTACATGTTCATCGTGTCGGGGTACTTGAGTCTTCCAAAAACAGCGGTCGTCCGGGTGCTTGCGTCCATGTAGGCGATCTGGCCGGACTTGGTCTTCGGCGGCGAGGTACTTGCCAGGAACTTGGGCAAGAGGAGGCCGAGCGCTGCTGCTCCGATTGCCAGCGGGGATGGCACAAGGCGGGGGCTCCGGCAGAGAGACAGCCATGGCTGGCCTCGGGCGTCAGGCAGCGAGACGAGGCAGGGGCGGCTGGACGAGGCCTTGGCGGCGACGGCGGCGGCTCCTGGCCGGCCGGGCTGCTCGAGGGGCTCCTCCGCTCACGAGCCAGGCGAGGTGGCGGGCGGCGTTGGAGCCAGGCGACGATGCAGAGGGACGGAGGCAGGGGAGGCCGGAGGCGCTGGCTCTGTCCTGGAGGCGACGCGGGGTGGCCCTGGAGGAGGCGAGGCTGGCGCTCGGCGCTGAGGCAAACGAGGGCGACGCGGCTACGAGGAGGGGGGAGCGGGGTGGATCGAGCAGAGGGAGGACGAGGGAAAAGGGTTTCGGGCGAGGGGATCGGGGTTGAGGGGACGAGGGTGCGGTGCTGGAGTGAGCGAGGGAGAGAAGGAACCGAGGGGAGAGGTCGCTGGGATCGGGGAGCTCGCAGGCCTAGGGTTACGGGGGGAGATCGGGCTGCGGCTGGCTGGGCTTGGGCCAGATGGCCTAGGGAGGCCGCAGGCGGCCAAGCAGGCTGCAGGGAGCTGCGGGCTGGGCTCTCTTCCTCTCTCTTTACTGCTGTTTTCCCAAATAAAACAGAAAACAACAGGAAGAAAAGAAAAGAAAGGAGGTGTTAGGAATAGGATGAGGGCAAGAGGTTAATTTTTCCCGGACTCGCAAAAATGCGCTGGTTCCAAGAAAATAGAAAAGGGCAAGATGCAAGAGTTAAATTCAAACTCATTTGAATTTAATTCAAATGGTTTGAATTAGGACAAGGTTTAGGAAGTGACCAAAAATGTTCGAATTTTTGGAGGAACCTCGATAAAACGGATAAGAATTATAGACAAGGTTTTGATGGTGAAACTTGAAGTAGAAAAGGCATGGGGAATATATGCAAGTGTATTTGGGTTAATTCCCAGCAAATGGAATATTTATTTATAATAGCTCCATAATATTAGGAGGATATGTTTTAAAGAGAAATCACACTTCCCTCGATTTAAATGGATCGAAGATCCACACGATTTATTTAAGTTGAGATGCAAAAGATTAAAGACATGATGGCATGATGACATGATGCAAAGCAAAATAAATAACACAAGCACAAATGAAACACACGGGAGGACCCGGAACATCTGGAATCTTCTGGGACGTCGGTCTTCGGGCGTCACAACTCTCCCACACTAACAGAGGATCTCAACCCGAGATCCTAGAGATGGCACCGGGTGAAACGGAAAAAAGGAAGAGGTAAATCAAAGTTGCTTCTTTGACAAACGAGTGAAACCACGAACCTTGAGAGGTTGAACAATCTTGAAGGAAAAGAATACAACAGAGATGAACGAAGTTAACAGCACTCCGGTAAAAGGAGGAACATGGAACATTACGAGAACCTTGAAGGTTGAAAGACATGAAACAAGACCTTACGAACCAAAAGAATATGAAACTGCAACTGTATGGCGAAGGAATAAGAATGACAGAATTCGGACAACACTCCGACTGAAAAATGGAAGGAATAGAACAAGAACTTGAGAAGATGGGATGATACTTGATGAAAACAACAACACACAACCTCCGGAACATTGAAAGAATGGCACAAGGGGTAAGGAAGGCTTTAGACAGCACTCCGGTTGAAAAGAGAGGCAAACTTGATAAGATGAGGGAACTTGAATGAAGAGTCCAACACTCCGGTAAAATGATGAGCAAGGGAAAGAACATGATCTCGATAAAACGATATGACGGTTTGGAGAGAGCAACATCACAATGCCTTCGAAATGAAAGAATAGCATATAAATCAACGAAAGAAATGAATGGAGAAGAAAATGACAACTTCTCCCACAAATGAATTAGGAAATCCTCCTTACAAAGAAGGGTTGAATGGGGTTCATGGAAAAATCACCAACGAAATGAATAAGCTTGATGTGGGCTTATGGAAAACATCTCAAAATTATGAGGTGACAACCGGCCACGGACGCTAACAATTGATTGGATTGAGATCAATGACAAGATGAAAACTTGTTTTTGCAGGAGGATAAATGAAGAATCTGGGTCATTTATAAGCACCATAATAGCAACAATTCTCAGGGAAAGCTCTTAGGTGAAATACAACCCAAGATAACTCCAAGAATTAAAAATGAGGGATTGAAAGGATCTCCTGCACAAGGAAAATGAGGTTTTAAATATCTCATTCTTGATAACTCATGAATCATGAAACATGAAGGAATTGTCAAGAATGACATAACACCATCTGAAAAGATAAGGTAGAAAGGATTGCAATTGGAAAGCATGATGAAGAATGCTTGAGCTCCAACAAGAATCTTGATGAAAACTTCGAGGATGAATTAAATGATGATGAACCACCATGAAAAACTCTGGTAATGAAAGCATGAGAAGTGAAAGATGAAAATAATAAGATTCAAGGCCTGCGATGAATTAGATGGAGGTTTGAAATGATATAATTGAAATAACTTGGAGCTCCGGAAAACAAGATGAAGAATTGAGAACCGAGAATATGATATGATGAACAAGCTCTGGAAAAAGAGATTAATCACTTCGATGAAAATAAGAATAAGATTTACTGTATGCTTATTCTTCATCAAATTAAATTGATGACAAGCAACGGATTTGGCATACTACTTATGCTCGTTGCAAAGAATTAAAGAGAGATCTAGCACAACCTTGGATAAATATTCAACGAAGCACCGGTAGGATTATGAAAAGAACAAATGAATTAATACGATAACAAGGAAGAGAAATCTTGAATGAACCACCATAAGAATTATGGAGACGAACGGAGAGGCATCAATGAAGAATATTTGGAGGACAAAGTTGAAAACTGAGAACGAAGAAATATTCTGAAATGATGGCCTTCGGAGGAACACAAAGAAAAGAATTCATGAAATGCTTCGGATGGGTATGAAAATAATTCCTCACAATCGGAACAAAATTGAGGATGGCATGAAGCTAGAACCACAACTCATCAAGAGAACGGTCAAGATTTAAGAGAAACTCTTCTTCGTGTCTTCAAAATCTGAGAAGACGATTAGATACACCACCATGAATTGTATAGGCACTCCGTAATGAAGAATTAAAAGGTTGAACCAATGATGAGAAAGAATTTGAAAGCGGTCCTAGAGAAGGACTGTGACTGATGAGATTCATACTTACGTCAAACTTTAAAAAGAATTTTCAGAATAACTCCGGAATTTTTTTGGAAGAGTCAGGTAAGATCCTGGAAAAAGACCTGTGGGTTAGGGCCCACTCAAAGAAATCACCGTTGAAAAAGATTGCTTAAGAGATATTGCACCAGTTAAATTAAATGGCTTGAATAAGATAACAATCTCAAAATATAATGAACAGGTTGAAAATGGACACACGAGACATCTGAGATCTCTTGTACACTCCGGATAAGAATCAAGGAGAGTTGAATGAATAAGAGAGCCTTCAGATAAGAGATTCCACATTGGAAAACATGTGAAAGAAGAGACACAGATATGATCAATACGGAAGCTTGGATTTAGCCCACCGGAGAAGAATATTGGAATTAAGAATGATGAACTTGAAACTCTTGAGCATCTTCACGATAAATCACCGGATAAGAACATTGAAGGAAATGAATGAAGAAATATCACATGAATAAAATGGATACCTCATTTAGAATTATGGCTCCATAAGAAAAGGGTGGGAGGGTGGGGAAAAACAAGACAACTTGGGATGAATAAAATAGACACCGTTGAGAAAAGATTGAGAGTTGATCTTGCAAATGATGAAGAGATCGGAATAACTTAAAGAGAAGCACGCCGGTTGAAAAGAATCTACATGACAAACTTGATGATTAAGAAGGACTAGCACTCCCATAGAAATATGAGAATACCGATTAGGAAAGGTATGGAATCAACACTTGACATCGAAGCAACTCGAATACCAGAATCAAAACAAAAACAAAGGATAGATATGTTGCAACATAATCTTCACAATATCATCCAAACAGAGAATTGAACGAATGAATTCTGCGGGTACATCAACTTGTCGAGAAGCCACTTGGGAGAACAAAAGGTAAATAAAAACAACAAGGAGCAGATAGAACAAATACAAGATAGAAGCTTCGTCCCACATATTCGTGCGGAAAGCTTATGGAACGTGTTACAAAAGGGTTTTGCAATCCCCGGATCAGCATAGCCAAGGACCCTTTAAGAAGCAATTCCCGATCGGAACAAGCCCATAAAACTACTTCACTCAATGTAGAACCCCGAACTCCATATCATGCATTCGTTGGAAGAATGCCTACGAACTACTAGATGAACCCACCTATTAATTTCAGAAAGTTTCCAGTTATGCAATATGGTGTTGGGGATACAGGGGAAGCACCGCGCACTCAACTCTAATCCTACATCCAGCTGTATCCATCCTTCAACACATAACCAGTTATTTCCGGAAACCGTTTACCTCGGACCTTCGAAACGCATCTACTATACAAGCTATGGCAATACTCCCGAACTACCTCCCCAGTACTGGGTGATGTCGGGGTTATCTTGCCACTAACCGCATAGGAGAGTTTTCGATGTCGTCCGTCTTAAGTATTCCAGAACTGCTGCGATATATTTGTGACGACAACACCTCGGAGCTCAACTCCCCGGGACACTGCCACAACCCCTAAATGACAGGAGGCATCGAGAACAATGTTCTCGTCACAAAGATATCGAAACAATCCAAACAATACTCGCGTGATCCTAAAAAAAATTGGTGAAATTTTGAGAGTAGAAGAGGCAAGAGTAATCGTCAGGAGTCCTCACCAGAGTGAAAAGAGATGAGGAGCAAAAGAAATCCTACTCTTCGATATATATATATATATATATATATATATATATATATATATATATATATATATATATATATATATATATACAGCCGGTCTATTCTCATAACATTATGAGAATAATATTCTCATAACACTTCCGAACTGCATTGCAGAATTGCATTGGAGAGCTATGCGCACTGCTTTCGTCTTCTGCTGTGCACCACATAGAGGTGCAGCAGGAAACGTTCATCTAGCATCCTCTCTGGCTAGTTTCACTGATTTGTGCTGGTTTATTCGCGCTTGCGCTGATTTAATTTGCAGTTAAGCACTGAATTCTGCGAGAAAACGACGGAAATCCTTGGATTTTGGCGGATCTGCGTCCGTTCGTCCGCCTTTCTCTGTTTCTCTGTTCTCCCCAGTGCGGATCGAAATTGCTACGTTTTGTTTGTATGTTCTGTTGTTTTCGACATTTTACGGGCTGCTTTTGATGTCATCCGTATGAATTGGAGCGGATTAAGTTATTATTTTGGAAGAATTTTAAGTTTTCTGTCCACGTTTTTTTGCGGCGCGACTGGCTCTGGTCGTTTATCAAAAGATGTTCTTTGAGTTTTTTTGCACTATATAGTTGTTAGAACTGCATCGCAGGCTGTGTGTTTCGTCTGTGAATCGCGACCAAGAGCGGTGGACTGCAGTAATATGCAAATGCGCGTTGAATTTTTTGTAGTGCGGCGAACTGCATTATTATGCAATACGAGCCTGTATGAACTGCATCACAGCCACGGTTGCGTGGGGGTACTAGTTTTATAAGTTTTTTTCGATTGGTCAAGCGAGGCGGACTGCTTTTTTGCGTTGCTTCTGGTGTATTTTATTTATGAGAATTCTGAGCAGAAGTGAAGTGCTCTTTTTTATATATAGTTTTTCATGTGCAGCAGCAATTGAAAAACATGCATTCTGGAAACCCCCACCGAGCTTTTCCTCTTTTTCATGTGCACAAGTGAACTATAGTTTTTTTAATAAAAGAGCACTGCATCAAACTTCTTTAACAGGCGCAGTTTTTGTGAAAGAATTCTCTATGTGAACTGCTCTGATAGTTTTGTTTTTTTATGTGTATCCTAGCTACATCAGCGGTTTTGAAGCAATGTACATAATGAAAACAGAGTACTGAGAACTGCATATATTTGATAGATAGAAACTACGGTTCTGGGGTCATGATTAACATACTACATCTTGAAGCAAACTAACGCAACATAAGCAAACATTGTCCGAAAGCAAACTAGAACGAAAGCAAACTAATCTACATATGCAGAAGGAAACTAAATCGAGCACTTGCGACAGGAATCGTTGGGTTTCAGCATTTGTTCTGCTTCACCAGTTCCACCCGTTGGAGTTGGAGGTGGAAGTTGATGCTCCCTTGCCCCACGGCTTCCAGGAAGACCTCGGGCGCTTCCTGGTCTTCTCTGTTTCAGCGCGCGCGAGGCCCTTCTTCATGGTGCTGATTCTGTTCCATATCTCGAACGCAGCGTAGGCGTCCTTGGCAGCATACTCGACGTGCTTGGTGCGGAGAATGGAAGTCCACAGGCTGTGGTCGTGGTCTGTCATCTTCGTCTTCATGTCTGCGTACTCGTCGTCGATGGTCGCAGCAGCTACATCGCCCAGCGAGTCCAGTGGCTTTGTTCCATCAGGCACCCTCCAGTTCGTCTGGATGTCGACGAAGTTGGCGACGTGGAGGTCGCTGGCCGCGAGCTTCTGCTTGTCCTGCTCGATGGCGAAGCCAGCGAACTCGAACCTAAGGAAAGTGAACCGCAAGTTATACCTTTTCGGAACTGCATACACGGGCATATAGAACTGCAACGCGTACCCGGCATAGAGAATTGCTTACCTTGGGTCATCGAGGAACCTGTCGAAGGGGACGCATCTCTTGCCCAATGTACCACATACCTGGAAAACAAGCACTGGCTGGTACTTGCCGATGGATAGTTGAACCACGGCCGCCCTGCGGTGGTCGGGTGTGTACTCCACGTCGATGCCGACGATCTTCTGGCGGCGCCGCTGCAGAAGTGTCTTGAACTCTTCGACGTACGTCGCCATGGCGGCGACATCGGTGGTGTAGACCACCTTCAGCTTCGTGTTCCCGTGCGCATGCACAGCGTCGTAGGTCCTGCTGAAGCCCATTGCTGCAAAGACGGCGAAGAGGAGGAGGAAGGCGCATCGTCGTGTGTGTTTGTGCGGACGGTCTGTTCGACGGACCGCCGGATTTAAATGGGAGCGGCAGGAACTTCTGCCGAGGCCACGATCTCGTCTCCCAACCGTGGTGGCGATCGTGGGTTCATGATGATCGTTGCAGTTCGTGCGGCGTGCAACCGCCGGGATAGAGGATGGGTGGGGGCGCGGGCGCTTCAGCCGATAGTGGGCGCATTTATTTTAGGGCAGGCGAACCGAATCGTCAGCCGTAAGCGAACTGCATCGATTCAGAAGCGGAATCGTCCGCCGTAAGCGAACTGCAACGCTTCAGAAGGCGAGGCGGTTTACGGTAAGCGAACTGCATCGTGTTACACAACCGAGACGTTTTTTTATTTATTGTCTATGACCTGTGGGCCTGTCGGACGGTCTTTTATTCATTAAGTCTCTCTTTTCAGCCCCCTTGCCCGCCTCCACTTCCCTCTCCCCCGTGCTCGCACAGAAATCCCCCCCGCCCTCGTGCTCCCGTGGTGTAGAGCGACGACGCCCGCAGCCACCGGCGACCGAAGGGGCTCACTCGTGGTGGAGGGCGACGACGCCCGCAGCCGCCGCCGTCCGTAGGGCGCTTACTCCGCCGTTGCCGTCCGCACCCGCCTCGTCCCGCAGTCACTTCGTCCCACGGTGAGCCCCAAATCGCCCCTAATCCGGTCCAGATCTTGTGCTAGGGTTGTTTTTCGTGCCAGCATTCTCTTCTTAAGGTTGTTTTTGTATGCTTGAAATTGCAACCCCCTATGGACTGAAAGTTTCCCCCTGCCTGAATTTGGTGTTTGCTGTCTAGGTTTAGGTTTTAATTATCATCCCCTGCTGATCGGAGGCACAGTATGGCTTCTTCCTCACCAATTGATGCGTCACCGGTTAGAACGGCTTCTCCATCGGGTAATTACATTAAACTGAACTGCAGTTTTCATTCAGGGTCAATTTAGTTGTTTTTTGTCGAACGAAATAGTGTACTGCATCTTAGATCCCTTTTTAGTAAGGCCTTTTTTAAGACACGCGAGGCAAACTGATATGAACTGCGTCAAGTTAATTGTTTTTTACTTTTTTGGAAGGACATTAAGTTAGTTGTTGTGTTTTTTATGTTAAACATAAACTGCTAAAAGAGCACTGCATTTTGGACACTGCTTTGTATTTTTTTCCCTATCCACTATGCGGTTTTTGCGAAATCGATACGAGCTGCAGGAAGTTTTAGTTTTTGCCTCTCACAGAACTGCATGTTTTTGTTTTGTTTGGCATATCTAAGCGCACTTCTTTTTTTTATATGCGGTCAATTGGTCACTTTGGACGAATTAGTGCACTGCATCATAAAACCCTGGGCCAATGTGCACTTTTTCAGACACGCGCGAATATGATATTCAAGTGATATGAACTGCATTTTTTTAGGTTTACTATTTTATGTTTTTGATTGTTAAACATAAAACTGCTGTAAAAGTGCACTGCATTTCTGCATTTTTTTTGTTTTTTCCAAGGTGATATGAGCTGTATTAAGTTTAGCTCATCATGTCACAGACACATCTTTTCTTATGTTTTTTCTCACCCACAGTTTTATCTCCTGGTGGGTCAGGGGGTGGTGGCGTTAACTATCTGATTACAAGTTATTTCACAGCCGATGTTGTCGGTGGCGGTACGTCCGATCAGGTCAACATTGCACCTGAGTTGATTGAAACCCAGTCGCAATCTGTTGATGGCACAGAGCCAGTTACACAGGACTGGATGGTCCCTGATCAGATTGCAGCCGACGTTGAGAGGAGAAGGCAGAAAGCTATTGCGCTTGGTAATACTTTCGTGAAGGCTCATAGGGCGAAGGAAGGAAAGTTAGGGGAGGGTAAGGAGATAGGAAGGAGGATTGCTGATTCAAAGAAGTCTGCTAAATTTGTCCCTGCAAAGAATCCTGTGAAAAGGAAACTGAACACTGTCGCAGAGCAAGGTTTAAGTTCTCCACGCCGGAGCCCGCGTGTTGATTACTCAAAGAGACCTAATTACGCCGAGGTTGATGTGGGTGGGAGTCATGGAAAGCGGAGACGCGCGGACGATCACTCTGGTGTTGATTGTGAGCGTCGATCTAAGCTTGCGCGGGAAACTGCAGCTGAAGAAGCTCTGGACAGTGATTCTGATGAGGGGGATGTTGATATTAGTAAGGTATACGCTGTTTATTTACTTTTTCTCTTGTTTTTTTTTTAAGTTGTTTTTTGCATGAGTTTTTGCTGATGTGAACTGCATTTTTTATTCTTTTTGTGTTTTTTTTGTAGGCTGCTAAGAGTACGAAGAGGAAGAGGTCTGAAGACGATACTGCGCACGAATGGCGTTTCAACAAGACTGTTCGTCTGTCCATTCCAAACGTAATCAAAGCTGTCGCTTTGCTGGGTGAGGTGCACAGAACTTTGGTGCGGCAAGCAGGTTTTGGCATTGTCTTTGACCTGAAATTAGAGAAGAATGTTTCTCGTGTTTTGATGTGCAAGATGATGGGAAAGATTGACCCCGACACGATGAGACTGGACTGTGGGCCAAACAAGGTTCTGGAAATCAATCGCGAGGCTGTCCATCACATTTTCCACTTCCCTATGGGTTCTCACACTGCTCCCAGGCCTGCTGCCAGCGGCCACGATGATTCGCTGACTAACCTGAAGGACGAACTCGGGTTCAACCGTTCTAGGAGCATAGATGCGAAGGACCTACTTACCTTACTTCGCACGCTGGCTGCGGACCCAGGGAAGGTTGATAAGACGATGAAAGTTTTTTTTCTCATTGTCTTCCAGTGCTTGCTTTGTCCTAGCCCCGCAACTTGGTTGTCCAGGGTAGCTGCTATGGTTGAAAACTTGGATATTGCATCTATGGCTAGCATGGATTTTTGTCAGCTTGTTGTCGACGAGCTGCAGGCCGCTGTGTACAAGTGGAATTCTATAGGGAGCAAGCAGAACTGCGCTGAGGGTTGCACCATCGTCCCCCTGTTCATGTACCTGGATTCCTTGAACCTTCGAAAAGTATCGGTGATGGATAAACGCACTCCGCGTGCCGCAATACTGTCCCATGTGCTGTTGAAGAAGATTCACAATGCCGACATCGTTTTCAGGGGAAAGATTCACCTGGACTCTTACAAGTTTGGCAAGCTGCCGGTGAGTGCATACCATCCTTTGTTTTTGTCTTTATTCCTTTTTTTCGCGCATGCTAAAATGTCAACCTCTTATGTACTTTTCTTTGTGAACTGCATCTCTTTTTTTTTGTTAATTTTTTCAGTGGAAGGCGGAAGCGGACATTGTGTATAAGCGGACTGCAGTTGCGGAAGCCCCTGAAATGTTTTGTGAGCCTCTTGCTAGGGCTGCTCCAATTCAACGGGGTCGTGGTTTTGCTAGGGCTGCTGCTGGAGGTTTTTCCGGACATGCTTCTGGTGATCGCAATAGATTTGTGCAGGTCGATGAGCTTCTCGATAGGGTCATCAATATAACTAGTGATTTCCCAACATCCGGTTCCAGGATGAGGAATATTGCCGGTTTGTTTCCTGAAGGCAAAGGCCCTTCTGAAGCAGAAATCGAGGCCGCTCATAACTTTGACCGTGGGCAGCTTGAATTCCTTAAGCAGGTTGTAACGAATATCAGATCATCATTCGTTCAGCTTAAGCAGTCTCAGGATGATAGGTGTGCTGCGTACGAGCAGGAAGCGGATGCAATCGTGAATGAAATGAACAGGCATGAAGATGTTGTCCGGCCTTCTCTGCCCGACCCCGCAGATGTGGATGTATGTCTTTTTTCCACATGTGAACAGTTTTTTTACCCATATTTTGTTATCTATTTTTTCTGTGCGTTTTTGTTGCATTGACTATTTGTTTTTTCTATCGTTTTTGTTCTTTCCCCAGTGTGTCGGAGAATCCTCCAAGGCTAACGCTGGTCGTGTTGATGAGCACCAGGACCACGACGGTGTTGATTCTGATCACTTGTTTGACAGGCCATTATCGCCTGTTGACGAAGCTGCCAAAGACAATCCTATTGATGAAGTGGTCATGGACAAGGTTTGATTTGTTCCTACCATTTTTTTTTGCTACAGTGAACTTCATTGTTTGATTTTTTCATGTAGTGTCCAAAACAAACAATTATATTTTTTTTGCACCAGCAGTGGCAGCGAACTGCATTTTTTAACTTTTTCTTTTGTATTTTTTGCGCACCAGAAGTGGTAGTGCACTGCAGTTGTTGTCTAGAGAAGAAGCATCATCTTTTTTTTGTTAGCAGTGAACTGCATGATCTGGTGTTTGTTTTGTAGTTGTAGAACTGCAGATTTGGATAATAGTTTTATTTATGTTTTAATGTTTTTTAGGTTGCCGAATCAAATGTGGAGATACATGGGAAGGAGGCAGATGGTGACGACGCTGGCAAGGAGGAGGAGGCTGACAAGTGTGAAGAGATGGAAGGCGACGACGCTCCCCTGGTGAGTATAGAGAATTTTTGCATTTTTTTGTTTTATTTTTTATTTTTCGTGGTAGCTTCATGGTCCGTTTTTATTAGTGAACTGCATTCTAGCTTTTTTTGTGTAATATGTTTTATTTTTGTTAACTCATCAGAACTGCTGATTAAATGTTGAAATCCAAGCGGAGCGGATCATTGGGGATGATAACGTGGAAGGGAGATGAGGGCAGGAGCCTGATGCGGAGGTTGATAAGGCAGAAGGTAGAGAAGGAGGGGAGTGTCCCGTCGAGGCTGATAAGGCACAAGAGAGAGAGGGGAGGGATGACATTGTGGATTGTGATAAGGATGAAGAGAAAGAAGGAGCTCCTGGTGTTACAGTTGAAGTTGCAGAAGAGACAGAAGGAACTCGTAGAGTCGGATTTGACGATGCCGGGACATCCGCCGGCATCGATGTTGTTGTTGGGCCTACTGTTTTGTTGGTTGGCGACGAGGTGCCTGATAAATTTTGTGTGGTCCCTCGCGCCTCCGAGCAATCTGTCGGCAATCTGGCTTTCCCAGCCGATACAACCAAAGCCCCAGCCGAGACAGTTTCGATTGATTGCGAAGAGGAACAGCCAAGACTTTCTCAGGACATGAGTAATCAAGCGCCGCTTGACGATGATATTACCGGGCTGGAGCACTTGACGCTCAGCGAAGATGTATACGAGCAGCCGCAGGAAGTTTATTCCGAAACCGAAGGTAAGCGAACTGCATTATTTTTTGTTCTTTTTCCCGGTGTCGAAATGGACCGTGTGTGTGTTTATAATCTGATATCGTCCCCCACCCTGTATGCAGATGAGGAATTACCTGTTGTTACTCCATCAAGTATTGATCCAGCTCTTATGAGGAGATACAATGAGTTGTATGACGCTGTTACGAGGGCTAGGAGGGACAAGAAGAAGCAGTATGATATTTTATGTCTTACGCGGCCGGTTAATTAATATGTTATTTTTTCAGGGACGCCCCCATCTTATCAATATTTACTGTGCTTTTTTCTTCTTGTCTGAAGGCATCTAGTTGCGTTCAAGGGAGAGTTTGGTGATATTACTATCGGCCATGTCGGCGATTCTTTTTGGTCGTATGGAACGCTGAGCACGCGCCTCGCAAACATTGGCGTGTCTATGCTAGCTGAAAGGTTCAAAGGATCTCAAACTATGATTGTCCCGTACAACCTATGCGTAAGCATTTTTCATTAATTTATATTTTACCCCCCTCGTCCAATTTTTATTTGTGCTATAACCACTTTTCATTAACTCTCTGGTTTTGTCTTTTTTGCAGAATTCCATTTGGAACGGCGGTGCCACAAATAGGGCTTTGAAAAAGATGTTTTCTTCAAGCGCAGAGGAACGTGTGGACATGAAAAACTTGGTAACGCATCTTGACCATTTTTCGTCATCTTGAAAATAAGTTTTCTGTTTTTTCTATTTTTTCTCATCTGTTTTTGTTTTATTTCTTTTTTATTTATTTCAGATTATGTTTGCAACATTCGACCCTCCCCCCGCAACAGTGAAGGACGCGATAGGCCACTACTGCTTGGTCACTTTGAACCTGCGAGAGAAGCGCTTTGAGCTTCTCGACTCATTGAACGAAGGAGACTGTGCTGCTGCAAGTGTTGTCTTCAGGAAAATGGTCAGGAACATCAAAAAAGTCTGGAAAGATGGCAGTGCAAGCTGCGACGAGCCGTTGAACCCTCCCACCCTGGATGGCTATGCGCTGACTCATATTAATGTCCCGCAACAGGGAAACGGGTTTGTACCTGTTCTCCTTTTTTCTTTTTCCTCCTTCATTTTTTTTCTTGTGTAAGTGAGCTGCATTGTTTTTACTAAATTAGAAGCACCTTTTCCCTTTTTGAGCGAACTGCATTACTATCTGTGTTATTTGTTGTTCTTCCTCGGTAATCTTTTTGTGTGTATGGAGCTGCATTGTTTTACTAACATCAGTAGCACTTTTTATTACTGAGTGAACTGCATCGTTAATGTGTTTTGTGTTGTTTTTTCTTTTTGCAGGCATGATTGTGGATTTTACATGTTCCAGTTCATGCAGACCTGGGATGGTGAAGCGATTGCCAAGTTTGGGAAGGAGCACATTGGCTACATCAGGAAGGCGATGCTCTATAGTTGGCTGACCTCGTCGCATTGCTGTCTGGACCTGACATCACTTTTAATTTTTAAAGAAGGTTATTACATTTTTTTTTGAGTCACACACCTTTTTTTATTAAGTGAACTTCATTGGTACAGAGAGGGTAGGTCGACTACTTTTGTTAAGCTTTTTTAGCAGAACCCCATTTGTGTGTTTAAAAACGACTTTTTGTTTAGGGAACTTGATGATTCTTTTTCACTACTTTTGCTCATTATCCAATTTTTTTTGTTTTTGTGCAGGCTTTGATGAAGGCGCACACCAAGGTGGTATTTCCTTGTTTGAAACTCAGGTTCATACTCCAACTATTCAGAAAGTTGTCCTTGATGAACCTCCCGTCAAGGTCGTGAAAGAACCTGTGGGTAAGATGTTGAGGAGTGACGCCGGCACTTCGAATGAGAAAGCTCTTGAGAAATCTCCTTTCAATGTCAAGCATGGGAAGAAAGCCGTGAGCCCTCCGAACGCTGAAGATAGCGATGATGATTTTGAGAGGCCACCACCAGTGCCTAGGAGGACCAGGAGCGCAGCTGTGGAACCCCCGACGGACAGCGAGGCACTAATTCTATCAAACAGGAGGCCTGTGCAGAAGCCATCAAAGTTTCGATCTCCTGTAGAGAAATTGAATCCTGCGAGATTCAGCCATCTTGTGGAGATGAGGAAAGTCTTGCAACTCATCACGAGCACACAATTCAGGAAGAAATACAGTGAGTCAGTTCTTTTTTCATTAGTTTTTTATATTTTTTCTGATTTTTAATGTGTGTAACGTTTTTTTTCTGTGTGTTTTGCTTTTGTGCTACTAACCCCCCCACCTTTTGCCGTTTCTTTTGTGCAGGTCCGTGCTTTTCCTGCACAGGAATCCTATCGAATTCTACACCGTGACTGTGGACTACATGTTCTTAACTTTCACCAAAGCTGGTTTTATGGACTCGGAATTGATGGATCATATCATCAGGTTCTGGAAGAATGACGAGAGTATGAATGTGGTTTATCGATCTGGCGAACGTGTTCTGCTTTCCCCTTTGTTTATCACGGTATTTATCTTTTTTTTCTTTTTTTTTTCTGCTCTAGTGAACTTCAGCAAATAGTGTATAATAATTTGTTTTTAGAATGTACTGAACTGCATACATTTTTTGTGTGTGTCTTAACCGATGCATCTTAAAACGAAACAAATTATGGTGAGAATTTGTGAACTGCATACTGTTTTTTTAGAGAAGCGTGATCCGTTTTTTTATTAAGCGTCGGAGCGAATATATTTTTAAGGTGAACTGCATTAACTTTTCTTTTGTGAATTACCCACACGTAGTATGTGCTTCAAATGAATGATCACGCGGATAGAGATGCAGATGGAAATGTTGTGTTGCCTTTTGTCAACAGCAAGTTCAACGTCGAAGATGCAGCACAGCAGTTCGAACTTTATGTGCGTGAAGACGAGAACCTTCTTGATTGCAAATTAGTAAGTTATCAGATTTGCTTTTGTTCAGCCTTTTTGTATTTATTTTCTCTCCAATTTTTTTACAGTAATCCCTTTTCACTGATCGATTCCATAACAATTTTGATGAAACAAAATCAGATTCTGTTACCACGGTTGAAAGACCAGCATTATTCGCTATACACGATGAATAGGCACCGCGAGACCCTTGACATTCATGACACTAGGAGGTACAGCGGACCGGCTGATCAAACGACGCGGTGGCATAAGTCTGATTACCACAGCGACCGCACTGAAATGGTAAAAAATTTCCCTTTTTCTCCTTTCTTTGTTTTTTTTCATGCGTGGGCGTGTTCAACAATTTTTGTTGTGATGTGTTTTTTTGTTTTTTATTTTATTTTTTCCACCAGATGATCAGGATGACTGCATTGTTGAAGAGGGTTTATGGAGAAAAAGAGTACAAGAGAAAGGAGTCGGTAGACTGGGTGGGTGTTTCAAAAAAAGCTAGCTATTTGGGCTCCCCTTAGCAGGGCCCGAACGAGTGCGGCTTTTATGTTCTGAAGATGGCTCAGTATTACGACGGCAAAACCTTTGTTGTGAAATTCGGAAAGCGTAGTGTAAGTATCTTCTTTTTAACTCAGCAATATCTCCTCATTCCTTGATATTTTTTTCGTCAGTTTCTCTTTTTCGTATATGATGTTGTATATTTGTTTATTTTATTTTTTTCTTCATCGCATGAAGCTGTTATTCAGGATTGGAAGGCTGAGTTTTTGTTCCAGATTCTGTTCCACCCAGAAAACTTGGTCGTTGTCACTGAGTTCCCGGAGGATCTAAGAAATCTGTGCATTTCTCTTGGCTTCTCTCCAAGATTGGTTTCGAAGGAGCAGGATGAGGCATAAATGACAGCAAATCTTTTTTCTACGTGTGTTGATGTCTTGTTCGTGTGTGCTCCAGAACTTTATGTAAACAGCAATGTATGGTCGCCGTGTGTAGTTCTCGATGCCCAAAGCTTGTAAACACTGCACTGTGTGCTTTTGTATATATCGGTCTAGTTAGTTTTTGTGTGTGTTTTTTTTGGTGGCACATGGTGACAATGTCAAATATGTGCATAATGGATCTTTCAGCCAACTCCTCCTTGTGAGTTGTAACATGTTCGCAGCGCACTGAGTTATCTCATATGATTAGCAGCCAAGTTTTTTTTTTAATATATGCATCCGCACTGCATCTCACCTTATCACATGGGACTGCAAAGACGAATTCAACGTGTTTGTCGTCGAGTTTCAAAATTCATCCGCACTGCAGCCAAGTTTTTGTTTTTCACATTTTTTTTGCACTAAACGCACTGCATTGTGTAGTCGAAGCGTACTGCAGTACAAGCTTTTAAACGCGACGCACGCACTGCAGTGTACGCGAATCCTAGTCTGACTCTACATTTTTTTGTCTTCTAACTGCATTCTGTATTGATTCATGGTCATGTCAGGTTCTATACGACGAAGAGAACTACATTCTCCAAATGACATTCCGATATCAGAGTTCTTATACAGAAGAGAACCGCATTCTGAGATCTTATTTTCTTTTTCGTACAGAAGAGAACTGCATTTTATCAAACATATTACAAGTTAATATGTTTTTTAAAATGTAAAACTTGCATATGTGTTGATCTACGCCCTTTTTCCCAGTGCTTCTTCTCAGATTGTGTACTGCAGTTCGCATCCACGACGAATGCGATGTAGTAGTCATCTTTTGCAGTTCGCTTCCGCCTGTCATGCATGAATGAGGCAGGCGGCGGAGCCCCCCGGTGGTCTTGGGGCGAAGGTGAGGTGCGCCGTCGCTTCCTAAACGCCGCCGCGGAAATATCGTCGCCGGCGGACTGCATTGCCGGTCGTTTCGGCTCGCTATCCGTGGTGCTTGGCGCGGAAAAAGGCGGGGAGGTGTGGGGGGTGGCCGCCGGCCGCCGGGGCGGTGGCGCGGAAGAAGGCGGGGAGGTGTGGGGGGTGGCCGCCGGC
>LR738713.1:322570525-322610733 GCA_902687465.1 Secale cereale
GGGGCGACGCCGTCCGTTCCGGCGAAGACGCCGATGCTTAATCTAGTTCCTGCCATAAATATGCTTTTTGGTTGTGGCTCCGAAGCCGGGTGAGGCGGGTGTCACAAGGTTTATGCTTTTGATGATGTAACTAAACATTTTATGAATGGGCTTTTAAGTACTCACTTGTTTGCTCCTGAGGTCGTGGCCTCAAGTCCTTGTCGCTCGTTGGGACAGAGCGTCCGCCGACCTCGTTCGGGCGCGCCTCACGAGTACCTGCTGTGAGCACAAGAGTGGTTGGCGGTCCGGTAGCGGACAGACAGAACGCGTGCCCACGCCCGGGCCCCTGCTCGCGAGGAGTGACAGGGCGGGGTTGCGGACGTAGCCTGGCTTGGCTAAGCAGGACAAAAAAGACGAACTGGCGAAAAGAAAACACGGCGGAAATCGTGAAATACTGACCAAACTCTCCCTTTATTGAAAATACGAGTCACATGGCGGCGAGATCGGCCTGAGAAGGCAGATACAGAAGGAGCAAATGCGAACAGCAAAAGGAGGGGCCGCGTCCGGCCCCTTAGCAGGTCTTCAGTCTTCTCCCCAGCGCGGAGCCTAGGGCTACCACTGGTGGATGTGGGCATAGCCATTGGAGGGCAGTGTCAACGGCCAGCACGGAGCATGGTGCTTCCACTCGGCGTGGGAGGGAGCCCCCGAGGTCCTAGGGAGACGCTCCGGAGACTCCGGGGCGTGTACAACCCCACTCATTATTACGTGAGAGTGTCACGAGCGGAGATCTTCTGACGTGCCCGCCCATTCTCTTTGAGGGCCCCGCCCCACGCTAGTCCGCTCCCTCATGAACTCACTCGAAGGAGGCATCCATGAAGTGGGACACTGCGCATGATGGGGGGATGGGACCTTGGCCATAGGCCCCCCCTTCGAGCACCAGGCGCGCCGCTTATGCGATCTCCGAACGCGTTTCGCCCCTGAGGGCTAACGTCGCTCAGAGACGCGGCGTCCTGAGGTGCGAGGGGGACCCCACTCTACCCACGCTCCTAATGGCCCCTGAGCCCTTCCTGATCAGGGCCGGGCTCAGCGGGTACGGGATTTCATGAGCAGGGGGACGGAGCCGCGGTCTTGGGCCCTCCTAATGCGCGTAGGATGGGCTGCCGTACCGCCTCCGGACGCACCCTCCGCAGCCCGGGGGATGGTGCGCCAGGAGGCGCGGCGTCTTGAGGTTGAACGGAGGGGGGGGGGGAGAAGGCCCCTACCCGCGCGCATCGTACCCGCCGCCAGTGAGCTCCTGGTGAAATCCAGGGCGGACCATGCGCGAAGGGTTATGCGCGGGGGGACGAGGGCCTGACCCGGGCCTTTCCTCCCCTTTCTGTCTTGATGTGGCATCCAGAGTAGCCCCCTGGCCTGCCGAGGCCTGGGCCAGAGACATTGTTGGCCCGAGGCCTTCAGCCGGTGCTGCGGGGCCAGCCCCCGCAGGCACCGGCACATGTCTCACCCGCGCTCCATGGCCGTGGGCGATAATGGTGGTGTATCGAGGGTCATGAGCGGGGGATCCGCCTCCTGGCCTCCCGCTCCTAAACCCCCTTGTGCCGACGCCTGGTTACATATGGCGTTCGGTGTATCCCTGAGGTCGCTCTCCGGTGGCTCCTCGACGGGGGCGGTTTCTGAATACAAAGGGCTTCGACGCAGAGGGGCGGCGCCATATGCAGGGTTTAGATAATCATACCCCATGCCGCCTTCGTAGGTCGTCGCGGGTCTTGACCATACGGGTGACCGGGTGTGGCTGAGGCGGCACCCGGTCCCCGACGTCATCGTGTGGACGCAGAACGGCTCGGCTCCAGTGCGGGCGGCGTCGAGGAGCTCGGCCACCCTAAGAAGCAATGCGTCGTGGCCGCTGTCGAGAAGCCTGCACCTTAGCAGCTCCCTAGCCACCAGTATAGCAGCCCTCATGTTCGCCATCTCGCGCCGGTCCCGCGAGCTTGCCGCCGCGTGTTCGGCCGCCTGCGTTACCGCACGGCCTTGGCATCGACTGGGTGGAGGATGCTGCCGGTCCTCTGGCGGCAGGTTGGTGGTGCTCATGATGCCGTCGGCCCCGATCAAAGACGGGTGACGGCGGGTCCCGTGGCCGAAGGGCGATGCCTGAGCGGCACAGAAGCCACGGGCTTCCGTACGCATCTGGTGCGCCTCCGCCATCGTGGTCGCGGTTTGTTGGAGCTGGGACACGCGGGGTTGACGGACGAGTCCATCCGAGGTCGTCGGAGAGGCGAGATCTCGACACGCCCCCTACCTGGTGCACCAAATGTCGGATTCAGGGCTCGGCAAAACTCGTTAAGTTCGAACACATGGGCGTGAACGAAGATCTCTCCCACTCACATCTACCTAGCGCCTCGCTCTCGTCTCAGTGGAAGGATTCAAACGACAACGAACAAACACACAAGAGTTTATCCAGGTTCGGGCCACCGCGAGGTGTAATACCCTACTTCCTGCTTTGGTGGATTGGCTCCGGGTGAGCTAGAGTATGAACTGGTACAAGGGTTCCTAAGCTCAGGAGGCGAGCTCGGGAGGGTCAGGAGGCTAGTGTTCTTGCTCCTTGTGCGGCGGTCGAGTGCGTGTGTCTCGATCCTCAACTCAGTGGGAATCCTAGCTACTTATATAGGCGGCCACGGTCCTCTTCCCCCGAAATGTTTAGGCGGGAAGGGATTCCACAACGGCCATTTTGAGCAGGAACACAAGGACGTTCCTATCCTGACAAAAGCAGTCTTCGCCTGCAAAAGGATTAGGCGATGACGCAGTGGTGGGATCGACGATGACATCCTCATTGTCGTCCTTGCGGTCTTCGGTCTTGTTGCACCAATGAGGAAATCTTTGCCCCGCGCCTCGGGAATTTGCGGCTGCATTGCCCCCCTTGCACCGAAATGGTAACTACGCCGCTGGCGGGCGCCGGCATCCACTGGCGCGGTGCATCACCGCTGACATCACTGCCTCCTCCTGAGGCAGGCTTGGCTTTGGGTTCTCCGCCCCTCCGGAGCACCTTATCGAAGCCGCTCCTGAGGGGGTCTTGGCGTTGTTCTCCTCGCGAGGCCTGGCCCCTCGCGAGGGTCTTGGGCAGCTGGTCGATCAGCTGGGCCGTACCAGGCCGCTTGTAGGAGCGCGTCGCGGCCCGCAGACAGGCAAGTCTGGGTACCCCGGTTCCCAGTATGTCGACAGTTCCCAAATCGGTGTCAAACTTGAGCACATACAGACTACTTGAGCACATGCTTTCCTTATTGTTCTTTTCAAGTATAAACAAGCATTCTCATCTATTTTTTTTGTTTCATCAGGTTCTCAGGCACCAGAGGAAGCACATTTGGCCACTCAAAAACTGGATGATCATAACATCGAAAGAGCAACTCATCTCCATTACAACATCATTTGTCATCCTTTCTTGGTCTGCAATAATACTCGACCTTGCTTGGTCTGCAAAAACATAATTAGTCATGAGCTATTGCTCAAGTAGACATGCCTTGCTTTATCAGATGGATGTAAACATCAACAAAGGGCAAGCTATTGTGTGGCTGTGTTGCATTATCGTTGTTTCAAACATAAGTCATGCAAAATTATGTTGTTGTTATGACCCAAAGATCACATTTTTTTAATTATCCAATAATCTTTGTCGCAAAATTATGTTATGGATGTGCTGAAGCGTTGGTGTTATGATGAGATATTGATTCCAAGTCATGCGGAATTATGTAGTTGCTGTAATGATCTAGAAAGATCACATTTTTATTTTGATTATCCAATAGTACAAAGGCAATCCTCACATCTGAAACAATATTTGTATGTGGAAGTGAATGTAGGGGATTAGAATGGGAGGGGATATGGGGGATTTGAGGGGATTGGGTGAAAGGGAGGGTATCACCAAATCCCTTGCAATCCCCAACCCCTTGGGGGCTGGAAAAAAGCTTGTGCCGAACAAGGCCTGAAGGGGCGACCGAGATGGGCCGGTCCACTCGGGCGGCAGCCACAGGCTCTTTTTATGTTTTAGTTTATTGCTTTATTTTCCTACGTTTGTTTATACTTTAAATTATTCTAAATATATATATTAGAAAAAAACACTCTACAAAAAATATTTGGAAAATGTTGAACAAGTACTTGAAAAATGTTGAACGTGTATTTGATTTTTTTGAATAAGTATTTGAAAAAGTTGAATAACTATAAAAAAATGTTGAAAAATTATTTGAAAAATGTTGAACAAGCGTTCGGACAGTGTTGAACATGTATACAACAAATGTTGATCACTTTATTAAAAAATGAACATTTTTTTATAATGTGTATAGAATTGTTAATCAAGCATTTGAAAAAATGTTTAAAAAGTATTTGACAAATGTTAATCAAGCATTTGGGTAATGTTAAAGGCGTATAAAAAATATATACCATGTATAAAATAAATGATGAAACAATTTGATCATGTATATTTAAATGTTAATCAAGCTTTTGAAAAAATGTTGAAGAAGTGTTTGAAAAATGTAAATGAAGCATTTGTAAAATGTTAACTATTATAGAAAAAATGTTGACCAAATACTTTTTTTATTTTTTATTTTAAAACTATTATCCAAGGATTTAAAAAATGTAAGGAATGCCAATTACTCAGCCGTTGAATAAATCAACTAGATACTCATGTTTCCAATATTTACTTCTCTTTACTTGCAGGACCTGGCCTAAGCATAAAGTAGATTTGCTACAGAAAACTTGAACCATGTATTAATAATGTTTAAAATGTATAAAAAATTGATCATGTATTAAAAAAATGTAATCTTGTATTTAAAAATGTTAAAACCGCGTATAGGTAAAATGTTGACCATTTCTTACAAAAATGTATAATTGGTATTGGAAAAAATGTAGAAGTGTATTAGACAAATATTGTTGATATATATAAAAATGTCAAATAATAATCAAAAGAACTAAGAAAACCAAAAAATAAAAATAAATATAACAAATGGTAAAAAGGAAATAGAAAACAAATAAACAAAATGTAAAAAAGGAATGAAAGAAAAACAGAGTAGAAAACAAAATAAAACAAAAAAAGGAGAACCCCCCCTCCCCCCCAAAAAAACGGTTAGAATAGCATCAAGTTGGACGTGCCCGTAGTTCTTACCACAAAGGAACTTGGGCGGAGTGGCTAGCGCAGTGCGCAATATCCCAGGAGACAAGGGATGGACCCCTACTTCTCGCATTTCCTTTAGTCGACATGGGCCAAAGGCAGCAACAACTGGTGGTGGCGCGACTTGTCGGCTTCCATACCTCGTCCAATATTTGCTTCCGTTCGATGCCCGTGTCCGCAGCCCGCATGCTAATGTTTGATTGGTTAATCATATTTCTCGAGCCGACAGAACTGGATTCCTCGTCAACTAGTAATTATGTACATACGCGTGCGTCCAGTTCACAATAATATTATTTCCAGAATTAACCATAGTTAATGTTGATTCCAAGACTAACTATGTTTATGCAATTAATGCCATTTTCAAATTATGATTAATGCAATTAATGTCATTTCCAAATTATGATTAATACAATTAACATGTTTTAAATATTGGTGATGTCATGGATACATCATTGGAGCAGCATGAAATATAGGATATAGGTGATTGGGTGGCTCGGATTATTTAGATTCATCAAACTCGTGCTTTTATATCAACAAAAGGGAATTATTCGGATGAGGTGCACACACATAATATTATTTCCAAGACTAAACAAAATTAATGTTGATTTCAATATTAATTGGGTTTAATGTATTTAATGGCATTTCAAAATTATAATTAATGCAATTAGCATTTTACAAATTATTAATGATGTCATGGATCATTCATACATCATTGGAGCAATGTGAGATAATAAAGGCGGTTGGATGGCTCAGGTCATTCGGATTCATCGAACTCATGCTTTCATATTTCACACAAGGTCTTGCAATTTTCTGGTGTGGATATCACTCAAAGCATCAAGGACTAGGAAGTTATCATATAATTTGAGAACTTTCTTATTATTTTGCTATTTCTTGTCCTTTGTTTTATGCCACTTTGATACATTGAACAAAATACTAACTCTTTCTGTAAAATAGAAATTTAAAAAATTAGTAATTCTGTCCGTTAAAAAAGTTTAAAGTCATTATTAATTGTATGAAACTATGTTAGGTTCAATTTTGTGTTATAACTTTTATATAGTATTACACAATTAGTGTAATATGGAGTCATAATGAAGTATAGTGACAAACACAAGAGTTTAGGTTGTTTGAAAATTTTAGCTTATAAAATTTAAGGGAATTCAATTTTTTTACACCCTAGTTGCACGTTTGTGACCGCATTTTTACCTCATTTAGCAGAAATTATTGAATCTGAATCAACTTAGTGAAACTTGTGACACAAATTACCCCTTTTCTGTTTTTTGTACAAACTATGTATGCCATGTCTGTGTTTTTTTATATTTTTTATTTGCTTCAGTTTTTTGAGACTCAAACCGAACTGGCTTGCCGTGTCCAACTCCGCCCAGGGCGACCGCGTGTGCCACCAAAGCCAGACCAGCCAGGCTGCGGTGGCGCGCGAAGTAGTTTGATATACACGCGGCTACATGATCTGTTTTTTAGAAGTACCAACCATAAAAGCAGGAACATACAACATCCCAAGACCGATCGTGTGGACAAGAAGGCCAAGGCCAAGGAAGTGAAGCGCAAGGGCCCCGCTATGCTGGCAGCCGAGCCCGAGCAGAAGCGCGGCCGCTGTTAGATAATAACAAGAAATAAATGAGACACGAGAGACATGGATTTAACATGGAAACTCTTGCGGGAGAAAACCACGGACGCACAAAGGCGCAATTACTATGAGGAGGAGTATTACAAGCACGAGACGACAGACCGTCTTAGGTGCGACTACGTGGGGTATATAAGAGGGCAATACGTGAGAGTCCTTGGAGGACAAGTAAACGAGTTGTACTCGTACGCGTCGGTACCAACGCAAAGGCCCACACCGTATGTACTACGTCTAGTCCAATACGGTAGAATTTGGATCACAATTTAACAATCTCCACCTTGAGCCAAGTTCCCTCCGGTAGTCGAAATAAAGTAAATAACTCCATCCAAATCAACATAAACACCTTGTGCGTCAAAGTACATAGGACTAGTGATAAATACCAACGAAGCCTGAGCAAAGATCTAACTTATTGGTAGGAATTGGCTTTGTCATCATATCAGCAGGATTATCATGAGTACTTATCTTGCATACCTTCAAATCACCTTCAGCAACAACATCTCAAATATAGTGATATCTGACATCAATGTGCTTCGTTCTCTCATGATACATTGGATTCTTTGTAAGATATATAGCACTTTGACTATCACTAAACATGGTAGGGCAAGATGAATATCCACAAAGCTCAGTGTATAAACCTCTCAACTAGATAGCTTCTTTGCATGCCTCAGAAATAGCCATATACTCAGTATCAGTAGTGAAACAAGCCACAATAGACTGCAAAGTTGCTCTCCAACTCACAACACAACCACCAATGGCGAAAACATAACCCGTGAGTGATCTTCTCTTATCCATATCACCAGCAAAATCAGAATCAACAAAACCAACAAGTCCATCTCCAGTTTTCCCAAACTATAAATAAGCATTAGAAGTGCCTCGCAGGTATCTGAAAATCCACTAAACTTCTTTCCAATGCTCTTTTCCGGGATTAGCCATGTCCCTACTGACAACACTCAATGCATATGATAAATCCGGACGGGCACAAACCATGGCATACATAAGTGAACCAACTGCACTCGAAGAAGAAACTCTAGACATGTACTCAATATCTGCATCTGACTTAGGACATAAAGCTTATGATAATTTGAAGTGTGCAGCTAATGGAGTACTTACTGGCTTGACATTATGCATATTAAAACGACGAAGAACTTTATCAATATACCCTCTCTGACTTAGATATACTTTTCCAGATGGTCTATCTCTGGATATTTCCATGCCAAGAATTTTCTTTGCCGCACCAAAACCCTTCATCTGAAATTCATTACTCATTGCTTCTTTAGTTCATTAATATCTGACATACTCTTTGCAGCAATTAGCATATCATCAACATAAAAGGAGCAAATAAATAGTTGAACCTTTGACAATTTTTAAATAAACACAACTATCATAATTAGACCTTTTGAAACCTTGAGAGAGCATAAAGGTGTCAAATCTCTTGTACCATTGTCTAGGGGATTACTTCAATCCATAAAGAGATTTCTTTAACTTGCAGACAAGCTTTTCTTTTCCAGGAATAACAAAACCTTCAGGTTGTTCCATATAAATATCCTATTCTAATTCTCCATGTAAGAATGCAGTTTTAACATCCAATTTTTCAAGCTCAAAATCATGCATAGCAACAATACTGAGTAAAGTGCGAATAGAGCTATGCTTCACAACAGGAGAAAAGACTTTGTTATAGTCAATACCTGGAATCTGGCTATAACCTTTAGCAACTAACCGTGCTTTTATATCTTGTCTCATCATTAGGAGAAACACCTTCTTTCCTCTTGAAACCCACTTGCAACGAATAGGTTTCTTCTCTCTCGATAATTTTACTAAATCCCAAGTGCCATTCTTTTCAAGTGATTCCATCTCATCATGCATAGCGGTCATCCACTTTTTACTATCACCAGAAATAATAGCCTCGGAATATGAAGAAGGCTCAACACTACCTTCAATTTCTTCCGCAACAGATAAAGCAAAAGAAACAATATTGCACTCTTCAATTAACCTTTTAGGTTTATCAATACCCCGCCTAACTCTGTCACGTGCAAGATTCCAACCGGGTGGAACAATAGGCTGATTTGGAGTGAGAGTGACATGTTCATCATCAATGACAGGTTCATCATGTGCATCAACATTTTCATTACCAGATGTATCACCTGAATCAATAACATGCTCCACCTGAACAGTAGGATGCTGAATAGTAGCCTGCTATTCACTCTCAACAGGGACATTAGTAGATGGAACATCATGTAACATAGCAGATTCATTAAAGATAACATTTCTGCTAATAACAACCTTTTGGGTTTCAGGATTCCACAATTTAAAACCTTTAACACCAGACTTATAACCAAGAAAGATGCACTTAACAGCCCTAGGCTCCAGCTTCCATTATCAACATGAGCATAAGCAGTGCAACCAAAAACTGTCAACTGTGAATAATCAGCAGGTGAACCAGACCATACCTCAATTGGAGTTTTCTTATTAAGAGCAATAGATGGTGAACGGTTAATGAGATAACAAGCAGTGGAAGCAGCCTCAGCCTAAAAACGCCTATGCAAACCTGCATTGGACAACATGCAACAGGCTCTGGAAATAATGGTCCTATTCATACGCTCAGCAACACCGTTTTGTTGAGGAGTATAAGGAACGGTGTGATGTCTGACAATGCCTTCAGACTTGCAATAATTTGCAAATTGCTTAGAACATAATTCCATACATTATTGGTGCGAAGTATTTTTACCTTCCTTTCAGTTTGTCTCTCAATCATAATTTTCCACTCCTTAAATGTTGAGAATGCTTGCAATTTATGCTTCAAGAAATAAGGCCAACCCTTTCTTGAATAATCATCAATTATAGTCAGCATGTAACTAGCACCACCTAATGACTTCTTGCGAGATGGTCCCCATATATCAGAATGCACATAATCAAGAATACCTTCAGTTGTATGAGTCGAAGTATTGAACTTCACCCTCTTGTGCTTGCCGAAGATACAATGCTCACAAAATTTCAATTTACCAATTTCGTATCCTTTTAGAAGACCTCTCTTATTTAACTCTGCCAAACCAAGTTCACTCATACGTCCAAGATGCATATGCCAAAGGTTAGCAGCATCACAATCAGAATTCTTTGAAATAACTAGAGTAGTGTTACCTGAAATGGTAGAACCTCGAAGGTAATAAAGATCATTGGTCGAACTTAAGTCACCTTTCATTATAATAAGGGAACCTCTGGTGACCTTCAAAACACTATCTCCACATGAATACTTGTACCCCTTTGCATCAAGGACACTCACAGAGATAAGCTTTCTCTTCATCTTCAGAATATACCGAACATCTTTCAATGTTCTGATTGTGCCATCAAACATCTTGATTCGAATGGAACCTATGCCTTCAATCTTGCATGGTGCATTATCAAAACCCAGAACGGAACCAGCAACAGTAGTGGAATCAAAACTGGTAAGCCAATCTCTATGCGGGCACATATGAAAACTACATGCAGTATCAAGTACCCACTCATCATTGGTCTCAACACATCCAGCAATAACAACAAGAGCATCATCGGAACTATCATCACGAGCAACATTACCAGAATTTTCACCTTGTTTGTTACCTTTCCTCTTTTCCTTGTTCTACAACTTGAAACACTCGGAGACGTCATGCCCGTCTCTCTTGCAATATCTGCAATACTTCTTGTCTCTGGACTGCGATAGGCCCCTGTTGCCGTTCTTACTTTTGCCTCTGTTTTCATTATGTGAGTTCTTCTCCTTTGTCCTGCCACAAACAGATAATCCCTCGGCTTGGGATGAACTCGAACCATCATGAGGCACCATTAATTTCATCTTCTCCTTAGAGTTCAAAGCTTCATAAACTTCATTAAGTGTGAGAGTATCACGACTGTATAATATGGTGTCTCTAAAATTGGTATAAGAACTTGGCAGTGAACAAAGTAACATTAAAGCAGTATCTTCCTCTTCATACTTAACCTCCATTGCAGCTAGATCGGATATGATCTCTTTAAATTCTGAAATATGATTCAAAACATTACCTCCCTCGCGTAACCTGTGTAGGATTTTTTTTGCTTTAGATGCATCTTACTTGTAAGATCTTTAGTCATGCAAATGCCTTCCAGCTTTATCCATAGAGTGGCGGCAGTTTTCTCGCTCAAAACTTCCTGCAAAATATTACTATGCAAATGGAGTTGAATTTGTGACAAAGCCTTACAATCCCTTCTTTTCTCATCATCAGTCCATTCCTGAATTTGGTTCTTCCCGAAACTATCCAGTGCATCATCATAGTTGTTCTGTGCCAACAATGCCCGCATCTTGACTTGCCATAGGGTAAACCTTGTGTCACGGTCCAGGAGCGGAAGATCGTACTTCATGGAAGCCATGAGTAGATAAATCTGTGTACACAAATAGTACAAGCCGGTAGAATTTTTTTGACAGAATTAAATATGCGGATCAAAAGAAACTACGAACAGTAGCACCTGGCAGCTTTGGGTGAACGTAGCTGTTGAAGAAAAACAAATCTGAACTTGTAGCTCGACGTGACGAGTGACAGTGACTTGGGAAATCAACGTGCTTATTAGTGGAAATCACCACGTACTACTAGTACTAGTTGATCAGGTAGTAGCAGCAGCGATGTAGCCTAGTCCCTCGGGACTTGAAGCCAACAAAACAATCCACGCCAGGGGAAATTGACTGTCTCGGCGACTTGACGGATTGATGCGTTTAGTGGAAATAACCTGCTTCTGTGGTCTTGATTTATTCTCGAGACCAGCAGCGGAGATCGCTGGATCAGACAACAACACCAGAGGCGTGCACTTAGGAACTCCAGTCGGTCTCGGCTGCAACAGAAATCGATCCGTCCTCAGATCGACCGATCACCAGAGACGTGTGCGCCGCCACACACGGAACCCTAGTCTCTCGTCATAAATCTCGTCTCTGCAACCTTGGCTCGGTATACCACTTGTTAGATAATAACGAGAAATACACGAGACACGAGAGACACGGATTTAACGTGGAAACCCTTGCGGGAGAAAACCACGGACGCACAAAGGCGCAATTACTATGAGGAGGAGTATTACAAGCACAAGACGACAGACCGTTTTAGGTGAGACTACGTGGGGTATATAAGACGACAATACATGAGAGTCCTTGGCGGACAAGTAAATGAGTTGTACTCGTATGCATCGGTACTAACGCAAATGCCCACACTATATGTACTACGTCTAGTCCAATACGGTAGGATTTGGATCACAATTTAACAACGGCGACCGCGACGAACCGGTTAGAGATAACCACCCATACCGTATCTTCCACAACCTCCACACCCACAACAACAACGACTGCCAGGAGCTCAGGGCAATGCGCAACGAGCGCCTAGGCCGCCGCCCCGAGCGAAGCGTCCGAAGCTACGACCGTGGGGGAGGTTGTGGCGGAGGACGCTCGGACAATCGCAACCTCCATCAGGACTAGTGCGATCAGCCTCGCGAGAACCATTGGCGTGGTGATCCTCATGAGGGTCCCTGGCATGACAGCCTCGTGAGGCCTGTTCTCAGGGCAAAGCCAACCTCCCTCCACTGCCGCTGTCGCCGAGGAGGAACGACAACCATGAGGATGATGTGGCTGGGGGCTTCTAAGAACCTCGTGCGATTGCCTGCATCCTCGGCGGCGCCCAGGCACTCACCTCGAACCGTGTCTTCAAGCAGTTCTCTCGTGAAGTGAACGCGACCCTCTCGAAGCATGAGGCAGCGCACCCCCTCGGGTGGTCCCAGTACGCTATCACCTTCAACTCTGAGGACCACCTCAAGTGCGCGGCCATTGCCGACGCGCTCCCCATGCTCTGTACTCCAACCATCAGCAACGTTTCTGTCACCAAGGCCCTCATCGATGGTAGCGCTGGTCTCAATGTGCTCTCTGTTGAGACATTTGAGAGGCTTCATGTGCCCTACGGTCAGCTCATGCCCACCAGACCATTCTCGGGGGTGACGGATCGCTCCACCATTCCCCTGGGGCAAGTGCGCCTGCCTATCACCTTCGGGAAGCGTGACAACTATCGCACCGAACTCATTGACTTCCACATCTCCCACATCGGCCTCCCGTACAACGCCATACTGGGGTACCTAGCTCTTGCCAAGTTCATGGAAGCAGTTCATCATGGCTACAACATCCTCAAGATGCCAGGGTGTTGCGACATCATCACAGTCACTTGCGATGAGGAGGACGCGATCTGCGCTCTGGAGCATGCCTACCGTGCCGCAGTGGCTGACAACCCAGATGACGAAGGCTTCACTCTGCCTCCCGAGGCCACCCCCACGAAGAAAAAGTAGCTCCTCCCCAAGAGCCGCCCGGAGACCGAGAAGCCTGCAGGCGTCACTTCATTCCCCGCACCGGCTGACGGGCGCCTCTTCCTCACGCATAGGAAGGCGCGCCCGATGCCTCCCTCACGACGGGCCTAGGGGATTCCGTCTGGAGAGCGTCTGACCTAACCGGCGCATCGAGAGAGGTGCTCGGGCACCACTTGGAGGCGTCTCTGGATGCGCGCCCCCACAAGCAAGGAGCATGACACGAGGCACCAGGAGCACGAGAATTCATCACCAAGGCGATCGAGGAGCTCCAGGAGGCGCGAGCCATGTGTGGCGAGCGCCGCCTCGCCCGACCCATCGGTGTAGCCGCCCCTCCCGACATGGGTGGCGAGCTGCGCGTCTGCGTCAACATCCCGGGCCTCAACAGGGCCGCTTCGCAGGACCTCTTCTAGCCTTCGCGCATTGGCCAAAGTGGTGGCTACCCCTGCAACTACATCTGCATTCCGTTTGGACTGCTAGATGTTGGGGCCATGTACCTGCGTCTCATGCAGCGTGTTATGACGTCTCAGGAGGCCCCGGACCTTCACGAGTCCCCTGGGCCTTGTGAACCCCTCGGACCTCCGGAGCTACCCCAATCATGAGGAGCGACCTCCACGACACGCTTCTTCAGCTACCTCGACCATCGGCAGCATCATTGCCAGGTGACCTTTTGGTTTGTTGAATTGAGGGCGTCCCTCGGGCTGCATTATACTCAAGATGTCAGGGCCAATCCCTGCAGCAATATCATTTTGAGCATGTATCAGAACTGGCTCTGCCTTTGATGAATTTCTTAAGTATTCCAACATGCGTGTCCGGTGCTTCATCACCATGTATGCCGCACCCTTATAACCCCACCCTCTACCGCTCATGATTAAGGGCTGGCATGGTGTTTGTGCTCGGTTCCGTCCCTGCAGCGTTGATAAATCCAAGCGACCGAGCTTTGTTTTGCGGGCCAACTCCCGTGTACGTCACCTCCCGGGTTCCTTGGTGCCATGTCCTCGCGTGAGCTAATCGAGAGTGGGTGAGTCAAGGCACGCGGCCTGGCTCGTACAACCGTAGTCCGGCGCTTCATCATTGCGAGAGCTGCGCGCCGGGTGTCCTTCCTCGCATTTGCTGCATGAGAAGAGTGGGCACAACGTCTGTGCTCGGGTCCATCCCTACAACATCGATAAACCCAAGCGACTGAGCTTTGTCTGGCGGGTGGACCTCGTTCACGTCACCTCCTGGTGTCCTTGGTGTTTGGCCTTCTCATGCGATGGCCTCCGGAGGTTCATTTGGCGCAGGTCGCCCCCATCCTACAGGTTTTGTGAGTGCGCTCTGCGCCAGAAGATATCCAGGCACAACCCGCCTTGAGGTAGGGCCTCATGAGTCCCGCGCTGGCTCACTGGTGCCCAGATACACCTCCTCAAGTTCTGCCGTGCCAGTCACGCATACAAACAAAATAGGGATGTACACGCCCGGAGACTCTAACGTAGAGCTCACTACCCACACCAAGTGGAATCCCCATGCTCCGCGCTGGCGGACAACACGGTCGAACAATGACTATACCCATGCCCAAGTGGAAGCCCCATGCTCTGCGCTGGCGGACGACACGGTCGAACAACGACTATGCCCATGCCCAAGTGGATGCCCCATGCTCTGCGCTGGTGGATAAAGAACTGAGGGTGCCCCAGGGGTTGCATCAACCTCAGGATGGCCTATCGGCCCTTCACACGGCTCTATCACGCAGCATTCCACTGGGATGCGCGTGTGAGGGGGCTGGACACAGGGGCTATGTTTAGGCTTGGCCTGGCGCGTGACACCTCACCAGGTCCCTTATACCTGGTCTTTGCGCGCCTCTCCCAGGTGAAGGTTGGCGAGCAATGGTATGAAGGGTTCCGAATTGACCTTGCCGCCGCCCATGTTTCCTTCATGAGGGCCGCTCGCACGTCAAGGGGGACCTCTGAGCATCGCGACTTAGGGGCCTCACAAGTCACGTAGCCCCTCGCCCCTTGGTGTCTTCCTGGTTTCTGAACGCCCCAACAACGGTTGAGGTATGCGTGGGGTTGGGCCCTGCCAACATAGAGCACAAAGGCAAGCAAGAATGAAACCAAGCACGAAAAAGAAATTATGGAGTTCGAACGGTTATTACAAGCACCAAATGTTTTCGCAAATTCGAAACAAAGTCTTACGCCTCCACGAGGCAGGTTCAGTGTTGCAGGACAAATCTAGGAGGAGGGACCATCGCCTCCATGACCGTCACCGCCGCTTACCTCGGCCGTGGCGGGCTCATCTTCGATATCACTGTCGCTGCCGCTGTCGCCGTTGCTACCATTCACTTTAGTTGCCACTGGCTTGGCCTTAGGGGCGCATGAGAACTTCTTCATCAGTGCATCCACACGTTCCTTCACAGGCCGCCGCCGCGGCTGTCGGCGTCCTGGGAACCAGGGTAACCAGACTTGCCTGTCTGCAGGCCGTTACGCGCTCCTACAAGCGGCCTGGTGCGGCCCAGCTGATCGACCAGCTGTCCAAGACCCTCGCGAGGAGAACAACGACAAGAACTCCGGGAGCGGCCTCAAGAAGGTGCTCTGGAGGGGCGGAGAATCCAAGGCCAAGCCTGCCTCAGGAGGAGGCAGTGATGTCAGCAGTGACGCACCGCGCCAGCGGGTGCCAGCGTCTGCCAACGGCACAGTTACCATTTCAGTGCAAAGGGGACAGCGCAGCCGTTGGTTCCCAAGGAGCGGGGCAAAGGTTTCCCCTTTGGTGCAACGAGATCGAAGACCGCAAGGACGACAAGGAGGATGTTACCATTGAGCCCACCACCATGTCACCGCCTGATCCTTTTCCAGGCGAAGACCACTTTTGTCAGGATAGGAACGTCCTTGTGTTCCCGCTCAGAAATGGCCGTTGTGGGATCCCTTCCCGCCTAAACATTTCACGGGAAGAGGACCGTGGCCGCCTATATAAGTAGCTAGGATTCTCACTATGGAGGGGAGGACACATACACTCTGCCACCACACAAGGAGCAAGAACACTTGCCTCCTGGCCTCTCTGAGCTAGCCTCCTGAGCTCACGAACCCTTGTACTAGTTCACCTCCCAGCTCGTCCGAGGCTAATCCACTAAAGCAGGAAGTAGGGTCTTACACCACACGGTGGCCCGAACCTGGATAAACTCTTGTGTGCTTTGTCTGTTGTTTGCTTGAATCCTTCCACTGAGAGGAGAGCGAGGCTCTAGGTAGATGTGAGTGGGAGAGATCTTCGTTCACGCCCCTGTGTTCGAACTTATCGGGTTTTGCGGAGCCCTAAATCCGACATTTGGCGCGCCAGGTAGGCGGCGTGTCGAAATCTCGCCTCTCCGATGACCTCGTAGCACTCTTGTCGTCGACTCCGCTCCACTGCCATGGTGGACACACGCCGAGCTCGCGCCGCCTGCCGTGCCGCGAACGTCGCTCAGACGGCGCTCGCAGGCAACGGCGCACCGCTCCGCCCCAACTCGCCGGTCGCCAACGCCGCCACCGACCCGGCTGTCCACGAGCAGGAGGACTCGTCGCTGCCACCGTCCGTGCGGCGGGATGGTTGCACGGCAACGCCTTCACCCTTGCCGGCCGCAGCGTCATCCTCACTGGTCCGTCGCGGGCCGGTCTACCAGCAACCTGCGCTACTGATGGCGCGGGAGCTCTTGCGCTACCGCTCGGTGGATGACCTCTACGACGAGTGGCTCCACTGCATCACCAAGCTCGTCAACGCCGCTGGGGAAGCACCATCACCAACGCACTCCTCACGTCCTCCATCGCCCCCGGCGGGGTACGAAGGCCACGGGGTCCCGGCCCCGCCTCCACTCCACCACGCCGGCAAGGAGGTCCGGTGCGAGGCCCCTCGATGTGAGCAACCCCACAGAGCCCATGCGCGCGACGAGGAGAGCTTCTAGGTGATTCCGCATCCTCATGTAGGGGCTCACGGGCCCCCTGGCCCGCAGCGCCCGGACCGCGCGCCACAGGAGGTGGTGGCGCTAGCACCTCAAGAACCAGCACCACAGGCGCAGGGGACGCCTGCGATCATGAGCGTGGCTGGGTGTCGCGCCCTAGCTCCTAAGCTACGGCGCCTCGTCTGGCCCGGCAAGTTCTAGCCGGACCTGCCTCCGTGCTACGACGGCACCACCGACCCCACGGAGTTCCTCCAACTCTACGAGCTGAGCATCAAGGCGTCTAATGGCACCGAGCAGGTCATGGCGAACTGGTTCCCCATGGCTTTGAAAGACGGCGCATGCTCCTGGCTCCTGAACCTCCCCGTGGGATCCATCTCCTCCTGGGAAGAGCTTCGCGAGCGTTTCGTCGCCAACTTACAAGGCACCCGCGACCGAACCCCGGCAGCTGCTGATCTACGCCGCGTGAGACAGCAGCCGGGAGAAACCATGCAAAAGTACATCCAACGCTTCAACATCATGCGCCTCCGGATCCCCAGGGTATCGGACGAGGCCATCATCTCTGCGTTCTCTGATGGCGTCCGCGACGTCAGGATGAGGGAAGAGCTCGCCATTCACGAGGACCTGTGCACAACCCTCGAGATGTTCAAGCTCGCGGCAAAGTGCGCGAGGGCGGAGGAAGGCCGCCTCTCCCTCCAGGAGCTGCCTAAGGCGGAGACGGACGACGAGAAGACCAAGGCCAAGGAATCAAAGCGCACGCCGTGCTAGCTGCGGAGCCAGAAGTGAAGCGTGGCTGCGGCTACGATGACCTCCCCAGAGACAACCGATCGTACTGTGTCTTCCACAACGTCCACAACCACAACACTAACGACTGCCAGGAGCTCAGGGCGATGCGTGGCGGGAGCATCGGGCAATGCCCTGAGCGCGACAACCGCGGCTACGGCCGTGGAGGAGGCCGAGGAGGAGGTCGTTGGGATGGCAGGAACTCGCGCCAAGGGTGGCGTGAGCAGCCTCGAGAAGACCACTGCAGGAGCAGCCTCGGGACGCCCCCTGGCGCGACCAGCCTCGTGAGGGTCGCCCTCCGGGCAATGGAGGCCTGCCTCCGCTGCCACCGCCGCCAAGGAGGAACGACGATGACTGCCAGGGAGATGGGGCAGGGGGCTTCCAGGAGCGACGTGCAGTCGCATGCATCTTGGGAGGAGCCCATGCCCCGGCTTCCCACCGCATCTTCAAGCAGTTTGCCCGTGAGGTGAATGCGGCGCTTCCCAGGCCTGATGCCGCGCGCAACCTCAGGTGGACCAAGCAAGTCATCGCCTTTGACCCCAAGGACCAACTCAAGTGCACGACAGCCCCAGGCGCCCTCTCGATGCTATGCACCCCGACCATCAGCAACGTCCTCGTGACCAAGACCCTCATCGACGGCGGAGTAGGACTCAACGTACTCTCCGTCCAGACCTTCGAGACACTCCAGATTCCCTACGATCAGCTCCACCCGACCAAGCCATTCTACGGGGTCACGGATGGTCCACACTCCCGATGGGGCAGGTCCGCCTCCCCGTCACCTTTGGCGACCGTGACAACTACCACACATAGCTCATCGACTTCGACGTCGCCAACATCCACCTCACGTACAACGCCATCCTAGGGTATCCTGCCCTCGCCAAGTTCATGGCCGCGACCTATCACAGCTACAATGTCCTCAAGATGCCCGGGAGCAGCGGAGTCATCACGATCACCTCCGACGAGAAGGAAGCAGTGCGTTCCCTGGAGCGCACCTACCAGACCGCGGCGGTCGAGTGCTCCGATGAGGATGGAGCCGTCCTCGCCCTGCAGACCGCCCCCAAGAAGAAGAAGAACCTATTCATCGACGGACCTTAGGGCGCAGGGGCTCCCGACGGCCTGGACTCAGGACTTGCGCCTGCTAACGAGGCGCCCTCCGCCCTCGCATAGGAAGGCATGCTCGACGCCCCTCTCGTGATGGGCTCGAGGGCTCTCCTCTGGAGTGTCTCTGGGCTGACCGGCGCCTCGAGGGAGGTGTTCGAGCACCACCCGCAAGCATGTCTTGACGCGCGTTTTTGTGAGCCCAACGTGAGCCGTTCAGCGCTGGGGGCTCAGGACTTCATCAACCAAGTTACCGAGGAACTTCAGTACGCAAGACTTATCCGCGGTGGGCGTAACCGCACAACCCAACGTTCACCTGCTCGCAGCCCGAGCGACCGCTTCCGCGTCTGCGTCGACATCGCTGGTCTCAACCGAGCCACCTCTCAGGAGCCCTTCTGGCCAACGGCGGTCGGCCGGAGGAGGGCCCTCCCCTGCGGCAACGTCCGCACACTCTTCGGCTTCCGCAACGCAGCTGCCACGTTCCAGCATCTCGCGCAGCAGGCCTTGGGGGCTCGGGAGGCTCAGTGGCAGGCGGTCCAGACGGAGCGAGAACCGGACCCGCGTGACCACTGAGAGCCACCAGAGCACCTGGGCCTCAGGATCCCGACGATCCTCGGGAGCGAACCGCACGGCTCACGTCTTTAGCTACCCCAACTCTTCTTCGACAAGTATCAGGTGACACTTCAGGTATCCAATCGAGGGCGCCTCTTGGGCTGCATCATCCTCGGACCGCTGGGGGCTGTTCGCCCGCGGTTATCTCCCTTTTTGCATGATCAAGGCTAGATGTTTCTTTCCATTCACATTATCTACATACTTGGCGTTCTCACCGCCACTAAGGTCATGAGCCCTTGTGAGCCCACTCGCGACCGCCCCATAATTAAGGACTAGCATGACGTCTGTGCTCGGGTCCGACCCTACAGCGTCGATAATATCACACCCTGCATTTTGTAACATGTCATTTGCATCAGTAAAGCATGAAAATTTGGACCAGCAATTTTTTTTGGCATCATTTGGCTTTTATTTGGAATTAAGTTTTTCTCCTGTGTTTTTCAAGTGCTCATTAAAGTCAACTACTCCCTCTTGTAGAATTCATCTCCTTACCCAAAACTTCTGCCCAATGATCATACCAAGTGTTTATAGCAGTATAGTATTTTCTTATAAAATTAATCTGGCCAAAATGTATTTTCAAAAATTAGTATTCCCAAAAACCCCTGAATTGAGGTTTCCACTGCAAGTGCTTGATTTAGGGTGAGAAAATTATTTCAAAAAGTATATTTGGAACCTAGTAGATATAGAACTACCATAAACCACAAAAGTATAATTTTAAAAGTTATTTTCTTATTTTATTTAAAAGCTTTTTCTGAAGGCCAGAAATGGTCTTTAATATGGAAAAATTATTTTATTATTTCAAAAATATTTGCCAAAATTCAGGGAGACTCATAGGACATATATTGTCCATATATAAGAGTTTCAACACTTGGTCATGTTCAAAATATTGGTCAAATCCCTTAGGAACCCTTTCTGGATATTTCAAGCTTTTGAAATATTTACAAAGGAAATATTCTCTAAAAATTAGAGGGAAATTCTATCATGTCATATAAGACATACTTGATGATCTTGCCAAGCTCCATGCCTTGGGAAGCAAGAAAACATCATCAAAACTCCTCAAAACCATTATGTCCATATCTGAAGTTTGAGCAACTTTACATTGCCAAACTTGTCCAAATGCTCTCAAACTTGGTACACATGCTAGAATGGTCTAATAAGGCATCTAGACCAAATGGCACAAGCTTTGGAGAGGGGTAACTTGACCAGAGTACCCCAAAACAAATTCTGTTCAAATTCAAATTTGAACAACTTTACATTACCAACTTTTTGCTTGGGGCTTCAAACTTTGTGGGCATGATCACAACCCCAAATAATGACACTAAACCAAGTGGTGCATCAAGGGGAGATGATTAGCTTGACTCAAACATGATGAAACCATTTCTGTTGATTTCTAGGGTTCACCAAAGTTACATTGGCAACTTTGTCCAGATGAGCTCAAATTTGGTGGAAGAGACTAAATCTATGTGCCATTTCATCCTGTTAAGTGTCATGGCTATTGGAAGTCATTTGCTTGCCCAAAACATCATCAAACACCTTCTGCCATTTTACCAAAACCACTGTTTTGCCCCCTTTTACTATTATCCTTTGATTCAAGTTTTTACCACAACATCACCTAGTCACCTTCTACCTCCAGTAACTTCCCCATGGCCAGAGCTCAATAATTGAGGGGTGAAACCCCCATTTTACCTTCCTGGACAGCCCAGTTTTCACCTTATCTCAACCTCCCTCCTCTTCCACTGGATAGCCAAGGCATCCAAGGTCTCAGCCCGTTTGTTTACTCCGTGCCTGACCCCCCAGACAAAGTGGACGCGCCCAGCAAGCCAACGGCATGCCCTGGCATGCAATAAGCGCGCTCCAGAGCACGCTACAGTGCACGCCCGCACTATAGCCTCCTCCAATCAGCCGCCCCCGACCACCTCGTGCTCCCCCCTCATGCCGTTCGATGCGCCTCGGCGTCCGCAACACCCCCCGGCGCTGTCCCCCTCCTCCTTCCCTCCTGTGGATGCCCTCGCACGCGCACCGGCCGCCCGCGAGCTCCAGTCCTCGGCCTCACACGCGCGCGGCTCTGGAAGCTTCCCCCGCTCTCTCTCTTCCTCTCCCCAGCCCTGGACCTCATCCAGCAACTCCGCAGACACCATCCCAGCGCCTCCCGAGCCCTGTGGCAACAAGTAGAGGCTCCCCGGCGCATAGGTCCACGGCACCTCGCCGTTCGCCTATAAAAGGACCCCCTGAGGTTCTCCTCTCCTCACCAACGGCTCTCTCACTCACTCAATCTCCCCCTGCGCCACTCACCCCACTCCAGACAGGACCGAGCTCGAGATCGAGCTTGAGCTTCGCCGCGGCGGCTCGCCGTTGTCCGCTCGGTACAAGCCATCGCAGCCACTCCTCTCGCTCGATCTAGCACCACGACACCTCACTGATTCGTTTCCCCCTCTTTTCCCTCTCTGCAGCTGCCGGAAACGACCGAAGCAACATTCGCCCGAAGCTCCTCCGCCGCGTGACCTCGCCGTCGGCGAACCAGGCCACTCCGGCGACCCGCACCGCCTCCACCAGATCGGCGACACCTCGCTGAATCCATCCCTGCCCTTAGCTCGCCCTGCCGTGCCCCGAAACGTAGCCGGTGAGCTCGCCGGCCCTCTGCCGGAGGGTTAGGGATGATAGGCGGGCCCCGCCTGTCAGCCTCCCCTCGCCCTCGCTCCTCTCTCCTCTCACTGACGCCGGGCCCCGCCCGTCAGGTTTGAAAACCCTGCGCGTGCGCTGGCGCCTGTGCGGTGGGCTGTTCGCCCTAGGCCTGCTGCACTGTGGCCGTTCTGGCCCAGTGGCACAGGGCCCATTTTCCCTTTTTCTTTTTTCTTTGATGTGGGATTTTCAAATAATTCCACAGGATTAAATATTTATGCAAATGAATTAATTCCAGTTCCTAAAAACTTGTAAAAATCCAACCTATTTAATGATGTCACTTTCATCCATATCCATGGACCTTTTCTGTTCTGTTCAAATTTAAATTCATATTTGAACACTAAAACCTCTGCTCAAAAATTCATGTACCCCATTCTGCCACTCCAAAACTCAAACTAAGAATTTTTGCCATCTTAGTTTTCCCTCTAGTATTTGATAAAAATAAGTTGACATTTTTCTGAGCACTTTGGTTTTTCTGTTTTTATTATGGTCTTATTTTCCCGTTGTTTATTGCGACGATTAGATACCGTGTTTGACGAGGTTGCTGAAGAAGAAGGAGGGGAAGGATTTGAAGACCTTGAAGACTAAGCCAATCCAGGCAAGCAGCCCTTTGACCATGATACCCTTGTGTTCCTCGGAACCCATTTATTTTCCGAATGCATGATGATAAGAGTGATGGTGGTGACCTAGTTGAGAGCCACCACATGATGCATGCCTTACTCAAGAACTAGCTATATGTTTAGATGCAATGCAAATGATTAGTAGTGATGCTTAGTGATGCATGTGTTCCATGAAACCTTCGTGGTTGCATTCTTTTCAAAAATCCCATCGGGTGCCCTTAATGCCCGAGGGTGATGTTGAGATAGGTCATCACTTGAGGAAGAAGTGGTGTGCCAATAATGGTCTTGTGTGAGGGTGAAATGATGGATTAGATTTATGTGTGACTACCGTCCCAACCAAACATGTGCAACCACGCTACCCCTTATGGGACGGGGCATTATTGATTACTTAGGCCGATACTAGCATGGTGCCCACATTACTAGTGACGGGGAAGACTTGAGGTCTTTCCCGGGACGGGGTCGTGCTTGGATAGGCGACCATGACTGTTTTCACAGGGCACCGGACACACCGTTGGTCCCTTCGTGTATGCGTGACATTGTAAAGAGGGCTAGTCCCATGATTTACCGTTTGTACACGAGGGTTGTGCACCAGCGAGTGGACTCTATGTTAGTGTCGTCTAGGGAAAGATAATGACCGGGTGCTTCCCTCGAGTACTTGAGGTACTGCAAGATCGTGGGTGACACGAAAGCTTCCCGGATCTTGTGGGTAAACTGCGCAACCTCTGCAGAGTGTAAAACTATTCGAATAGCCGTGTCCACGGTCATGGACAGTTGGGTGGTGCTACTTAAACTATGTCCAGAATTTTACAACCTCGGCGAAAGTGTGTGTGTGTGTTGAGTCAAGGTGGTGACTTGACTCGTTGAATTGAACTCAACTCATGTTGATATCTGTATCCTGTCTTCGAGGTTACCCAAATTTACTGATGCATATTACATGATGGTAAGATATTTAATCTAGCTTGTAGCTAGGTTGCTTGTTGTTGTACATTTGCATTGTTACTTTGAACCAAATCATGGGTTGCTTGCGAGTACATTCAAAGTACTCATTGGCTGCCACTGGTTATTTAATTGGCCAGGCATGGAGGAACAGGAATTTGAAGAAGAATTCTATGGAGACGAACATGCGAACTAGGACGCTTTCCCAGTCAGAATGCCTGTAGGGTTAAGGCAGATGGCATGGGTTCTACTTATCTACGAAGACTTCCGCTATTCGAGTTATTTGCTATTCAGCCCTTGAGGCTTTATTTATTTAAGACTTGGCCATAATGGTCATAATTTGTGTAAGACGGTATGTATGGATGTAAGACTCTTGTTATTCAGTTTCTGTGTGTTCAGTGAGCATTGATCTCTGGGATCACTGTACACGTGCATTCGGTGAACTCGACTCTTAAGTCGGGGTCCCCACAGAGCTGGTATCAGAGCCATCCTGACTGTAGGAAGCCTTAGTTAGCATGGGCGTTAGTTAGATGAGACCCCTTTTCAAAAACCTTCTGAACCTCTCTTCTTTTCTAAACCTTACCAACCTAAGATATCATCGGCTTATTAACCTCTCCTATCCAACCTTTGTAGATGGCCGCTGTACCTGAAGAGCACCTGACCACTGGGTTTCCCTTACTTCTCGAGGATAGCCTCCAGGAGTGCCAATTCCACCGAGCACCCATCCTCACCTACGATGAGCATTGGGTTAACGACACAGAGGTGGAGTACCATGTGGAAGTGATCGTGAAGGCAAATGAACCTCCCACAAGTTGGTTCTTCGAGGGACCCCACATGGCAACACTAACTCTCGATGTCAAGGCTGCTGCACTCAAGGCACTAACCCGTCTCCGCGAGCTTCTTCCGAAGATGGCAGCCAAGATGACAACCCGCTTCTTGCCTTACCGGAAGGAAGGTGAAGATGGAAGCAGCGCACAAGCTCCTCCACTGAAGGAAGGACTCCCACTTCGATTCTAGACCTACTTCAGTCTATGTGTCGACAGCTCGGCACAAGATTTGGCCTCGGAATCGATGAAGCTCCGAGAAGAACTTCACAAGACCAAGGCACTTCTTCGTCGAGCACAAGAGAAGACGGATAGAATCAAGAAGGAAGGTGCGCCTCCCGGACAGTCCGCTATCGCGTACCAAGGCGGAAGGCCCTCAGGGGATGTATCTTCCAAGGATGAAGAACCGCCCCGGCGATGCCGTATGACGGCAAGGGAATAACGCAAGCTTTTCCCTGCACCACCGACAAAACACCGCCGTATCCAACTCCTCCACTCCCCCACACCCTTAAGTGACAAGGGGGCCCAGACAGATGAAGACAAGGAGGAAGACCCAGAAGAGCCAGAATACGCGACCGAGCATTCCGCCGCTTAGGCATTATTCGCAACTCGGATATGCCAATTCTCGACCTCTACGGTAGGATAGGTCGTGTAACCCCTATGCGAAGTCGAGTCCTTGTATGGTTCATATGAAGCCATCTAGTGTTTGCTTTTGTTGTGTTTGGATGTACGTCGTATTCTCCCTTCGGGAATATGTAAACGACCGCATCACCGATTTGGATTTTAATGAATGTGTTTGGCCCTTTCGGCCCTTGCATGATTTGATTAGTGTCACACCCACCCCCTTACTAGGCACCCATCTTTATTGCTTTCCCTCTTCCAAATCATGAGACCTTTTACCGCTCCAACAGGATGCCTGTTGTAACTCGTACTGGTACCTCTACCCAGCAGCCTAAAGCCGGAGCATCCGCCCAATCAGAGGCCGGCCACGACCAAACCAACGACCAAGCTCCACCACCACCACCTCCTCCGAACATGGACATGGCTCCGCTTCTCCAAGATTTCTGAGAGGAACGCCAAGCCAACACCGCAGCCCTTCAGATGATTGCTCAAGCTGTCACCAACAACCGCCAGCCGGCGGGGAATGGCAATGGACGTTCCACGTTGGTAGAGTTCAAGAAGCATGCACCGCCAACTTTCATCGAGACTGCTCAACCCCTGGATGCAGACGACTGGGTCCGCACCATTGAGGACTTGCTGGAGCTAGTCGGATGCACCGAAGACCGCGAGAAGGTGGCTTATGCAGCCCACTGCCTCGGGGGGACTGCTAGAGCTTGGTGGGATGGATTTAAGGTCATGCATGTTGGGCAAGACATCACTTGGGACAACTTCAAGGCAGAATTCCGCAAGGCTCATATTCCTTCCGGAATCATGGCTATCAAAAGGCGTGAGTTTCGAGCCCTGAAGCAAGGAAGTGGCACTATCAAGGAGTACTTGCAGAAGTTTAATGTTCTGTCAAGGTATGCTCCTGAAGATGTCAGCACTGATGCTGCAAAGAGGGAGCGCTTCATGGAAGGCCTCAATCAGACTCTGTAGTACTCGCTTGTCGTGTGCGACTGCCCAACCTTCCCTGACCTGGTGAACAAAGCACTCATGCTTGAAGACAAGCGGCGTGCTCTGGAAGACACTCGCAAGCGCAAGATGGTCAGCAAGGGAAGTTCCAGCAACCAGAAGCCTCGCCCGTGGCAGCCAGCCCTGGTCAAGCCAACCTATCAGCAACCAAGAGCTCCTGCACCTCGCACCAACTATCAGCCTCAGCAGTATGCCAACCCCAGGCCAGCATTCAACCCCAATAACAGTGGTGGCAACAAGATCAATAATCCAAACCAAGTCACTTGCTTTGGATGTGGTCAGTCAGGACACATCTCAAGGGTGTGCCCCAACAATAAGCCTGATGCCCCGCGCCCCAATGCGCAGAACCCAGGACAAGGCCGCGGGATGCCACCAAGGAACCAAGCTCCTCGCAACCCTCCTAACCATGGGAAGGGGTGTGTGAATCACGTCACTGCTAAAGAAGCCCAGGAAGACCCGGACGTCGTGCTGGGTACGTTCCTTGTCAACTCAGCACCTGCAACTCTCTTGTTTGATTTTGGAGCCACGCATTCATTTGTCACCCAAAGATTTGTATTAAGAAGTGGCATGACCCCTACACCCCTGAATAACCCCATGGTGGTACAAACCCCTGGAGCAGAGATGAGAGCCAAGATAGGATGCAAAGGAGTCAGTGTTATCATTAACGGTGTAGACTTCCTAGCAGACCTTATCATCCTAAGATCGCAAGGCTTGGATCTGATCTTAGGGATGGATTGTCTCAGTAAGCACCAAGGCTTATTAGACTGTGCCAATCCGACTGTCACTTTGACCAATGACCAAGGAGTCGAAGTTAAGTTTGCTTCCAACTCCTCTTCTGCTCAAACCGCTCGAGTCAACTGTCTATCTGAAGTTGGACTGGAGCAAGTGCCGGTAGTATGCGAGTATCCCGATGTCTTTCCAGATGAGCTACCGGGAATGCCCCCTGACCGTGACATTGAGTTCATCATCGAGCTCATGCCCGGGGCAGGACCCATCTATAAGAAGCCTTATAGAATGGGGACGGAAGAATTAGCCGAGTTGAAGAAGCAACTGGATTTGATTTCTGATGAAGGTCTTGGGCTATGGATTAAGCATTTTGCTCCAGCAACCCAAGGAGCAGCAAGCACTTTTAAAATTGAAATTCCAGTAAGTTGGTTCAACTTTATAATCCACTTACTTTTAACACCTGACAAATTTGGATGGACAATGCATTTATTAAAGTCTGATGTTTGGAAAATTCTAACTGCCAATTGTGAACGAGAGGAAACTATGCTCTTTCATATACCTGATGGATGTATTACCTCCCAGGCAGCAATATGCAAAGATATTATGTTGGGACAGGGCAAGGAGAATGAAGGGGTGAGTCCTGCAGCTCACTCCTCTAGTGGGGTAGGCAGCCCTCTACACCAAGTTTCACCCAACAAGATATTGCCACTAGGGGAGGCCATCTCAAGGAAAAGAAGGGAGAAGGAACCCATGGTGGAAACTGAGGTAAGAAGAAGTGATAGGATTGAGAAAGATAACAAAGGATATAGAAGAACCTCTTGCAATGCTCATTCATGTCTGCCTTGCAATGCTATTCCACCAGTTATTCAGAATTCTGTTGTGAAAAACCTCACCAAATCTTTTTGTAAGGTTGCTGAGGAAGAGCTGCAAGATAAGCTGTCCAAGAAACCTAAAAAGAAAGGACAGGAGGAGATGACCAAGACCCATAAGGCCACTGAAGAGGAAGGAAACTCTCATAAAGCTTGAAGATGAGCAGACCTCAACAGAAGACTTGGAGTAGCAGAGTTTCCTATTGTCCTCTAATGAAATGTCCTGGCTATATGCTCATAAGGAGTCCCACTTTAAAAAACTGCTTTACTATGTATGTTTGCCATAAGGGAAAACTTTTGTTAGAAGGTTGTAATGGAATGGAATGTGACTTGTACTGCAATCTCATGGGGGTTAATTATGTTGAATCTTGTTTTGCAAGAACTCCAATCAGATATTTTATATTACCCTGGCTCTGGATTATAAAAGCTCTAAGGAAGCTTCCTTCTGATATATACTTTTGCTTTAGATTGGTTCTCATTAGGCTTCATAAAAACCTCAAATGCTGGGTCAAACACCAGGGGATGGACCTTGGAGTTCACAGACATATTTCTACTATTCATTATGAATAACAACAGAAGTTGGAGTATACTAAACTGGAATGTCAGGGGCATTAACTCTTCAGATAAATGGCTGGCCATAAGACACAAAGTGGAGGAAAGTGCTGCTGGTATTGTTTGCTTACAAGAAACCAAAAGAGAATCTTTTGACCTTGCATATATACACAAAGTTTGCCCATAGAGATTCACTAAATTTGAACACATCCCCTCCATTGGTGTATCTGGTGGCATACTCACTGCATGGAATGGATCACTTTTCTCAGGAGAAATAATGTTCCAGAACAAATATTCACTCTCTATTCAGTTCACCTGCAATACTTCTCACAGAAATTGGATTCTTACAAATATTTATGGCCCTTGCAATCATCAAGACAAGATTGAGTTCATAGATTGGTTTGGTAATATTCAGATGCCTAGTGAGGTGGATTGGATTGTCATGGGGGATTTTAATTTCATTAGAAAAACTGAAGACAGAAATAAACCTGGAGGTGATGTCAATGAAATGCTAATGTTTAATGAAGCTATTAGTGAACTTGGCTTGATTGAGTTACCTCTTAAAGGCGGACAATTTAGTTGGAGCAACATGCAGGATAGTCCCCTCCTTGAGAAGCTTGACTGGTTTTTCACATCTGCTGCTTGGATGACAAGTTACCCAGATTCCACTGCTCTTCCTTTGGCCAAGCCCATTTCTGATCACCTGCCATGCATGATCAAAATAGGAACAAACATTCCAAAATCAAAAGTGTTCAGGTTTGAAAATTACTGGTTGAATCATAGTTCTTTCAAGCAAGTGGTTCAGGCTGCTTGGCACATACCAGTAGGCCACACTGATTGTGCTAAGATGATCAATGCAAAATTCAAGAATACTAGAAGAGCTCTCAAAATTTGGGCCAAGAGTTTATCCTGCCATAAGAAGCAGATTGCAGAACTAAATGATAATATTTTCTTATGGGACTTGATTGAAGAGTACAGGGACCTCTCAGTTTTTGGAGCTAATTGCAGAAACATGCTAAAAGAATATCTATTAACTGTGCTCAACAACCAGAAAATATATTGGAAACAAAGAGGGAAAATTAAAGGGGTTAAGTTTGGAGATGAAAACACAATTTTTTCCATACAAAAGCCTCCATTAACCTCAGACACAACAAAATTGCTATGTTGGTAAATAATGATTAGGTTGAGATCACTGATCATGAAGGAAAGGCAGCTATACTATGGGAAGCATTTAAAAACAGACTTGGGCAACCCAATGGCCATTCTATGCATTTTGACCTGGTGGATTTATTTGATAACAGAGTGGACCCACAGATTTTCACAGACCTGGAAAAGAATTTCACTCAGGATGAAATTGATGAGGTGGTTAGGAATCTGCCATCAGACAAATCACCTGGCCCAGATGGTTTTAACAATGAATTTCTCAAAAGTTGCTGGGATATAATCAAAGCTGATGTGTATGCTCTTATAAAAGGATTCCATGCAGGGATAGTGAACCTTGAAAGTATTAATTCATCCTACATTACCCTGATTCCTAAAAAAGAAGTGCCTATATCTCCAAATGACTTTAGACCAATCTCTCTACTGAATGGGGTTGTAAAGATAATTACAAAGCTGCTGGCCAACATACTTCAAAGGGTCATACTGCAAATGGTTCACATCAACCAATATGGTTTCCTTAAATATAGGGTGATTCAGGACTGTCTTGGATGGGCTTATGAATATATTCACCAATGTCATAAATCAAGAGAGGAAATTTTAGTCATCAAGCTAGACTTTGAAAAAGCATTTGACACAATAGAGCATGAAGCTATCTTTGACATTTTCAGAGCTAAAGGTTTTGGTAACAAGTGGATTTCCTGGATGCAAACTATTTTCTCAACTGCATCATCCTATGTTTTGCTGAATGGAGTACCTGGAAAGAAAATTTATATCAAAAGAGGAGTGAGACAGGGAGATCCATATTCTCCTCTAATTTTTGTTCTAGCTGCAGACATGTTGCAATCCATCCTTAACAAAGCAATGAGGTTAAACTTATTAACTGCACCCCTACAGGTCAACTCATGTCCTCACTTCCCAATAGTACAATATGCAGATGACACACTGGTGATCATGAAAGCAGACACTAGACAACTATTGTGCCTGAAGGCTTTACTCAACACTTTTGCCTCTGCAACTGGCCTCAAAGTTAACTATGGCAAATCATTCATGGTTCCTCTGAACATTGCTGAAGAAAGAATTGAACTATTCACAAATACTTTACAATGTGCCAGAGGAGAATTCCCTTTCACCTATCTTGGACTGCCATTGGGTATATGCAAGCCAACAGTTGAACAATGTCTACCTCTTGTCAACAGGATTGCTAAGAGACTAGCAGGACTTGCTGTTTTCATGACTCAAACAGGTAAATTGCTTCTGGTCAAGTCAGTGATCACCACACTTTCAATATTCTTCATGAGCTGTCTGGATATACCTATTACTATAAAAAATAAATAATCAAATACCTGAGACATTGCTTATGGAGAAGTCCAGATATGGAGGATAAAAGACCTGCACTAGTGGCTTGGCATACTGTGTGCAGACCAAAAGATCAAGGAGGTTTAGGTGTATTGGACATCTACACACACAATAAAACATTGCTAATGAAGAATTTGCATAAATTCTTCATCAGGCAAGACATCCCATGGGTTCACTTGATATGGGAAACATACTACAATGATGGTAAATTACCAGGAGACAACATGGTGGGATCTTTTTGGTGGAAATCAAATCTAGCCCTTATCCAACAATATAAAGCCATTGCCAGATGCAATGTGGGATATGGAGTCAGTGTCTTTTTTGGGATGATCTTTGGCATCAGGATGTTTGCAGACACAAATTTCATCATTTATACTCTTTTGTGAAAAATCCACAGTTAAACCTACAACAAGTGTTATAGACAGAATATCTACAAGATCTATTCTATCTTCCCCTAACTACAGAGGCATATGAAGAATTTCTTCAAATGGAAGACATTTGCATCCATATGAGACAATCTGAATTCATAGACTGCTTGGACACATGGAGTTATATTTGGGGAAATGCAAACTATTCATCCTCAAAAGCATACAAAGCTCTGATTGGATATAAACAGGTTCCTCCTCACTTCAAATGGATTTGGCAGAGCTCATGTCAACCAAAGCACAAGGTTTTCTTCTGGCAATTATTACATGACAGGGTTAATACAAGAAATCTTCTAAGAAGAAAAAACTTTGTTCTCGAATCCTACAACTGTGCAGTCAATGGGTGTCTTCAAGAAGAAACATTACACCACTTATTTTGGGGATGTCCTTTTGTCCAAGAATGCTGGGACTTTATCTGCCCAACAAGAACACCAAACCTGTCAGTACTAGAAGCTTTTCAAGACCTCAAAGAGAAGATAAATTATCCTTTCTATATGGATATTATCATACTTGGGGCATGGGCCATCTGGATCACTAGAAACAATAAAGTTTTCGAGCAAATTACACCTACTTTCAGAGGATGGAAGTTCATATTCCTAGAAGAACTTAAGCTCCTTAGATTCAGAATGAAGAAGAAGCGTGAAGGACAATTTTCTGTTTGGCTTGAGAGCCTTCTGTAATTTTTATTTTCTCTTTTAGTAGTAGCTTAGCTTAGTGTTTCATCTTTCCTATTTTCTTAAAGGCTTATCTCAAGCCTCTTTAACTTTTTGTTATACTATCTTTATTTATTTATAAAAATCACAGTGGGGTTTTACCCTAATGTTTATAGTCAAAAAAAGAAGCAACTCGAAGAGCAGCTGAGGAAGGGATTTATCCGCCCAAGTGCCTCCCCTTGGGGATCACCTATTATGTTTGTGGCAAAAAGAGACGGTACCATCCGCTTATGCATTGACTACCGTTCCCTCAATGAGGTTACAATCAAGAACAAGTATCCACTTCCCAAGATTGAAGATCTGTTTGATCAACTCAGCGGAGCCAAGGTGTTCTCCAAGATCGACCTCAGATCTGGGTACTACCAGCTGAAGATCAGACCCGAAGATATTCCGAAGATGGCATTTGTAACCAGATATGGCCTGTACGAGTGCACGGTCATGTTCTTTGGGTTAACCAATGCCCCGGCTTACTTCATGTATCTCATGAATAAAGTCTTCATGGAATATTTGGACAAGTTTTGTCACAACCCTAGTTCTGGTATGCACTAGGTTAGTCTTGTTGTTTGCATCATGTTTAAATTTCAAATGAAATTGAATTGAGGACTTGTGAAACCCTGAGAAACCCTTTTTGAAAATGACCCAAATAAAAATTGCTCCAAAAAGGTCCAAGAAAATGTTCATGTTGCTCTCTGAAAATATTGGTTAGAGATAAAAATCAAACCAATATTATTAGGAGATCATAAGTATTTATTTTGGGCATTTGGAATTAATGCAATAGTTATTTGCTTGGATATATATTTATTGTATATTTTATATATGTCCAAAATTCTGATTCTTTATTTTGAGGGGCTTGGATTAATTCCTAGGTCCCTGCAAAATAAAATTGTCAGAAGAAAATAATTGATTTAATTTAGAAACTAAATCAAAACAAATCTCAGAAAAATAGAAAAGAAAATAAAAGGGAAGGACTTACCTGTGCCACCCTGGTGGCCCAACTGCTTAGCCCAGCAGCCGGCCGAGGTGACTGGCAGCGCCAGTCACCCTCAACCTCGCGCCAGGAGGCCGGGGCGTGTGCCTGACGCGTGCTCCGCCGCACCGCACCGCGCCACCTCCTGCCTCCCTGCTTCACCCCCCTCGCCGCCTGGTGGCTTCTGGACGAGCCACGCGCCCCCCGACCCTCTCGCACTCTCCCTGGACCCCTCCCCTCTCCTCTGCTCTCTCTCCCGCTCGGTCCCGAGCGCCGTCGTCGCCGCCGATCGCAACCACCGTAGCCACCGCCTCCCTCTCGCTTCCCCGATGTGCCCTTGGGATCTGCCTCATCACCTTCGTCTTCCTCGCCGAGTCACGCAACGCCGGGTGCCCTGGAACGCCGCAAATGCCATCGTCTTCATCCTCTGCCCCGACGATTGCCGCCGTCGATTCGCCGTAGCAGAAGCTTCCCCGAGCCCACTGAACCCCCAACAGACCCGCGGTGAGCTCCCGGATCGTTTCCCCCTTCTCCCCTAGTCGTTTGCGACCTCTAGGTCTATTCTCCACTGATGCCCGACCTCACCGCCGCCGGCGATGCCCCCGCCGTGGCCACAGCCACGCAAGCTCAAAACCGAGCACGCCACCGCACCCGCCGTTTCACCAGGAGCCTGTAGCACCTTCTCCCTGGCCTCCCCGTGCCCTGTAGCTCCAATTCCGACGAGGCCCGAACTCCGGCGCCGCCGCGAGCTCGTTTCCGGCGAGCTCCGGCCGCCCTAGCTGCTGCCGCTGGCTGGAATGGATGCGAGTGAGCTCCAACTCCCCGTAGATGGTCTCCGCTGCGCAAAAGACCCCCGGAATGGAAATCCCGACGCCCTCCGCCGCGTTTGCTGCCGCCAGCGGCTAAACGCCGGCGTGTTAGCTGGGGTTTGACTAGGATTTGACCCCCTGGGTCAATGACAGGCGGGCCCCACCCCTTCAGTTAGTTGACTGTGTAGTTTAATTAAGTAATTTTGGTTAATTAGATTAGCCACTGACATGTGGGCCCTGCCCTGCTGACTTTCTATTAGGATTAGTTTAGTGTTAATTAACTCAGTTAATTAACTGAGTTACTGACCAGTGGACCCCACTGTCAGGTTTGACTCTGGACCAGCCCTTTGACCTGCTGACGTCATGCTTGTGTCATGCTGACGCAGTATTCCAATTCTGGTATTTAAATAAATCTTAAATGATTTATTTATTTCAGAAATTGTTTAAACTTAAAAAAATCTCACAAATTCAACCGTAGCTCAGAATGAAATAATTTATATATGAAAAATAATTAGAAAAATATAAGGAATCTGTTTATGGCATTTTCATGCATGTTTAACCAACTTATACTTGCTGTATAGGTGAAAACACATAAATGGCACTTTTAAATGTTAATTTTGGAATTGCATTTGAACCCTTGGTTCAAATGGACTTCTTTCAAATAGAATGCTAGTTGCATTAACTCAAATAACATCACATCTTCATGCCATATTCATGCATCATATTGTTGCATATGCTTGTGTTTGATTGTCGACACCGTTCTTCTCGATAGGTCCAGCCCCGGAGACCGATCCAGAGTACCTGTCAGAGGAGCAGTGCTCTGCACATTGTTTTATCAGGCAAGCAAACCCCCTTGTTCATTCCGATACAACCCCTCTCTCGCTCCTGCTCCCTGTTATTGCATTAGGACAACAATGACTTCAACTGCTACTTTATGCTGTGGTAGTTGAACCCATTCCTCTGCATGACCTGTCATTCCACAGTAAATAGTTGAAACCCACTAGCATGTGTAGGAGTTGATTGAAGCCATGTTGTGATCTTACCATGCCTTGCTTGCTATTGCTTAGAGTGTGTCGGGTCTGATTCATCGGGAATGAATTGGAGTACAATGATATGTTCTGATGCTGAGGGTTAAGTGTGTGAACACGATTTGGTAAAGGTAGTGGTGAGAGGCCATGTAGGAGTACATGGTGGGTTGTCTCACTGGAACCGTCCCTAAGAACTGAGTTCTGTGTATGTTGTCCAATGACCAGCTACTACCACGCATTGGAATGCTTAAGTGCCCCTCTCGACTTATTAACCGACTTGGTCTCTGTCCAGGAGTTGCAACTAGTTTCTGGTGTTTGTAGGTAGTGTTAGTAGTCTACCAAGTGGCACTCGGCCAGTGGGCTTGGGACAGACTAGGCACCGTGGCACGGTGTACCAAGCGTAGATCCACTCGGCGAGGTGGGCTTGGGAACCCTGCGCACATCATTTGGGGCCGTGAGCGACACCCCGGCCGGATCTCCTTACGGATGGAACCCGAATAGGCGATAAACCTGGACTAGAGTCTTCTGTGGTTAGTCAGGTCGTGGCCGACACCCTCGCCAGGCTTCCGCTTGAAGGTTGCCGAGATACACGAGATGTACATGGCGGTAAGTGGCGAGAGCGTGTGTGAAGCAGTACACCCCTGCAGGGTTAACATGATCTATTCGAATAGCCGGGTCCCACTACTAGGAAAAGGGCTATAGATGGAATTGATACTAATGGCGCACCGGACAAGCAGTGCGCCATTAGTATATAGTAATGGCGCACCAGCAATAGATACGCCATTAGAGTTCGAACTACTAATGGCGCACCAAGCCCAAAGTGTGCCATTAGTATCAAGAAGTTTTTTTTTGAACTAGCGCGCCTGTCCAAACATAGTAATGGCGCATCCAGACAAAGTGCGCCATTACTAGTTGTAACTAGTAATGGCGCACCAGCAGTAAAGTGCGCCATTAATGCTCTTTTTTTATGATATTTTTTATTCTTTATTTTACAAAACTACTAATGGCGCACTGTCCCAGAATACGCCATTAATAGTTTAAACTAGTAATGGCGCACTGTGCGACAGTGCGCCATTAGTATGTTTTTTTTTTGCAAAACTAGTAATGGTGCACCTACTATAAATGCGCCATTAGTAACCTTGATTACTAATGGCGTATTTATAGTTGGTGCGCCATTAGTAAGCGGGCAGCAACAAGATATTTTGGACAGCCTCTCTACCACACTCACTTCCCCCCCCCCACTTCTTCATTCTCTCCACCTCCTCTCCTCTCGGGTCCCTCCTCTTTTTCACCTCATTTCCACCATATATTCATTCAAATTAAGTGCTTAAATTACCTTGTTTTGATAGGTAAGTAAGGGGGGAAGCTATATTTATGTTGTTCTCCATACAACAATGTGCACATGCACTTTTTATGGCCTAGCTAGATCTATGTATGTTTGTGGTGTTGCATATGTTTGTTGTGTTGCATATGTGTTTGTGTTTGGAGGTGTACCGGTATTTGAAATGCGATAGTTGCCAATATTTTCCCGGAATGTTGATTCATTTCCGTTTTGGTGAGAATTTTGGCATTAAGCATTCATTTTTGTCCTATTTTTAGGGAAAGTCATGGCAAATTTTTTCTTGGTTCTAAAATATCGTTTTGCTCTACCCCGCAGGCGACCATGGTGCGCACGATGACCGAAGGCATCGTGAATAGGTTTTTGAGGTCCGCGAAGGCCGAGATGCTTCAAAAGAACGAGACGGAGATAAGATGTCTGTGTCGAAGATGCAAGCTGAAGAGCCTTATTGCGGACCCGGATTCCGGGCAGGTGCGGGACCACCTGCTCTTGCGTGGTTTCATGGATGGCTATCGGTGGCAAGGTGATGAAGATGACTACGAAGTTGTCCATGGGGGCCGGGCAAGAAATGAGGAAGGGCAGCAAGACAACCACCGCGGCTCGGGCGGGCGAGAAGACGAAGAATCCCCAGGAGATGATCACGACGGTGATGCTGTACACAGTCATCATGTAGAAGATGCAGGACATGATGATGAGGAAGATGCCGGAGCAGACGACGAGCATGATCATGAAGATGATGATGCCGGCGGAGCAGACGACGCTGAACCATCGATGGGCTGGGTGCAGGACCCTCATATTCAAGAGCTGCTTCTCAAGCAGACCGATAACGCAAGAGCTGCCGCCCGAGAGAAAGCCAAGATGGATCAACTTGAGTTAGACGCGGTTACTCCATTGTATGAAGGATGCAGGCCCGAGGATACCCGCCTGAAAGTAACGCTCATGGCTCTGGAGATGAAGGTAAAACACAAAATGACCAACGCATGCTTCAACGAGAACATGTCATTCTGGCACGAACGTCTTCCCAAGGGGAACAAGTGCCCCACCAGTTTGGAGAAGGCGAAGAAAATCGTGTGTCCTCTGGATTTACCGCACGTGAAATACCATGTGTGCATGAACAATTGCATCATTTATCGGGACGAGCACGCGGAGTCTACCATATGTCCGGTGTGCGGCGTCACTCGATACAAGAAGAGGAAGAAAGCTCCTCGAAAAGTGGTGTGGTACTTTCCGATCACTCCTCGTCTGCAGCGGTATTTCGCGGACCCTAAGGTAGCAAAGCTCCTGCGTTGGCACGCGGATAGGGAGGAGAAGAAGCGAGAAGATGACGCAAATGATCCGGAGATAGATAAAAAAGACAAGATGCTGAGTCACCCTAAGGATGCGAGCCAGTGGCAAGCGTTGAACTTCGAAGACCTAGAATTTGGGAACGATCCAAGGAACATCGTGCTGGGCGCGAGCACCGATGGAGTCAATCCGTTTGGCAGCCAGAGAAGCACACATAGCACCTGGCCTGTGTTTGTGTGGATGTACAACCTTCCCCCCTGGTTGTGCATGAAGAGGAAGTACATTCACATGAGTATGCTAATTGAAGGACCGAAACAACCAGGGAACGACATCAATCTGTATCTGGGGCTGCTGAAAGAGGAGCTAGACACGCTATGGAAAATGCCAGCCAATACGTGGGACGCCGCAAAGAAAGAATATTTCCCTATGAGAGCCGCGCTGCTCACGACGGTGCACGACTATCTCGGTTACGGATATGTCGCGGGGCAGGTGGTCCACGGATTTTCTGGATGCGTCAGGTGCATGGATGACACAACGTATTGCCAGCTAGATAGAGATCCCGGGTCTTCGAAAACTGTGTTCATGGGACATCGAAGGTGGCTTCGCGACGATGACCTGTGGAGAAAACGCAAGGATCTGTTCGATGGTGAAACCGAACCCCGAGGACGCCCGCGTACGAGGAGCGGCGAGGAAATAGACGAGCTGTTGAAAAATTGGAAAGATTGCCCACTGCCGGGAAAGAAGCAAAAGGCGCCAGAGCCGGGAAAGAAGCGAAAGGCGCCAGAGCCGCTGCTGAAGGTATGGAAAACGAGGTCTGTTTTCTGGGACTTGCCGTACTGGAAGATCCACCGTGTTCCTCACAGCCTTGATGTAATGTATATCACGAAGAACGTGTGCGAGAGTGTGCTTGGTACCCTGCTCAACATGCCAGAGAGGACGAAAGATGGGCCGAAAGCAAGGGCAGACTTGAAATCAATGGGCATCAGGAAGGAGCTTCACGCTATATGTGATGATCATGATGATGATGATGATGATGATGAGGCGAAGCAGGACACGGAAAGTCGTCGCAAAGGCAAAAAGGCCAAGAAGACCGAAAATGACTACCCTCCCGCGTGCTTCACTCTAAGTCAGGAGGAGATCGAGCAGTTTTTCACCTGCCTCGTAGGAGTACAACTTCCTTACGGTTACGCGGGGAAGGTAAGCAGATACCTAGACCGGGTGAAGCTGAAGTTCAGCGGGATGAAGTCTCACGACTGTCACGTGCTGATGACGCAGATACTTCCAGTTGCAATCTGTGGTATCATGGACGCGCACGTCCGTGAAACCCTATTTGGCCTATGCAACTTTTTCGACGTCATCTCTCGGAAGTCTGTTGGCGTGAGGCAACTCAGAAGGCTACAGGAAGAGATCGTGGTGATACTATGCGAGCTTGAGATGTACTTCCCGCCCGCATTCTTCGACGTTATGGTGCATCTGCTGGTCCATATCATGGACGATATCATCCAACTCGGGCCAACGTTCCTGCACAGCATGATGCCGTTCGAAAGGATGAATGGTGTCATCAAAGGATACGTTCGCAACATGTCACGTCCAGAGGGAAGCATAGCCAGGGGCTTTCTGACCGAAGAGTGCATCTCCTACTGCACGAATTATCTAGGCATCGAGAACCCCGTTGGTCTACCCGTCAACAGGCACCTCGGCAGGCTCGCTGGATCGGGTCACCGTGAGGGTCGCCGCGAAATGCATGTCGACTTCGAGGGTCGACTCGCCGACTTTGAAAGAGCAAACCTAGTCGCGCTACAACACATAGACGTGGTCGATCCTTGGGTGGTTCAGCACAAAACCTTTATTGAGAAGACATATAATGACCGAGGCCAACAGAGGACAGACGGAGATATAATCAAAGAGCACAACTCATGTTTCATGCGTTGGTTCAAGCAGAAGCTTCTGTCGTACCCTTTACATGATGATTCTTCCGTGGAAGAACAACTCATATTCGCCTTGTCACAGGGCGCCGAGCACAACCTGATGACCTATGAGGCGTACGATATCAACGGCTACACATTCTACACCGAGGCCAAGGACATGAAGAGCGATGGTTATTAGAACTCCGGGGTAACGATGGAATCCTACACCGGTAATGACAAGGACAGATACTACGGAAGGATCGAGGAGATCTGGGAGCTGAGCTACGCTGGAGAGAAGGTCCCGATGTTCCATGTCAGATGGGCCAAGAGCGTCCTAAAAGAAGACCGGTATTTCACCACCATGGTTATACCCGAAGCCAAATCCAAGACCGCGAGCGCAAACGTCACCGCGAAAAATGAGCCATGGGTACTGGCTTCCCAAGTTGACCAATGCTTCTTCATTACCGACCCGTCAAAGCCCAGTCGTGTTGTCGTGAGGAGAGGCAAAAGGAAGATCATCGGAATGGATGGAGTAGCCAATGAGCAAGACTTCGACAAGTACGGCGACCCGAGGATCGAACATGACGACGATGATGAAGTAGCAGCATACACCACAAGAAGAAGCAGGAACACCCTACCTAAAGGACGTCCGTTCCACAGAAGAACTCCATTTGCGAAAAAGAAGGGCAAGAAGATTGTGAACAGATAGCTAGCTAGCTAAGATCGTTTGTATTTAAATCGTAGCCTTCATTTCTCGATTGTATTTCATGGGCACTTTTTGAACTATCATGAATATTTTTAAATTTCATGGACATTCGATCTCGACCCCCCTCGTCGCCGAGAGCACCCCCCGGTCCACCGGCCGCCGCCGCCGACCCCTACTCAACCGCCGCCGC
>LR738713.1:322611862-322624935 GCA_902687465.1 Secale cereale
CGAGCGCCGCCTCCCCCCAGAGCGCCACCACCGCCCCAAGGAAGAAGAAGAGGCCCTACCTCCGCCGCCCCAAGGAAGAAGAAGAGGCCCTACCTCCGCCGCCCTCCGCCGCCCCCAAGCCCTACCTCGTCGGTGGCTCCCCCCAAGGCCGCAGCTCCTCCGCCGCTCCGCCAAGGTAACCCATCTTCATCAGAAAACTGAATTTTTCTTCCTTCTTCAGAAAACTCACACGCACCAGCAAATTACTCTAGCCATGCCATGCACGTTTAGCTCTTCTTCATTCTTCTAATAAAAAACGAAAATATAAGTGTGTGATTTTTGCCGTTTGTACATGGAATACTTGGGGAATAGGTTTAGTGATGGCATACTTGGGGAACACTTCTGTTGAAGGACTACTAGATATCATTGCAATTTTGGTCATAGGTCAATATACAGTATGGTAATCTGGTAAGAAATAGCAAGCACCATGCTTTAGTTCAGTCATGATTTGTTGATAACATTTCAGGATATTGACTAGTGAAATACATCTTTATCATGGTGAAAAGGCAGCCATCTTTTAGCCTTGTCCTAATTTATGTCTGGGATAAGTCAGACCGGGTAATGAAGTAGTTCAGTCAAGGTAATACTACTCTGTGTAGCAGTCCAGCACTATAGAAAGTACCGACGATTATAAGAGTCAAGAAGAAGTAGAAGCCAAATCAGTCGTCGTGCTACCAGTCCATTGACTATCTAGTCCCAACATATTCAATCATCATATTTTTATTCATCTAAAAGTGCAGCATGATTGGAGAAAAGGAAGTGTTCTGTCCTGTAATTAGTCACAGTTTGCATAAATAGAGGACCAACCAGATCCCCAATTTGTTACTTAGATCAGATTGTTAGGTCTCTATATAAAGAGCACCCCCAGTGAGGAATATCAAGCAGGAATTAAAAGAATAGGTCTACTATCTTGCCTCTAGGGGCATAAGCCTGGCCTAAACCCTAGTACACAATAGATAACCATTGTCGCATCATTGCATAAATTTGTAACACATGATTGCTAAAAGAAAGTAAGTTTTATGCGGCAACACCTACCCAATCCAAGTACATGACTTAGACAGTTAACTGCAAGAAAAAACAATGAAGCCACCAATGGCAAGAAAGATAAAAATAACTAGATAAGTACATATAGCTTATAAGGCAAGTAGCTGACATATGCCATGCACGTTGAAAATATGATCTAGCCAATAAAACAAGCATATTATAAAGCTTATTGCTTTCTGGAACAGCCTCTACTATCCATATTACAAAATTGATAACAATTTCCAAAAATACAGTAAATACAGTTATCTCATTAAGAACACAATTTCTTTTCTTTTGGGTTTCACAAGAACATCATTAGACCCTGACTAGATGTACAAAGGGACCTTGTGCTTGTTTCTTGAAACTGTGAGGTCAAATTTTGTGGGTGTACATCAGCTATTTATAGAAGCTTGCTAGAAATAACAAACACGGCAGGTTTTTTTTGTCTGAAATTGTGTTCTTCGTGTTCATCATATATCACCAATTCATTTATGGAGTTCTAGAAAGAAAATGGTACTGATTGTGTGTGCAACTCTGCATTACATGATTGAAATTAATTAATACCCAGAGGCTTCGGCCAGCCAATTGGTTGATGAGCATAAATAATTAATAGGTTCCTGTTTGGACATATGTTGATGTGAGTAACTGAGTATTATCGTTTTAAATTGTTATTATCCCCTGGCAGATCCTGTAGAATTAGAACAACCGGTGTTGTTCAGCAACTTTTGATTTGTGTGTGACAAGACACATTAAGAACTTGAAATTTTTGTCATATCTCAACTGTATTTACCTATAGTTTACCTAGGAGGCTGAGTTTACTTGAATCGGAGCCTTCTGAGAATTCATTTTTGTACTTGTCCTTCTGTGTTGTTCTTTAGAGTTAATTGTAGTTCAGCTTTCCTGGCTACTCATTCTCAGGGACAATCTGTGTTGTTCTCTATCATAAATGTATAACTGAGAAATGATTTTTTGCACTGGAGGAGGTGAAAGCACAACCATATACAGTACTTGCTAAGATGGCAAGGCTGGAGCAATGTATACATCCTCCTAGTTGTATACAGTACTTGCACTGGAGGAGGTGAAAGCACAACCATATACAGTACTTGCACTGGAAAAGATTTTTTGCCACTTATATCCTAGTTGTCTCCCGAAGATTTGTACTGTACTACATCCTCCTAGTTGTCTCCGATCATCGCGTGTCGTGATGATTTTGCAGGTACCCCGAGAGGCCCTTGAGTTTGCTGGAATGTTGATTAACTTCCGTTCCGGCAAATTCGGGTACTCCATATGTCCTATTTTCAGCAAAGGTCATGCTAAAATTTTCCGTGAATTTTAGCATGACTTTGCTAAAAATAGGACATATAGGGTACTTGTGACTAATGCATGGCCCGGGGTATCTTAGTGGTTAATTAGGTAGGATCAAGTGCCCCTTTATTCTAGCTGCATTAAACCATAGGCGGCAATAGAGCCAAGTGATTAGGCCCAACTTACAATTCTCCTTCCTAGCTTAGCTTTTAGGATGCCTCGGTGTCGACAAACCATAAATTATAAAACCTTGGCTTTTAGGGTGCCTCGGTGTCGATAAAAACCGAAATGATGAAAGCTTAGGCTTTTAGGGTGCCTCGGCGTCGAAAAACCCTCAATTATAAAAGCTTAGCTTTTAGGATGCCTCGGTGTAGACAAACCCTAAATGATGAGACCACGATCTTGTTCCTTGACAATAACCAACTTTTTGACCAAACTTTGTTCCTATTTAGAGAGACTCATGGCCAACAACGATGAGGCCGGCGGTTCGGGCGTGAAGGCATTCTGGGAGCTTTCCCAGGAGATGGAGGAACAACCTCACTTGTATGAGGACGCCGCCTTCCCCATCGATCCTGAGACCACTGATGGTACCGCGGAGGATGACCCCACTAATGCCACCACTCATGGTGCCGCCGAGAATGCCACCACTGATGATGGCGGCGCACGCACAGATGGCAGCCAACCGAAGAGGCAACGGAAGGACCGGCGCCCGACCGTGCTCCGCACCCTCAAGGAGGAAGTTACTGAAGTGGACTCCGACGGGAATCCAACGACGCCCGAACGAATAGTCAAGGGGTACTCGCTTCAGCTCGGGTGCATTCTCCGAAGCACCGTCTCGATCAACAACGAGAACCTGAGGCATCCTGACAACAAGAATTACCGCAACCTCCTCTTCACGAAGCTGCACGAACGATACAAGTTCCCCGCTCAATTTGATAACACAAGCCTCAAAGGGAATAAAGTGAACAATGCTGCCCTCACGAAGATGAGCAAGGCCCTGTCTACTTGGAAAACCAATGTGAAGAGAATGATCGAGAAAGGTGAGAGTTATGAGAAGATCAAGGAGAAACATCCTTCGATCACCGAAGATGACTACAACGACTTCAAGATCAATTGCTCGAGCACCGCACACTCTGAATCAAGTCAGTGGGGGAAAGAAATGCGGGAGCTCAACTTAGGGGAACACACACTCGGTCCCGGCGGTTACAGAGTGGCGGAGCCTATATGGGACAAGGAGGAGGCGGACCGTGCCGAGCAAGGCCTACCGCCCCTCTTCGATAAATACGGTGACAAGCAGACCAGGAACTTTATCAGGGCCCGGTACAAGAAGGACCCGAAAACAAAGGAGCTGACCACGGATCCGAAGACCAGGGCGCTTGAGGCTGTTCTGGTAAGGAATGCACCCCCGCGTAATTAGCTCCATATGGTTGCATTCTAATTAATGAAGCCAAATTTCTAAATGATTCACATTCCTTCTGTAGGCGACTGAAAGCAGTAGCGCGGGGTCGACTAAGAGCGGCCCTTGGGACACGACTCTAAATAGGGCGTTGAATGTAATGAAGAACAAGGATAAGCTCGAGAAGCCGACGTCAGCTGGTCGTGTGGCCGGCAAAGGCTTGTCGACAAAATGGTCGTCATACTATAACGCTGGTGGGCGAAAGGAGAAAAAGACCAGCTCGGAAAGCCAGGCGCGCGAGGTTCAAGAACTCAAGGCACAGGTGGCGCGGATTCCGGAGATTGTCCAAGAGCAAGTGCAACAACAGCTCGGAGCGACGATCACCGCCATTGTGCCTAGCTTCATCGAGGGGTTGCAGGTGTGGATTGCGGGCGGCCCCCGATTCCCAACTTCACGGCCAGCAACTCGCATAACGCGATGGCGGGGCCATTGGTGTCTCCGGCGGAGGTGGCATTGGTGTCTCCTACACCGGCACGGGAGCTTAATGCACCCGTGTGTACGCCGCCGGCACCTCTGCAGCAAGCGGCCCCTCCGTCAATTGCACGCCCGCCGTTGGCGGTGCATCGACATTAGCCGAGCTCGACGCCATCATCACGGTAACTAATTAAGCCTCTCTCGGCCGAGGACTTCATCTCCTTGCCTTTGACTGGGCATCCCTGACGCCCTACATGTTTTCGCAGGGCGCCGCCGACGTTCCGTGCACTCTCCTGCACTTCGTGAACAACGAGTTGGTCGATGTCGCCAAGGGCAAAATCGTTCAACCGGGCCAGCCCTTGTTCCACGGTACCTAGATGCCACCCAACTGGTTCGGGTGCTGCCAGGCTGCGACGAGGTGTTACCTCCGATTCGACCCGTCGGGGCCGACGATGATGACGTTATGACCCTCAGCGCCTGCCCGAGCTGGCCCCTGCTTTGGCCGAAGAGCCAGATTCGTTTGGGGGCGGGGGAAACCACCCCAAAGACAACACCGCCAGTCGTGCCGGCGCCAAGTCGTCCCCATGGCAAGTCTGCCGCAACGGTGCCGGACATCCCTATGCCACTGGATCCAAACATGCATATGACACATGATCAGAACGACGACGACGACGGTACATTTGCCAACGTCGATCAGTACTTTTCCGATCACGGGTACGGTGACGACTTCATGGGGCCTCCTTCTCAAGAACCCAACCCAACAAAAGACATGCGTGATCAAGCCGGTACCGCGGAGAAGCCAAGTTGCAACAGGCGTCGTCTGCCGTTCAGCTCTCTGGAGACGCCTCCAGCTGCCGACTTCACCGAGCCTCAGATAGGCGAGGTGGGAAATATGATCAGCCCCAACACACTAAAGAAGGCGGTCTCTGAGCAGAACTCGGTCCCAATTCAGGAGATCAAGAAGAAGGCATGCAAAAGAAAAACTAACAAGGGTGCGAGCCAGCCGGCACCGAGTACGATCCGTGCTCAGGACGGGCCACCTTCACCTGAGGATGTAATGAGGAGGGTGCATGTGGCGGGTAGGCCGATGCTACCGACAAATATGCTCGATGCTGCAACCGGTGCTATGCGGAGTCTGCATGACAGTGTTCTTTGGAGAAGCGGCATCTCAGAGAGAAGGATGTGGCATACCCGGTTTTCGCGGCCAAGGTGCCGGAGGGCAAGGGCTTTGTGGATAACTCCATCGGGGGTACGATCGTCCTGCGGTTTGATGACATCCACGCTATGTTGAACCTTCTTCCGCTGCACTACACCTTCGTTCGGCTATTTTCGCTGAGTATGGAGATGCGGATCATTCGCGACAAGACCTCGGACATCGTGATAGTCGACCCCTTCTACATGCGTGCCAAGTTCTTGGGCAGTGCTGGGGACCGGCAAGTCGCGAGTTCTTACCTCGAAGTCGTCATTCTGGCAAACCGAGATAAGGATAACTTCCTCGTGCCTTACTTTCCCGAGTAAGTCCTCCGCCTCAACCGCCCCGTAACATATGAATTCTTAGATTTCGATCGTTCTTCTTTTAACATTCCGTGTTTTCTGCAGTGACACACAGTGCACGCTCATCCTACTAAGCCCCAAATATTCCATGGCCACGTATTTCGACCCGGACCGTCAGTCGGCTGTAGACTACACAAATGTCAAGAAGGTTCTTGATGATGTTCTCCCCGGCTACGCTAAATCTGGAGGCACCTTCACCAGGACAACTCGTAAGTACGGCAAGCACGTGTTCTCCCACAACACGACGTTCTGCTGCGTCAAGCAGCCGCCTGGCGGTCAGAAGGGTGCCTACTACGCCATCTATCACATGCGGGCGATCGTACGGGACCATCATCAACTTCTGCTACCGAGTAAGCTCAAAGATTGGGCCGCGCGCGTGTCGGCAATCCAGGACGCGGACATCAGACAAGATTTCTTTCGCATCCAGTCGGAGTTTGCAAAAATCATCCATCAAGATGTCCTTCGTACCTCGGGGTAGTTCTACCTCAGAAATCAACCGTCGAACAGTGACATCGACACAATGCTACAAATGCAGGCTGACAACGCCCGTGATTTCATGACTCCCATGATAGACGGCGGCTTCATCCACGCTCCGGTGCATTGAGTCGAGTCGAAAGCAGTGATGCTGTGTCTAGTTCTGAAACATCGATTGGCTCATGTTGTAATTAAACTTTAATGAACTTGTAGTATGTCTCTTTGGTTTCGAGAGTCGTTCAACTTAGATGTAATCGATGTTGTTAATGTCTTGCTTTTCTCTTTCGATCGTTCTGTTGCATACTTATATATTGCTTATGAATTGTCTGTGAATTGGTACTAACATTTCGTTAGGCTAGTAGCGATGCCGTCGTATGTCGTGTACAAGGGTAAGGTTCCCGGAGTCTACGACGACTGGGAGGAGTGTCGGAGACAGGTTCACCGATTCAGCGGTAACAGTTACAAAGGGTACACCACTAGGGCCGAGGCTGAATCTAGATACGCCCGCTATCTAGCGGGAGAGGGGAGGGAGCGTTGGAGGAACCGGATGAAGACGAGTTTCATCGTGATGATGCTCATCGTGATGACCGCAGCTCTCTTCTATGTGATGGTAGTTTAGATGATCGATATCGACTTGTAATGTGAAGACAAACTCGCTACTCGCGGTCTCGAGACTTGTAATATATTATTCTATCTTTGTTCGGTCTTTTCAATTCGGAGACTAATATGATGAATTGTATTCGGAGACTAATATGATGAATTGTATTCAGAGACTAATCTTCTATTGTATTCGATGAATTTGTTGTTGATGTGTGCTGTCTATATTATGTGCAATTATACATTTTGTAATCTGTGCAAAAAAACAGAAGAATAATATTAAAAAAAACCTAATACTCATACCATTGTTGAGGATATCGCTTATCGTTATCGTCTCGGTCAGCCGGGGATTAGAGATTAATCAGAAATCGACCGATTAATCGATTTTATCGGTCACCTATTAATCGGCCATTTTTCTCAAATCCCAGGTTCCCAACACTAAAATATGCTATATTCAACACCAAAACAATATTGAACAGAAGTGTTACCTTGATTCCTAGCCTTTAAATCCTGGTATAATAACAAACAAAATAGGAAAATGGTACATATTGCGTAACAAGGTCCACAAAACGCAAATAAATATAGGTTTTGCAAATATACTGCTACGATTAGGCCCGATTTATCGGTAGATTCCCAATAAATCGCTTGTCATAGCGATAAATCGGCCCAAGTGATAAATGGTGAAGATAAGGCATAATCTTATCGGTCACCCCAAGAGTAGCGATAAATCGGGTGATAAATCGCTGAATCGGAAGATTTCTTGAACAGTGACTCATACTAATGGCGCATCACAGCAGAGTGCGCCATTAGTATGCCAAAGGATACTAATGGCGCATTACCAGCCAGTGCGCCATTACTATGCGGACATTACTAATGGCGCATCCTGCTGGAGTGCGCCATTAGTATGCCAAAGCACCTGGCTACACATGGCCCCTGGGAGGCATACTAATGGCGCACTACTGTGCATACTAATGGCGCATCTGCGGTGCGCCATTAGTAAAATATACTAATGGCGTGCTAGTAATGGCGCACCACTAATGCGCCATTAATGGCCAAATTAGGTGCGCCATTAGTAGGCCTTTTCCTAGTAGTGTCCACGGTTATGGACTTCTTGGATGCTTACGTGGTACATAGACAACTTGAAGTGGATACTCTAAAATACTCAAGACAAGTGTGAGTGCTATGGATGGCCTTCTCGTAGGGAGACGGGGATGAATCCATAGTGGTGTATTGTGTGGTGCTTAGTGGACTCGTGTGCGCCACCCCAAAGTTACCAGCAATCGTAGTACAGGATAGCCACTGAGTCAAAGCTGGCTTGCTGCAACTAAACCCCACTTGCCCTTTTGATACAAGTGCATGTATGATAGGATTTGATGTAAGTCTTGCTGAATACCTTTGTACTCATGTTTGCTTAATTTATGTTTTGCAGATGAGATTGATGTCACACTAGTAGTTCCGCTTGGACTTCGACAAGTAGCTTGTACCTCAGCTACGTTCTTGGACGAGTGTTGTAGATAGTCAGGCTCTTCAGCCTTTTTCATTTGTAGATGTCTGTACTCAGACATGTTGTGCTTCCACTTGTTGCTTGTATGCTCTGAATGCTGGGTCGTGAGACCCATGTTTGTAATATTTGGCTCCTCGGAGCCTAATGAATAAATACTTTGTCTATTAGAGTCTTGTTGTGATGCCATGTTGTATTTACACATATTGAGCATATTGTGTGTATGTTATTGAAATGCTTGGTATGTGTGGGATCCAACACCTAGTTGTGTACCCTTGGTAGCCTATCTTACAGGGAAATGTCTCCTAGTGCTTCCACTGAGCCTTGGTAGCCTGCTACTTCTCCGGAACACTTAGGCTGACCGGCATGTGTCCTTCTTCGTTCCTATGTCTGTCCCTTAGGGGAAATGTCACGCGTTGTTCCTTTAAGTCCCTGTAGCTTGCTACGACTTGGGTTCATACGTTGATGACCGACACGTTTGTTGTTGGGTCACGTATGCCTGTCTCTGTAATTTAGTGCCACTTTTGGTTTATAACTGTTCATGTCGGCCCGGGTTCTCTGTCATATGGATGCTAGCGACACTATCATATACGTGAGCCAAAATGCGCAAACGGTCCCGGGCCAGGTAAGGTGGCACCCGTGGGGATACCGTGCGTGAGGCCGCAAAGTTATATGGTCTGTTACATGCTAGACCGGTGTGACCTAGGATCGGGGTCCCGACAAGTTTGTTGTTGTCTTCATCGATGACATTCTTGTCTTCTCGAAGACGGAAGAAGAGCACGAGCAACATTTGAGGATGGTCCTAGACAAGCTTTGAGAGCACCAACTATACGCCAAATTCAGCAAGTGTGAGTTTTGGCTGCATAAAGTTGGATTCTTAGGTCATGTCTTGACCGAAGAAGGACTGTCAGTTGATCCCACGAATATCAAAGCTGTGACCCAATGGCAATCTCCAACGACCGTCAAGGAAGTCAGAAGCTTCCTCGGACTTGCGGGCTATTACTGCAAATTCGTGGAAGGATTCTCTAGCATCGCCCGGCCAATGACTCAGCTCCTCAAGAAGGACAAGAAGTTCGAGTGGACGCCAAAATGCGAAGAGAGCTTCCAAGAGCTCAAGAAGAGATTGACCACTGCCCCAGTTCTGGAAACACCGGATATTAACAAGGAGTTCGTGATATATTGTGATGCCTCTCGAACCGGATTGGGAAGCGTTCTGATGCAAGAAGGCCGAGTCATAGCATACCTCTCAAGGCAGCTACGACCTCATGAAGAGAACTACGCTACTCACGATCTCGAGTTAGCAGCAGTGGTTCATGCCTTGAAGACATGGCGACATTACCTCCTAGGGAAACGGTGTGAGATATACACAGACCACAAAAGTCTAAAGTACATTTTCACCCAAAAGGAATTGAACATGAGGCAGCGAAGATGGTTGGAACTAATCAAAGATTATGACCTCAGTGTTCAATATCACCCCGGGAAGGCTAACGTGGTAGCCGATGGCTTAAGCAGAAAGGCTTGCTCCTTGAATGCCATAATTCAAAAGAGGCAGCCAACCCTGTTTGAAGAGCTGGAACGATTCAGTCTGGAATTGGTCACCCCGGGATTTCTAGATCATCTGGAAGTCAAACCAACCCTGATGGATGAAGTCAAGAAGGCACAAGGTGGGCACGCAAGCATTGCAGGCATCAAGAAGAAGATGAAGCTAGGCAAGGCCCCAGGATTCTCCGAGGAGGAGCACATGATTGTTTGGTACAAAGGCCGCATCTACGTACCAAACAAGATGTAGCTGAAGAACCTGATCCTGCAAGAAGCCCACGACACTCCGTATTCCATCCACCCTGGAGGAACCAAGATGTATCAAGACTTGAAGGAAAGATTCTGGTGGCACGGGATGAAAAGAGAGATTGCAACCTATGTTGCAAAGTGTGATATGTGCCAAAAGGTCAAGGCTGAATATCAGCGACCCGCCGAATTGCTCCAACCACTCAAGGTTCCTGAGTGGAAGTGGGATAAAGTCGGAATGGACTTCATCACTGGTTTACTAAGGTCGAATAGAGGGCATGACTCCATCTGGGTCATAGTCGACCATTTGACCAAGGTAGCCCATTTCATTCCTGTCAAGACTACTTATGATGGCAACCGGCTGACAACTCTCTACATCGAAAGAATCGTAAGCCTTCATGGTGTTCCCAAGGAGATTGTGTCAGATCGAGGAACCCAGTTCACCTCAAGGTTCTGGAAGAAGTTCCAAGAAGCCTTGGGAACCAAGTTGTGTTTCAGCACGGCTTTTCACCCGCAGACCAGAGGTCAGGCAGAACAAGTAAATCAAATTCTCGAAGACATGCTCCGAGCCTGTGTCTTGGCATATGGAGCCAAGTGGGAAGATTGCCTCCCTTTTGCCGAGTTCTCCTATAACAACAGTTATCAGTCGAGCCTTCAGATGGCACCATTTGAGGTGTTGTATGGACGCAGATGTCGCACACCCCTCAACTGGTCAGAGACTGGAGAAGGGCTAGTCTTTGGACCAGATATTCTCCGCGAAGCAGAAGAGCAAGTCCAACTAGTCAGAGAATGTTTGAGGGCAGCCAAGTCAAGGCAGAAGAGCTATGCTGACACTCACCGCCGGGATATGTGTTTCCGTGTAGGAGACCATGTGTACCTGCGGGTAACTCCTCTAAAGGGAACCAAGCGTTTCCACGTCAAGGGGAAGCTCGCACCAAGGTTCATTGGACCCTTTGAGATCACTGCACGACGAGGAGAAGTGGCTTACCAGTTGGAACTACCACCTGAGCCATCCGATGTGCACAACGTATTCCACGTGTCACAACTCAGGAAGTGTCTCCAAGTTCCAAACAAGCCTGATCTCTACAAGGATGTTGATCACCAAGCTATTGATCTTCAGCCTGATTTGACCTACCGCGAGAAGCCCATTCGCATTCTAGATGAAGCAGAGAGACGGACGCGAAGCCGCACCATCAAGTACTTCAAGGTCCACTGGAGCAACCACACGGAAGCAGAAGCAACCTGGGAACATGAGGACTATCTTAGATCCGAGTATCCCGATCTCTTTTAAGACCTAGTTTAGGAATCTCGGGGACGAGATTCTTGTAAGGGGGTAGGTCTGTCACACCCTGCATTTTGTAACATGTCATTTACATCAGTAAAGAATGAAATTTGGACCAGCAATTTTTTTTGGCATCATTTGGCTTTTATTTGGAATTAAGTTTTTCTCCCTGTGTTTTTCAAGTGCTTATTAAAGTCAACTACTCCCTCTTGTAGAATTCATCTCCTTACCCAAAACTTCTGCCCAATGATCATACCAAGTGTTTATAGCAGTATAGTATTTTCTTACAAAATTAATTTGGCCAAAATGTATTTAAAAAAAATTAGTATTCCCAAAACCCCCTGAATTGAGGTTTGCACTGCAAGTGCTTGATTTAGGGTGAGAAAATTATTTCAAAAAGTATATTTGGAACCTAGTAGATATAGGACTCCCATAAACCACAAAAATATAATTTTAAAAGTTATTTTCCTATTTTATTTAAAAGCTTTTTCTTAAGGCCAGAAATGGTCTTTAATAGGGAAAAATTATTTTATTATTTCAAAAATATTTGCCAAAATTCAGGGAGACTCATAGGACATATATTGTCCATATATAAGAGTTTCAACACTTGGTCATGTTCAAAATATTGGTCAAATCCCTCAGGAACCCTTTCTGGATATTTCAAGCTTTTGAAATATATACAAAGGAAATATTCTCTAAAAATTCCAGGGAAATTCTATCATATCATATAAGACAATACTTGATGATCTTGCTAAGCCCCATGCCTTGGGAAGCAAGAAAACAACATCAAAACCCCTCAAAACCATTCTGTCCATATCTGAAGTTTGAGCAACTTTACATTGCCAAACTTGTCCAAATGCTCTCAAACTTGGTACACATGCTAGAATGGTCTAATAAGGCATCTAGACCAAATGGAACAAGCTTTGGAGAGGGGTAACTTGATCAGAGTACCCCAAAACCAGTTCTGTTCGAATTCAAATTTGAACAACTTTACATTACCAACTTTTTACTTGGGGCTTCAAACTTTGTGGGCATGATCACAACCCCAAATAATGACACTACACCAAGTGGTGCATCAAGGGGAGATGATTAGCTTGACACAAACATGATGAAACCATTTCTGTTGATTTCTAGGGTTCACCAAAGTTACATTGGCAACTTTGCCCAGATGAGCTCAAATTTGGTGGAAGAGCCTAAATCTATGTGCCATTTCATCCTGTTAAGTTTCATGGCTATTGGAAGTCATTTTCTTGCCCAAAACATCATCAAACACCTTATGCCATTTTACCAAAACCACTGTTTTGCCCCTTTTACTATTAACCTTTGATTCAACTTTTCACCACAGCATCACCAAGTCACCTTCTACCTCCAGTAACTTCCCCATGGCCAGAGCTCAATAATTGAGGGGTGAAAACCCCATTTTACCTTGCTGGACAGCCCAGTTTTCACCTTCTCTCAACCTCCCTCCTCTTCCACTAGATAGCCAAGGCATCCAAGGTCTCAGCCCATTTGTTTACTCCGTGCCTGACCCCCCAAACAAAGTGGACGCGCCCAGCAAGCCAACGGCATGCCCTGGCATGCAATAAGCGCGCTCCAGAGCACGCTATATTGCACGCCCGCACTGTAGCCTCCTTCAATCAGCC
>LR738713.1:322625289-322700250 GCA_902687465.1 Secale cereale
TCGCCGTCCGCAACACCCCCTGCGCTGTCCCCCCTCCTCCTTCTCCCTCCTGTGGATGCCCTCGCACGCGCGCCGGCCGCTCGCGAGCTCCAGTCCTCGGCCTCACACGCGCGCGGCTCTGGAAGCTTCCCCCGCTCTCTCTCTTCCTCTCCCCAGCCCTGGACCTCATCCAGCAACTCCGCAGACACCATCCCAGCGCCGCCCGAGCCCTGTGGCAACGAGCAGAGGCTCGCTGGCGCACAGGTCCACGGCACCTCGCCGTTCGCCTATAAAAGGACCCCCCGAGCTCCTCCTCTCCTCACCAACGGCTCTCTCACTCACTCAATCTCCCCCCTGCGCCACTCACCCCACTCCAGACAGGCCCAAGCTCGAGATCGAGCTCGAGCTCCGCGGTGGCGGCTTGCTGTCGTCCGCTCAGTACAGGCCGTCCCAGCCACTCCTCTCGCTCGATCTAGCACCACGACACCTTACTGATTCGTTTCCCCCTCTTTTCCCTCTCTGCAGCAACCGGAAACGACCGGAGCAACATTCGCCCAAAGATCCTCCGCCGCGTGAGCTCGCCGGCTCTCTGCCGGAGGGTTAGGGATGACAGGCGGGCCCCGCCTGTCAGCCTCCCCTCGCCCTCGCTCCTCTCACCTCTCACTGATGCCGGGCCCCGCCCGTCAGGTTTGAAAACCCTGGCGCGCACGCTGGCGCCCGTGCGGTGGGCTGTTCTCCCTGGGCCTGCTGCACTATGGTCGTTCTGGCCTAGTGGCACATGACCCTTTTTCCCTTTTTCTTTTATTTTCTGTGGGATCTTCAAATAATTCTACAGGATTAAATATTTATCCAAATGAATTAATTCCAGTTCCTAAAAACTTGTAAAAATCCAACCTATTTAATGATGTCACTTTCATCCATATCCATGGCCTTTTCTGTTCTGTTCAAATTTAAATTCATATTTGAACACTAAAACCTCTGCTCCAAAATTCATGTACCCCATTCTGCCACTCCAAAACTCAAACTAAGAATTTTTGCCATCTTAGTTTTCCCTCTAGTATTTGATAAAAATAAGTTGACATTTTTCTGAGCACTTTGGTTTTTCTGTTTTTATTATGGTCTTATTTTCCCGTTGTTTATTGCGACGATTAGATACCGTGTTTGACGAGGTTGCTGAAGAAGAAGGAGGGGAAGGATTTGAAGACCTTGAAGACTAAGCCAATCCAGGCAAGCAGCCCTTTGACCATGATACCCTTGTGTTCCTCGGAACCCATTTATTTTCCGAATGCATGATGATAAGAGTGATGGTGGTGACCTAGTTGAGAGCCACCACATGATGCATGCCTTACTCAAGAACTAGCTATATGCTTAGATGCAATGCAAATGATTAGTAGTGATGCTTAGTGATGCATGTGTGCCATGAAACCTTCGTGGTTGCATTCTTTTCAAAAAAAACCATCGGGTGCCCCTAATGCCCCAGGGTGATGTTGAGATAGGTCATCACTTGAGGAAGAAGTGGTGTGCCAATAAAGGTCTTGTGTGAGGGTGAAATGATGGATTAGATTTATGTGTGACTACCGTCCCAACCAAACATGTGCAACCACTCTACCCCTTATGGGACGGGGCATTATTGATTACTTAGGCCGATACTAGCATGGTGCCCACATTACTAGTGACGGGGAAGACTTGAGGTCTTTCCCGGGACGGGGTCGTGCTTGGATAGGTGACCATGACTGTTTTCACAGGGCACTGGACACACCGTTGGTCCCTTCGTGTATGCGTGACATTGTAAAGAGGGCAAGTCCCATGATTTACCGTTTGTACACGAGGGCTGTGCACCAGCGAATGGATTCTATGTTAGTGTCGTCTAGGGAAAGATAATGACCGGGTGCTTCCCCCGAGTACTTGAGGTACTGCGGGATCGTGGGTGACACGAAAGCTTCCCGGATCTTGTCGGTAAACTGCGCAACCTCTGCAGAGTGTAAAACTATTCGAATAGCCGTGTCCACGGTCATGGACAGTTGGGTGGTGCTACTTAAACTATGTCCAGAATTTTACAACCTCGGCGAAAGTGTGTGTGTGTTGAGTCAAGGTGGTGACTTGACTCGTTGAATTGAACTCAACTCATGTTGATATCTGTAACCTGTCTTCGAGGTTACCCAAATTTATTGATGCATATTACATGATGATAAGATATTTAATCTAGCTTGTAGCTAGGTTGCTTGTTGTTGTACATTTGCATTGTTACTTTGAACCAAATCATGGGTTTCTTGCGAGTACATTCAAAGTACTCATTGGCTTGCCACTGGTTATTTAATTGGTCAGGCATGGAGGAACATGAATTTGAAGAAGAATTCTATGGAGACGAACATGCGAACTAGGACGCTTTCCCAGTCAGAATGCCTGTAGGGTTAAGGCAGATGGCATGGGTTCTACTTATCTACGAAGACTTCCGCTATTCGAGTTATTTGCTATTCAGCCCTTGAGGCTTTATTTATGTAAAACTTGGCCATAATGGTCATAATTTGTGTAAGACTGTATGTATGGATGTAAGACTCTTGTTATTCAGTTTCTGTGTGTTCAATGAGCATTGATCTCTGGGATCACTGTACACGTGCATTCGGTGAACTCGACTCTTAAGTCGGGGTCCCCACAGAAAAACCCAAGGGCTGAGCTCTGTCTCGCGAGCCATTCCCGTGACGTCACCTCCCATGGTCCTTGGTGCCTTGTTCTCGCATGGGGTAATCGTGGATGGGTAAGTAGGGGCCCATGGCAGGTGCCTCGCTCACGCGGGAACCGCGCGCCGGTTGTTTTTCTTTTGGATCGTTGTATGAGAAGACTTGGCACGACGTCTGTGCTTGAGTCCGTCCCTGTAGCGTCGATAAATCCAGTGGCTGAGCTCTGTCTCGCGAGCCATTCCCGTGACGTCACCTCCTGTGGTCACTGGTGCTGCGGCCTTCTCATGCGATACCCTCTAGAGATGCAGTCGCCGCAGGTCGACACAACACCTCTCGTTTCACATTTTGCAGAAGAAGACTCAGGCGCAACCCGCCTCAGGGTAGGGTCTCGTGAGTGAAGCGTAAGCTCACGAGAACTTCGTCAGAGTTGTTCAGCTCGTCCTGAGGAGGGCCCATATACACCTTGGCTGTCCTACTATGCAAGCCACGTGTCAGGACGGGGCTGTACACGCCCCGGAGTCTCTCCTGGTGGGAGGCTCCCTCCCATGGTCCAGTGGAAGTACCAAGCTTCGCGCTGGCGGATCCAACCGAGGAGCGGTTATGCCCATGAACCAGTGGAAGCACCAAGCTCCGCACTGGCCGCTACGACCGAGGCGCGGTTATGCCCACACTCCATGCAAGTGTGTTAGCTCTATGCTCCGCGCTAGTTATAAACAACTGAGGGTGGCCCCCAGTGGCCGCACCAACCTCAGGGAGCTTTTCAGCTCACGACACTCACAGCTTCTCCTTGGATGGGTGTCGCGAGGGGGGCTAGGCACGGGGGCTATGCTCAGGTCACGCCTGGCAGACGCCACCCTACCAGGTGCCCAGACACCTGGCCTTCTCGTGCCCCCATCCCAGGCGAAGGCTCGTGGGCAAGGTATGGTGCTCGTTCTCCTTCATGAGAGCCGTTCATACGTCAAGGGGGACCCCTGGGCATTGTGACCCAGGGGCCTAACTGTCCACATAGCCCCTCATCCCTTGAGTCTAGTTATGAAGATAACCCCGGTCATCTGGAGGGCTAAATGGCGATTGAGGTATGCGCGGGGTTGGGCCCTGCCTACGCAGAACGAAAACGGGATCGCTTGAACGTCAAGGGGGACCCTTGGGCATCGCGACCCAAGGGCCTCACTAGCCACGTATCCCCTCATCCCTTGAGTCTAGTTACTACGGTAACCCCGGTCATCCGGAGGGCTCAATGGCGGTCGAGGTATGCGCGGGGCTGGGCCCTGCCGACGCAGAGCACCTAAGCAAACATGAAAGGAAGCAAGCATGGAAATCATCTAGATATTACAATAATGCCAAAATTTTCAAATGCAAGCAAAGTTCTTACGCCTCCTCGAGGCACTCGCACTTCTCTCACTAAACAGGAACGGACCAGGCATTGCCAAGCGCATCGTCACCGGTCTCTACCTCCTCGGCTGCGGCAGCAGTAGCCTGGAGGAACGCCTCCACCAGCGATGTGACCTTCACCCTCAGGGCCTCGGCAACCGTGTCCTCCATGACTTCGGTCACGGGCCCGGACAGCGAGGCCAGGTCAAGGGTAGGGTCGCGAAGACTTAGGTGGCTGCACACCTGCGTCAGGACCAAGGTAAGCATCGCACGGCTCTCGACGTCAGCTAACTGGCCAATTGTGGCTGCAACATCACGCAGGGACTCCACGAGCACAGCAAGGAGCCCGGTGGGGCCTTCCTCGGGGGCGGCCAGTGTTTCCATGAACCCTTCCCCGTAGGCGGCATGCAACGCCTTGCGAGCCTCAAGGTCAAAGGCGGCAAGGGCCTCGGGACTCACCGCTGCCGAGGACGCAAGGGCTTCCTCCTTTTGCGAGCACCTTGGGTCACCCTGGCCTGCTCGACTTCAACCTTCAACTTCTCCAGGGACGCACGGTCAGCAAGCTGCTCCTGTTGCAGCCGGAATGACTCAGCCTTCTGTGCCTCAAGCTCCTTCTCCAACCTCTCGAGCTTCAGGGCGCGCCCGATGCCCTCCTCGCGAAGGGCCCACAGCTCGCCCTCTGCCTCAAGACAGCGCTTCTCGAAGGACGCGGCGTCGGCTCGCGCGGCGTCACGAGCGAGCGCGGCCGCCGCAGCCTCCTCTCGACCCTTGGCCGCAACCGCCGAGGCCTGATCCCAGGAGGTCCGTGCAGACTCGTCTCCCCGGAGCCACCCGCGGATCAGCCCCAGGTGCCCTTCTGTCAGGTGGCCGTCACCATCTTGCAGATCGGCACGAAGATGACCCAGCACGGCGGAGGCAGCCTCCAAAGCCTCAGGACCAGGCTGCGCCGGCTGGCGCACGGGCACCGACAAGACCGACTGCTCGACCAGGGGCTCAGGGGCTCCAGCCCCCCTCGCCAGAGCAGCCGGAGCAGAAGCCACCGCAACCTCGCCAGAGGCGGGGACGTCCTCGAGCGACACCACTGCCGCATGCTTGGTGGCCTGGTTGATTGAGGCACCCAACACCGCGGCATCCTTCCCCGAGGCCGTGTCGGCAGCAGGAGGATCAGGGCATCGCAGCGTGACCTCCCCTTCGCCTTCTTCATCACACCTCCCAGACTGCTGTGTCAGGGAAAGCGTATCAGGGACACGGCAACTAAGGATGAGTGAGAAATTTCACACTTACTCGTCGGAGGCGAGGCGCTCCCTTCTCTTCACCAGCAGGTCAGCAGCAGCCGCTGGCGCACTGGCACGCCGATAGCACGGGCCTGGGCGAGGCGTGAGGCCACAGTCCTGGGCGCGGCCGCGGTTGCCGGGTTCGCTGGCACAATACTCTTTGGCGGAGTCGCCATCTTGCTTCCCCCGGGCGCAGCGCATCCAGACCGACGTGGAGTGGTCGTCTGGGACCGTCCGGTGGCACCTGCGCGTGGCATCATTGCTCCGGCAAACACCTCGGAGGATTCCCCCTCATCGTCCAGGGTATCCTCCGAGCCCCCCTCATTGCTCTCATCGTCAGCACCAGAAGACACGTCGAACGTGGGCGGAGCGCCCACAGGCGCACCAAAACCCGACACGGCCTTCAGCAGCTTGGCCTTGTCAGGCCGGCTGTACAGCGACAGGTAGGCCCCGGGGAGATCCTCCGGAACCATCCCTAGGAGAGTTCTCGAGGTGAAGTCTAGATCATCCTCGGCCAGCACCCCTGGGTGCAGCCGGAGCCTGTCGTCTTCGCCCATCAGCTCCCACATGGGGTGCGAGTGAGCCTGCAGCGAAGCTAGACGCTGCCTCAAGAACTCCTTCACGATCTGGCCCCCTTCAAGCCTCGAGCTCAGGTCGGCCTCAATCTTTGCCAGGACAGGCCCGACAAGGGGGTTGGTGAGCTTCGCGTGGCTCCAGCCAGCACGCTTCGCCGGACGGGCAGTAGGCAGCACCAGCAGAGGATGGACGCGCTGGGCGTCCAGGTAGACCCACCTCTTCCGGTGGGACTCTATCTTCTTCCCAGCCGTCTTCAGCCGACAGCCCTGGCACTAGAAGACGAAGGAAATGCAGCCCGAGCACGGGCCATCGTCGTACCGGCGCATGGAGAGGAAGTGGCGGAAGAGGGCGACGGTCGTCCTCACCCCCACTAGCGCCTCACAGTAAAAGGCGAAGAGCGACATGACGAAGATGGAGCGAGGCTGGATGTGGAGAACGTGCACCTGGTAATGTTCCAGGATGGCGTAGAAGAACTCGGAGAAAGGTGGCACGAGCCCCATGGAGATGATGTGGAGGAAGAAGGGGTAGCATGACTTCGACAGGGTCCGCGCCATGGTGGATCCGGCCCAGATCCGCATCGGGCCGTGCTCGTTGTGGGAACTCGACAGGAAAGGTTGGACCTCTGAGTAGTCCTCCTCCCTGGTGATGGAGGACTCCTCAAGCGCCGCATCGAGGGAAGAAGCAGATCCAGGCGCCGGCGCGGCATTCTTGTTCCACTTCGCCATGGTTGAGGGAGCCGAAGGACGCACGCGATTCAGGAAGGTAGGAGGCGTAAGGGGAAAAATCTGAGCAGGAAGGAAAGAGGGCGATAACTCCCCCAGCGGGGAAGGCCCCTTTTGTCAAAACGCACGGTTGCCGAGAAAGCATGGGGAGTGGGGTCGCTCTTGTCCCATCCAACCGTCAGGCGCCAGCCTGGCCCACAACCTTTTTGGGGCCGCGACGCTTAGTCCTCGACTAAGGCTTCGCCCTGAAGCCAACTCCGTGCACGCCTTGGGCCCGGGGGCTTCTGTCGGCGTCCTGGGAACCAGGGTACCCAGACTTGCCTATCTGCGGGCCGCGACGCGCTCCTACAAGCGGCCTGGTGCGGCCCAGCTGATCGACAGCTATCCAAGACCCTCGCGAGGGGGCTAGGCCTTGCGAGGAGAATGATGACAAGACCTCCTCGGGAGTGGCCTCAGCAAGGTGCTCCGCAGGGGCGGAGAATCCAAGGCCAAGTCTGCCTCAGGAGGAGGCAGTGATGTCAGCAGTGATGCACCGCGCCAGTGGGTGCCAGCGTCCGCCAGCGGCACAGTTACCATTTCGGTGCAAAGGGGACAGTGCAGCCGTTGGTTCCCAAGGAGCGGGGCAAAGGTTTCCCGTTTGGTACAACGAGATCGAAGACCACAAGGACGACAAGGAGGATGTCACCATCGAGACCACCGTGTCACCGCCTGATCCTTTTGTAGGCGAAGACCACTTTTGTCAGGATAGAAATGTCCTTGTGTTCCCGCTCAAAAATGGCCGTTGTGGGATCCCTTCCCGCCTAAACATTTCGGGGGAAGAGGACCGTGGCCGCCTATGTAAGTAGCTAGGATTCCCACTATGGAGGGGAGGACACATACACTCTGCCACCACACAAGGAGCAAGAACACTTCCCTCCTGACCTCTCTGAGCTCGCCTCCTGAGCTCAGGAACCCTTGTACTAGTTCACCTCCCAGCTCGCCCGAGGCTAATCCACTAAAGCAAGAAGTAGGGTCTTACACCACACGGTGGCCCGAACCTGGATAAACTCTTGTGTGCTTTGTCTGTTGTTTGCTTGAATCCTTCCACCGAGACGAGAGCGAGGCGCTAGGTAGACGTGAGTGGGAGAGATCTTCGTTCATGCCCCTGTGTTCGAACTTATCGGGTTTTGAGGAGCCCTAAATCCGATAGTGGCGACGTGGGACTCGGGAGCAACCGGGCTAATCACCGCTTCGATGTTGAAGCCGAGGTCGCGAAGGTAAAGGTGGCTGAAGATGCGCGATGCGGCCATGGAGAAAAGGTCGTGACAATCGTCCTCCAGGATGGATTCCACCTTGGCGGCAACGCCTTCGAGTGCGTCGGCAAGCTTGGAGGAGAGCCCTCCGTAACCTCCCTAAGGGGTCGCGAGCGGCTCCTTGAATCCTACCTTGCATATGGAGCGCAGCACCAGGCGAGTCCTGAGCTCGAGGGAGGGGAAGGCATCGAGCTCCGCGACTGCCTTCCTTTTAGTAGCAGAAAGGGTCTTCTCTCAGGCGTCTAGCCGAGTAGTCGCCTCGGAGACGTGCTTGGTGTGGGATGCCTGAGCCTTGACCACTTCCTCCTTTAGCTTGGTCAGGCGACCGCGCTCCGCGTTCTGGTCACCGGACACCTTCGACAATGTAGAGTTGCGATCCGTGATGCTCGCTTCATGAGCCTTGAGATCACCCTCTTTCTGCTGGAGCTGTTGTGCGTGCACGACCTGTTCCTCATGCAGGGCTTTCAGGTTGGCCTCCACCTCGCCGCAACGCTTCTCAACGGACGCTGCGCCAGCAAGAGCCACGTCGCAAGCTGCCTTGGCTTTGGTAGCCTCCTCCCTGCTCTCCGCAACGGTGGCCTCGGCCCGACCCTAGGCTGTCCTGGTGGCAGCGTCGGCCTGGAGCCACCCCGAGATGAGCCCCAGGCGCTCCCTCGCAAGGCACCTATGGTGTCCCGGAGATCGACCCGGATTCGGCCGAGCATGAAGAAGGCTTCATCCAGAGCCCCGGTCCTGATCAAGGGGCCATAGTTCACGAGCGCGAGGGGCTGACAAGGAGGCGGCGCTGGAGCATTGGCTGGGCCTACAGCCAAGGAAGCGGCATCATGATCGGCTTGGGGCACCAAAGGCTCCAGGCTCCTCTTGGGCGCGACGAGGGTTGGCGATTCCACAGCTCGCTGGCCTACGAGGGCTGGCGGCGCCCTCAAGACAGATGGCTTGTTCAGTGCAAAGCTCGATTTCTTCTTCTTCTTTGCCGTGCCACCACTTCTGGTCGTCAAGAGGGAAGGTGCAGTGAGCATGTGTGCAATCTATGCTTGGTTAGAAAACAAGGTAAACCACTTACTCATCAGGCACAACCCACTTCCTCTTCTTCTCCTCCTCTTCGGTGGAGGCCGGCATGCCGTTTCTCTCCTCTAGCATGGCCTTGGTCACACCCTGAGGACAAGTGGGGTGGCCCTCGACAGGGCCCATCACGGCACCAACGCCTGAAGGGGCCAGGAGGTCGCCCTACGGAGTCAAGGCCGGTGGAGTGGCATCCGCCTCAGCGGTGGTCGCCCCGTCCTTCGGCTGCCACTCAGACAGGGGCGGGACCTACGCCTCGCCAGAGCATGGAGAACCCTTCAAAGGAGGTGCAGCCGTGCTCTTTCCTGGGGACGCCTAGCTGGATGCTCGCATGGTCCGGAGAGTGGGCCCTGAGCGCCTGAGGACCCCGGTGAAGCGAGGGGAGTCCACCATCAAAGGATCCGTGATGTCGTCATCATCCTCGAGGTTGCGGAGAAGCTCACTCCATAGTGGAGGGGACGCCCCGACCAGACCGTCGTCCTCAGTTTCCTCTGAGTCCCCCTCGTCGTCGATGTTGACGAAGGACAACTCCACAAGGGAATCATGATCGACGGGCGGATCGAGCCCCAGCTCATCGAGGGCGGGCATGGCAGCAACCAGAGCCTCCTAGTGGTCACGATGGTACAACGGAGCATACACCTCGGGTATGTCCGCCGGGACACTTCCTAGCAGGGAGATCAAGGCCGCTTCAAGCTCTCAGCCTCATGTCGTCGCTCGCACCCTAGTACTCGCACAGTGGCCTCGAGTGTGCCTGGAGTGGCGCCAGGCACTGCGGCAAGAACTCCTTCACCATCATCGCCCCGGACAGCTTCTTCGCCTCCAAATCCGAGTTTATCCGCTCCAGCATAGGTCTCGCCCAAGGATCAGTGAGCTTCGCAGAGCCCCGCACCGGGATCTTCTGAGGCAGTTCCGTCGGAAGCTCCAGGATGGGTTGAGGCCCTAGGTATCCAGAAAGACCCAACGATGTCAGAATTCCTCCACCTTCTTCCCATACTTTAGGACCACATTCCCCTTCTGGGCTGCGACGAAGGAGACACACGCGGATCGCTGCTCCCGGTCATGGAACCGCTGTCTGAAATAGTGGTGGAATAGGGCCACTGAGGGCCTCACGCCCACAAAGGCCTCGCAGTAGAAGGCGAAGACAGAGAGGAGCAGGGTGGAGTTGGGCTAAAGGTGGAGCGCCTGGACCTTGTTGTGTTGGAAAACGGCTGTGAGGAATCCCCAGAAGGGAGGGTGGACGAGCCCGGAGAAGACACTACGGAGGAAAAACGGGTACACCATTTTTGCCAAAGTGCTCCGCTCCACTGAGTCACACCGGATTAGGGTCTAGCCGCATTCTTTGGTGTCGTCCGCCGTCCGCGGCAGCACCGTTGTGAGGTCCCCCTCCAAGGCTATGCTGGAGGCCGTGAGCGCCAACGGGAGAGATGAGGAGGCTACGGCCTGGCACTCAAGCTTCGGCTTCCCGGCGGGAGCCATCCGAAGGATTCTCGGCAAGGAGGACAGGTAGCATTTCACCTAGATGTGGAGAAACTCCTCATGAAGGAAAGGGGATTTGAGTAGGAGGAGGAAGGCGCAAGGAATAAGAGCAATGATGGATCCGTGCTACCTCTTGAGCATGCGTTGTTTTTCCCTTGAAGAGGAAAGGGTGATTCAACAAAGTAGCGTAAGTATTTCCCTCAGTTTTTGAGAACCAATGTATTAATCCAGTAGGAGACTACACGCAAATCCCTCGTACCTGCACAAACAAATAACAACCTTGCTACCAACACGATAAAGGGGTTGTCATTCCCTTCTCGGCCACTTGCAAAAGTGAGATCTGATAGAGATGATAAGATAAATATTTTTGGTATTTTTTATATAGGTTGAAAAGTAAAGATTGCAAAATAAACTACGATAAAAATAGCTTGTTGACGGGAGATTAATATGATGGAAGATAGACCCGGGGGCCATATGTTTCACTAGTAGCTTCTCTCAAGATAGCATATTCTACGGTGGGTGAGCAAATTATTGTCGAGCAATTGATAGAAAAGCGCATAGCTATGAGAATATCTAGGCATGATCATGTATATAGGCATCACGTCCATGAAAAGTAGACCAAAACGATTCTGCATCTACTATATTACTCCACACATTGACCGCTATCCAACATGCATCTAGAGTATTAAGTTCATAAGAACAGAGTAACGCCTTAAGCAAGATGACATGATGTAGAGGGATAAACTCATGCAATACGATATAAACCCCATATTTTTATCCTCGATGGCAACAATACAATACGTGCCTTGCTGCCCCTGCTGTCACTGGGAAAGGACACCGCAAGATTGAACCCAAAGCTAAGCACTTCTCCCATTGCAAGAAAGATCAATCTAGTAGGCCAAACCAAACTGCTAATTCGAAGAGACTTGCAAAGATATTAAATCATGCATATAAGAATTCAGAGAAGAATCAAATATTGTTCATAGATAATCTTGATCATAAACCCACAATTCATCGGATCTCGACAAACACACCGCAAAAAGTATTACATCGAATAGATCTCCAAGAAGATCGAGGAGAACTTTGTATTGAGATCCAAATAGAGAGAAGAAGCCATCTAGCTAATAACTATGGACCCGAAGGTCTGTGGTAAACTACTCACAACTCATCGGAGAGGCTATGGTGTTGATGTAGAAGCCCTCTGCGATTGATTCCCCCTCCGGTGGAACTCCGGAAAAGGCCCCAAGATGGGATCTCACGGGTACAGAAAGTTGCGTAGGTGGAAATAGGGTTTCGTGGTGCTCTCGGATGTTTTTAGGGTATATGAGTATATATAGGAGGAAGAAGTACGTTACTGGAGCTACGAGGGGTCCACGAGGGTGGGGGGCGCGCCCTCCTGCATCGTGGCTTTCTAGACGTGTACTCCAAGTCTTTTGGATTGCGTTTGTTCCAAAAACGATCCTCGCGAAGGTTTCATTCCGTTTGGACTCCCTTTGACATTCCTTTTATGCAAAACACTGAAATAGGCAAAAAACAACAATTTACACTGGGCCTTGGGTTAGTAGGTTAGTCCCAAAAATAATATAAAAGTGCATAATAAAGCCCATTAAACATCCAAAACCGATAATATAATAGCATGGAACAATCAAACATTATAGATACGTTGGAGACGTATCACTCCGCAGCCCACGCCAGGATTTTGTCAGCTCGGGGGGTTGCCGAGGCAACGTGGGGAAGCAGAGGCACCAGCGTCCCATCACGCGCCACATGTCAAGCCTGGCCCGCAGGGGATTGGGCCCCGCGGTGTTTAGCCCTTTGTTTTCTCACCTCCGCTTCAAAGCCAGGTCGGGCACGCCTTGGGCCCGGGGGCTACTGTCAGCGTTCTGGTAACGGGGGTACGTAGACTTGCCTGCCTGCGGCCCAACACATGGCCCCACCAACAGCCCGACAAAACTTAGATTCAAGACTACGCAAGGAAGATCCTCGCAAGGGCCCCCGGCCTCGCGAGGCAAGCGACGCCAAGACCCCATGGGAGCAGCTCCTCGAGCCTGCGTCCCGAGGGGTGGAGATCTCTATGCAGGTACCCGGCCTCATGAGGCCGCGATGACCTGAGCCATGACGACTAAGGCCAGGCGGGTGCCAACGGGTGCGGAGGGGGTAGTTTCTTCTTTGGTGCTAAGGGGTAAGGGCAGGTGCGGGTTCCCAAGGAAGGCCCCAAAGGTTTCCACTCCGGTGCAACAAGACCAGGACCACCAGTGCGGCAGGACGGATGTCATCGCTGAGCCTACCACCGTGTCATGGCCAGAAGCTTTCCAGGGAAGACCACCTTTCGTCTGGACAAGATGTACTTCTTGTCCCCTTTCAAAATTGGCTGTTGTGGAATCCCTTCCCCGCCTAAGCGACGAGGGAAGAGGACCAAGGCACTATAAATATAGACTACCCTCCGCCGGCTAGAAGGATCAATTCATCCTCACCATACGAGACCTCGCGAGGTTGCTCACCCATTGTACTAGTTCATCCCCCAACCTCCTCGTGAGGCCAATCCACCAAAGGCAGGGTAGGTTTTTACACCGTAAGGTGGACCGAACCTGGGTAAAACTTCGTGTGATACGTCTCCAATGTATCTATAATTTTTGATTGTTCCATGCTATTATATTATCCATCTAGGATGTTTTATATGCATTTATATGGTTTTTGGGACTAACCTATTAACCCAGAGCCCAGTGCCAGTTTTTGTTTTTCCTTGTTTTGGAGTATCACATAAAAGGAATACCAAACAGAGTCCAATTGACGTGCCAATTTTTGATGATTTTTTATGGACCAAAAGAAGCCCCCGGAGTAAAAGAGTTGGGCCAGAAGAGTCCCGAGCCGTCCACGAGGGTGGAGGGTGCGCCCTACCCCCGGGCTCGCCCTCCTATCTTGTGGATGACTCGGAGACCCCCAGACGTGAGACCGACGCCAAAAATTCCTATAAATACAAAAAACCACAAAAAGAAACCTAGATCGGGAGTTCCGCCATGGCAAGCCTCTGTTGCCACTGAAAACCAATCTAGACCCGTTCCGGCACCCTGTCGGAGGGGGAAATCCCTCTCCGGTGGCCATCTTCATCATCCCGGCGCTCTCCATGACAAGGGGGAGTAGTTCACCCTCGAGGCTGAGGGTATGTATCAGTAGCTATGTGTTTGATCTCTCTCTCTCTCTCGTGTTCTTGAGATGGCACAATCTTGATGTATCACGAGCTTTGCTACTATAGTTGGATCTTATGATGTTTCTCCCCTCTACTCTCTTGTAATGGATTGAGTTTTCCCTTTGAAGTTATCTTATCGGATTGACTCTTTAAGGATTTGAGAACACTTGATGTATGTCTTGCATGTGCTTATCTGTGGTGACAATGGGATATCACGTGATCTACTTGATGTATGTTTTGGTGATCAACTTGCGGGTTCCGTGACCTTGGGAATCTATGCATAGGGGTTGGCACACGTTTTCATCTTGACTCTCCGGTAGAAACCTTGGGGCACTCTTTGAAGTTCTTTGTGCTGGTTGAATAGAGGAATCTGAGATTGTGTGATGCATATCGTATAATCATACCCACGGATACTTGAGGTGACAATGGAGTATCTATGTGACATTAGGGTTTTGGTTGATTTGGGTCTTAAGGTGTTACTCCAGTATGAACTCTATGATGGATCGAACGGAAAGAATGGCGTCGTGTTATTTTACTACGGACCCTTGAATGGATCGATCAGAAAGAATAACTTTGAGGTGGTTTCGTACCCTACAATAATCTCTTCATTTCTTCTCCGCTATTAGTGACTTTGGGGTGACTCTTTGTTGCATATTGAGGGATAGTTATATGATCCAGTTATGTTATTATTGTTGAGAGAACTTGCACTAATGAAAGTATGAACCCTAGGCCTTGTTTCAAAGCATTGCAACACTGTTTATGCTCACTTTTATCATTAGTTACCTTGCTGTTTTTATATTTTCTTATTACAAAAACCTATATCTACCATCCATATTGCACTTGTATCACCATCTCTTCGCCGAACTAGTGCACCAATACAATTTACCATTGTATTGGGTGTGTTGGGGACACAAGAGACTCTTTGTTATTTGGTTGCAGGGCTGTTTGAGAGAGACCATCTTCATCCTACGCCTCCCACGGATTGATAAACCTTAGGTCATCCACTTGAGGAAAATTTGCTTCTGCCCTACAAACCTCTGCACTTGGAGGCCCAACAACGTCTACAAGAAGAAGGTTGCGTAGTAGACATCAAGCTCTTTTCGGGCGCCGTTACCGAGGAGATGAGTGCTTGAAGGTATATCTTTAGATATTGCAATCGAATCGTTTAGTTTCTTGTTTTATCACTAGTTTAGTTTATAAAAGAATACTACAAAAAATGGAATTGAGGTTGCCTCATATGCTTCATCTTTTTAATATCTTTCATGAAAATGATGGGAAGGAAAGTTGTGCTCAAGTACTAGAAGAAGAATTACATAGAATGCTTGGCATAAAATATGTGAATGATGAGCATGCTTGCAATGTTGTTAGTATGAATTCTTTGAATACCCATGATGCTAATGATATGCAAAGCCACAAGCTTGGGGATGCTATGTTTGATGAAGATGATATGTTTAGTCCCCCAAGTTTTGATGAGAAAATTTATTATGATGAAAGCATGCCTCCTATTTATGATGATTATGACACATATGCTATAAATAATAAACATAACCATGTAACTTGTCATCATGATTTTAATTTTCAATTGGATTATGCTTCACATGAAAGTTATTTTGTTGAGTTTACTCCCACTACTATTGATGAGAATAAATTTGCTTATGTGGAGACTAGTAAAATTTCTATGCAAGTAGATCATGAAAAAATGCTTTATGTGCTGGTTATATGGTTGAATTCATTCATGATGCTACTGAAAATTATTATGAGAGAGGATCCTATGCTTCTACATATTGCAATAATATCAAGTTTCCTCTCTATGTGCTTAAAATCTTGAAGCTATGCTTGTTTTCCGTTCCAATGCTAGTTGATTCTTGTTCCCATAAGTTATTTTCTCACAAAATCCCTATGCATAGGAAGTGGGTTAGACTTAAATGTGCTAGTCATATTCTTCATGACACTCTCTTTATGTTTCAATTCTTATCTTTTATGCGAGCATCATTGAAATCATCATGCCTAGCTAAAAGGCATTAAAGAAAAGCGCTTGTTGGGATACAACCAAATATTTAACCCTACTATTTTTGTGTGTTCACATGATTAAGCTACTGTAGAACCTTTGGGAAGACTTGGGTGAAAGTCTTTGCGATCTTGTTGTAAAGAAACAGAAACTTTACGCTCACGAGATTAGCTTCCATTGTTTACTGGAGAGTGATTTTACGTTGATTCTTTTTGCAAAAGATTAATAGAAAAATTCTTCACGTCCACCAATTTATTTCAGGATTTTTTGAGTTACAGAAGTATGCGAAAGTTACTGATTGCTATAGACTGTTCTATTTTTTGACAGATTCTGTTTTCTATGTGTTGTTTGCTTATTTTGATGAATCTACTGGTAGTATCATGGGGTATGAACCATGGAAAAGTTGGAATACAGTAGATATTACACCAATATGAACTTAGAATGAGTTCACAATAGTACCTAAGTGGTGGTTTTATTTTCCTATACTAACGGAGCTTACGAGTTTTCTGTTGAATTTTGTGTTGTGAAGTTTTCAAGTTTTGGGTAAAGATTCGATGGACTATGGAATAAGGAGTGGAAAGAGCCTAAGCTTGGGGATTACCAAGGCACCCCAAGGTAATATTCAAGGACAACCAAGAGCCTAAGCTTGGGGATGCCCCGGGAAGGCATCCCCTCTTTAGTCTTTGTCTATCGGTAACTTTACTTGAGGCTATATTTTTATTCACCACATCATATGTGTTTTGCTTGGAGAATCAATTTATTCTATTTTGTTTTGATTGCTGTTTGAATAGTATCCCAAGATCTGAAATTCTTAAATGTTAGAGAGTGTTCACATAGTTACATAATTATTCGACTACTCATTGATCTTCACTTATATCTTTTGGAGTAGTTTATCGTTTGCTCTAGTGCTTCACTTATATCTTTTTAGAGCATGACAGTGGTTTTATTTTGAAGAAATAGATGAACTCTCATGCTTCACTTATATTATTTTGACAGTCTTCTAGAACAGCATGGTAATTTGCTTTGGTTATGAATTTAGTCCTAATATGATAGGCATCCAAGAGGGATATAATAAAAACTTTCATATAAAGTGCATTGAATACTATGAGAAGTTTGATACTTGATGATTGTTTTGAGATATAAGGATGGTGATATTAGAGTCATGCTAGTAGAGTAGTTGTGAATTTGAGAAATACTTGTGTTGAGGTTTGCAAATCCCGCAGCATGCATGTATGGTAACTGTTGTGTGACAAATTTGAAGCATGAGGTATTTTATTGAGTGTCATCCTTTGTGTGGAGGTCGGAATCACACGATGGTTAACTCCTACCAACCCTTCCCCTAGGAGCATGCGTGTAGTACTTTGTTTTGATGACTTGTAGATTTTTGCAATAAGTATGTGAGTTCTTTATGACTAATGTTGAGTGCATGGATTATACGCACTCTCACCCTTCCACCATTGATAGCCTCTCTTGTACCGCGCAACTTTTTCCGGTACCATACACCCACCATATACCTTCCTTAAAACAGCCACCATAACTACCTATCATGGCATTTCCATAGCCATTCCGAGATATATTGCCATGCAACTTTCCACCGTTTCGTTTACTATGACACGCTTCATCATTGTCATATTGCCATGCATGATCATATAGTTGACATCGTATTTGTGGCAAGGCCACCATGCATGATTTTTCATACATGTCACTCTTGATTCATTGCACATCCCGGTACACCGCTGGAGGCATTCATATAGAGTCATACTTTGTTCTAGTATCAAGTTGTAATCTTTGAGTTGTAAATAAATAGAAGTGTGATGATCATCATTATTAGAGCATTGCCCCAAATAAAAAAATGAAAAAAAGAAGGGAAGGCCATAGAAAAAAGCCCAAAAAAATAAAAAAAAATAAAAAAGGGACAATGCTACTATCTTTTTCCACACATGTGCTTCAAAGTAGCACCATGATCTTCATGATAGAGAGTCTCTTGTTTTGTCACTTTCATATACTAGTGGGAATTTTCATTATAGAACTTGGCTTGTATATTCCAACGATGGGCTTCCTCAAATACCCTAGGTCTTCGTGAGCAAGCAAGTTGGATGCACACCCACTTAGTTTCTTTTGTTGAGCTTTCATACATTTATAGCTCTAGTGCATCCGTTGCATGGCAATCCCTACTCACTCACATTGATATCTATTGATGGGCATCTCCATAGCCCATTGATACACCTAGTTGATGTGAGACCATCTTCCTCTTTTGTCTTATCCACAACCACCACTCTATTCCACCTATAGTGCTATATCCATGGCTCACGCTCATGTATTGCGTGAAAGTTGAATTTTTATGAAAAAAATTAAGTATGAAACAATTGCCTGGCTGAAACCGGGGTTGTGCATGATTTGAGTATTTTATGTGACGAATACGGAACATAGCCAAACTATATGATTTTGTAGGGATGAACTTTCTTTGACCATGTTATTTTGAGAAGACATAATTGCTTTTGTTAGTATGCTTGAAGTATTATTATTCTTATGTCAATATTAAACTTTTGTCTTGAATCTTTCGGATCTGAACATTCATGCCACAATAAAGAAAATTACATTGAGAATTATGTTAGGTAGCATTGCACATCAAAATTTTATTTTTTATCATTTACCTACTCGAGGACGAGCTGGAATTAAGCTTGCAGATGCTTGATTTGTCTCCAACGTATCTATAATTTTTGATTGTTCCATGCTATTATATTATCCATCTAGGATGTTTTATATGCATTTATATGATTTTTGGGACTAACCTATTAACCGAGAGCCCAGTGCTAGTTCCTGTTTTTTCCTTGTTTTTGAGTATTGCAGAAAAGGAATACCAAACAGAGTCCAATTGACGTGCCAATTTTTAATGATTTTTTATGGAACAAAAGAAGCCCCCGGAGTAAAAGAGTTGGTCCAGAAGAGTCCCGAGCCATCAACAAGGGTGGAGGGCACGCCCTACCCCCTGGGCTCGCCCTCCTATCTCATGGACAACTCAGAGACCCCCCTGATGTGAGACCGACGCCAAAAATTCCTATAAATACAGAAACCCCCGAAAAGAAACCTAGATCAGGAGTTCCGCCGCCGCAAGCCTCTGTTGCCACAGAAAACCAATCTAGACCCGTTTCGGCACCCTGTCGGAGGGGGAAATCCTTCTCCGGTGGCCATCTTCATCATCCCGGCACTCTCCATGATGAGGGGGGAGTAGTTCACCCTCGGGGCTGAGGGTATGTATCAGTAGCTATGTGTTTGATCTCTCTCTCGCTCTCTCGCTCTCTCTCTCTCTCTCTCTCTCTCTCTCTCTCTCTCTCTCTCTCGTGTTCTTGAGATGGTACGATTTTGATGTATTGCGAGCTTTGCTATTATAGTTGGATCTTATGATGTTTCTCCCCCTCTACTCTCTGGTAATGGATTGAGTTTTCCCTTTGAAGTTATCTTATCAGATTGAGTCTTTAAGGATTTGAGAACACTTGATGTATGTCTTGCATGTGCCTATCTATGGTGACAATGGGATATCACGTGATCTACTTGATGTATGTTTTGGTGATCAACTTGCGGGTTCCGTGACCTTGGGAATCTATGCATAGGGGTTGGCACACGTTTTCATCTTGACTCTCCAGTAGACACTTTGGGGCACTCTTTGAAGTTCTTTGTGTTGGTTGAATAGATGAATCTGAGATTGTGTGATGCTTATCGTATAATCATACCCACAGGTACTTGAGGTGACAATGTAGTATCTAGGCGACATTAGGGTTTTGGTTGATTTGTGTCTTAAGGTGTTATTCTAGTATGAACTCTATGATAGATCGAACAAAAAGAATAGCTTCATGTTATTTTACTATTAACTCTTGAATATATCGATCAGAAAGAATAACTTTGAGGTGGTTTCATACCCGACAATAATCTCTTCGTTTGTTCTCCGCTATTACTGACTTTGGGGTGAGTCTTTGTTGCATGTTGAGGGATAGTTATATGATCCAGTTATGTTATTAATGTTGAGAGAACTTGCACTAGTGAAAGTATGAACCCTAGGCCTTGTTTCAAAGCATTGCAGCACTGTTTATGCTCAGTTTATCATTAGTTACCTTGCTGTTTTTATATTTTCTTATTACAAAAACCTATATCTACCATCCATATTGCACTTGTATCACTATCTCTTCACAGAACTAGTGCACCTATAAAATTTACCATTGTATTGGGTGTGTTGGGGACACAAGAGACTCTTTGTTATTTGGTTGCAGGGTTGTTTGAGAGAGACCATCTTCATCCTACGCCTCCCACAGATTGATAAACCTTAGGTCATCCACTTGAGGGAAATTTGCTACTGTCCTACAAACGTCTGCACTTGGAGGCCCAACAACGTCTACAAGAAGAAGGTTGCGTAGTAGACATCATAGTGTTCTTCGCTTCTATATGATTATCACACTTTGCAAGGTCGAGCCTTGGGCATAGCGAGTAGAGCTTCATGGTGAAGTGAGATCCTTCATACACGCCCCAGAGTTCGAACCTTGTTGGGTCCATGGAGCCCTAATTCCGACAACCGCTACCATCCAACATGAGGCTACCATCGCAGACAACAAGGCCCTCGTTGTTGCGGCTATGTAGCAGGCCCTCCTCATGCCAGGGTTCAATAATAGCCCTAGTCAGCATGGCTCGTCGCTGCGGCCATGGCTGCGGCCATCATGGGCTTGTCGATAGTCCGTCTTGAAGGAAATATGTTCTAGAGGCAATAATAAATATGTTATTTGTATTTCCTTATATCATGATAAATGTCTTTTATTCATGGTAGAATTGTATTAACCGGAAACTTAGTACAGGTGTGAATACATAGACAAAACAGAGTGTCCCTAGTATGCCTCTACTAGACTAGCTCATTGATCAAAGATGGTTATGTTTCCTAGCCATAGACATGAATTGTCATTTGATCAGCGGGATCACATCATTAGGACAATGATGTGATGGACAAGGCCCATCCGTTAGCTTAGCACTATGATCGTTTAGTTTTACTGCTATAGCTTTCTTCATGACTTATACATGTTCCTATGACTATGAGATTATGCAACTCCCGAATACCGGAGGAACACCTTGTGTGCTATCAAACGTCACAACGTAACTGGGTGATTATAAAGATGCTCTACAGGTGTTTCCGAAGGTGTTCGTGGTGTTGGCATAGATCTAGAATAGGATTTGTCACTCCGAGTGTCAGAGAGGTATCTCTGGGCACTCTCAGTAATACACATCATAAGCCTTGCAAGCAAATGACTAATGAGTTAGTTACGGGATGATGTATTACGGAACTAGTAAAGAGACTTGGCGGTAACGAGATTGAACTAGGTATTGAGATACCGACAATCAAATCTCGGGCAAGTAACATACCGATGACAAAGGGAACAACGTATGTTGTTATGCGGTTTGACCGATAAAGACCTTCGTAGAATATGTAGGAGCCAATATGAGCATCCAGGTTCCGCTATTGGTTATTGACCGGAGACATGTCTCGGTCATGTCTACATAGTTCTCAAACCCGTAGGGTCCGCACGCTTAAAGTTTCGATGACGGTTATATTATGAGTTTACGAGTTTTGATGTACCGAAGGTTGTTCCGAGTCCCTGATATGATCACGGACATGACGAGGAGTCTTAAAATGGTTGAGACATAAAGATTGATATATTGGACGACTATATTCGGACACCGGAATGGTTCCGGGGGTTATCGGATATATATGGGAGTAGCGAGGGGTTACTGGAACCCCCCAGAGGTTATTGGGCCTCATGGGCCCAATTGGTAAAGTTGGAGAGGCAGCCAAGGAGCAGCCCCGCGCCCTCCCCTCCAAGTCCGAATTAGACAAGGAGGTGGGGGCGGCGCCCCCCTTTCCTTTCCTTCTCCCTCCTTCCCTCTCCACTCCTAATCCAACAAGGAAAAGGGAGGGAGTCCTACTCCCGGTGGGAGTAGGACTCCTCCTGGCGCGCCCTCCTGGCCGACCGCCTCTCCCCCCTTGCTCCTTTATATACGGGGGCAGGGGGGCACCCTAGAGACACAACAATTGATTTGATCTCTAAGCCGGGTTCGGTGCCCCCTCCACCATAGTTCACCTTGATAATACTGTAGCGGTGCTTAGGCGAAGCCCTGCGTCGGTAGAATATCATCATCGTCACCATGCTGTCGTGCTGACAAAACTCTCCCTCAACACTCGGCTGGATCGGAGTTCGAGGGACGTCATTGGGCTGAACGTGTGCTTAACTCGGAGGTGCCGTGCGTTCGGTACTTGATCGGTCGGATCGTGAAGACGTACGACTACATCAACCGCGTTGTGCTAACGCTTCCGCTTTCAGTCTACGAGGGTATGTAGACAATACTCTCCCCTATCGTTGCTATGCATCACCATGATCTTGCATGTGCGTAGGAATTTTTTTGAAATTACTATGTTCCCTAATAGAGGCATCATGAGCCAGGTCTATGCTTAGATTATATGCACGAGTAGAACACAATGAGTTGTGGGCGATAATAGTCATACTGCTTACCAGCATGTCATACTTTGGTTCGGTGGTATTGTGAGATGAAGTGGCCCGGACCGACATTACGCGTACGCTTACGCGAGACTGTTTTCACCGTTATGAGCACTCGTTGCTTAAAGGTGACTCGCAGGTGTCTGTCTCTCTCACTTTAGCTGAATCGAGTGTGGCTACACCCGGTCCTTGTGAAGGTTAAAATAGCACATACTTGACGAAAAATCGTTGTGGTTTTTGTATGCATAGGTAAGAATGGTTCTTGCTAAGCCCGTAGCAGCCACGTAAAATTTGCAACAACAAAGTAGATGACGTCTAACTTGTTTTTGCAGGGCATGTTGTGATGTGATATGGTCAAGACATGGTGAGTTATACGTTATTGTATGAGATGATCATGTTTTGTAAAGTTATCGGCAACTGGTAGGAGCCATATGGTTGTCGCTTTATTGTATGAAATACAGTCACCACGTAATTGCTTTACTTTATCACTAAGCGGTAGCGATAGTCGTGGAAGCAATAGTTGGCGAGACGACAATGATGCTAAGATGGAGATCAAGGTGTCGCGCCGGTGACAAAGGTGATCATGATGGTGGTTTGGAGATGGAGATCAAAAGGACAAGATGATGATGGCCATATCATGTCACATATTTTGATTGCATGTGATGTTTATCTTATTATGCTTCTTATTTTGCTTAGTACGGCGGTAGCATTATAAGATGATCCCTTCAAAATTTCAAGGTATAAGTGTTCTCCCTGAGTATGCACCGTTGCGAAAGTTCGTCGTGCCGAGACACCACGTGATGATCGGGTGTGATAAGCTCTACGTTCACATACAACGGGTGTAAGCCAGTTTTGCACATGTAGAATACTCGGGTTAAACTTGACGAGCCTAGCATATGCAGATATGGCCTCGGAACACTGGAGACCGAAAGGTCGAGCGTGAATCATATAGTAGATATGATCAACATAAGATATTCACCATTGAAAACTACTCCATCTCACGTAATGATCGGACATGGTTTAGTTGATTTGGATCATGTGATCATTTAGATGACCAGAGGGATGTCTATCTAAGTGGGAGTTCTTTAGTAATATAATTAATTGAACTTTAATTTATCATGAACTTAGTCCTGATAGTTTTTTGCATATTTATGTTGTTGTAGATCAATGGCCCGTGCTACCGTTCCTTTGAATTTTAATGCATTCCTAGAGAAAGCTAAGTTGAAAGATGATGGTGGCAATTACACGGACTAGGTCCGTAACTTGAGGATTATCCTCATTGCTGCACAGAAGAATTATGTCCTTGAAGCACCACTAGGTGACAAGCCCCCTCCTGCTAATGTAGATGCTTTGAACGTCTGGCAGACGCGGTCTGATGACTACACGATAGTTCAGTGTGCCATGCTTTACGGCTTAGAACCGGGACTTCAGCGATGTTTTGAACGTCATGGAGCATATGAGATGTTCTAGGAGTTGAAGTTAATATTCAAGCAAATGCCCGGATTGAGAAATATGAGATTTCCAATAAGTTCTATAGCTGCAAGATGGAGGAGAATAGTTCTATCAGTGAACACTTGCTCATAATGTCTGGGTACTACAATCATATGACTCAACTTGGTTGCAAAGTTGACGAAGATAGTGTTATTGATAGAGTTCTTCAATCACTGCCACCAAGCTATAAAGGCTTCGTGATGAACTATAATATGCAAGGGATGCAAAAGACAATTCCCGAGCTCTTCGCTATGCTCAAGGCTGCATAGGTAGAAATCAAAAAGGAGCATCAAGTGTTGATGGTTAACAAGACCACTAGTTTCAAGAAAAAGGGCAAGGGAAAGAAGGGGAACTTTCAAAAAGAATAGCAAGATAGTTGCTACTCCCGCGAATAAACCCAAGTCTAGAGCCAAGCCTGAAACTGAGTGTTTCTACGGCAAAGGGACTGTACACTAGAAGCGGAACTGCCCCAAGTATTTGGCGGATAAGAAGGATGGCAAGGTGAACAAAGGTATATGTGATATACATGTTATTGATGTGCACCTTACTAATGCTCGTAGTAGTACCTGGGCATTTGATACCCGTTCGGTTGCTAATATTTGTAACTCGAAACAAGGACTACAGATTAAACCAAGATTGGCTAAGGACGAGGTGACGATGCACGTGGGAAATGGTTCCAAAGTCGATGTGATCGCCGTCGGCATGCTACCTCTACATCTACCTTCGGAATTAGTTTTAGACCCCAATAATTGTTATTTGGTGCCAGCGTTAAGCATGAACATTATATCTGGATCTTGTTTGTTGCGAGACAATTATTCATTTAAATCTGAGAATAATGGTTGTTCTATTTTTATGAATAATATCTTTTATGGTCATGCACCCTTGAAGAGTGGTCTATTCTTGTTGGATCTCGATTGTAGTGATACACATATTCATAATATTGAAGCCAAAAGACGCAAGGTTAATAATGATAGTGCAACTTATTTGTGGCACTGTCGTTTAGGTCATATTGGTGTAAAGTGCATGAAGAAACTCCATAGTGATGGAATTTTGGAATCACTTGATTATGAATCACTTGGTTCTTGTGAACCATGCCTCATGGGCAAGATGACTAAAACTCCGTTCTCCAGAACAATAGAGCGAGCAACAGATTTAGTGGAAATCATACATACTGATGTATGTGGACCGATGAGTGTTGACGCTCGCGGCGGGTATCGTTATTGTCTGACCTTCACTGATGATTTGAGCAGATATGGGTATATCTACTTGATGAAACACTAGTCTGAAACATTTGAAAAGTTCAAAGAATTTCAGAGTGAAGTCGAGAATCATCGTAACAAGAAAATAAAGTTTCTACGATCTGATCGTGGAGGTGAATATTTGAGTTATGAGTTTGGTCTTCATTTGAAACAATGTGGAATAGTTTCACAACTCACGCCACCCGGAACACCACAGCGTAATGGTGTGTCCGAACGTCGTAACTGTACTTTATTAGATATGGTGCGATCTATGATGTCTCTTACCGATTTACCACTATCATTTTGGGGTTATGCTTTAGAGACAGCTGCATTCACATTAAATAGGGCACCATCTAAATCCGTTGAGACGACGCCTTATGAATTGTGGTTTGGCAAGAAAGCAAAGTTGTCGTTTCTTAATGTTTGGGGCTGCGATGCTTATGTGAAAAAGCTTCAACCGGATAAGCTCAAACCCAAGTCGGAGAAATGTGTCTTCATAGGATACCCAAAAGAGACTGTTGGGTACACCTTCTATCACAGACCCGAAGGCAAGATATTCATTGCTAAGAATGGATCCTTTCTAGAGAAGGAGTTTCTCTCGAAAGAAGTGAGTGGGAGGAAAGTGGAACTTGATGAGGTAATTGTACCTTCTCCCAAATTGGATAGTAGTACATCACAGAAACTAGTTCCAGTGATTCCTACACCAATTAGTGAGGAAGCTAATGATGATGATCATGAAACTTCAGATCAAGTTTCTGCTGAACTTCGTAGATCAACCAGAGTACGTTCCGCACCAGAGTGGTACGACAACTGTGGGGACCCCGACTTAGAAGTCGAGATCACCGAATGCACGTGTGCAGTGATCCCAGAGATCAATGCTCACTGAACACACAGAAGCTGAATAACAAGAGTCTTACATCCATACATACCGTCTTACACAAATTAAGGCCAGTATGGCCAAGTCTTACATAGATAAAGCCTCAAGGGCTGAATAGCAAATAACTCAAATAGCGGAAGTCTTCGATGATAAGTAGAACCCATGCCATCTGCCTTAACCCTACAGGCATTCTGACTGGGATAGCTTCCTAGTTCCCATGTTCGTCTCCATAAAACTCTTCTTCATATCCCTGTTCCTCCATGCCTGGCCAATTAAATAACCAGTGGCAAGCCAATGAGTACTTTGAATGTACTCGCAAGCAACCCATGATTTGGTTCAAAGTAACAATGCAATTTGAACAACAATCAGCAATCTAGCAACGAGCTAGAATAAATATTCTACCATCAAGTATATGCATCAATAACTTCACGTAACCTTGAGGACAGGTTACCGATATCAACATGAATAGGATTCAACTCAATGAGTCAAGTCACCACCTTGACTCATCACACACATGCTTTCACCGATGTAGTAAAACTCTGGACATAGTTTAAGTAGCACCACCCAACTATCCATGACCGTGGACACGGCTATTCGAATAGTTTTACACTCTGCAGAGGTTGCGCACTTTACCCACAAGATCCGGGAAGCTTTCGTGTCACCCACGATCCCGCAGTACCTCAAGTACTCGGGGGAAGCACCCGGTCATTATCTTTCCTTAGACGACACTAACATAGAGTCCACTCGTTGGTGCACAGCCCTCGAGTACAAACAATAGATCATGGGACTTGCCCTATTTTCAATGTCACGCGTACACGAAGGGACCAACGGTGTGTCCGGTGCCCTGTGAAAACAGTCATGGTCGTCTATCCAAGCATGATCCCGTCCCGGGAAATACCTCAAGTCTGCCCGTCACTAGTAATGCGGGCACCATGCTAGTATCGACCTAAGTAATCAATAACGCCCCGTCCCATAAGGGGTAGAGTGGTTGCACATGTTTGGTTGGGACGGTAGTCACACATAAATCTAATCCATCATTTCACCCATGCACAAGATTTTTACCGGCACATCACTTCTTCCTCAAGTGATGACCTAACTCGATATCACCCTCAGGCATTAGGGGAACCCGATGGGGTTTATGAAAAGAATGCATCCACGAAGGTTTCATGGCACAACATGCATTACTAAGCATCACTACTAAAGATTAGCATTTCATCTAGCACATAGCAAGATCATGAGTGAAACATGCATCATGTGGTGGTTCTTAACTAGGTCACCACCGTAACTCCTATCATCATGCATTCAGAAACAAACGGGTTCCGAAGAACACAAGTGTATCATGGTCAAAGGGTTGCCTGCCTGGATTGGCTTGGTCTTCAAAGTCTTCAAATCCTTCTCCTTCTCCTTCTTCAGCAACCTCGTCAAATACGGTATCTAATCGTCGCAAAATAACAACGGGAAAATAAGACCACAATAAAAATAGAAAAAATCAAAGTGCTCAGAAAAATGTCAACTTATTTTTGTTAAATACTAGAGGGAAAACTAAGATGGAAAAAATTCTTAGTTGGAGTTTTGGAGTTGCAGAATGGGATCTAAGGATTTTTGAACAGAAGTTTTAATGTTCAAATATGAATTTAAATTTGAACAGAACAGAAAAGGTTCATGGATATGTGTGAAAGTGACGCCATTAAATAGGTTGGAATTTTACAAGATTTTAGGAGTTGGAATTAATTCATTTGGACATATATTTAATTCTGTGAAATTATTTGAAATAATCAGAGAAAGAATAAAAGGAAAATGCCCTGTGCCACTGGGCCAGAACGGCCACAGTGCACGGCCCAGGGCGAATAGCCCACCGCTTGGGCGCCAGCGCGCGCGTCAGGGTTTTCAAACCTGACGGGCTGGGCCCGGCGGTCAGTGGCTGCGATGGGAGAGAAAGAGCGGTGAGGATGACAGGCGGGGCCCGCCTGTCATCTTCAACCTCACGGCCAAAGCGACGGCGAGCTCACCGGCGGCGATTCCGGACACGGCGGGGCAAACGGAGGGCAGGAACGGGCTCAGCAGTGAGTCGCCGTTCCAGTGGTGGTGGTGCGGCCCGCCGGAGAGGCCTGGTTCGCCGGCGGCGAGGACTCGCGGCGGAGGATCGTCGGGAGGTTCCTGGCTGGCTCGCTCCGGGCTGCAATAGGAGTGGAAGAAGGAGGGGAACGAGTCAGTGGGGTACGGCGGCTCCAGATCGAGCAAGATTCGGGGCGGAGAGGGGCTGTACTGCGAGATCTCCGATCGCCCGACGCGGCGGAGCTTCGGTCGATCCCGAGCACAGAGGCTTCCTAGGGGCGAGTGGGTGGTGCTGGTGTGCTACTGGGAGTGTGGGAGGAGAGGGGTGCCGTTGGAGAGGCTCGGGTGATCTTATATAGCCGAGCCCCGGTCCACCGTGGACTCGTGCGCCGGCGAGGTCACGGGCGAGGCCAGAGGCCGTGCAGGCGCTTGTGTTCGGGTCGGGAAGGTTCATGGGTGAGGTCTATGCCTAGTAGAGGGGAGAGGAGGAGCGGGGAAGGCTCTAGAGGGCGTGCACGTGTGAGGACGACGAGTGGAGGTTGCGGGCGGCCAGCGCGCGTGCGAGGGCGGCCACTGGAGGGAGGAGGAGGAGGGGGACAGCGCCGAGGAGAGTCGCAGACGTCGAGGCGCATCGGTAGGCGCGAGGGAGGAGCACGAGGTGGTCGGGGGCAAGCGATTGGGCGAAGCTACAGTGCGGGTGCGCACTGTAGCGCGCTCTGGAGCGAGCTTATCGCATGCCATGGCATGCCATTGGCTTGCTGGGCGTGTCCGCCGTGTCTGGGCGGTCCAGCACGAAGTAATTAACTCAGGTGAGGCCTTGGATGCTCTGGATGATCAATGAGGGAGGAGTGAAGCTGGTAAATGAGTAGAAATGGGCTGTCCAGCAAGGTGAATTGGGGTTTTCACCCCTCAATCATGGAGCTGTGGACATGGGGGAGTTACTGGAGGTAGAATGTAACTAGATGAAGCTGTGGTAGAAAGTTGAGGCAAAAGTAAATAGTAAAAGAGGCCAAGATGATGGTTTTGGTAAAATGGCAGAAGGTGTTTGATCAAGTTTTGGTCAAGCAAATGATTTCCATTAGCCATGACACTTAACAGGATTGAATGTCATAAGGAAATAGGGTGTTTCACCAAATTTGGGCTCATTTGAAGAAACTAGCCAATGTAACTTTGGTGAACCCTAGAAAACCACAGAAATGGCTTCATCTTGTTTAAGTCAAGCTAATCATCTCCCCTTGATGCACCACTTGGTGTAGTTTCATCATTTGGGGTATTCATCATGCTCACAAAGTTTGAAGTTCCAGATAAAAAGTTGGTAATGTAAAGTTGTTCAAATTTGAATTTGAACACAAAGGGTTTTGGGGTATTCTGATCAAGTTTCCCTACTCCAAATCTTGTGCCATTTGGTCTAGATGCCTTATTAGGCCATTCTAGCATGTGCACCAAGTTCGAGAGCATTTGGACAAGTTTGGCAATGTAAAGTTGCTCAAACTTCAAATATGGACAGAATGGTTTTGAAGGGTTTTGTGGATGCTATCTTGCTTCCCAAGGCATGGGGCTTGGCAAGATCATCAAATATGTCATATATGACATGATAGAATTTCCCTGGAATTTTTGGAGAATATTTCCTTTGTAAATATTTCAAAAGCTTGAAATATCCAAAAAGGGTTTTAGAGGGATTAGCCCATTATTTTGAACATGACCAAGTGTTGAAACTCTTATATATGGACAATATATGTCCTATGAGTCTCCCTGAATTTTGGCAAATATTTTTGAAACACTTAAATAATTTTCCCCTATTAAAGACCATTTCTGGCCTTAAGAAAAAGCTTTTAAATAAAATAGGAAAATAACTTTTAAAATTATATTTTTGTGGTTTCTCGGAGTCCTATGACTACTAGGTCTCAAATATACTTTTTGAAATAATTTTCTCACCCTAGATCAAGCACTTGCAGTGCAAACCTCAATTCAGGGGTTTTTGGAATACTAAATTTTAAAATACATTTTGGCCAAATTAATTTTATAAGAAAATACTATACTGCTATAAACACTGGGTATGATCATTGGGCAGAGGTTTTGGGTATGGAGATGAATTCTACAAGAGGTAATAGTTGACTTTAAGGAGCACATGAAAAACATATGAAGGAAAAACTCAATTCCAAATAAAAGCCAAAAGATGCCAAAAAAAAATTTTGCTGGTCCAAATTTTCATGCTTCATTGATGCAAATAACATGTTACAAAATGCAGGGTGTGACAACAACCCAGTTCTGGAAGTCATGTTACTAGACCATGATGAACCTACGAACTATGAGGAAGCGATGATGAGCCCAGATTCCGCAAAATGGCTTGAGGCCATGAAATCTGAGATGGGATCCATGTATGAGAACAAAGTATGGAATTTGGTTGACTTGCCCGATGATCGGCAAGCCATCAAAAATAAATGGATCTTCAAGAGGAAGACTGACGCTGACAGTAATGTTACTGTTTACAAAGCTCGACTTGTTGCGAAAGGTTTTCGACAAGTTCAAGGAGTTGAATACAATGATACTTTCTCACCCGTAGCGATGCTTAAGTCTGTCCGAATCATGTTAGCAATTGCCGCATTTTATGATTATGAAATGTGGCAAATGGATGTCAAAACTGCATTCCTAAATGGATATCTCAAAGAAGAGTTGTATATGATGCAACCAGAAGGTTTTGTCGATCCTAAAGGTACTGACAAAGTGTGCAAGCTCCAACGATCCATCTATGGACTGATGCAAGCATCTCGGAGTTGGAATATACGCTTTGATGAGGTGATCAAAGCTATTGATTTATACGGACTTTTGGAGAAGCCTGTACTTACAAGAAAGTGAGGGGGAGCTCTGTAGCGTTTTTGATATTATATGTGGATGACATATTGTTGATTGTAAATGATATTTAATTTCTGGATAGCATAAAAGGATACTTGAATAAGAGTTTTTCAATGAAAGACCTCGGTGAAGCTGCTTACATATTAGGCATCAAGATCTATAGAGATAGATCAAGATGCTTAATTGGACTTTCACAAAGCACATACCTTGATAAAGTTTTGAAGAAGTTCAAAATGGATCAGTCAAAGAAAGGGTTCTTGCCTGTGTTACAAGGTGTGAAGTTGAGTAAGACTCAATGCCCGACCACTTCAGAAGATAGAGAGAAAATGAAAGTCATTCCCTATGCCTCAGCCATATGATCTATCATGTATGCAATGCTATGTACCAGACCTGGTGTGTGCCTTGCTATAAGTCCAGAAGGGAGGTACCAAAGTAATCCAGGAGTGGATGACTGGACAGCGTTCAAGAACATCCTGAAGTACCTGAAAAGGATAAAGGATATGTTTCTCGTATATGGAGGTGACAAAGAGCTCGTCGTAAACGGTTACGTCGATGCAAGCTTTGACACTGATCCGGATGACTCGAAGTCACAAACCGGATATGTGTTTTTATTAAACGGTGGAGCTGTAAGTTGGTGCAGTTCCAAGCAGAGCGTCGTGGCGGGATCTACATGTAAAGCGGAATACATAGCTGCTTCGGAAGCAGCAAATGAAGGAGTCTGGATGAAGGAGTTCATATCCGATCTAGGTGTGATACCTAGTGCATCGGGTCCAATGAAAATCTTTTGTGATAACACTGGAGCAATAGCCTTGGCGAAGGAATCCAAGTTTCACAAAAGAACAAAGCACATCAAAAGACGCTTCAATTCTATCCGCGATCTAGTCAAGGAGGGAGACATAGAGATTTGCAAGATACATACGTATCTGAATGTAACAGACCCGTTGACTAAGCCTCTTCCACGGGCAAAACATGATCAGCACCAAAACTCCATGGGTGTTAGGATCATTACTTTGTAATCTAGATTATTGACTCTAGTTCAAGTGGGAGACTGAAGGAAATATGCCCTAGAGGCAATAATAAGATGTTATTTGTATTTCCTTATATCATGATAAATGTCTTTTATTCATGCTAGAATTGTATTAACCAAAAACTTAGTACAAGTGTGAATACATAGACAAAACAGAGTGTCCCTAGTATGCCTCTACTAGACTAGCTCATTGATCAAAGATGGTTATGTTTCCTAGCCATAGACATGAATTGTCATTTGATCAACAGGATCACATCATTAGGACAATGATGTGATGGACAAGGCCCATCCGTTAGCTTAGCACTATGATCGTTTAGTTTTACTGCTATAGCTTTCTTCATGACTTATACATGTTCCTATGACTATGAGATTATGCAACTCCCGAATACCGGAGGAACACCTTGTGTGCTATCAAACGTCACAACGTAACTGGGTGATTATAAAGATGCTCTACAGGTGTTTCCGAAGGTGTTCGTGGTGTTGGCATAGATCAAGAATAGGAATTGTCACTCGGAGTGTCAAAGAGGTATCTCTGGGCACTCTCGGTAATACACATCATAAGCCTTGCAAGCAAATGACTAATGAGTTAGTTACATGATGATGTATTACGGAACGAGTAAAGAGACTTGCCGGTAACGAGATTGAACTAGGTATTGAGATACCGACGATCAAATCTCGGGCAAGTAACATACCGATGACAAAGGGAACAACGTATGTTGTTATGCGGTTTGATTGATAAAGATCTTCGCAGAATATGTAGTATCCAATATGAGCATCCAGGTTCCGTTATTGTTTATTGACCGGAGACGTGTCTCGGTCATGTCTACATAGTTCTCGAACCCGCAGGGTCCGCACGCTTAAAGTTTCGATGACTGTTATATTATGAGTTTATGAGTTTTGATGTACCAAAGGTTGTTCATAGTCCCGGATATGATCATGGACATGACGAGGAGTCTCGAAATGGTCGAGACATAAAGATTGATATATTGGACGACTATATTCAGACACCGGAATGGTTCCGGGGGTTATCGGATATATACCAGAGTAACGGGGGGTTACCGAAACCCCCCGGAGGTTATTGGGCCTCATGGGCCCAATTGGTAAAGGAGGAGAGGCGGCCAAGGGGCAGCCGCACGCCCCCCAAGTCCGAATTGGACAAGGAGGTGGGGGCGGTGCCCCCCCTTTCCTTTCCTTCTCCCTCCTTCCCTTTCCACTCCTAATCCAACAAGGAAAAGGGAGGGAGTCCTACTCCCGGTGGGAGTAGGACTCCTCCTGGCGCACCCTCCTAGCCGGCCGCCTCGCCCCCCCTTGCTCCTTTATATACGGGGGCAGGGGGCACCCTAGAGACTCAACAATTGATTTGATCTCTAAGCCGTGTTCGGTGCCCCCCTCCACCATAGTTCACCGAAACCCTGTAGATGATAATACTGTAGCGGTGCTTAGGCGAAGCCCTGCGTCGGTAGAACATCATCATCGTCACCACTCCATCGTGCTAAACTCTCCCTAAACACTCGGCTGGATCGGAGTTCGAGGGATGTCATCGGGCTGAACGTGTGCTAAACTTGGAGGTGCCGTGCGTTCGGTACTTGATCGGTCGGATCATGAAGACGTACGACTACATCAACCGCGTTGTGCTAACGCTTCCGCTTTCGGTCTACGATGGTATGTAGACAACACTCTCCCCTCTCATTGCTATGCATCAGCATGATCTTGCGTGTGCGTAGGATTTTTTTTTGAAATTACTACGTTCCCCAACACGCCTGCCACAGACAGAGTTGTCGCGCACGTGCACCACACCACAGACGCCTGACTTCCATCCCCAATCACAAGCCTCCTGCTTCTCCACATCTCGCATAGATTGCTTGCCAGAGGTGAGTGTGGTCATGCCGGCCACGCCCGTGCCCATGGCCATCAACCTCAGCACCACACATGTGGCCGGCGGGTCGTCCACCGTGGGCCAAAGAAAATACACGTGTGAGATCCTTGCCAGCAACCGTCCTGGCACCCACAACTTGTTCGAATCAATGCGGGCGCCAGCGGATGATGACACAACCAATCGTTTCATCACGAATAATGCTTTTTTCAAGGGCAGCATGTGTGGTGCAGCCTTCGATCCTGACAAGACCCAAAGACATGACGACCGGGACACCTTCATGACAAGCAAAAGAAGTGGCGCTTGCTTGCATGATGAAGGAGGAGATCAAGATGGTGGACTTGAGCACAGTGTCCTCGAGAAGGAGGCGTTGGTTCAAGAAGATGCGAAAGGAGATGCTCAAGCTTGATTATTGAGCTATGGCGGAGAGCACCATATTTTTTGTACGCCGGCATGACCACGACTAAGATGTATGGTGAAATAGCGTGGATGTTGCATAGACGGGGGTGAATAGGTGCTTTAAAATAAAAAGTTTAGGCTTGAACAAATACAGAATAAACCTAGCGTTTGATTTGTCAAGCAGAAAACCTAAAATAACTAGGCTCATCTATGTGCACCAATAACTTATGCTAAGCAAGATAAACAACTAAGTGATATCAATATATATAACATGAAACACTATGGCTATCACAAATTAAAGTGCAAAAGTAAAGGGCTCGGGTAAGAGATAATCGAGGCACGCGGAGACGACGATGTGTCCCGAAGTTCACACCCTTGCAGATGCTAATATCTATTTGGAGCAGTGTGGAGGCACAGTTCTCCCCAAAATGCCACTAGGGCCACCGTAATCTCCTCATGCCCTCACACAATGCAACATGTCATGATTTCACTAAGGGACCCTTGAGGGCGGTCACCGAACCCGTACAAATGGTGACACTTGGTGGTGGTCACCGAACCCGTACAATTGGCAACCCTTGGGGGCAGTCACTGGAACCCGTACAAAATGCTCATGGCAATCTCCACAACTTAATTGGAGACCCTGGCACTGCCCTGGAGCTTTCCACCACAATGATTGAGCTCCGCGAAACCACCAACTGTCTAGGGCACCCAAGAGGAACAAGCTCTAGGGTACCAAGAACCCAAGAGTAATAAGCTACTCAACTTTTACTTCGACGTATCACCTTGGAGAAATCGAACCTATGCACCAAATGCAATGGCAAGGGCACATAGAGTGCCCAAGTCCCTCACTATCAAATCCCACCCAAGTAACGAAATCTATGGATGAATATGAGAGGAAGAATAAGAGAACACAAAGAACTCCAAGGCCTAAATCTGAAGGGTTCATGGCGATGCCCCAGACTTGGGGGACTAACCAATCGTCCCATCTTCCTTCGAATGGGCTGGTGGGCCCTCATTCTTCTCAAGACGGATTCCGGAGGCCGCACGTCGAGGACATGATCGAGATTCTATCTGCTGAAGACTTCTCCTGCCGCCTCCACGCCTAGATATCAACCTTCTAACCCAAGATACCCTACCTAGAGTGTATATAAGACAAAGGGTTTAGCCCGTAGAGGGGACTTCAACATGATCACATTCACCTAGCCCTAGAGTTAGAACACATCTTACGATATCGAGGTAAATCAACTCTATACTTAAAACATCTTCATCAATATAAACAAGAGCAGAACATAGGGTTTTAGCTCCACAAGAGGGCCTGAACCTGGGTAAACACCACCTCCTTGTCTCTGTTACCATCTATCCAAGATCCACAGCTCGGGACCCCCTACCTCGAGGTCTGCAGGTTTTCATAGCGACACTTGTGCTTTCGTTGAGCGTTCCGCTATGAGATCGATAGAAGGATCGATGGCTCTTTTGCGGATCAACTGCTGCAACGGCTATGGGAGTGTTTACGTTCCCGACCAACTTTTCATGTTCGGCAATGTGATCTTTTGTGCCGACTCGACTGGCCATCTAGCATTTGTCGAGAACTGCGCCCTGGGTCAGATCGTGACCTTTGGAGGCATAGAGTACACTATGGATTCCCATGACAAACTCATCCGTTCAGGCCGGACGCCCAGCCGGGATGAGGATCTATCAAGCATCAAAGGGCCGACGTGATGACTCCGGGCAATCTCGCCTCGACTCTCGGTCCACACACTAGTCTGGCCCCTATCTATGAAACTAAGTCGGATTTAGAGCTGACCTGGTGCAGGATCTGGAATTGCTCTCGAATCCTCTCCATTCTGAGAATGTGTCGGGCTATACGTCGGGCATACTTTGAGTCAGCCTGCTTACAGCCAGGCCATGAGCTCCAAAGAGCTATCTCACCCGAACGATATGCTTGACCGGATCCAGAGCATGTGAATCTCGGACAACAAGACTTCGATTTACGATAAGATCAGACTTAGATCCGACGATCTGGAAAATTATATCCCACCCACCACCCTCCCATTCGCCACGGTTGATGACTTAACCAACGTGTTAGACTATGACGAGGCCACGGACATGGATGAAGATGCTGATGGCCCCACGAGAAGCACTTCACCATTAGTAAATACTGGCAAGTGGATTGAAACATCCACCTATGATGTATATATGGTTAACACCCCCAAATCCCCTTCAATACATCGGTGGAGACGCAGAAGGGGTACCAATGCGGACCCCAACGACAACAATGTCACCACTGGGAATAGCGATGCGATAGCTAGCGATGCCGACAACCATGGAGAGGACTTTCAAGCCTCCTAGTATGGAACGACATCCCCGAAAGAAATCCCGAGGACTTGGATCCCGATGAGCTCTTTGAAGGGGACGATGACAACTACATGCCAGAGTCTAGGGAAGATAAGAGCCTTGGCACCGAGGACTACATCATCCTTGAAGACCCCTTCGAACAAGAGCGCTTTCGGTGATGCCTCGTCGCCACCGCTTGAAGTATGAAACGCAAGCAGCAGGAACTGCAAGGCAATACAGATGCGCTGAATGGAAAGTGTGTGAAAGTACTTTCGACTGAACAAGATCTCGAAGAGTGACTCCATAGCGCGCCCAAATCGTATCCTCACAGGCGTTGGCTGCCACAGTTCGATGATGAATTAGTCGGCGATGCTCCTGGTCGACCCCCTAGAGGTCAGGATAGGCCAGTGCGGGAAAATCCCAACACCCGACCGACTCCATGTCGTCATGGCAAGGACCTTGTGGATTACCTAGCCCCTCATGACACTCGACAACACACTGAGGCGAACAAAGCGCCTCCTGGGTCCATTTACATATCAAGAAGACGTGCTCCCGCCGAGCTTGACAGCTACGATGCCTGGTTTGACAAGAACGACAAGGCCCGAGATCAAGCCAGCACACGTCTTTCCCCCGACCTCCGACGCGATACTACTCAGTTCCGTGGTCTAGCCCACCCGATTTGTTTTACAGACATGGTAATGGAATACCAGTTCCCGGAAGGGTTTAAGCCCATCAATATATAATCATACGATGGCACTAGAGACACAACAATATGGATTGAATATTTTATTCTTCATATACACATGGATAATGGAGATGACCTCCACACCATCAAGTACTTGCCACTCAAGTTAAAGGGGCCGGCTAGGCATTGGCTTAACAGCCTGCTTCCTCATTCTATTGGTAGTTGGGAAGCCCTTGAAGACACCTTTCGAGCAAATTTCCAAGGCACTTACGTCCAACCTCCGGATGACGATGACCTCAGCCGTGTTACTCAGCAGCCCGACAAATCAGCTCGGAAATTCTGGGACTGGTTCCTCACTAAAAAGAACCAGATCATAGACTGCTTCGACGCCGAGTCCAACATTGCATTCAAAAATAATATCTGAGATGAGTGGCTCGCCCGCCAACTCGGACATGATATAAGCCGAGAACCATGACAAAACCTTACCTCACTAATGACCCGCTTTTGCGTGGGAGAGGGCAACTAGCTTGCCCACAACACCCATAATGGTGAGGCAGGAACCTCGAAGACACGTGACACCAATGGAAAGCCTCGGCGTAATTTATACGTACTAATAAAGCAAGGTGATATTCTTGGTTTCGTACCTCTTTATCCTGGGCCACGCCCTATGATCATCCCTATTGGGCCAGCTTTTAGTTCTGGCTAAAAAAAGAAGCTTGCACCTATTAATAAAGTAATGTGATATTCTTGGTTTCGTCCCGCTTTATCCTGGGCCACGCCCAACGATGAATCCAATGGGGTTTCATTGTCATGGCACCCCCGTGAAAATGCAAAATATATTTACTATTTAGTGGTTGGGCTAATTTATGTGCACTATGAGTGTTTAAATACATGGGTACTGAGGCTGGCACCCCGTGTCGTGTTGTTCTAGATCCGCCACTGGCCACGCCCTATGATTGTTCCTATTGGCCCATTGGGCCAGCTTTCAGCTTTAGCAAAAATAAAATTGCTTATTAATTAATAGTACCACCTCACTAATTTACATATAGACAATCAACAAGCCTCTTCGGTGTGGGTATAAAGTGGCAAATCACAGACCCAGTAAAGAAAGATTTAATGATACATTATCAAACAATGAGAGAAGCGAGAAAGAGTTCGGGACAGCGGCATAAGGATTAGCCGTGTTCAAATAGAAGACCTGGACCAAATATGTGCGTGTGATATTTTTTTCCCGTTGCAACGCACGGGCCATGTTGCTAGTAAAAACAAATGCAGTCGTAAAAATTGCGGGAGCGACACAGAGGATGCCGTAGTCAATGCAGGGTTCACCGGACCTAGATCCGAACAGAATATAAAACCCTTTAAATGGGACAAGGATGGGCCTAGCCAGCTAGACAAAATCCTGGATCGGCCATGCCAAAAAACATGAGACTCCGGACAATCCAGCAACCCATACCAACAAGAACAACTTGGTCTTTAAACATGATGACAAGGTGGCAACAGGGGGGTCAAGGTAAAACCTAAATTCATAGTGAAGACAAGGATGAACCTTGGCGGCCCAACAATGGAGGCCAAAAGAAGTTTCCTAATGAGGTAACAGAAGTAAACATGATTTACGTTGCCCATATACCTAAAAGGGAGAGGAAGCACATACTTCGAGAAATTTATGGACTCGAGCCCGTGGAGCTGATGTACAATCCATGGTCGGCTTACCCGATCACATTTGACAAGCATGACCATCCGACCAGCATCAGACATGGTGGATCGGCCGCACTCGTCCTGGACCCAATTGTCAATTGCTTTCGTATGACACGCGTCCTTATGGATAGAGGAAGCAACCTCAAGTTGATCTACAAAGACACGGTGAGAAAGATGGGCACTGAGTCATCTCAAATCAAGCCAAGCAGCACCACCTTTAAAGGTGTCATACCACGTGTTGAGGCCCGCTGCACCGGAACCGTGTCACTGGAGGTAGTCTTTGGATCTCCCAAGAACTTCAGAAGCGGGGAGTTAATCTTTGACATCGTACCTTTCCACAGCGGATACCACGCGCTGCTAGAGCGCACCACAGTCGCTCGCTTCAACGTAACCCCGCATTATGCTTATCAAAGGCTCAAAATGCCAAGACCCAACGGTGTTATTATAGTCAATGGAAACACCAAACGCTCCCTCCAGACCGAGGAGCAGACCGCGGCCTTTGTAGCCAAGGTGCAGGCATCCCAGGAGGCAACCCATTGCGGTAGACGCACCCCTAGCTCTTCTAAGCGTATGCAAAATATGTCAGTCGACCTTGAACACACACCCCACACCCTAAATAGGGATACGTGCTCCTTACGCGTTTCCGTTGGAAGAGGCACTACGTCCCCAGGGTGCACAATTCTGCACTAAAGATTCCTTGGGCTGTCGAGGAGCCAAAACAATGGGAACGTTGGATCGGGTAGACCGAGGAGCGACGGAGCTTTGTGCTTTCACATCGACAAGGTTCTGTCAAAGAGCTAGCCAGTAAAATCACACTCATGCGGCATCACCTATCGAAATCGGGGCTTGATGACCCACAAGTGTAGGGGATCTATCGTAATCCTTTCGATAAGTAAGAGTGTCGAACCCAACGAGGAGCAGAAGGAAATGATAGGCAGTTTTCAGTAAGGTACTTTCTGCAAGCACTGAAATTATAGGTAACAGATAGTTTTGTGATAAGATAATTGGTAGCAAGTGACAAACGGTAAAAGTAAATAAGGTGCAGCAAGGTGTCCCAATCCTTTTTGTAGCAAAGGACAAGACTTGACAAACTCTTATATAAAGTAAAGCGCCCCCGAGGACACATGGGAATTATCGTCAAGCTAGTTTTCATCACGATCATCTGATTCGCGTTCGGTACTTTGATAATTTGGTATGTGGGTGGACCAGTGCTTGGGTGCTTCCCTTACTTGGACAAGCCTCCCACTTATGATTAACCTCTAATGTAAGCATCCACAACTACAAAATAAGTATTAAGGTAAACCTAACCATAGCCTGAAACATATGGATCCAAATCAGCCCCTTACGAAGCAACACATAAACTAGGGTTTAAGCTTCTGTCACTCTAGCAACCCATCATCTACTTATTACTTCCTAATGCCTTCCTCTAGGCCCAAATAATGGTGAAGTGTCATGTAGTCGACGTTCACATGACACCACTAGAGGAGGGACAACATACATCTCATCAAAATATTGAACGAAGACCAAATTCACATGACTACTAATAGCAAGACTTCTCCCATGTCCTCGAGAACAAAAGTAACTACTCACAAGACATAATATTGTTCATGATCAGAGGGGTATCAATATGCATAATGGATCTGAACATATGATCTTCCACCAAATAAACTAACTAGCATCAACTACAAGGAGTAATCAACACTACTAGCAACCCACAAGTACCAATCTGAGGTTTGGGTACAAATATTGGATACAAGAGATGAACTAGGGCTTGAGAGGAGATGGTGCTGGTGAAGATGTTGATGAAGATAGACCTCCCCAAGATGGGAGAGTTGTTGGTGATGACGGCAGTGATGATTTCCCCCTCCCGGAGGTAAGTATCCCCGGCAGAACGGCTCTACCGGAGCCCTAGATTGGTTTTTGCCTCGGTTCCGCCTCGAGACGGCGGCGTCTGGTCCCGAAAGCCTCCTTATGATTTTTTCCAGGTCAATACACCTCATATAGGAGAAGATGGGCATCGGGGGCCTTCCGACTGGCCCACGAGGCAGGGGGCGCGCCCTGGGAAGGGGGCGCGCCCCCCACCCTCGTGGACAGCCGGTGGCCCCCCTTGTGGACTTCTTTCGCCAAATATTTTATATAGTTTCTGAAACGGAGTTCTGTTGAGTTTCGGGGATTTTGGAGTTGTGCAGAATAGGTTTCCAGAGTTTGCTCCTTTTCCAGCCTAGAATTCCAGCTGCCGACATTCTCCCTCTTCATGTAAACCATGTAAAATAAGAGAGAAAAGGCATAAGTATTATGACAAAACATGTAATAACAGCCCATAATGCAATAAATATCAACATACAAGCATGATGCAAAATGGACGTATCAACTCCCCCAATCTTAGACCTCGTTTGTCCTCAAGCGAAAGCCGATAACGAAAAATATGTCCACGTGTTTAGATATAGAGGTGTCGATAAAAACATAATACGGACATGAGGGCATCATGATCATTCTCATAACAACAACTTATGTAAATATAGTCATATGATTCTTATGCTAAAGTAACAATTCATCCACAATATCAAGTATGAATCATAAACTTCGTTGGAAACTGACAAACTTTGATCTCGGTCATTGAAGCAATTGCAATTTATCGTAACATCGGAAAGAGTCAATATAAGAGATTTTCAGCAAGCCTACATACTCAACTATCATATAGTCTTTCACAATTGCTCACATTCACACAATACTTATGTTTATGGAGTTTTAATCGAACACAGAGAAAGATAGGGGCTTATGGTGTTGCCTCCCAACCTTTTACCTCAAGAGTAATGTCAACAGTAATAGATCATGAAAACTTACATCCAAGTGGGTATATATGTCAGGATCTTTCCAACACAATGTGCTTGCCAAAGGATAAAATGTAGAAAGGAAAGGTGGATTTCACCTTGACACTTATAAGACAGGAATGATAGATAGGCCCTTCACAGAGGGAAGCAGAGGTTGTCATGTGTTTTTATGGTTAAATGCACAAAGTCTAAGCATAGAAGAACTTCACTTTATATTGCCACTTGTGATAAGGACCTTTATTATGCAGTCCGTCACTTTTATTACTTCCATATCACAAGATCGTATAAAGCTAATTTCTCCCACACTAATAAATCATACATATTTTAGCGAGTTTGCAACATGACAACTTACTTGGAAGGATCTTTATCAATCCATAGGTAGGTATGGTGGACTCTCATGGCAAAACTAGGTTTAAGGATGTATGGAAGCACAAGTAGTATCTCTACTTAGTGCGAGGAGTTTTGGCTAGCATGAGGGGGAAAGGCAAGCTCAACATGTTGGATGATCCATGACAATATATTTTATCTCGGATATAAGAAGACATAACCCATTATGTTGTCTTCCTTGTCCAACATCAGCTCTTTAGCATGTCATACTTTAATGAGTGCTCACAATCATAAAAGATGTCCAAGATAGTATATTTGTATGTGAAGCCTCTCTTCTTTTATTACTTCCTATTAATTGCAACGATGACCAAAACTATGTTTGTCAACTCCCAACAACTTTTATTTATCATACTCTTATATGTGAAGTCATTACTTCCCATAAGATCAGTATGATCTCTTTGCTACTCTTTATGTTTTATTTCTTTTTATCATGATCCAAGTGAGGAAATCAAGCCCTTGACTCAACACTAATCTTTATTATATAACTCACGGACTCGATTACAAAGGGTAAAGCTCACAAAGCAAAAGCTCACAACTAGATCATGCTAACTTTATTCTACTAGATCAAGATACTACCAAAAGGATCGAACTAAGTAAAACGGTAAAGATAGGAGTGATGGTGATACGATACCGGGGTCACTCCCCCAAGCTTGGCAGTTGCCAAGGGGAGTGCCCATACCCATATGATTATGTCTCCTTCTTTGGTGGTGGTGATGATGGAGTTGTTGATGATGTAGGCTTGTTGTCCACCTTCCACGGCATGGGTTCACCATCGTAGAAGGATGATCGAGTCTCCGGGATAGTCAAATCTGCAGCCAAACTCATCTTCTTGAATCTATATTCATACTCATAGTTTTGGTTTTGCAGGTCATAGATCTGGGCTTGGAGGTGATCGGTCTTCTCTTGAAGATTGGAGATAGCTTCCCCAAAGATCCTTGAGTCCAGCTTGAGGTTGTTGGCGAGCTCCGAGATCATCATGTGGTTGGCGTTGAGTCCTCGTTCCACCATACCTTGGCACTTGAAAACTTGCTGCTCCATTGCTTCGAGTCCTCTCTCCATGCTTGCGGTCCTCCTCGGCCCCTCAACATCACGGATGTGCAGCACCCCTCATGCAACTCCATGGTTTTAGGGTGGTGCAGCACCTCCGCAAGGTAGGGGTTGATGACCTTCTTGAAGAACTTGTCCTTGGGGGTGTTGGAGGATGCCATGATGATCTAGATCTGTCAAAAACAACAGCTCAAAACAAAAACAGAAGATTTTTGCGTGATACATAGGTCAAAACCTTTGGGAGTATATATAATGAATTTTTACCGACCAAAAGGAGTATCCCACAAGAAAACGGAGTCCGGGGGACACACGGGGTGCCCACGAGGCAGGGGCGCGCCCTCCACCCTCGTGGACGCCTCGTGTCTCCTCCGGGCTGCTTCTTATTTTTCTATTTTTCTAAATATTCCAAAACAGAGAAAAATTGCCTTTAAAACTGTTTTGGAGTCGGTTTACTTACGGTATCACATACATCTTCCTTTTCGGAGTCTGAATCGTTCTGGAAAGTGTCCCTTATGTGTTCCTCCGGGGTTACGGTTTCAATAATGTTGGTTTCAACATTTATAGGATTACCCGAGATATAATGTTTGATTCTTTGACCGTTCACCACCTTTGGATTTGTGCCTTCGAAGTTGTTGATCTTTATGGCACCGGAATGATAGACCTCCTCGATAACGTAAGGTCCTTCCCACTTGGAGAGAAGTTTTCCTGCAAAAAATCTTAAACGAGAGTTGAATAGCAAGACATAATCACCTACGTTAAACTCACGCTTTTGTATCCTTTTGTCATGCCATCTTTTAACTTTTTCTTTAAACAGTTTGGCATTCTCATAGGCCTGGGTTCTCCATTCATCGAGACAGCTAATATCAATTAGCCTCTTCTCACCAGCAAGTTTGAAATCATAATTGAGCTCTTTAATAGCCCAATATGCCTTATGTTCCAGCTCAAGAGGTAAATGACAAGCTTTTCCATATACCATCTTATATGGAGACATACCCATAGGATTTTTGTATGCAGTTCTATAGGCCCATAATGCATCATCAAGTTTCTTGGACCAATTCTTCCTAGACCAATTCTTCCTAGTCTGTGGGTGATAGGGGGATGCAATTCTATGGTTGACATCATACTTTGCAAGCATCTTACGGAAAGCACCATGAATAAAGTGTGAACCACCATCAGTCATTAGATATCTAGGGACTCCAAACCTCGAAAAAATAACTTATTTGAGCATCTTAATAGAGGTGTTGTGATCAACACTACTAGTTGGAATAACTTCTACCCACTTAGTAACGTAATCAACATCAACTAAAATATGTGTGTACCCATTAGAGGCAGGAAACAGTCCCATATAATCAAAGATCCATACATCAAATGGTTCTATAACAAGTGAATAATTCATATGCATTTCTTGACGTCTACTAATATTACCAATTCTTTGACATTCATCACAAGATAAGACAAACTTACGGGCATCCTTGAAGAGAGTAGGCCAATAAAAATCGGATTGCGATACCTTATGTGCAGTTCTATCTCCCGCATGGTGTCCTCCATAAGCTTCGAAGTGGCACTTGCGTAGGATCTGTTCCTGTTCATGCTCAGGTACACAACATCTAATGATACCATGTACTCCTTCTTTATACAGATGTGGGTCATCCCAGAAGTAATGTCCCAAATCATAGAAGAATTTTTTCTTTTGCTGGTATGTGAAGCTAGGAGGTATAACCTTAGCAACAATATAATTAGCATAATCAGCATACCATGGAGCAGTACAAGAAGTATTTATGTCAGCTAATTGTTCATCAGGAAAGCTATCATCAATAGGTTGTGGGTCATCAAGTATATTCTCTAACCTAGACAAGTTATCTGCTACGGGGTTCTTAGCTCCCTTTCTATCAATAATATGCAATTCAAATTCTTGCAGCAAGAGAACCCATCTAATAATTCTAGGCTTACCATCTTTCTTTTCCAGAAGGTATTTGATAGCAGCATGAGCAGTGTGAATAGTTACTTTAGAATCAACGATATAGGGTCTAAACTTATCACAAGCAAATACAACTGCTAAAAATTCTTTCTCAGTGGTGGCATAATTTCTTTGGGCACTATCTAGAGTTTTACTAGCATACTGGATAACATTCAATTTCTTATCAACTCTTTGCCCTAAAACAGATCCTACAGCATAATCACTAGCATCGCACATAATCTCAAAGGGTAAATTCCAGTTAGGAGGCTGGACAATAGGTGCAAAGATCAATGCTTTCTTAAGTATTTCAAATGCTTCTAGACAATCATCATCAAAGACAAAAGGAATATCTTTTTGTAAGAGATTAGTCAGAGGTCTGGAGATTTTGGAGAAGTCCTTAATGAACCTCCTATAAAACCTGACATGACCAAGGAAACTTCGTATACCTTTGATGTCCTTAGGGCATGGCATCTTTTCAATAGCATCAACTTTAGCTTTGTCAACTTCAATACCTCTTTCAGAAATTTTATGTCCCAAGACAATGCCTTCATTAACCATAAAGTGGCACTTCTCCCAATTCAAGACAAGATTAGTGTCTTCACATCTCTGCAAAACTCGATCAAGGTTGCTTAAGCAATCATCAAAAGAAGTTCCGTAAACGGAGAAATCATCCATGAAAACCTCAACAATCTTTTCACAAAAATAAGAGAATATAGCCATCATGCATCTTTGAAAGGTAGCAGGTGCATTACATAAACCAAAAGGCATACGTCTATAAGCAAAGGTACCGAAAGGACAAGTAAAAGTGGTCTTTTCTTAATCCCCTTTTTACACACGTATTTGAGAGAAACCAGAATAACCGTCTTGAAAGCAGAAATGAGTATGTTTGGATAACCTTTCTAGCATTTGATCAATAAATGGCAAGGGGCAATGATCTTTCTTAGTAGCTTTATTTAACTTACAGAAACCAGTTACCATCCTATAACCTGTAACTATTCTTTGTGGGATCAATTCATCTTTATCATTAGGAACGACAGTCATACCTCCCTTCTTAGGGACACAATGGACAGGACTTACCCATTGGCTATTAGCAACTGGATAGATAATACCTGCCTCTAGTAGCTTTAGTATTTCCTTCCTTACCACTTCTTTCATCTTAGGATTTAATCGTCGCTGATGATCAATAACCGGTTTAGCATTTTATTCCAATTTTATCTTGTGTTGGCATATAGTACGACTAATGCCCTAAAGATCATCCAGAGTATATCCAATAGCAGCTCGGTGCTTCTTCAGAGTTTTCAATAGTTTTTCTTCTTCCTGCTCTGAAAGGTTAGCACTAATAATAACATGATATATCTTCTTTTCATCAAGATAAACTTATTTAAGATTATCAGGTAAAGGTTTAAGTTCAAACATAGGATCACCCTTGGGTGGAGGAGGATCCCCTAGGATTTCTACAGGCAAGTTGTTTTTCAATACGGGTCCCTGTTTAAGGAATATTTCATCTATTTCCCTTCTCTCATTCATATGCATATCATTTTCATGGTCTAGCAAGTATTGTTCTAAAGGATCATTAGGTGGCACGACAATAGAAGCAAGACCAATAATTTCATCATTACTAGGTGGTGCCTTGTCAAGGGGATGTCTATGAAATTTAGCAAAGTTAAAATCATGACACATATCCTCTAATCCAACAGTAATAATATCTTTCACGCAGTCTATCTTGGCATTAACAGTATTCAAGCCAAATATAATGGGACATAATTCATCTTGTGAGGAACTAAGAATAAGAAAATCAGCAGGGTATTTAACCTTCCCACACAAGACTTCAATACCTCTAACAATCCCAACTGGTGAAATAGTGTCTCTATTAGCAAGCTTAATAGTAACTTCAATCCCTTCTAATTCAACGGGTGCAATATCATGCATAATTTCTTTATACAAATCAAGAGGGATAATACTCGCACTAGCACCTACATCGCATAAACCATGGTAGCAATGATCTCCTATCTTAACAGATATAACAGGCAAGCCTACAACAGGTTTATGTTTATTCCTAGCATTGGGTTCGGCTATTCCTGCAGACTCTTCTTGGAGATAAATAACATGTCCATCTAAATCTTCTACCAAGAGATCTTTAACCATAGCAACACTAGGTTAAACTTTAATTTGCTCAGGGGGTGTAGGTGTTCTAGTATTACTCTTACGAACTACAGTTAAAGCTTGAGCATGATCCTTTATCCTAACAGGGAAAGGTGGTTTCTCAATATAAGCGGTAGGTATAACAGGATCAACATTATAAGTGATAGTCTTTTCTTCAAATTTAATAGATTCAACTACTTTTACTTCAATAGGGGGATGGTATTTAAACCACTTCTCCTTGGGGAGATCAACATGAGTAGCAAAAGATTCACAGAAAGAAGCTACTATCTCAGAGTCAAATCCATATTTAGTGCTAAACTCACGGAAAACATCGATATCCATAAATTTTTTAACACAATCATGTTGGGGAACGTAGTATTTTAAAATTTTCCTACGATCACGCAAGATCTATCTACCAGATGCATAGCAACGAGAGGGGAGAGTGTGTCTACGTACCCTCGTAGACCGGGAGCGGAAGCGTCAAGTGACGCGGTTGATGTTGTCAAACTTCTTCGCGATCCAACCGATCAAGCACCGAACGTACGGCACCTCCGCGTTCAGCACACGTTCAGCTTGATGACGTCCCACGAGCTCTTGATCCAGTTGAGCTTCACGGGAGAGTTTCGTCAGCACGACGGCGTGGTGACGGATATAATGTGTTCACCGGCGCAGGGCTTCGCCTAAGCTCCGCGACGGTACGACCGAGGTGTGATTCTGTGGAGGGGGCACCGCACACGGCTAAAACAATTCACCTTTTGTGTCTTTGGGTGCCCCCCTGCCCCCGTATATAAAGGATCAGGGGAGGAAGGCCGGCCAACCTCTCCTGGTGCGGCTAGGGAGGGAGTCCTACTAGGAATAGGATTGCAATCCTATTCCTAGTAGGATTCACCGAAAGGAAGAAGGGGGAAAGGAATAGGAGAGGTGGCGCCCCCCCAATCCTAGTCCAACTAGGATTCCTAGGTGGGGGCGCCGGCCAGCCCTATGGGCTGCCTCTCTCTCACCCTTTAGGCCCACTATGGACCATCCCCTCTCGTAGGGGGTTCCGGTAACCCCCTCCGGCATTCCCGATAAATCCGAAACTTTTCCGGTATACTTCCGGTGTCCGAATATAGCCGTCCAATATATCAATCTTTATGTCTCGGACATTCCGAGACTCCTCGTCATGTCCGTGATCTCATCCGGGACTCCGAACTACCTTCGGTACATCAATACTCAAAAACTCATAATACCGATCGTCATCAAACGTTAAGCGTGCGGACCCTACGGGTTCAAGAACTATGTAGACATGACCGAGACTCATCTCCGGTCAATAACCAATAGCGGAACCTGGATGTTCATATTGGCTCCTACATATTCTACGAAGATCTTTTATCGGTCAGAACCGCATAACAACATACGTTGTTCCTTTTGTCAAACGGTATGTTACTTGCCCGAGATTCGATCGTCGGTATCTCTATACCTAGTTCAATCTCGTTACCGGCAAGTCTCTTTACTCGTTCTGTAACACATCATCTCGTGACTAACTCATTAGTCTTTTTGCTTGCAAGGCTTATTGTGATGTGTGTTACCGAGAGGGCCCAGAGATACCTCTCCGACACTCGGAGTGACAAATCCTAATCTTGATCTATGCCAACACCACGAATACTTTCGGAGACACCTGTAGAGCATCTTTATGATCACCCAGTTACGTTGTGACGTTTGATAGCACACAAGGTGTTCCTACGGTATTCGGGAGTTGCATAATCTCATAGTCATAGGAACATGTATAAGTCATGAAGAAAGCAATAGCAGTTAAACTAAACGATCATAGTGCTATGCTAACGGATGGGTCTTGTCCATCACATCATTCTCCTAATGATGTGATCCCGTTTATCAAATGACAACTCATGTCTATGGTTAGGAAACATAACCATCTTTGATCAATGAGCTAGTCTAGTAGAGGCATACTAGGGACATACTGTTTTGTCTATGTATTCACACATGTACTAAGTTTCGGGTTAATACAATTCTAGCATGAATAAAAGACATTTATCATGATATAAGGAAATACAAATAACATCTTTATTATTGCCTCTAGGGCCTATTTCCTTCAGTCTCCCACTTGAACTAGAGTCAATAATCTAGTTCACATCGCCATGTGATTTAATACTGATAGTTCACATCGTTATGTGAATAACACCCATAGTTCACATCGCCATGTGACTAACACCCGAAGGGTTTACTAGAGTCAATAATCTAGTTCACATTGTTATGTGATTAATACCCAAGAGTAATAAGGTGTGATCATGTTTTTGCTTGTGAGAGAAGTTTAGTCAACGGGTCTGTCACATTCAGATCCGTATGTATTTCGCAAATTTCTATGTCTACAATGCTCTGCATAAAGCTACTCTAGCTAATTGCTCCCACTTTCAATATGCATCCAGATTGATACTTAGAGTCATCTGAATTTAGTGTCAAAGTTTGCATCGGCGTAACCCTTTACGACGAACTCTTTATCACCTCCATAATTGAGAAACATTTCCTTAGTCATCCAGTTACTAAGGATAATTTTGACCGCTGTACAGTGATCTACTTCTGGATCACTATTGTACCCCCTTGACAAACTTATGGCAAGGTACACAACATGTTTGGTACACAGCATGGCATACTTTATAGAACCTATGGCTGAGGCATAGGGAATGACTTTCATTCTCTCTGTATTTTCTGCCGTGGTCTGGCTTTGAGTCCTACTCAACTTCATACCTTACAAGTCAGGCAAGAATTTCTTCTTTGACTGATCTATTTTGAACTATTTCAAAATCTTATCAAGGTATGTACTTATCGAAAGTTTTATCAAGCGTCTTGATCTATCTCTATAGATCTTGATGCCCAATATGTAAGCAGCTTCACCAAGGTCTTTCTTTGAAAAACTCTTTTCAAACACTCCTTTATGCTTTCCAGAAAATTCTACATCATTTCCGATCGACAATATGTCATTCACATATACTTATCAGAAAGGTTGTAGTGCTCCCACTCACTTCTTGTAAATACAGGCTTCACCGTAAGTCTGTATAAATCTATATGCTTTGATCAACTTATCAAAGCGTATATTCCAACTCTGAGATGCTTGCACCAGTCCATAGATGGATCGCTGGAGCTTGCACATTTTGTTAGCACCTTTAGGATTGACAAAAACCTTCGGGTTGCATCATATGCAACATTCTTTAATTGAAAAAGAATGCAGTTTTGTTATCCATTTGCCAGATTTCATTAAAATGTGGCAATTGCTAACATGATTCGGACAGACTTAAGCATCGCTACGGGTGAGAAAGTCTCATTGTAGTCAACTCCTTGAACTTGTCGAAAACCTTTCGCAACAAGTCGAGCTTAGTAAACAGTAACATTACCGTCAGCGTCGGTCTTCCTCTTGAAGATCCATTTATTTTCGATGGCTTGCCGATCATCGGGCAAGTCAACCAAAGTCCACACTTTGTTCTCATACATGGATCCCATCTCAGATTTCATGGCTTCAAGCCATTTTGCGGAATCTGGGCTCATCATCGCTTCCTCATAGTTCGTAGGTTCATCATGGTCTAGTAACATGATTTCCAGAACTGGGTTGCCGTACCACTCTGGTGCGGAACGTACTCTGGTTGATCTACGACGTTCAGCAGAAACTTGATCCGAAGTTTCATGATCATTATCATCAACTTCCTCACTAATTGGTGTAGGAATCACTGGAACAATTTCCTGTGATGTACTACTTTCCAATATGGGAGAAGGTACAATTACCTCATCAAGTTCTACTTTCCTCCCACTCACTTCTTTCGAGAGAAACTCCTTCTCTAGAAAGGATCCATTTTTAGCAACGAATATCTTGCCTTCGGATCTGTGATAGAAGGTGTACCCAACAGTCTCTTTTGGGTATCCTATGAAGATTTACTTCTCCGGTTTGGGTTCGAACTTATCATGTTGAAACTTTTTCACATAAGCATCGCAGTCCCAAACTTTAAGAAACAACAACTTTGGTTTCTTGCCAAACCACAGTTCTTAAGGCGTTGTCTCAACGGATTCAGATGAGGCCCTTATTTAACGTGAATGCAGCTGTCTCTAATGCATGACCCAAAACGATAGTGGTAAATCGGCAAGAGACATCATAGACCGCACCATATCCAATAAAGTACGGTTACGACGTTCGGACACACCATTATGCTGTGGTGTTCCGGGTGGCGTGAGCTGTGAAACTATTCCACATTGTTTCAAATGAAGACCAAACTCGTAACTCAAATATTCTCCTCCACGATCATATCGTAGAAACTTTATTTTCTTGTTATGATGATTCTTTACTTCACTCTGAAATTCTTTGAACTTTTCAAAAGTTTCAGACTTGTGTTTCATTAAGTAGATATACCCATATCTGCTCAAATCATCAGTGAAGGTCAGAAAATAACGATACCCGCCGCGAGCATCAGCACTCATTGGTCCACATACATCAGTATGTATGATTTCCAATAAATACATTGCTCGCTCCATAGTTCCGGAGAACGGAGTTTTAGTCATCTTGCCCATGAGGCATGGTTCGCAAGCACCAAGTGATTCATAATCAAGTGATTCCAAAAGTCCATCATTATGGAATTTCTTCATGCGTTTTACACCAATATGACCTAGACGGCAGTGCCACAAATAAGTTGCACTAACATTATTAACCTTGCATCTTTTGGCTTCAATATTATGAATATGTGTATCACACGATCGAGATCCAACAAACTATTTTCATTGGGTGTATGACCATAGAAGGTTTTATTCATGTAAACAGAACAACAGTTATTCTTTAACTTACATGAATAACCGTATTGCAATAAACATGATCAAATCACATTCATGCTCAACACAAACACCAAATAACAGTTATTTAGGTTCAACACTAATCCCGAAAGTATAGGGAGTGTGCGATGATGATCATATCAATCTTGGAACTGCTTCCTATATACATCGTCACTTCATCCTTTAACTAGTTTATGTTCATTATGCAACTCCCACTTCGAGTTACTATTCTTTAGCAACTGAACCAATATCAAATACCGAGGGGTTGCTATGAACACTAGTAAAATACACATTAATAATCTGTATATCAAATATACCTTTGTTCACTTTGCCATCCTTCTTATCCGCCAAGTATCTAGGGCAGTTCCACTTCCAGTGACCATTTCCTTTGCAGTAGAAGCACTTGTTTCAGGCTTGAGTTTAGCTTTGGGTTTCTTCACGGGAGTGACAACTTGCTTGTCATTCTTCTTGAAGTTCCCCTTCTATCTCTTTGCCCTTTACTTGAAACAAGTGGTCTTGTTAACCATCAACACTTGATGCTCTTTCTTGATTTCTACCTTCGCCGATTTCAGCATTGCGAAGAGCTTGGGAATTACTTTCGTCATCCCTTGCATATTATAGTTCATCACGAAGTTCTACTAACTTGGTGATAGTGTCTAGAGAACTTTGTCAATTACTATCATATCTGGAAGATTAACTCCCACTTGATTCAAGCAATTGCAGTACCCAGACAATCTGAGCACATGCTCACTGGTTGAGCTATTCTCCTCCATCTTGTAGGCAAAGTACTGTCAGAGGTCTCATACCTCTCGACACGGGCATGAGTATGAAATACTAATTTCAACTCTTGGAACATCTTACATGCTCCGTGGCGTTCAAAACGTTTTTGAAGTCCCGGTTATAAGCCGTAAAGTATGGTGCACTAAACTATCAAGTAGTCATCATACTGAGCTTTTGTCAAAACGTTCATAACGTCTACATCTGCTCCTGCAATAGGTCTGTCACCTAGCGGTGCATCAAGGACATAATTCTTCTGTGCAGCAATGAGGATAATCCTCAGATTACGGAACAATTCTGCATCATTGCTACTAACATCTTTCAATTTTGGTTTTCTCTAGGAACAAATGAAAAATAAACGGGGAGCAACATCGCGAGCTATTGATCTACAACATAGATATGCTAATACTACCAGGACTAACTTCATGATAAATTAAAGTTCAATTTAATCATATTACTTAAGAACTTCCACTTAGATAGACATCCCTCCGGTCATCTAAATGATCACGTGATCCAAATCAACTAAACCATGTCCGATCATCACGTGAGATGGAGTAGTTTCAATGGTGAACATCTTATGTTGATCATATCTACTATATGATTCATGCTCGACCTTTCGGTCTCCAGTGTTCCGAGGCCATATCTGTATATGCTAGGCTCGTCAAGTTTAACCCGAGTATTCTGCGTGTGCAAAACTGGCTTACACCCGTTGTATTTGAACGTAGAGCTTATCACACCCGATCATCACGTGGTGTCTCGGCACGACGAACTTTCGCAACGGTGCATACTCAGGGAGAACACTTATACCTTGAAATTTAGTAAGGGATCATCTTATAATGCTACCGTCGTTCTAAGCAAAATAAGAAGCATAATAAGATAAACATCACATGCAATCAAAATATGTGACATGATATGGCCATCATCATCTTGTGCTTTTGATCTCCATCTTCAAAGCACCGTCATGATCACCTTCGTCACCGGCTTGACACCTTGATCTTCATCGTAGCATCGTTGTCGTCTCGCCAACTATTGCTTCCACGACTATCGCTACCTCTTAGTGATAAAGTAAAGCAATTACATGGCGATTGCATTTCATACAATAAAGCGACAACCATATGGCTCCTGCCAGTTGCCGATAACTTTACAAAACATGATCATCTCATACAAAACCGTATAACTCATCATGTCTTGACCATATCACATCACAACATGCCCTGCAAAAACAAGTTAGACGTCCTCTACTTTGTTTGTTGCAAGTTTTACGTGGCTGCTACGGGCTTTAGCAAGAACCGTTCTTACCTACGCTTACAAAACCACAACGATGTTTCGTCAAGTATGTGCTGTTTTAACCTTCACAAGGACCGGGCTTAGCCACACTTGATTCAGCTAAAGTGAGAGAGACAGACACCCGCCAGTCACCTTTAAGCAACGAGTGCTCGTAACGGTGAAACCAGTCTCGCGTAAGCGTACGCGTAATGTCGGTCCGGGCCGCTTCATCTAACAATACCGCCGAAGCAAAGTATGACATGCTGGTAAGCAGTATGACTAGTATCGTCCACAATCTCATTGTGTTCTACTCGTGCATATCATCTACGCATAGACCTGGCTTTGATACCACTGTTGGGGAACGTAGTATTTTAAAATTTTCCTACGATCACGCAAGATCTATCTACCAGATGCATAACAACGAGAGGGGAGAGTGTGTCTACGTACCCTCGTAGACCGGGAGCGGAAGCGTCAAGTGACGCGGTTGATGTTGTCAAACTTCTTCGCGATCCAACCGATCAAGCACCGAACGTACGGCACCTCCGCGTTCAGCACACGTTCAGCTTGATGACGTCCCACGAGCTCTTGATCCAGTTGAGCTTCACAGGAGAGTTTCGTCAGCACGACGGCGTGGTGACGGATATAATGTGTTCACCGGCGCAGGGCTTCGCCTAATCTCCGCGACGGTACGACCGAGGTGTGATTCTGTGGAGGGGGGCACCGCACACGGCTAAAACAATTCAACTTGTGTGTCTTTGGGTGCCCCCCTGCCCCCGTATATAAAGGAGCAGGGGAGGAAGGCCGGCCAACCTCTCCTGGTGCGGCTAGGGAGGGAGTCCTACTAGGAATAGGATTGCAATCCTATTCCTAGTAGGATTCACCAAAAGGAAGAAGGGGGAAAGGAATAGGAGAGGTGGCGCCCCCCCAATCCTAGTCCAACTAGGATTCCTAGGTGGGGGCGCCGGCCAGCCCTATGGGCTGCCTCTCTCTCACCCTTTAGGCCCACTATGGACCATCCCCTCTCGTAGGGGGTTCCGGTAACCCCCTCCGGCATTCCCGATAAATCCGAAACTTTTCCGGTATACTTCCGGTGTCCGAATATAGCCGTCCAATATATCAATCTTTATGTCTCGGACTTTCGAGACTCCTCGTCATGTCCGTGATCTCATCCGGGACTCCGAACTACCTTCGGTACATCAATACTCAAAAACTCATAATACCGATCGTCATCAAACGTTAAGCGTGCGGACCCTACGGGTTCGAGAACTATGTAGACATGACCGAGACTCATCTCTGGTCAATAACCAATAGCGGAACCTGGATGTTCATATTGGCTCCTACATATTCTACGAAGATCTTTTATCGGTCAGAACCGCATAACAACATACGTTGTTCCTTTTGTCAAACGGTATGTTACTTGCCCGACATTCGATCGTCGGTATCTCTATACCTAGTTCAATCTCGTTACCGGCAAGTCTCTTTACTCGTTCTGTAACACATCATCTCGTGACTAACTCATTAGTCTTTTTGCTTGCAAGGCTTATTGTGATGTGTGTTACCGAGAGGGCCCAGAGATACCTCTCCGACACTCGGAGTGACAAATCCTAATCTTGATCTATGCCAACACCACGAATACTTTCGGAGACACCTGTAGAGCATATTTATGATCACCCAGTTACGTTGTGACGTTTGATAGCACACAAGGTGTTCCTACGGTATTCGGGAGTTGCATAATCTCATAGTCATAGGAACATGTATAAGTCATGAAGAAAGCAATAGCAGTTAAACTAAACGATCATAGTGCTATGCTAACGGATGGGTCTTGTCCATCACATCATTCTCCTAATGATGTGATCCCGTTGATCAAATGACAACTCATGTCGATGGTTAGGAAACATAACCATCTTTGATCAATGAGCTAGTCTAGTAGAGGCATACTAGGGACATACTGTTTTGTCTATGTATTCACACATGTACTAAGTTTCCGGTTAATACAATTCTAGCATGAATAAAAGACATTTATCATGATATAAGGAAATACAAATAACATCTTTATTATTGCCTCTAGGGCATATTTCCTTCAAATCAAACTTAGGGGTCATACCTGACTCCTTACCTTCGTCGAGATCCCAATCTTCAGAGTTGCATTTAATTCTTTCCAATAAATCCCATTTGAATTCAATAGTTTTCATCATAAAAGAACTAGAACAAGAAGTATCGAGCATGGAGCGATTATTAAGAGAAAGCCGAGCATAAAATTTTTGAATGATCATTTCTCTTGAGAGCTCATGATTGGGGCATGAATATAACATTGACTTAAGCCTCCCTCAAGCTTGAGCGATGCTTTCTCGTTCGCGAGGCCAGAAATTATAAATATAATTACGATCACGATGAACCTGGTGCATAGGGTAGAACTTATGATGAAATTCCAACTTTAGACGATTATAGTTCCATGATCCCATATCATCGCATAGACTAACCATGTCAATGCATCTCCCTTCAAAGATAAAGGGAAGACCTTCTTCTTGATAACATCCTCGGGCATACCTGCAAGCTTAAACAATCCACAAACTTCATCCACATAGATTAGATGTAAATCGGGAAGCAGTGTTCCGTCTCTTGTAAAGGGGTTTTCAAGCAGTTTCTCTATCATACCCGAAGGGATCTCAAAGAAAACATTTTCAATAGGTGCAGTAGGTTGAGGAGCAACTCTTTGCTCTTCTGTTCTGGGTGAAGATACCTCGAAAAAGCCCCTCAAAGGATTTTGAGCCATAGTAACAAGTGACAATAAATTTCAGCACACTATATAAATTTTTCCTTACCAAATTCCACTTACCAAATGCGCTTAACTCCCCGGCAACGGCGCCATAAAAGAATCTTGATGACCCACAAGTGTAGGGGATCTATCATAGTATTTTCGATAAGTAAGAGTGTCGAACCCAACGAGGAGCAGAAGGAAATGATAGGCAATTTTCAGTAAGGTACTTTCTGCAAGCACTGAAATTATAGGTAACAGATAGTTTTGTGATAAGATAATTGGTAGCAAGTGACAAACAATAAAAGTAAATAAGGTGCAGCAAGGTGGCCCAATCCTTTTTGTAGCAAAGGACAAGCCTGGACAAACTCTTATATAAAGTAAAGCGCTCCCGAGGACACATGGGAATTATCGTCAAGCTAGTTTTCATCACGATCATCTGATTCGCGTTCGGTACTTTGATAATTTGGTATGTGCGTGGACCGGTGCTTGGGTGCTGCCCTTACTTGGACAAGCCTCCCACTTATGATTAATCTCTAATGCAAGCATCCGCAACTACAAAAGAAGTATTAAGGTAAACCTAACCACAGCCTGAAACATATGGATCCAAATCAGCCCCTTACGAAGCAACGCATAAACTAGGGTTTAAGCTTCTGTCACTCTAGCAACCCATCATCTACTTATTACTTCCCAATGCCTTCCTCTAGGCCCAAATAATGGTGAAGTGTCATGTAGTCGACGTTCACATGACACCACTAGAGGAGAGACAACATACATCTCATCAAAATATCGAACGAAGACCAAATTCATATGACTACTAATAGCAAGACTTCTCCCATGTCCTCAGGAATAAAAGTAACTACTCACAAGACATAATATTGTTCATGGTCAGAGGGGTATTAATATGCATAATGGATCTGAACATATGATCTTCCACCAAATAAACCAACTAGCATAAACTACAAGGAGTAATCAACACTACTAGCAACCCACAGGTACCAATCTGAGGTTTGGGTACAAAGATTGGATACAAGAGACGAACTAGGGTTTGAGAGGATATGGTGCTGCTGAAGATGTTGATGAAGATAGCCCTCCCCAAGATGGGAGAGTTGTTGGTGATGACGGCGGTGATGATTTCCCCCTCCCGGAGGGAAGTATCCCTGGCAGAACGGCTGTGCCGGAGCCCTAGATTGGTTTCCGCCTCGGTTCCGCCTCGAGACGATGGCGTCTGGTCCCGAAAGCCTCCTTATGATTTTTTCCAGGTCAAAACACCTCATATAGGAGAAGATGGGCATCGGGGGCCTTCTGGCTGGCCCACGAGGCAGGGGGCGCGGCCTGGGAAGGGGGGGGGTGCGCCCCCACCCTCGTGGACAGCTGGTGGCCCCCCTCGTGGACTTCTTTCGCCAGATATTTTTTATATTTTCTGAAACGGAGTTCTATTGAGTTTCGGGGCTTTTGGAGTTGTGCAGAATAGGTTTCCAGAGTTTGCTCCTTTTCCAGCCCAGAATTCCAGCTGCCGGCATTCTCCCTCTTCATGTAAACCTTGTGAAATAAGAGAGAAAAGGCATAAGTATTGTGACAAAACATGTAATAACAGCCCATAATGCAATAAATATCAACATATAAGCATGATGCAAAATGGGCGTATCAGGGCTCCGGGGACCCAAGAGATCCAAAATCCGGGGTGCGCTTGTTCCTACCGCTCTACTTTGCCCGCACGACCCCACAACAATGTTGCGGCGAGCTCGAACTAGGGAAGAAGAACAACGGACATGGCATTTACCCAGGTTCGGGCCACCTCGCAGTGTAAGACTCAACTCCTACTTGTTTGGGATTGCTTGGCAAGGGAGTGTACAAGGATAGGAGATGAGAATGCTCGACCTCCCTACGGTGGCACCTTGCTCTCTTCTTAAACCGCCTCTGGTCCTCTTCCCTCGAAAACACAAGGCGGGATGGGTTGCCACAATGACCAGTTTGAAGTGGGACAAGGTTGCATATTATCCTGACTAAAGGTGGTCTTCGGCAGCAAAAGCCTTCCGTCGTGATGCGCTAGTGGGCTCGGGATTGACATCTGCTCTGGCACACCCGTCGTCTTGGTCATCTTGCACTGATCAGGCAACCTTTCGAGATTGCTTTGGGAACTGGTGGCTGGCCTTGCTCCCCTAGCACGAAAGAGGAAAGTCTCCTCATTCGCGCCTGCTGGCACGGCCTCTGCTACCGCCTGTCGTCGCACCCATCACCCACGTGTAGACTCTAGACCGCGCGACCGGGCTTGACGGCTCATGACCTGGGCGCCTTGGGAAGCCGCCTCACAAGGGGTGATGGTGTCTCGGATAGGGGGGGAGGGGTGCTTGGGTTGCCGGCCTATCTCTTGTGGGCCGGCTTGGTGGACCACTCTAGATTTTGTTAAGGATGGCCAAACTCTAGATAACTCCGTGCTTTGGGTGGAAAGCTCCGAAGACTTTACGTGTACTTCAAGGCTAGATATATGGCGTATGCGTGTTTATCCCTTGTTGGCAACTAACTATGTGTAACCCTAGATACCCTTGGTGCCTATATAAACAAGAGGGTTTTAGTCCGTAGAGGCTAGAAGAAAGACCATCCTACTCATCTAGGGTTTAGTTCATCTGATCTCATGCTAGATCAACCCTGTCAACATCATACACTCATAAATATAATCAAGCATGACGTAGGGTTTTACCTCTTCAAAAACATCCAAACCTGGGTAAACATCATGTCCCTTCTTTCATGTTACCAATCGATCCTAGATCCATAGTTCGGGACCTCCTACCTGAGATTTCGCCGGTTTTGACACTGACATTGGTGCTTTTATTGAGAGTTCCGATGTGTGATCACCAAAGGATCGATGGGTCGTTTAGTCATCAGTAACGACATCAACTCCGGAGACATCTTCGTCCCCGACCAGCTCTTCGTGTTTGGCGGCATCATGTTGCATGCCAATTCGGTCGGTCACCTTGACCAGGTCGACAGTTTCGCCCCTGAGCAGCGACTCAAGTTCGGCAGCCTCGAGTACGTCGCCGATGCCCGGGGTGATATGATCTTCACCGGGTCCTCAGCCTTACCTGAGGATCCCGGAAATCCCAGAGCTTCAACTTCGGACCTTCCTCACGACCCCATCTCTGGGTCGCCCCTGCCTCAGATCTGGCCTTGAGCTCGGATCCGATCTCAATGTTCGAAAACCAAGGGTCGGCCTTGGCCGAACACACCCCTTGTGCTGGCATACCATAGGTTAACTCCGAAAGACGCCAGAGGATAAATCTAGCCTACCTATCAATGTTGAACAAGACGTTAGATCAGATGCAAATAATGAGCATTCAAATGGTCCATCCTCAGTCCATGATCAAATCAGACTTGAGGCATACCACGAGGAATTTTACGTCCCACCCACCACCCACTTAGTAGCCACTATTAATGATCCAACCGATATGTTAGACAACGCCTCCGAGGAGTCCGAGGACATGGGCGAGGATGTCGATGCCATGCCCGATACAAAATCATCCCCAACCACTCCCAGCACAGGAAAGTGGACCGCGGCCTCCACCTATGACGTCTACATGGTCGACACCCCCAAAGAAGATGACAGTGACCCCATAAGGGAGTCATCCAAATGCCGTCGCCAGTGAAAGCGATCCATGGGATGTGGAAGGACCAATGAAGACACCAATGGCATCGGGGACGATGCCGCTCCAAACGACATGGAGTAGCTTGGCGATAACACCACCCCCGGACAAAACCCAGCCGCTCCGGAGGGCCACAATGACAACGGTGACCCCGAAAACAATGGCAACACTGAGGAAAATAGCGACCCCGAGGACCTTGACGACTCCGAGGATTGTAACGACCTTCCTTCCGAGGATGAGGAAAGCCTCGAATATTTCAACGTCCCCTAAGACCCTCTGGACCAAGAACGATTCAAGCGACAACTTATAGCCACCGCTCAGAACCCGAGGAAGATGCAGCAACAGTTATTGGCCGAGCAGGATACCCTTAACGACAAATGGACAAAGGTATTCGGAGCCAAAGAAGGCTTGGGTAACAAACGATAGGACCAAAACTTGAGTTAACCAAAGCAACGACTGCTCCCGCAGTTCGACGACAAGGCTTTTGAGTCCATAACCCCCAGACGAGCCCAAGCAAACTAGACTAATCGCCCAACTCGAGGACGGGATAGGGCGGCTGGCGAAGCCGAGCATCCACCACCACCCCCCTTGCTGGAGAGGCAAAGAACCAGTACAACCAGAGGACCCATACAACCTATGACATGATTTAAACACTAGAGCAGGCCAGCCAAGATCAATCTACGGGTCCAAAGGACACACTCCTGCTAGACATGATGGATACCAGGTCTGGCGCGACAGAAATGATATAGCCCAGCAATAATACCGTGCTGGGATGATAGCTGATCTCCGGCATGACATGACCCGAATTAGGGCGCGGCACACCCGATGTGCTTCACAGACAAGGTGATGCAGCACCAGTTCCCCGAAGTGTTTAAACCCGTAAACATTGAGCAATATGACGGTGCAACTGATCCTACAATGTGGATCGAATACTTCCTTGTCCACATTCATATGGCCCGACGAGACGATCTCCACGCCATAAAATAACTACCATTTATGCTTAAAGGACCAACACAACACTGGTTAAATAGCCTACCCAAAAATTTCATCGAAAGCTGGGAGGAGCTCAAAGACGGTTTCTGAGCTAACTTTTAGGGTACCTATTTCCGGCCTCCGAACGCTGATGACCTGAGACACATTGTTCAACAACCAGGAGATTCAGCCCGACAATTTTGGAATCAGTTCTTGACCAAGAAGAACCAAATCGTTGACTGTCTGAATACTGAGGCAATCACTGCTTTCATACATAGCATCCAAGACGAATGGCTAGCGTGTCAGCTTGGCCAAGACTAGCCGAAGACCATGTGGGCCCTTACCTCACTTATGACCTGCTATTGCGCGAGCGAAGACAACTGGTTAGCTCGTCAAAGCAACAATCCCGAAGACCCTGACACGTTAGAAGCCCGAGACAGAAACGAAAAACTATGACACAATAAGAACAAGTGTTCGCACAATTGCAGTGAGGACGAAGACATAACAGTAAATGCCGGATTCGGCAACTCAAAATCAGGACTGGGAAAGAAGCCCTTTAAAGGGAACCGGGAAGGCCCCACCATGCTGGACAAGATCCTGCACATGCCCTACCAAATCCACGGCACCTCGAACAAACCCACCAACCACACCAACCACAATTGGTGGGTGATCAAACAGGCCGACAACTCATAGCCGAGGAACAAGGCAAGGGCCCACGTAGCAAGAATGATGCTGAACCTCGCGGGTCGAACAATGGAGGCCAAAAGAAGTTCCCTCCCGAGGTAAAAACCGTGAATATGACATGTGTCATGCACATACCAAAGAAGGAGAGGAAACACTGTGGGACGTCTACGCTGTAGAACCGGTGGCCCCGAAGTACAATCCATGGTCAGCTTGTCCGATGACCTTCAAGCGACGGGACCACTCGACTAGTATATGTCATGGAGGAACAATGGCCCTAGTTCACAACCCCATTATGGATGGATATCACCTCACTAGAGTCCTCACGGACGGAGGTAGTACCCTCAATCTCATCTACTCAGATGCAGTAAGGAAGATGTGTATTTATCCATCAAGGATCAAACCCAACAACAGAACCTTTAAGGGCATAATCCCTGGTGTCGAGGCACACTATACATGAACTCACCTTGGAAGTTCTCTTCGGCTTCCCCGACAACTTCCATAGCGAATACTTGATCTTCAATATCATCCCTTTTCACAGTGGTTACCACACACTCCTCGGGCGAACAATGTTCGCTCACTTCAATTCGGTTCCCCACTATGCCTATCTAAATCTCAAGATGCCAGGACAAAGGGTGTCATCATAGTTAACGGCAACAAAGAGCTCTCTCTCTGAACCGAGGAGTACACAACATCCCTTGTAGCCGAAGTTTGAATCGGCAGCAAGGCTCCAAAATCCCAGTCTGCCATCAAGGGACAAGAAGCAAACAAACAAGCCCAAGCTCTATCACAGCTCCTGGAGTCTTCCCGCATTCAACGCGCATACTGATACGCGCCCCACAGTATGCCCATGCTCGCCATGAAGTATGATACGTCTCCAACGTATCTACTTTTCTAAACACTTTTGCCCTTGTTTTGGACTCTAACTTGCATGATTTGAATGGAACTAACCCAGACTAACGCTGTTTTCAGCAGAATTGCCATGGTGTTATTTTTGTGCAGAAATAAAAGTTCTCGGAATGACCAGAAAATCCACGGAGAATATTTTTGTAATACATAAAAAATACTGATAAAGAAACAAGACCAGGGGGCCCAGACCCTGTCCACGAGGGTGGGGGCACGCCCCCTGTCTCGTGGACCCCCTGAGGCTCCATCAACCTCGACTCCAACTCCATATATTCACGTTCGGGGAGAAAAAAAATCAGAGAGAAGGATTCATCGCGTTTTATGATACGGAGCCGCTGCCAAGCCCTAATCTCTCTCGGGAGGGCTGACCTGGAGTCCTTTCCGGGCTCCGGAGAGTGGAGATCGTCGCCGTCGTCATCATCAACCTTCCTCCATCACCAATTCCAAGATGCTCACCGCCGTGCGTGAGTAATTCCATTGTAGGCTTGCTGGACGTTGATGGGTTGGATGAGATTTACCATGTAATCGAGTTAGTTTTGTTAGGGTTTGATCCCTAGTATCCATTATGTTCTAAGATTGATTTTGCTATGACTTTGCTATGCTTAATGCTTGTCACTAGGGTCCGAGTGCCATGCTTTTAGGTCTGAACCTATTATGTTTTCATGAGTATATATGAGTTCTTGATCCTATCTTGCAAGTCAATAGTCACCTACTATGTGTTATGATCCGGCAACCCCGAAGTGACAATAATCGGGACCACTCCCGGTGATGACCGTAGTTTGAGGAGTTCATGTATTCACTAAGTGTTAATGCTTTGGTCCGGTACCCTATTAAAAGGAGGCCTTAATATCCCTTAGTTTCCAATAGGACCCCGCTGCCACGGGAGGATAGGACAAAAGATTTCATGCAAGTTCTTTTCCATAAGCACGTATGACTATATTCGGAATACATGCCTACATTACATTGATGAACTAGAGCTAGTTCCGTGTCACCCTATGTTATAACTATTACATGAGGAATCACATCCGACATAATTATCCATCACTGATCCAATGCCTACGAGCTTTTCACATATTGATCCTTACTTAGTTACTTTTCCATTGCTACTGTTACAATCACTACAAAACTGCTACTGTTACTTTTGCCATCGTTACCGTTACTTCCATACTACTTTGCTACTAAATAGTTTGCTGCAAATATTAAGTATTTCAGGTGTGGTTAAATTGACAAATCAACTTCTAATACTTGAGAATATTCTTTGGCTCCCCTTGTGTCGAATCAATAAATTTCGGTTGAATACTCTACCCTCGAAAACTGTTGCGATCCCCTATACTTGTGGGTTATCAAGACTATTTTCTGGCGCCATTGCCAGGGATCATAGCTATATTCTTTGAGTCACTTGGGATTTATATCTGTTGATCACTATGAAGAACTTGAGAGACAAAAAAAACCAAGATTTATCCCTCAACTATGAGGGAAGGTAAGGAACTGCCATCTAGCTCTGCACTTGATTCACCTTCTGTTATGATTAAATTTGCGACACCTACACCTGCTATTGAATCTGATATGTCGCATATTCTTGATGATGCCACTTCTGCTATGCATGATACTTATGATGAAACTACTTCTATGTTTGATAATAGTGTGCCACTTGGTGAATTTCTTGATGAACAACTTGCTAGGGCTAGAGAGAATGAAATTATTGAAACTGATAATATTGATGAAAGTGATGATGAAGATTCTCCCCCTAGATATAAATTGCTTGTTGTGCCTGAGGGTTATGTTATGGATGAAGAAACTGCTAGAGATGTTTTAGCTTGCAATGATAGGTATGATCTTAAGAAATTGTTAGCTAAGCTGAAAGAAAAGTCTTTGAATGCTAGAATGAAATATGACCCTGCTTTTGCTACTTCACCTCTCTGTATTTCTGATAAGGATTATGATTTCTCTGTCGATCCTGAGTTAATTACTTTGGTTGAATCTGATCCTTTCCATGCGTATGAATCTAAAACTGTTGCGGCACATCTTACTAAGCTGAATGATATAGCCACCCTATTCACCAATGAGAAAAAAATTCGTTACTATTATATCCTTAAGCTATTTCCGTTCTCGCTAAAGGGTAATGCCAATACATGGTTTAATTCTCTTGATCCTGGTTGTGTGCGTAGTCCCCAAGATATGATTTATTACTTCTCTGATAAATATTTTCCCGCTCATAAGAAACAAGCTTCCTTAAGGGAAATATATAATTTTGTGCAAATTGAACAAGAGAGTCTCCCACAAGCTTGGGGGAGGCTTCTCCGATTACTTAATGCTTTGCCTGATCATCCTCTTAAGAAAAATGAAATACTTGATATCTTTTATAATGGACTAACCGATGCTTCCAGAGACCACCTGGATAGTTGTGCTGGTTGTGTTTTCAGGGATAAAACTATTGATCAAGCTGAGTTGCTATTAAATAATATGTTGAGTAATGAAAATAATCGGGCACTTCCTGAACCAACTCTTAAGCCAACTCCGAAGAAAATGGGTACTCTATTTATCAGTCCTGAAGATATGCAAGAGGCAACGAAATCTATGAAAGAAAAAGGTATAAAAGCTGAAGATGTTAATAATTTACCACCAGTTGAAGAAATACATGGTCTTGATAACCCGACACGGGTAGTAAAGGTAAATTCTGTCTATAGATTTGATGAAGGTGATATTCCTCTTAATAAGTTTGCTAGCCAATGCTTGGATGAGTTTGATAATTTTATTGTGAAACAAGAAAACTTCAATGCTTATGTTAGTAGACAATTGAAATGTAATGCTTATATGATTGAACACTTGAGTGATTATATGTCTAGAGTTAAAGGTGAACTTAAACTTATTAGTAAACCTGCTTCTATGGTTACCACTCAAGTAGAATAAGTACTTAAAGCGCAAAATGATTTTCTCAATGAATTAAATAGTAAGAAAAATGATAATGCTGTTAGAGTTATGACTGGAGGGGGTAGAATGACTCAGGAACCTCTGTATCCTAAGGGCCACCCTAAGAGAATTGAGGAAGATTCTGAGAGAGCTAATGTTGATGCACCTAGTCCTTCTAAGAAGAAGAAAAAAATGATAGGACTTTGCATGCTTCTAGTGAACCTGTTGTTGACACACCTGAGAATCCCAATGATATTTCTATTTCTGATGCTGAAACACAATCTGGTAATGAGCATGAACCTAGTGAAAATGATAATGATGATGTTCATGTTGATGCTCAAGCTATCAATAACGATGATGTAGAGATTGAACCTGTTGTTGATCTTGATAACCCACAATCAAAGAATCAACGTTATGATAAAAGAGACTTCATTGCTAGGAAGCACGGTAAAGAAAGAGAACCATGGGTTCAGAAACCCATGCCCTTTCCTACTAAACCATTCAAGAAAAAGGATGATGAGGATTCTGAGCACTTTGCTGAAATGATTAGACCTATCTTTTTTCATATGCGTTTGACTAATATGCTTAAAATAAATCCTTATGCTAAGTATATGAAATATATTGTGACAAATAAAAGAAAGATACCGGAAGTTGACATTTCCACCATGCTTGACAATTACACTTTAAAAGGTGGAATACCAAAGAAACTAGGAGATCCAGGAGTACCAACTATACCACGCTCCATTAAAGGAAACTATGTCAAAACTGCTTTATGTGATCTTGGAGCCGGTGTTAGTGTTATGCCTCTCTCTTTATATCGTAGACTCGATTTGCATAAGTTGACACCTACTGAAATATCATTGCAAATGGCCGATAAATCAAGTGCTATACCTATAGGTATTTGTGAGGCTGTGCCTGTTGTGGTTGCAAATGTTACTATTTCAACGGATTTTGTTATTCTTGATATTCCCGAGGACGATAGTATGTCGATTATCCTTGCTAGACCCTTTTTGAATACTGCAGGGGCTGTTATTGATTGCAACAAAGGCAATGTCACTTTTCATGTTAATGGTAATGAGCATACGGTACACTTTCCGAGGAAACAACCTCAAGTCCACAATATCAATTCTATTGGAAAAATTTCAACGATTATTATTGGAGGTTTTGAATTTCCTCTTCCTACTGTCAAGAAGAAATATGATATTCTTATTGTTTGGGACATGCATATCCCTGTTGAGGCAACCTAGTGTTATTCGAAAATTCTTCGGGTTCATGTTATTCGGAAAGAGTTTGTTAACAAGACTTGATCAACCTTGTTAGTGGATTCCTTTTGATGAGCATGAGATGGATGAAGTTATAAAGCACAACTCTCTGTATCCTCCTTTTACTTTCTGTTATTTAGATTAAATAAAGAAAAAAAATACTATTTTCTGTCTGTTTTCTGAGTTATCCTTGCAATAAAAAAATACCCCAAAAATAAAAGTTCTCCAAATGTCCCGAAAATGAAATATGATTTTTTGTAGAATATTTAAGAATATCTGGCATTGAGAACATCAGGGGGAGCCACCACCTAGCCACGAGGGTACAGGGCGCGCCCCTGCCTCATGGGCCCCACATGGTGTAACGTCCCGGACACACCGGCCGGTGGTCGTTACTCCTGGCGGGATCTAGACTGGCCCCACAGATCAATACTAGTCTTTTCTGTGCACTTTGTCCTCACTCGTGCGCACCCGGGACCAACTTCCCGGTCGGTCATCCATCTATAACTACTCCAAGCTGAGCACGCTTAACTTTGTAGTTCTGTCCGAATGGGCTCCCGGAAAAGAAGGAATTCCTTATTGATATGAGTAGTCTATCATCCCTAATAAGCCATGCTATCACACGTGGCCCCCCATCCACTTATTCCAGCATCCACACACTTCATCTTCCTCGAGAAAAAATTCCTCCCATAGCCGAACCCCGTGTTCAAGCTCATCTTGCTGCCATTTTCGATCTCCTTGCTCAAAGCTCTATTCACAAAACTGTTTGGGGAGATTGTTCTTCGGTATGTGACTCCTCCAATGGTCCAATTAGTTTTTGATCTAGTGCTTTATTTATTGCAAATTTTTGCTACTAACGTGACCCTGTTCTTGAGCTTGCATGTCAAATTTATGTGGTCAAAAGTAGTTCTAATGCATGATATAGTCTCTAGGCACTTGTGGGAGTAGTTTCTATCAATCTTGTTGAGTTTGGTTTACTTTTGTTTTGAGTCACTAAAAAATTCCAAAAAAATGCAGAGGAAGAAAATGTTGAGGAGATTGTTGAGAGGCTCGTCGAGCCGAAGCTCGGAGGATAAGCAGAAGGAGGAGAGTAAAAAGCCCAATACAATCTTCCTCGCACCACGGAAGTTCGGCCGTGTGAATGGCCTTGTGATGAGTTCTTGAGAGCCACCGGAATTTATGAAGACTTTTATTACTTGGCTGAGAATGCAGGCCTCACCAACTTCCTCCACGACCAGCGCGAACAGTATCTCTTACCCACTAATATTTTCGTGCAAATTTTTTATTTCCATGCTAAGAAATCACCACCTTCAGTGGAGTTTCACTTATATGATGAGGTTAAGGAGATGTTGATGGGCCTCGAACCCCTCGTTGGTTACCCCAAGTGGAAGGTGTAAGATGCAGTAAGTAGAAGTGTTTTCCCCTAGCAAAGATGCCAAGGATCGAATCCCCAGAGACTCCTAGGTTCAACAAGTAGGTGTCAATTGCTAACGGCGCAATTAGCAATCAACGTGGACCTGCACACAGATACAAATAACTTTGCTCCCAACGAGTACATAGAGGTTGTCAATCTCTCCGGCCTTGTAGTTCACAAAGGGTTAAAAGCAATATGATAGTGGTGATAGATAGTGTTTTGCAATAGTAAGTAAAATAGCGAAAAGTAAATAGTGTATGTGATCAATGATGGTAATATGGACCGGAGTCTCATGATGTTCACTAGTGATGTCTCTCTCCCAAAAGACGATAAAACAGCTATGCGAGGTAAACAAATTACAGCTGGGCAATTGACAGGACCACGAACGCAAACCAATGCTGATTACATTGCAAGAAAGGTTGAGGTTCAAAGCATGGGCGGTACGCCAAAGTAAGTAGACCGAAATCCATCAATATCTACTACTAATCATCCACCTTGAGATATCTATCCAGAACATCTCGCTGGTATTAAGTTGCGAGTCCCACCCATAGTGTAAACTCAATGCAACAGACAACTGCATTAAAAGAACTTTGCGTAAAGTAACCAATCCTTGCACCCGCGGGCACAAGCACCGTTGTTTTCCCCCTTGTGGCAACAGCACATCCCCTAGACTCATGTTTCTGTCACTCAAGCTAGTCATCGAGGGGCATGAACCCACAATCGAGCATAACGTTCCCTCTTGGAGTCACTACCTATTACTCGGCCAAAGCAATAAATAACAACGGAGAACATGCAAGAATTACTTATGAACTAAAATATAAAAGAGGTGAATCAAATATATTACTCAAGATCAATCTGAACATAATCTCATAATCCATCAGATCCCAGCAAACTCAACATAGCAACATCATAAGGATTACATAGGTGCCTCGATCATGTAGGGCAGCTCACGAGGACTAATTAGTGAAGCACAAGAACGGGAGGAGAACATCACATAGCTACTGGTCATGGACTCATGGTCCAAGGGAGACTACTCACGAGTCATCCGGGAGGCGTCCATGGTGGTGGAGAAGCTCCCGGTGGTGATCCTCCCCTCCGGCAGGGTGCCGGGAAGAGTTCTCCTGGTGCTCCCGATCTTGGAAGCGGCGGCGGCGGCGGAACAGAGATGGGATCACGAAAAGAAGTCCTGTTCTGAGGCTTACGGAGGACCCTTTAAATATATGCCAAAGTAGGGCACCGGGGGAGTCCCGGGGGGCCCAGGCGCCCCCCCGGCGCGGCCCAGGGGGGGCGCGCCCACAGGGCGCCTCGAGCCCCTATGCCCCCCCCAGGCTGCCCTTCGGACGCAGTGTTGTTTCCGGTTCTCTGATTTTTTATATATTTTGTATGGATTTTTCTGGGCAGTTCTCGAAACATGAAAACCTGAAATACAAAAACAGCCGAAAACAGAAACTGGCACTGGGGTGCACTGGATTAGTAAGTTAGTCCAAATATGATCAAAAGTGTATGGAAGTGTATGAATATCATAGCAATATCACCCAAAAGTGGCATGGAGCAAGCAGAAATTATAGTTACGTTTTGGACGTATCAACATCCCCAAGCTTAATTCCTGCTCGTCCTCGAGTAGGTAAATGATAACAAGAATAATTTTTGTGGTGACATGCTATTAACCATATAGGACTTTCTCATAGTCATATGACAAAAGCTTACTGAGACAATGATTCTAAAGTAATTAAGTTGTCTCAAGAGAAAATCACAAATGACTGAAAGTTTTACAACATGAAACTGAAACATCAAAAAGATTTGCAATGAACATGATGTGCAAATATGATCAGGTGATATCTAGCTTGCCCCCTTTAGTGATGCAAAACATAAATGCAAGGGCACCTTCAAGGTTTAAGTGATGACTAGATACAATCATTTCAGAATAAACGATATCACAATCATGCAAAAGACAATGCTACTTTGGGACAATGCACATTACACTCAGAATGACAATCATGCTCTCAGTAGTTGGTGCTTCAACATAAAGGTAAAAGAAAGGTTAAGTGCTAGAGCTTTTTATTTTGAAAACATGGAAGCAATTGTGTCAACGGTAGTAGTACTTCATATGTGTCATGTATAAAACATCTTATAAGTTGCAAGCCTCATGCATCGAATACCAATAGTGCTCGCTCCTTGTCCTAATTAGCTCGGATCCCCATGGGTTATCATCGCATTGCATATGTTTTAACCAAGTGTCATAAAGGGGTACCTCTATGCCACCTGTACAAAGGTCCAAGGAGATAGATCGCATTTGATTTCTCGTTTTTGATAGATCTCAACTTGAGGACATCCATACCGGGACAACATAGAAAATAGATGATGGACTCCTCTTTAATGCATAAGCATATTCTCATGAGAGATTGAGGATTAAGGTCCAAGCTAAAACTTCCACCATGATGCATGGCTTTGGTTGGCGGCCCAATGTTCTTCTCTAACAATATGCATATTAATTCAACCCACGGTAAATCACCCTTACTTCAGACAAGACGAACATGCATAGCAACTCACATGATATTCAACAAAAGTGTGACAGTTGATGGCGTCCCCAGAAACATGGTTACCGCTCAGCAAGCAACTCATAAGAAATAAGATACATAGGCAACATATTCTTTACCACAATAGTTTTTAGGCTAATTCCCATGAGCTATGTATTGCATGGTTAGTTTGCTTAGTGCAGGTGGAGGTTAGCAAAAGACTGGGAGCGACCAACTAAGAGAGCAATGACGGTCATAATCATGCAGAGCGACAAAGCAATATTGAATCAGGCATGGTAGTTATATCGCTACTTAGAAACAAAAGATCATGAAGGCTTGACATACTTTCTTTACAGTCTTTGAATATGCGTGAGCATACGCCAAGTCAATCAGAATAAATTCTCGAAGGAAGATATTACTAAACCATACCACATCATAGGCAAACAAACCAAGTTGGTACTCCAATAACACATTGGGAACCCCCTAGCTATTTGAGATTAACCATAAGAAAACCTGAACTACTAAGCACCATCATGAAAGTAGCATCTTTATCATAGACACATTAACCCATGCAACGGAAGCAAACTCTCTTAATAAGGTGAGCATGGTAATTAAAAAGAGTTCAAGCAACCAACTGAATAAAAGCTCTTGAAAAGATAAGCATGAATACTAAGAGCAGAGCATGATAGTAGCTATTAAAAGACAAAGAACACACACAGCATAGATAGACATGAAAATTCAATGTAATGTTCTAGGTAGAGGTGGAGCGTGTTTCTCTCCCACATAAAGGAATGCTGAGTTCCGACTCGTTATGAAAAACTAAAAAGAAAACTAAAAGCAAGACGCTCCAAGCATAGCACATAACATATGAAGTGCTAAAAATATAGCGGAACGAAAGACGAACTGATAATGTTGATGGAGAAGGGGATGCACGGGGGGCATCCCCAAGATTAGACGCTTGAGTCTCCTTGAATATTTCTTGGGGGTGCACGGGGGCATCCCCAAGCTTGAGCGCTTGACACTTCTGAATCTTTTTATCATCTTCCCTCGCACACTTGAAAACTCCCTTCATACACAACTCATCATAATCTGATTAGCGAGGTTATTACCCTTAATAAAATAATTATACCTTGCTGGAAATAAGGATATTCTTGAAGTTCTACTGTTTCTCAAGATTGCCAAAAGGTTTTTGCAAAGAAAAAGCAAGTTCTTAATTTGCAAAGTGAAGGTAAGGCAAAACAGGACAGAATCTGTGAAAAACAGAACAGCAGGCAGTAATTGACCTGTTCGGGATCCTTCTGCAATTCAAATCAAAAAACTCAGAACTGACGCACGAAAGACAATTATATAGAGAATGCTTTCGAAAAAATTCAGACCAAAAAGATGAACTGGTGATTTTATACGAATTTTTCTATCCAAGGACAGAATCTGTTTCCTGGACAGCACCTCACAACTTTTGAACTTTCTAGCAATCAGAGGCTATACTTGGTACAAATATGAAAAGCAAAGATACAATGATGATGCTACGGCAGTAAACAACATCAAGACACAACAAAAACAAAATTTTTATTCATGTGGGCTGCCTCCCAAAAGCGCTTTCTTTTATGCCTTTAAGCTAGGCATAATGCATAGATCAAGTTGTATCAATTGAACCATCATCAAGATGATCAAAAAGCTCTTCAATAATACAACTAGTCTTGAGAGGACTCTCAAATAAAGGCCTCATAGAGATACTTCTAGGTAGAAGACCAAAAGGATAAAAGTCAAGGGGAGATTCATTTATAAATTCATCAACAATAGGTGTTTCTTCCAAAGTCTTTACAGTTTCAACCCCTTTGGCAATAGGTGGATTGTTTTTAGAACGGGGAGCCTTTGGAACGTAAACGAACTTAGGCTCCCTCTTTGCCGGAGTTTCTACCTTTTCGGTTTAGATCGAGGAGAAAGTAGTTCCTAAGGTATCAAATATTTCCTCAACCTTGTCCATCCTAGAAGAGTCAGAACCATGGAATTTGACGGTCTCCAAAATTTTGAAAATTTTATGCATGGAGCTATCAAGTCTATTCAAATTCCCTTGGATCTTTCGATCCAACTCATTCATCTTATTAGTGCTTGGCATCTCTAGCTCTATTTTTTCAAGTTTTTTCATAATGTGAGCTAGGGTGATGTCCTCTCGAATGCTAACAACAGGGGGACTGCCAACAAGATTTTCAATAATACTAAGAGACTCCCAAACTGGGGCCTCTAGGAAATTCCCATTGATAGCAGTATCTAGAATAAACCTATTCCAAGAAGTAATTCCAACATAAAAATTTCTAAGCAAGATAGTGGTAGGTTGCTTCTTGGTGGCTCTTTTTTGTGAATCATTAATTCTATACCAAGCATCTTTCAAACTTTCCCCACCTCTTTGTTTAAAGGTGAGAACTTCTGCCTCGTCAAAGACAAAATGACCCGACATAATGATAACTAAAGAACAAGATAACTATTTTTGTGATTTTCGATAAAAGGAACTAAAGCAAAAATGATAAGTAAACTAACAAGACTAAAAAGCAAAGGTAAAAGATAGCATGCAACTCCCCTATCCTGAAGAGTGGAGTCCCCGGCAACGGCGCCAGAAAATACTCCTTGATGGGGCTCGAACCCCTCGTTGGTTATCCCAAGTGGAAGGTGTAAGATGCAGTAAGTAGAAGTGTTTTCCCCTAGCAAAGATGCCAAGGATCGAATCCCCAGAGACTCCTAGGTTCAACAAGTAGGTGTCAATTGCTAACGGCGCAATTAGCAATCAACGTGGACCTACACACAGATACAAATAACTTTGCTCCCAACGAGTACAGAGAGGTTGTCAATCTCTCCGGCCTTGTAGTTCACAAAGGGTTAAAAGCAATATGATAGTGGTGATAGATAGTGTTTTGCAATAGTAAGTAAAATAGCGAAAAGTAAATAGTGTATGTGATCAATGATGGTAATATGGACCGGAGTCTCATGATGTTCACTAGTGATGTCTCTCTCCCAAAAGACGATAAAACAGCTATGCGAGGTAAACAAATTACAGCTGGGCAATTGACAGGACCACGAACGCAAACCAATGCTGATTACATTGCAAGAAAGGTTGAGGTTCAAAGCATGGGCGGTACGCCAAAGTAAGTAGACCGAAATCCATCAATATCTACTACTAATCATCCACCTCGAGATATCTATCCAGAACATCTCGCTGGTATTAAGTTGCGAGTCCCACCCATAGTGTAAACTCAATGCAACAGATAACTGCATTAAAAGAACTTTGCGTAAAGTAAACAATCCTTGCACCCGCGGGCACAAGCACCGTTGTTTTCCCCCTTGTGGCAACAACACATCCCCTAGACTCATGTTTCTGTCACTCAAGCTAGTCATCGAGGGGCATGAACCCACAATCGAGCATAACGTTCCCTCTTGGAGTCACTACCTATTACTCGGCCAAAGCAATAAATAACAACGGAGAACATGCAAGAATTACTTATGAACTAAAATATAAAAGAGGTGAATCAAATATATTACTCAAGATCAATCTGAACATAATCTCATAATCCATCGGATCCCAGCAAACTCAACATAGCAACAGCATAAGGATTACATAGGTGCCTCGATCATGTAGGGCAGCTCACGAGGACTAATTAGTGAAGCACAAGAACGGGAGGAGAACATCACATAGCTACTGGTCATGGACTCATGGTCCAAGGGAGACTACTCACGAGTCATCCGGGAGGCGTCCATGGTGGTGGAGAAGCTCCCGGTGGTGATCATCCCCTCCGGCAGGGTGCCGGGAAGAGTTCTCCTGGTGCTCCCGATCTTGGAAGCGGCGACGGCGGCGGAACAGAGATGGGATCGCGAAAAGAAGTCATGTTCTGAGGGTTACGGAGGACCCTTTAAATATATGCCAAAGTAGGGCACCGGGGGAGTCCCGGGGGGCCCAGGCGGCCCCCCGGCGCGGCCCGGGGGGGGGCGCCCACAGGGCGCCTGGAGCCCCTATGGCCCCCCC
>LR738713.1:322700365-322844587 GCA_902687465.1 Secale cereale
CCCCCCCAGGCTGCCCTTCGGACGCAGTGTTGTTTCCGGTTCGCTGATTTTTTTATATATTTTTTCTGGATTTTTCTGGGCAGTTCTCGAAACGTGAAAACCTGAAATACAAAAACAGCCGAAAACAGAAACTGGCACTGGGGTGCACTGGATTAGTAAGTTAGTCCAAATATGATCAAAAGTGTATGGAAGTGTATGAATATCATAGCAATATCACCCAAAAGTGGCATGGAGCAAGCAGAAATTATAGATACGTTTTGGACGTATCAGAAGTCACTTACGATTTTTGTCAAGTTTGTAAGGTACCGTTTGCGGGTATCTTAGAGGAACCACATCGTAAAGATGTGGAGGGGTTTATTGATATGATCGCTGTAGGGGAAACAAGGAAAGTTTCACATGCAAGAATTACTAGTATACATTTTCCTGTTCTACGCTACTTTGCAATATTTTCTAGTAGATGCTTAATTGGACGAGGGAACAGTGGAAATCTTAATGCCCCTGGTATTGTTATTTTGCGCCATGCTTTGTTTCGCGATACCACTTTTAGCTTAGGCGTTGTTGTTCCTAAACTATTAAGTCTGAATCATACAAAGGGCCCCATCTTCGAAGGCATCTTTGCTTCACGCCTTGCTGAACACTTTAGGATACCTATTAGGCATGATGAGAAGGAGGAGAAGTTGCTGGCCCATGCTTTTCTAAATTATAAGAGTGTGATACACATGATTTTATTGTTAAAGACAAGAAGAAGTTGCTTAAGTATAAATTGATATTTGATAAAAATTACTGTGAGATTGTTACCTTGCCTGCACCCTCTTTGTTTGCCATACTTTTAGGCACGTACCTCATCTTTCCAGAAGCCGTTTATGCGTATTGGAGCCTGGCACAAGCTCCAGAGCCTGAGTCAGAGCCTCCACTTGACCCTTATCAGCAGTCTGTTTATCAGTGGGATCCGGAGGAGATCGCCAGCCAGTGGCACCCAGAGGACACTCCTCCATACACCGGAGAGATTAACTTTGATCCATGGCCATAGACCAACTTAGGCCAAAACCCTAAGCTTGGGGGAGTACGTATTTCTCATCGACATTACATTCATGTTCACACACTCATTCCAGTAGTCGGTGCTCAAACTTTTTCATTGTACTATCCATGGTAGTTTATGTTCCTTTGTCACATCCCTAGTTCTGGTATGATCAAGACTAGCTAGTCATGTGTGCATCATGTTTAATTTCAAATTAATTTGAATTGGGGATTTGTGAAACCGTAAGAAATCATTTCTGGAAATGACCCAGATAAAAATTGCTCCAAAAAGTTCCAAGAAAATGTTCATGTTTCTCTCTGAAAATATTGGTCAGAGGTAAAATTCAAACCAATATTTTTAGGAGCTCATAGATATTTATTTTGGGCATTTGGAATTAATGCAATAATTATTTGCATTGGATATATATATGTTATATATTTTATATATGTCCAAATAATTCTGAATTTTGGTGAGGGGTTTTGGAATTTTTCTTCTAGTCCCTGCAAAATTTATCAGAAGCAACAAAATTAGTTTGAGTCAAAACCCAAATTAAAATAAATGTCAGAAATAGAAAACGGAAACAAAATAACAAAAAAGGGAAACTTACCTCCAGCTGCCAGCTAGGCCGGCCCAGCTGCCAGTCGTGGTCCTCCTGGTGATGAGAGAAGGCGAGGGGCATGTGCCTGCCGCCCGCGCGCATGAGCGCCACCTCCTCCCTGCCTGGCTGCCCCCCTTCTCCCTGTGGACGGCCTAGACGACGCCACACACCTTGTCACACCCTGCATTTTTGTAACATGTCATTTGCATCAATGAAGCATGAAAATTTGGACCAGCAAAATTTTTTGGCATCATTTGGCTTTTATTTGAATTAAGCTTTTTGCCTCATGTGTTTTTCTTGTGCTCATTAAAGTCAACTATTACCTCTTGTAGAATTCATCTCCTTACCCAAAACTTCTGCCCAATGATCATGCCAAGTGTTATATAGCAGTATAGTATTTTCTTATAAAATTAATTTGGCCAAAAGGTATTTTTAAAATTTAGTATTCCAAAAACCCCTGAATTAAGGTTTGCACGGCAAGTGCTTGATTTAGGGTGAGAAAATTATTTCAAAAAGTGTATTTGAGACCTAGTAGTCATAGGACTCCCAGAAACCACAAAAGTATAATTTTAAAAGTTATTTTCCTATTTTATTTAAAAGCTTTTTCTTAAGGCCAGAAATGGTCTTTAATAGGGAAAAATTATTTAAGTATTTCAAAAATATTTGCCAAAATTCAGGGAGACTCATAGGACATATATTGTCCATATATAAGAGTTTCAACACTTGGTCATGTTCAAAATAATAGGCTAATCCCTCTAAAACCCTTTCTGGATATTTCAAGCTTTTGAAATATTTACAAAGGAAATAATCTCCAAAAATTCCAGGGAAATTCTATCATGTAATATATGACATATTTGATGATCTTGCCAAGCCCCATGCCCTGGGAAGCAAGAAAACATCCTCAAAACCCTTCAAAACCATTCTATCCATATCTGAAGTTTGAGCAACATTACATTGCCAAACTTGTCCAAATGCTCTCAAACTTGGTGCACATGCTAGAATGGCCTAATAAGGCATCTAGACAAAAATGGCACAAGATTTGGAGTAGGGTAACTTGATCAGAATACCCCAAAACCATTTCTGTTCAAATGCAAATTTGAACAACTTTACATTACCAACTTTTTACCTGGAGCTTCAAACTTTGTGGGCATGATCAATACCCCAGATGATGAAACTACACCAAGTGGTACATCAAGGGGAGATGATTAGCTTGACTTAAACAAGATGAAGCTATTTCAGTTGTTTTCTAGGGTTCACCAAAGTTACATTGGCTAGTTTCTTCAAATGAGCCTAAATTTGGTGAAACACCCTATTTTCATATGACATTCAATCCTGTTAAGTGTCATGGCTAGTGGAAATCATTGGCTTGTCCAAAACTTGATCAAACACCTTCTGCCAAATTACCAAAACCATGTTCTTGACCTCTTTTACTATTTACTTTTGCCTCAACTTTCTACCACAACTTCATCTAGTTACATTCTACCTCCAGTAACTCCCCCATGTCCACAGCTCCATGATTGAGGGGTGAAAACCCCAATTCACCTTGCTGGACAGCGAAATTCTACCTATCTACCAGCTTCACTCCTCTCTCACTGATCTCCCAGAGCATCCAAAGCCCCAGCTGAGTTATCTACTCCGTGCTGGACCCCCTAGACACGGCGAACACGCCCAGAGGGCCAATGGCATGCCATGGCATGCAATTAGCATGCTCTAGAGCATGCTACAGTGCGCACCCGCACTGTAGCTTCGCCCAATCGCTCGCCCCCGACCACCTCGTGCTCCTCCCTCGCGCCTACCGATGCGCCTCGACGTCTGCGACCTCCACCGGCGTTGTCCCCCTCCTCCTCCTCCCTCCAGTGACCGCCCTCGCACGCGCACCGGCCGCCCGCAAGCTCCACTCGTCGGCCTCACACGCGCGCGCTCTCTGGATGCTTCCCCGCTCCCCCTCTTCCTTCCCTCCGCCCTGGAATTCGTCCAGCAACGCCACAGACGCATCCCCATCACCTCCCGTGCACTGTGGCGTCGAGCAGAAGCTCGCCGGCGCACAGGTCCATGGGACCTCGCCGCTCCCCTATAAATAGGCCCCCCGAGCCCCTCCTCTCTTCACCAACAGCCTCACCACACTCCCAGTAGCACGCCAGCACCACTCATTCACCCCAGAGGGCCTCAGTGCTCGGGATCGACCGGAGCTCCGCCGTGTCGGGTAACCGGAGATCTCGCGGTACAGCCCCTCTCCGCCCCAACTTTTGCTTGATCTGGAGCCGCCGTACCTCACTGACCCGTCCCCCTCCTTCTCCCACTCCTATTGCAGCCCGGAGCGAGCCAGCCAGCAACCTCCCGACGCTCCTCCGCCGTCCCACCTCGCCGCCGACGAACCTGGCCCCTCCGGCGACCAACTCCAGCACCACTACATCCGCGACTCACTGCTGAGCCCGTTCCTACCCGCCGCTTGCCCCGCCGTGCCCGGAATCGCCGCCGGTGAGCTCGCCGTTGCTCTGGCCGTGAGGTTGAAGATGACAGGCGGGCCCCGCCTGTCATCCCCACCGCTCTCTCTCTCCCCTCGCAGCCACTGACCGCCGGGCCCCGCCCGTCAGGTTTGAAAACCCTGACGCGCGCGCGCTGGCGCCCGAGCGGTGGGCTATTCACCCTGGGCCGTGCACTGTGGCCGTTCTGGCCCAGTAGCACAGGGCCTTTTCTCTTTTTCTTTTTCTATGACTATTTCAAATAATTTCACAGAAATAAATATATGTCCAAATGAATTAATTCCAACTCCTAAAATCTTGTAATATTCCAACCTATTTAATGGTGTCACTTTCACACATATCCATGAACCTTTTCTGTTCTGTTCAAATTTAAATTCAAATTTGAACAATAAAACTTATGTTCAAAAATCCTTAGATTCCATTCTGCAACTCGAAAACTCCAACTAAGAATTTTTGCCATCTTAGTTTTCCCTCTAGTATTTAACAAAAATAAGTTGACATTTTCCTGAGCACTTTGATTTTTCTGTTTTTATTGTGGTCTTATTTTCCCGTTGTTATTTTGCGACGATTAGATACCGTATTTGACGAGGTTGCTAAAGAAGGAGAAGGGGAAGGATTTGAAGACTTTGAAGACCAAGCCAATCCAGGCAAGCAGCCCTTTGACCATGATACACTTGTGTTCTTCGGAACCCGTTTGTTTCCGAATGCATGATGATAAGAGTTACGGTGGTGACCTAGTTAAGAACCACCACATGATGCATGCTTACTCATGATCTTGCTATGTGCTAGATGTCATGCAAATGGTTAGTAGTGATGTTAGTGATGCATGTGTGTCATGAAACCTTCGTGGTCGAAATCTTTTCATAAACCCCGTCGGGTGCCCCTAATGCCCGAGGGTGATGTTGAGTTAGGTCATCACTTGAGGAAGAAGTGATGTGCCGGTAAAAATCTTGTGCATGGGTGAAATGATGGATTAGATTTATGTGTGACTACCGTCCCAACCAAACATGTGCAACCACTCTACCGCTTATGGGACGGGGCTTTATTGATTACTTAGACCGATACTAGCATGGTGCCCGCATTACTAGTGACGGGAAGACTTGAGGTCTTTCCCGGGACGGGGTCGTGCTTGGATAGACGACCATGACTGTTTTTACAGGGCAACGGACACACCGTTGGTCCCTTCGGGTACGCGTGACATTGAAATTAGGGCAAGTCCCATGATCAATTGTTTGTACTCGAGGGCCGTGTACCAACGAGTGGACTCTATGTTAGTATCGTCTAAGGAAAGATAATGACTGGGTACTTCCCCCGAGTACTTGAGGTACTGCGGGATCGTGGGTGACACGAAAGCTTCCCGGATCTTGTGGGTAAAGTGCGCAACCTCTCCAGAGTGTAAAACTATTCGAATAGCCGTGTCCACGGTCATGGACAGTTGGGTGGTGCTACTTAAACTATGTCCAGAATTTTACTACATCGGTGAAAGTATGTGTGTGTGATGAGTCAAGGTGGTGTCTTGACTCGTTGTGTTGAATCATATTCATGTTGATATCGGTAACCTGATCTCGAGGTTAGGTGAAGGCATTGATGCATATACTTGATGGTAGAATATTTATTCTAGCTTGTTGCTAGATTGCTCATTGTTGTTCAATTGCATTGTTACTTTGAACCAAATCATTGGTTGCTTGCGAGTACATTCAAAGTACTCATTGGCTTGCCACTGGTTATTTAATTGGCCAGGCATGGAGGAACAGGAATATGAAGAAGAGTGTTACGGAGACGAACATGCGAACTAGGACGCTATCCCAGTCAGAATGCCTGTAGGGTTAAGGCAGATGGCATGGGTTCTACTTATCATCGAAGACTTCCGCCATTTGAGTTATTTGCTATTCAGCCCGTGATGCTTTATCTATGTAAGACTTGGCTATAATGGCCTTAATTTGTGTAAGACGGTATGTATGGATGTAAGACTCTTGTTATTCAGCTTCTGTGTGTTCAGTGAGCATTGATCTCTGGGATCGCTGTACACGTGCATTCGGTGACCTCGACTTCTAAGTCGGGGTCCCCACACACCTGCCCCAGGCCCCCTCACTCTCTCCCGTCCTCATCCCCTCCACTGCCGCCTCTCTCACGTGATGGCCGAGCGCTGTCGTCGCCGCCGATCGCCGTAGCCGCGGCCATAGTCACCGGCTCGCCTCTCCGAGCTGTCCCCGAAGTCCGCCACGACGCCCTCTTCCTCTACGGCAAGTCACGCATCGCCAGAAGCGCTGTGGAGCCGCCTCTGTCATCATCTTCAACCCCGGCCGCCGTGGATCTCCACCACCCTCCCGTCGCCTGCAGAGCCTCCCCCGAGGCGATGTTGCCTCTACTGGACTCGACGTGAGCTCCCACCTAGAATCCCCCTCTCCCCCATATCTTTTGCACACTGCAGCTGCGATTCTGCTCGAGGCCGAAGCTCGCCTCCACCGTGCCATGTCACCGTCATGGCCACAGCCGTTGCAGCTCGCAGACGAGCACACCAGCGTGCTCAGCGCTTATCCACGAGCCCGTAGCACACCTCCGCTCGCTCTCCCGTGCACCGTAGCGCCAAACCCGACCTCGCCGAACTCTGGCCACCGCATTTGAGGACGCCGCCGCCATTTTCGGCCACCTACGACGACGCCACCTGCACCAAATGACGCAGACGGGTTCCAGCTCTACGCAGCACCTCTCCGCGCATCAAACCGTGGCCGGAGCAGCGTTTCCGAGCCCTCCGTCGTGCCTGTTGCCGCCGACGACGAGCCGCCGGCGAGTTAAGTTCATCTGACCAGGGGTTTGACCTCCCATGGGTCAATGACAGGTGGGGCCAACCCGTGTTAAATTAGTTTAGTTTAGTGCTAATTAACCCTCTAACTAGAGTAGTCACTGACATGTGGGCCCATGCCCTAATTAACTTAGGTTAGTATTTAATTGAGCGCTAATTAACTCTGTTAATTAGTAGTGACACTGATGTGTGGACCCCACACACCAGGTTTTACTCCAGTCAGCGCTGTTGACTTGCTGACGCAATAAATTATTCTCTAGATTTTAATTAACTCAGGAAATTCCAGAAATTTAGCAAAACTTCAAAAAATCACACAAATTCAACCGTAGTTCAGATTGAAATAATTTATATATGAAAAATTATCAGAAAAATCCAATCTATCCATCTGTACCTTTTTCATGCATGAGAAATGAAGTTATACCTACTGAATATATGAAAACACATAAAGGGCATTTAAAATGCTTAAGTTTGGAGTTGCATTTGAATCCTTGATTCAAATAAGATCCATTGAACTTGTTGCTAGTTGTTTTAGCTCAAACAGTATCACATCTTCATACCATGATCATGCATCATATTGTTGCATATGTTTGTGTATTGATTGTCGGCACCGTCCTTCTCGATAGGTCCAGCTCTGAGGACCGTTCCAGAGTACCTGTCAGAGGAGCAGTGCTCTACTGTTGATCTACCAGGCAAGCAAACCCCCCTTGGTCATTCTGATACAATCCCACTCTCTCGCTCCCACTCTCTTTTAATGCATTAGGACAACAATGATTCAACTGCTGCTTTATGCTGCGGTAGTTGAACCCATTCCTCTGCATGACCTATCATTGCCACAGTAAATAGTTGAAACCCACTATCATGTACGTATAGGAGTTGATTGAAGCCATGTTGTGTTCCTACCATGCCATGCCTGCTATTGTTTAGAGTGTGTCAGGTATGATTCATTGGGAATGAATTGGAGTGTTATGCTATGCTCTGATGCTAAGAGTTAAGTGTGTGAACATGATTTGGTAAAGGTAGCGGTGAGAGGCCAAGTAGGAGTACATGGTGGGTTGTCTCACTGGAACCGTCCTTAAGAACTGAGTTCTGTGTATGTTGTCCAATGACTAGCTACTACCACACATTGGGATCCTAAATTGACTCTCTCGACTTATTAACCAACTTGATCTCTGTCCAGGAGGCGCAACTAGTTTCTGGTGTTTGTAGGTAGTGTTATTCACGTGGACTGGTGTACCGAGTGGCACCCGGATGGTGGGCTCGGGAACCCTGTACACATTGTTTGGGGCCGTGATGGAAACCTCGGCCGGACTCCCTTGCGGATGGAACCCGAATAGGCGATTATCCTAGACTAGGGTCTTGTGTGGTTAGTCAGGTCATGGCCGACACCCTCGCCAGGCTTTCGCTTGAAGGTTGCCAAGATACACGATGTGTACATGGCGGTAAGTGGCGAGAGCGTGTGTGAAGAAGTACACCCCTACAGGGTTAACATGATCTATTCGAATAGCCGGGTCCACGGTTATGGACTTCTTGGATGCTTACGTGGTACATAGACAACTTGAAGTGGATACTCTAAAATGCTCAAGACAAGTGTGAGTGCTATGGATGGCCTTCTCGTAGGGAGACGGGAATGAATCCATAGTAGTGTATTGTGTGGTGATTAGCGGACTCGTGTGCGCTTTCTCACCTCAAAGAAGTTACTCGTAGTCGTAGAACAGGATAGCCACTCAGTCAAAGCTGGCTTTGTTGCAACTAAACCCCACATTGCCTTCTTGATACTAATGCATATATGATAGGATCTGATGTAAGTCTTGCTGAGTACCTTTGTACTCATGTTTGGTTAAATTATGTTTTGCAGATGTGATATCTGTCTCACTAGTAGTTCCGCTCGGACTTCGACAAGTAGCTTATTACCTCAGCTACGATCTTGTACGGGTGTTGCAGATAGTTAGGCTCCTTAGCCTTTTTCATTTGTAGTTGTCTGTACTCAGACATGTTATGCTTCCGCGTGTTGTTTGGATGCTCTGTATGTTCGGTCATGAGACCCATGTTTGCAATATCTGGCTCCTCGGAGCCTAATGAATAAATACTTTGATTCATAGAGTTTTGTTGTGATGCCATGTTGTATTTGCACATATCGAGCATATTGTGTGTATGTTATTGAAATGCTTGGTATGTGTGGGATCCGACAACCTAGTTGTTTATTCTTGGTAGCCTCTCTTATGGGGAAATGTCTCCTAGTGCTTCCACTGAGCCATGGTAGCTTGCTACTGCTCCAGAACACTTAGGCTGGCCGGCATGTGTCCTTCTTCGTTCCTGTGTGTGTCCCTTCGGGGAAATGTCACGCGTTGTTCCTTTAAGTCCTTGTAGCTTGCTACGACTTGGTTTCATACGTTGATAACCGACACGTTCGTTGCTGTGTCATGTATGCATGTCCCTGTAAGTTAGTGCCACCTTGGGTTTACAACTAGTCATGTCGGCCCAGGTTCTCTGTCATATGGGTGCTAGCGACACTATCATATACATGAGCCAAAATGCGCTAACGGTCCCGGGCCAGGTAAGGTGGCACCCGTGGGGATACCGTGCGTGAGGCCGCAAAGCGATATGATGTGTTACATGCTAGACCGGTGTGACTTAGGATCGGGGTCCCGACATCCTTTCTAAGTATTTTCCTTGTGTGTCCAAAAAACCTTAAGAAAAACCAAAAAAATAGTTGTAGCTTTTAGCTAGTTTACTTTCCATGTGTGTAGTAGTAGTAATTAAAAGAAAACCCAAAAATATTTCTCGTTCTTCTTTTGCTTGTTGAGAGCTTTCCCATGTAAATAGTTTTATTTCTTTTCCTTTCTTTGAGGGTCAAGAGGAGAAGACCATGATGAAAATGTTGAATGGCTCTCATATGCATTATTGTTGATTTAACCAAGAGCCATATTACCTTGTCTTCTCTCTTATTAAATGCTTGCAGATTCCAACTTAGTCCAATGCACGTGCACTATTATTATTATCCACACCATTCGGTCGTGCGAGTGAAAGGCAATAATGACGATATATGATGGACTGACTGAGATGAGAGAAGCTGGTATGAAATCGACCTATCTTGTTTCTATAAATATGAATAGTTCATCATTCCTGATTCAGCCTATTATGAATGAAACATGCTTGCAGTGACAATTAGAGATTATAGTTGCTCATGCCATGCTTAATTAGCTAGGAGTTTATAATAGTTTACCTTGCGTGCCGACATGCTATTAAAATGGTTGTGATGTGGTATGATAGGGTGGTATCCTCCTTTGAATGAGTTAAGTGGTTTGACTTGGCACATGCTCACACATGTAGTTGAAACAAAATCAACATAGCCTCCACGATATTTATGTTCATGGTGATTTATATCCTACTCATGCTTGCACTTATTGTTGATTAATCTTAATGCATGTTCACGACTGTTGTCGCTCTCTAGTTGGTCGCTTCCCAGTCTCTTTCTAGCCTTCACTTGTACTAAGCAGGAATACTGCTTGTGCATCCACTTCCACAAACCCCAAAGTTATTCCATATGAGTCGACCATACCTTCCTATATGCAGTATTTACCTGCCGTTCCAAGTAAATTTGTATGTGCCAAACTCTAAACCTTCAAATGAAATTCTATTTTGTATGCTCGAACAACTCATGTATCAACTAGGGTTGTCTATATCTTCCATGCTAGGTGGGTTATTCTCACGACGAGTGGACTGCACTCATCATTCACCAGAAAATGGCCGGTAACCGGGATGCCCAGTCCCATGCTCAAATCAAATCAAAATAATTAAACAAAACTCCCCCAGGACTGTTGTTGGTATGGACGGTACCCGTTGTTTCAGGCCAACCGTGGAGTGTGCTTTTGGAGGTGGGGGAGTATAAACTTTACCATTTAGTTTGGGAACCGCCTATAATGTGTGTAGCATGGAAGATATCGAGATCTCTTGGTTATTATGTTGACAATGAAAGTATGCCACTCAAAATATTTTTTATCTCTATTTCAAAACTCGAGCTCTGGCACCTTTGTAAATCCCTGCTTCCCTCTGCGAAGGGCCTATCTATTTACTTTTATGTTGAGTCATCATCCTCTTAGTAAAAAGCAGCAGTTGGAGAGCACCGCTGTCATTTTCATGCATTGCTATTAATTTTTATTGAGTATGACTATGACTGGATCTCTTTTACCATGAGTTACAATGTCAGGTCAATCCTTGATCTTCAGAGGTGCTCTGCATATATGTTTTGCGATCTCAGAAAGGGCTAGCGAGATACCATCTTGTTATATCATATTATGATTGTTTTGAGGAAGTGTTGTCATCCAAGGTTTATTATTATTGCTCGCTAGTTGATTATGCCATTGGTATGAGTAAACATGAGACCTAAATGTTATTGCGAATGTGGTTAGTTCATAATCTTTGCTGAAAACGTGAATGCTGGCTTTACATATTTGCAACAACAAGAGCAAACAGAGTTTGTAAAAGTTTTTCTTTATCACTTTCAGTTTGTCAACTGAATTGCTTGAGGACAAGGAAAGTTTTAAGCTTGGGGGAGCTGATACGTCTCCAATGTATCTACTTTTCCAAACACTTTTGCCCTTGTTTTGGACTCTAACTAGCATGATTTGAATGGAACTAACCCGGACTGACGCTCTTTTCAGCAGAATTGCCATGGTGTTATTTTTGTGCAGAAATGAAAATCCAGGGAGAATATTTTTGTAATATATAAAAAAATACTTGAGAAAGAATCAAGACTAGGGGGCCACACCCTGTCCACGAGGGTGGGGGGGCGCCTCCTATCTCGTAGACCCCCTGAGACTCCACCGACCTCGACTCCAACTCCATATATTCACGTTTGGGTGGAAAACATCAGAGAGAAGGAGACATCGCGTTTTACGATATGGAGCCGCTGCTAAGCCCTAATCTCTCTCCGAGGGCTGATCTAGAGTCCGTTCAGGGCTCTGGAGAGGGGAGATCGTCGTCGTCGTCATCATCAATCTTCCTCCATCACCAATTCCATGATGCTCACCGCCGTGCGTGAGTAATTCCATCGTAGGCTTGCTGGACGGTGATGGGTTGGATGAGATTTACCATGTAATCGAATCAATTTTGTTAGGGTTTGATCCCTAGTATCCATTATGTTCTAAGACTGATGTTGCCATGACTTTGCTATGCTTAATGCTTGTCACGAGGGCCCGAGTGCCATGATTTTAGATCTGAACCTATTATGTTTTCATGAATATATGTGAGTTCTTGATCCTATCTTGCAAGTCAATAGTCACCTACTACGTGTTATGATCCGGCAACCCTGAAGTGACAATAATAGGGACCACTCCCGGTGACCGTAGTTTGAGGAGTTCATGTATTCACTAAGTGATAATGCTTTGGTCCGGTACTCTATTAAAAGGAGGCCTTAATATTGTTAGTTTCCAATAGGACTCCGCTGCCATGGGAGGGTAGGACAAAAGATGTCATGCAAGTTCTTTTCCATAAGCATGTATGACTATATTTGGAATACATGCCTATATTACATTGATGGACTAGAGCTAGTTCTGTGTCACCCTATGTTATAAATATTACATGAGGAATTGCATTCGACATAATTATCCACCACTGATCCAATGCCTACGAGATTTTCACATATTGATCCTTACTTAGTTACTTTTCCATTGCTACTATTACAATCACTACAAAACTGCTACTGTTACTTTTGCCACAGTTACCGTTACTTCCATACTACATTGCTACTAAATACTTTGCTACAGATATTAAGTATTTTAGGTGTGGTTGAATTGACAACTCAACTGCTAATACTTGAGAATATTCTTTGGCTCCCCTTGTGTTGAATCAATAAATTTGGGTTGAATACTCTACCCTCAAAAATTGTTGCGATCCCCTATACTTCTGGGTTATCAAAGTATGTGCCTCGGATGCACAATTTTGTGGTCAAAATACCATGGACATCTGTGGGGCCTAACCGTCCTAGGACCAGGTACTCGACTTGACCAAACTTTGGTCATATACGTCTTTGGACCACAAATAGGTACCATCGAGGACCTGAAACAACTTAAAGATATGGCGACTTCTCAAGACCCTCCTTCAAGGGCCCATCTGCCAAACGATATCCCCTCTAAAGAACCATCTCAAGGAGTGCTACCTCTTGAGCTTGCGTTGTATTCCCTCGAAGAGGAAAGGGAGATGCAGCACAGTATCGTAAGTATTTCCCTCAGTTTTTGAGAACCAAGGTATCAATCCAGTAGGAGACCACGCGCGAGTCCCTCGCACCTGCACAAAAAAATAAGAACTTCGCAGCCAATGCGATAAGGGGTTGTCAATCCCTTTACGGTCACTTACCAGAGTGAGATCTGATAGAGATGATAATTATATTTCTGGTATTTTTGGTTTAATAAAACAACAAATAAAAGCAAGAAAAGTAAAGTAGATGTAGATTGATATGTTGAGAATAGACCCGGGGGCCATAGTTTTCTCTAGTGGCTTCTCTCATGATAGCGATATTCTACGGCGGGTAAACAAATTACTGTCGAGCAATTGATAGAAAAGTGAATAATTATGAGAATATCTAGGCATGATCATTGTATATAAGAATCACGTCCGAGACAAGTAGACTGAAACGATTCTGCATCTACTACTATTACTCCACACATCGACCGCTATCCAGCATGCATCTAGTGTATTGAGTTCATACGAACAGAGTAACACCTTAAGAAAGATGGCGTGATGTAGAGGGATAAACTCAAGCAATATGATGAAAACCCCATCTTTTTATCCTCGATGGCAACAATACAATACGTGCCTTGCTTCCCCTACTGTCACTGGGAAAGGACACCGCAAGATTGAACCCAAAGCCAAGCACCTCTCCCATTGCAGGAACTATAGATCTAGTAGGCAAAACCAAACCAATAATTCAAAGAGACTTGCAAGGATATTATGAGAACACATAAAAAGTTCAGAGAAGAACCAAATATCTTTCATAGATAACCTTGATCATAAACTCACAATTCATCGGATCTCGACAAACACACCGCAAAAAGAGATTACATCGAATAGATCTCCTCGAAGACCGAGGAGAACTTTGTATTGAGATCCAGAGAGAGAGAAGAAGCCATCTAGATACTAGCTATGGACCCGAAGGTCTGTGGTAAACTACTCACAACTCATGGTGAGGGCGATGATGATGATGATGAAGGCCTCCGTGATGGATCCCCCTCCCGGAATAGGCTCCAAGATGGGATCTCCACGGGAACAGAAGCTACGGCGGTGGAATTAGGGTTTTCTCTCTGCGTATGGAGTTTCTGGGGTATGTAGGTATATATAGGAAGAAGGAGGGCACTGGGGGCCTCACGGGCCATCCTTGAGGCAGGGGGCGCGCCCTGGGAAGGGTGGCGCGCCCCCACTCTCAAGGGCAGCCCTTCTGTCCCCTGACTTGGTCCTGGAGTTTCCCGTGCGTGATTTTCTCCAAAAATATCTCTCGCGAAGGTTTCATTCCATTTGGACTCCGCTTGATATTCCTTTTCTGCAAAACCCTGAAATAGGAAAAAAAAACAGCAATCTGGACTAGGCCTTTGGGTTAGCAGGTTAGTCCCAAAAATGATATAAAAGTGAATGATAAAGCCCATTAAACATCCAAGACTTCATAAATAATAGCATGGAACAATAAAAAATTATAGATACGTTGGAGACGTATCAAGCATCCCCAAGCTTAATTCCTGCTCGTCCTTGAGTAGGTAAATGATAAAGAAAGATTGTTTGATGTGGAATGCTAACCTATATAGTTTTTCAATGTAATTCTCTTAATTGTGGCATGAATGTTCATATCTTAAAGATTCAAGATAAAAGTCTATATTGACATAAGAAATAAGAATACTTCAAGCAATACTAACAAAGCAATCATGTCTTCTCAAAATACTATGGCTAAAGAAAGTTATCCCGACAAAATCATATAGTCTGGCTATGCTCCCTCTTCGTCACACAAAATATTCATATCATGCACAACCCCGATTTCAACCAAGCATTTGTTTTCATACTCTATCTTTTCAAACCTTTCAACTTTCACGCAATACATGAGCGTGAGCCATGGATATAGCACTATGGGTGGAATAGAGGTTGTTGTGGAGAAGACAAAAAGGAGGGAGATAGTCTCACATCGACTAGGCGTATCAACGGGTTATGGAGATGCCCATCAATAGATATCAATGTGAGTGAGTAGGGATTGCCATGCAACGGATGCACTAGAGCTAAATATGAATGAAAGCTCAACAAAAGAAACTAGTGGGTGTGCATCCAACTTGCTTGCTCACGAAGACCTAGGGCATTTGAGGAAGTCCATTGTTGGAATATACAAGCCAAGTTCTATAATGAAAATTCCCACTAGTATATGAAAGTGACTAAGCATGAGACTCTCTACAATGAAGAACATGGTGCTACTTTGAAGCACAAGTGTGGAAAAAGATAGTAGCAATTGTCCCTTCTCTCTTTTCTCTCATTTTTTCGGAGGGGATTTCTCTCTCTTTTTTTATTAGGCCCTCTCTATTTTTTGGGGCCTTTTCTTTTTTTATTGGCCTTTCCTCACATGGGACAATGCTCTAATAATGATGATCATCACACTTTTGTTACAACTCGAAATTACAACTCGATACTACAACAAGTATGACACTACTTGAATGCCTCCAGTGGTGTACCGGCATGAGCAATGAATCAAGAGCGACATATATGAAAAATTATGCATGGTGGCTTTGCCACAACTACGATGTCAACTACATGATCATGAATGGCACTATGACAATATGATGCGTGTCATATAAGTGGAACGGTGGAAAGTTGCATGGCAATATATCTCGGAATGGCTATGGAAATGCCATGATAGGTAGGTATGGTGGCTGTTTTGAGGAACAATATGGTGGCTGTTTTCAGGAAGGATATATAGTGGGTTTATGGTATCGGCGAAAGTTGCGCGGTACAAGAGAGGCTAGCAATGGTGGAAGGGTGAGAGTGCGTATAATCCATGGACTCAACATTAGTCATAAGAACTCATATACTTATTGCAAAAATCTATGAGTCATCAAAACAAAGCAATCAACGCATGCTCCTAGGGGGGAGGTTGGTAGGAGTTAACCATCGCGCGCCCCCGACCTCCACACAAAGGTTGACACTTTACAAATACCTGATGCTCTATCTTCGTCACATAGCGGTTCACCATACATGCATGATACGAGAATCACTAACCTTAACACAAGTACTTCTCAATTTCATAATAACTCCACTAGCATGACTCTAATATCACTATCCTCATGGCTCAAAACAATTATCAAGTATCCAACATCCCATTCTATTCAATGCACTTGATGTGATATTTTTACTACATTGACATTGGATGTTTATCATGTGAAGACTAGTTTCTTTAGCCTAAACACATTACCATGCTGTTCTAATAGAATCTCAAATAGATCTAAGTGAGGCATGAGAGTTCAACAATTTCTACAAAATATTACCACCACCATGCTCTAAAAGATATGAGTGAAGCACTAGAGCAAAAACTATTCAACTCAAAAGATATAAGTGAAGCACATAAAGTGTTCTAATAATTTCTAGGGCATATTTAACTCTATCAAATAGGTGTGTCCAGTAAGGATGATTGTGGCAAACTAACAAGCAAATACTCAAATTATACAAGACGCTCCAAGCAAAACACATATCATGTTGCGAATAAAAATATAGCTCCAAGTATAGTTACCGATGGATGAAGACGAAAGAGGGGATGCCTTCCCGGGGCATCCCCAAGCTTAGGCTTTTGATTATCTTGAATTTACTTGGGGTGCCATGGGCATCCCCAAGCTTAGGCCCTTGCTACTCCTTGTTCCATAGTCCATCAAAGCAATACTCAAAACTTGAAAACTTCACAACACAAAACTTAGACAAAAATTCTCGTGAGCTCCGTTAGTATGAGAAAGCAAACCACTACTCAAAGGTACAGCAATGAATTAATTATTTGTTTATATTGGTGTTAAACCTACTGTACTCCAACTTCACTATGGTTCATATCCTCCAATATTACTCATAGATGCATCGGAATGAGCAAACAACACACGAAAAACGGAATCTGTCAAAGACAGAGCAGTCTGTAGTAATCTGCAGGGTTCGCTGACTTATGGAACTCCAAAAACTTCAAACTAAATTGGTAAATTTTCGAAATTTTTCTACCAATCAGCAGAAAAAATAATCAACTAAAAAGCACACTCCAGTAAAATCCCACGACTACTTTAGCTAGCGCTAACGATTTTGTTTTTCACAGCAAGATCAAATAAACTACGCACAAGACTTCCCAAAGGTTCTACTTGGCACAAACACTAAACAAAACATGAAACCACATCTAATCAGAGGCTAGATGCAATATTTATTCCCTAACAGAAACAAAAACAAAAAACAAAAAATTGGCTTGCCTCCCAACAAGCTCTTTCTTTATAGCCATTAAGATAGGCTTGAGAATTCAATGATGCTCACATGAAAGACAAGGATTGAAGCACAAAGAGAGCATCATAAAACATGTGACAAACACATCTAAGTCTAACATACTTACTATGCATAGGCATTTTATAGGAAAACAAATTACCAACACAAGCAAGATCTAGCATATGCAAGGAAGAAGAAAGAAACAAGATCAATCTCAACATAACGAGAGGTAATTTAGTAACATGAAAATTTCTACAACCATATTTACCTTTCTCATAATAATTGCATGTAGGATCATTATCAAATTCAACAAAATAGCTATCACATAACATATTCTCAACACGATCCGCATGCATGCAAAGTTGACACTCTTCCAAAATAGTGGGATTAACACTAACCAAAGTCATGACCTCTCCAAACTCACTTTTATGAAAAAATTCATAAGATTGATCATACTCCAAATATGTGGGATCTAAAGTTGACACTCTTCCAAACCCACTTTCAATATTATAGCAAACATTATTATCAATCTCATATTCATCATGGGGCTTAAATAAATTTTTAACATCATAAGAAGAATCACCCCAATCATGATCATTGCAACAAATAGTAGTCATAGCAAAACTAGCATCCCCAAGCTTAGGGTTTTGCATATCATTAACACAATTGGCATTAAGATAATTTATAATAACATTACCGCAATCATGCTTTTCATCTAAGGGACTATCAAGTATGGGTGCAATTGCAACGATCTCATGTTTAACATAAGGAACTATAGCAAATTCATCTTCATAAATATTGGCATCATGTCCACAAGAATAACAAGCATCATGTTCATCAATGGATATTTCAATCAAATCATCGGAATCATAATTATCTATAGATTCATGCATATCATTATTTTCCTTCAAAGCAGCGGTCATTCCTTCAGTAAATTCTTTGATATTGGCATTATGAGCATAGTTTTCATAGCAATATTTAAGTATGTCAAAATTTTCAGATTCATAGAGAGTAATATCATATTTTTCAATCAAAGAAGCAACTTCATAAGCACCCTTAAAAGCAACGAATTCTTTAATTCGTTCGATATCATAGTAACTATAAACACCCTTTGTATAAGAAGATAAGATTTCATTATCATTAAACTCACATAGGTAGGGGAGGTGTTTTTCAGGGTTCTTAGAGCAACAAATAAAATCACAGATTTCACAAAGATTCCTAGCATAACACAGCAATCTGTTTATCTGATCCCATAAGAGTATCCCCTTTTCAGACAAATGGTGACGTACAAAATGAGCATGCTCATCTAAAGATTTCCCATCAACTAGGCTAGTTGGGGTTTCAGCACGAGCGCATAAGGATCGAAGATGATCCAAGTAGAACACCTTAAGGTGATCCATAACAATAGATTTTTAGCAAGCAAAGATCCAAGCACATAGAAGGCACATAGCACACAAGCAAACAAGAAGCAAGCGAATGATAAACACACGGCGGAAGAAGGGAAAATAAAACGGCAAGGGTGAAGTGGGGGAGAGGAAAACGTGAGGCAAATAAATGTAATGCGAAGGATAAGGGTTTGTGATAGGTACTTGGTATATGGCTTTTGCGTAAGCCTCCCCGGCAACGATGCCAGAAATTCTTCTTGCTACCTCTTGAGCTTGCGTTGTATTCCCTCGAAGAGGAAAGGGAGATGCAGCACAGTAGCGTAAGTATTTCCCTCAGTTTTTGAGAACCAAGATATCAATCCAGTTGGAGACCACGCGCGAGTCCCTCGCACCTGCACAAACAAATAAGAACTTCGCAGCCAATGCGATAAGGGGTTGTCAATCCCTTTACGGTCACTTACGAGAGTGAGATCTGATAGAGATGATAATTATATTTTTGGTATTTTTGGTTTAATAAAACAGAAAATAAAAGCAAGGAAAGTAAAGTAGATGTAGATTGATATGCCGAGAATAGACCCGGGGGCCATAGTTTTCTCTAGTGGCTTATCTCATGATAGCGATATTCTACGGCGGGTAAACAAATTACTGTCGAGCAATTGATAGAAAAGTGAATAATTATGCGACTATCTAGGCATGATCATTGTATATAGGCATCACGTCCGAGACCAGTAGACCGAAACGATTCTGCATCTACTACTATTACTCCACACGTCGACCACTATCTAGCATGCATCTAGTGTATTGAGTTCATACGAACAGAGTAACGCCTTAAGCAAGATGACATGATGTAGAGGTATAAACTCAAGCAATATGATGAATACCCCATCTTTTTATCCTCGATGGCAATAAGACAATACGTGCCTTGCTGCCCCTATTGTCACTGGGAAAGGACACCACAAGATTGAACCCAAAGCCAAGCGCTTCTCTCATTGCAAGAACTATAGATCTAGTAGGCCAAACCAAACCAATAATTCAAAGAGACTTGAAAGGATATTATGAGCACACATAAAAAGTTCAGAGAAGAACCAAATATCTTTCATAGATAACCTTGATCATAAACTCACAATTCATCGGATCTCGACAAACACACCGCAAAAAGAGATTACATCGAATAGATCTCCTCGAAGACTGAGGAGAACTTTGTATTGAGATCCAGAGAGAGAGAAGAAGCCATCTAGATACTAGCTATGGACCCGAAGGTCTGTGGTAAATTACTCACAACTCATGGTGAGGGCGATGATGATGATGATGAAGGCCTCCGTGATGGATCCCCCTCCCGGAACAGGCTCCAAGATGGGATCTCCACGGGAACAGAAGCTACGGCGGTGGAATTAGGATTTTCTCTCTGTGTATGGAGTTTCTGGGGTACGTAGGTATATATAGGAAGAAGGAGGGCACCGGGGGCCACACGGGCCAGCCTCGAGGCAGGGGGCGTGCCCTGGGAAGGGAGGCGCGCCCCCACCCTCGAGGGCAGCCCTTCTGTCCCCTGACTTGGTCCTGAAGTTTCCCGTGCGTGATTTTCTCCAAAAATAACTCTTGCGAAGGTTTCATTCCGTTTGGACTCCGTTTGATATTCCTTTTATGCAAAACCCTGAAATAGGCAAAAACAACAATCTGGACTGGGCCTTTGGGTTAGTAGGTCAGTCCCAAAAAGATATAAAAGTGAATGATAAAGCCCATTAAACATCCAAGACTTCATAAATAATGGCATATAACAATAAAAAATTATAGATACGTTGGAGACGTAGCAAGGAGCAAAGGCGCGGACGTGCAGAGGGCGTAGTAGGGACATTGTAACACCCCATATGTGATACTTTCCATTTATGGCAATAAAGCATTTATATTATTGATCCTTGTCCTTTCCTTGGGGGTTCTTGTCATTTATGCATTCTTTTGCTTTGCATTGTCATTTTATTTTTCTTATGCATCCATGCATTGCTTCATCATCTCCATGGCATCATGTTCATCATAGCTTCTTTTGCTTGTCTTTGCTTGTGATGTGAGCTCACCTTGATGGTTGTGGTGTGATGGTGGTGTCAAGCCATGCCCATGTTAACCCTAAACCCCCCGTCCTTCTTCTTCACCTCTTCCCCTTCCTCCTTTTTATTGCTTTCTTTAAGTATTTTTGCAAGTGACTTAGCCTCTTCCTATATTGTTCATCTCCTCCCCACTTCTTAGTTTCACCAACTTGAGTCACCATGCAAAGCCTTTCCCCTTTTTAAAGTGATTTGGTTAGGTTCAAAAATGACAGAAGTATGAACCATATTCAAACTTATTTATTTTTTCTACCTCTAACAATGCCCAAAACAATTTTATAAAATAGGGCATAAATCCAGGAGCATGGGGATATTTTATTTGTCTCCTAATTCCTTTTCCTTGAGCCTGTACTTTTTCTTTTATTTTTTGTCTGAGGGAAATGGAAAAAGTAAAGGAATTAAAACAGCAGCAGCCGCAGCAGTGCAGCCCAGCCAACTGGGTCCAGTTCTTCCCCTCGGCCCAGCAACCAGCCCGCGCCAGCAGCCCAGCGCGTCCCTCTCACCCTTTCTCACCCGTGCCCCCACATACCCCGGCTACTTCGCGCCCACGTGGCCAGGCAGACCCCACTTGTCAGCGTCTGCGCCAGTTTGTTCACCCACCTTTTCTTCCTCCTCCCGCGACGCCATGGGGACCGTGATACGTCCAAAACGTATCTATAATTTCTGCTTGCTCCATGCCTTTTTTGTGTGATATTGCTATGATATTTATGCACTTCCATACACTTTTGATCATATTTGGACTAACCTACTAATGGTTGCAAAAGTGCACAATGTTCTTTTTTACACTTTATTGTGTAGGAATTACTTGGAAATTGACAAAAACGCAAAAGGAGTCGTATTGGAGTAGGACTCTGACTTTCCTGAAATCTTTCTGAGAACGTTTTTTAAAGATGGTCACGTTCCGGCCTGAAGACGACGTCAAACGGAAAAAGTCTAGTTGCGAAAGTTGTGGGGAATTTCGAGGCGATGCTTCTGGATATAAAATTCGTCCAAATCGGAGTCCGGACGGCCGAGTAAAGCCCGTTTTACTGAGGCCCAAAATCTAATGACGGGAATCCGAGAGTCTATATAAAGAGAGGAAACCTAGGTCATCAAGGGCCACGAATTTTCCTCCTCCCGAGCCGCCGTCTTGGAGGGGAGGACCAACACCATTGCAGCACCATCCACAAGGAAGAAGGGGGGCCAAGGAGTCGCTGCCCCCTAGGGCCGCCGCCGCCCCGAGGGTCGCCGCCGCCCCCTAGGGCCGCCGCCGCCGCCGCGCCCCCAAGGGCCGCCGCCGCCGCCTCCGTGGCTGCGGCCGGCCGTCTCCTCCTCGCGGGGCTGTACCTCTCCATCAACCTCCTCCTCACCATGTCCATGCGTGAGTAGTCTCCTCCAGGGCTGAGGGCTCGTACGTGTAGCTATGTGGTTATCTCTCTCTCCCATGATGTGATCTTCGTTGTGATCATAGGCTATGTTAATCTAGGGTGATTCCATGATATTTCCCCTTCCTCTATGTATTGGATTGATGTACTCACTTGTCTTTATCTAGTATAATCCCCGAGACCAAGGTGACAGCGGTCTATTGGACATGGATTAGAAAAATATTTTCATGAGTGATTTCCTCTCTTGTGTGTTGATTGAAGATTGAGAGTGTCTTGGTGCTTGTCTTTGACTATCCTTTAGATATGTTGTGGTGATTGTGGGACTCTCTTTGGATGGCCGCAGTGACATTGGGAATTCCTTAGATTGAGAACTACGAACTTTGAGGTGTGCTTTTGTAGCCCTACATAATTCTCGTCCTCTCTTGACCACGAAGGAATGACCTCCGGGTGCGTCTCCATTGCATGTTTTATGGGAAATATCATGTGATTCGATTATGTTAATGTTGTTGGGAGTTGCCACTAGTGAAAGTATGATCCCTAGGCCTTGTTTCCACCATTGCAATACCATTTGTGCTCACGTTTACCACTTGTTTGCTTGCTGCACTTTTTATTACAGATTTATATTACTTTGCTTTGCCACTCCTATCATCCATATTTTACCATCTCTTCGCCGAACTAGTGCACCTATACAACTCCTAGTTGTATTAGGTGTGTTGGGGACACAAGAGACTTCTTGTATCTTAGTTGCAGGGTTGCTTGAGAGAGACCATCTTCAACCTCTACTTCCCTGAGTTCGATAAACCTTAGGTCATCCACTTGAGGGAAATTGCTGCTGTCCTACAAACCTCTGCGCTTGGAGGCCCAACATAGTCTACAAGAGTAGAAGCATGTGTAGACATCAAGCTATTTCTGGCGCCGTTGCCGGGGAGGTGAGTGCTTGAAGGTATATATTTAGATCTTGCAATTAAATCTTTTTGTTTCTTGTTTTTATTTCACTAGTTATGTTTATGGAAAACCGCAATCTTATTTCGTTGCTTGTGGGAAGACGCCCCACACCTGTGGTGGTTGCTCCTCCCCCTACTGAAATTGTGCCCTATAAAATACCAGCTGGTATTATCGATTATGTTTTGGCTAATCGTTATGCAGGAGACAGACATCCCGGTGAACACTTGCTATATCTGTCACAATTATGTTCATTATTTAAGCTTGCAGGTGTATCAAGGGAGTTTGTCATGAGGAAATTGTTCGCCGTATCACTTATAGATAAAGCTTCAGATTGGTATAAGCTTCTCGATAACCCGCACTTGCTTGATTGGCAAGAGCTTATGTCTCTCTTTTATACTAAGTTTTATCCTCTTCATGAAATTCATCGAGACAGGAACTATATCTATAACTTTAGGTCTCGTGATGGAGAAAGCATTGCTCAAGCTTGGGGGAGACTGAAAACGTTAATGCTAAAAAGTCCTAACCATCGGCTCCCCAAAGATGCTTATGTGGAGAGTAAGAGTACCTTTTTGCATGTGGATCATGGTAACAATGCTTTATGTGATGCTTATATTGTTGAGTTTATTCGTGATCCCACTGAAAATTATTATGAGAAGGGAACATATGCTTATAGATATTTCAATAATATTAAGTTCCCTCTCTTTATGTTGAAGGTTTTGAAGCTGCACTTGTTTTGTCTTCCTATGCTTATTGCTTTGTGCTTCAATGAATTATTCCATTGCAATATTCCTATGCATAGGAAGCATGTCAGGCTTAAATGTATTTGGTATTTGCTTCTTGATGCTCTCTTTTGTTCTTCAACTCTTATTCCTACGAGAGCATCATTAAAGTCTTAAGCCTATCTTTATGGCTATAAAGAAAGAGCTCTAGGGAGACAACCCTTGTTATCTTTGCTTGCAGTTTTAGTGGTCTTGATGTTTGTTACTACTGTAGCAACATCAGTAGTAACCAACATCATTGTATCTTTATTTTTCAGCTTTGTGCCAAGTTTAGCCTCTGATTGCAAGAAAGTTCAAAAGTTGTGACGTGTTGTCCAGGAAATAGATTCTGTCCTTGGACAGAAAAATTCTTATAAAATCACAAGATCATCTTTTTGGTCTGATTTTTTTTGACAGCGTGCTCTATACAATTGGCTTTCGGACGTCTGTTCTGAGTTTTTTGATTTGAGTTGTAGAAGTGCCCCGAAAAAATCATTTACTACCTGCTGGTCTGTTTTTCACAGATTCTGTCCTGTTTTGCCTTTCCTTCATTTTGCAAACCTTGAGCTTGCTTTTTCTTTGCAAAAACCTTTTGGCAATCTTGAGAAATAGTAGACCTTCAAGAATATCCTTATTTCCAGCAAGGAAAAATTATTTTATTATGGGTACTAACCTCGCTAATCAGATTATGATGAGTTATGTATGAAGGGAGTTTTCAAGTGTGCGAGGGAAGATGATAAAAAGATTCAGGAGTGTCAAACGCTCAAGCTTGGGGATGACCCCGTGCACCCCCGAGAAATATTCAAGAAGACTCAAGCGTCTAAGCTTGGGGATGCCCCCGTGCATCCCCTTCTCCATCAACAATTATCAGTTCATCTTTCGTTCCACTATATTTTTATCACTTCATGTGTTATGTGCTATGCTTGGAGCGTCTTGCTTTTAGTTTCCTTTTTAGTTTTCTTTAGCTTTGCTTGCTGTTCATAACGAGTTGGAACTCAGCTTTCTTTGTGTGGGAGAGAAACACGCTTCACTTCAACCTAGAACACAACATAGAATTTTCATGTCTATCTTTGCTGTGTGTGTTCTTTGTCTTTCAATAGCTACTATCATGTTCAGCTCTTAGTTTTCATGCTTTACTTTTTAAAAAAGCTTTGTTTTAGTTGGTCGCTGGAACTCTCTTTAGTTATCATGCTTATCTTATTAAGAGAGTTGGCTTCTGTTGCACTGGTCGATATGTCTATGATAAAAATGCTATGTGCATAATGATGCTTAGAGTTCATGTTTTCTTATGGTTAGTCTCAAATAGCTGGGGGGTTCTCAATGTGTTAATGGAGTACCAACATGATTTGTTTGCCTATGATGTGGTATGGTTTAGTGATATCTTCCTCCAGGAATTTATTTTGATTGACTTGGCGTATGCTCACGCATATTTAAGACTGTAAAGAAAGTCCATCAAGCCTTGATGATCTTTAATTTCTGAATAGCGATATAACTTCCATGCCCGATTCAATGTTGCTTTGTCGCTCTGCATGATTATGACCGTCATTGCTCTCTTAGTTGGTCGCTCCCAGTCTTTTGCTAACCTTCGCCTGTACTAAGCGGACTGACTGCTTGTGCATCCAAAATCCTTTAAACAAGTTATGCCATATGAGTCCATCATACCTTCCTATACATGGTATTTACCTGCCATTCCTAACGAAGACTTTCATGTACCATCTCGAAATTATTCAAAAAAGCATTTCTCTTTTGTGCCTCTGTTTTAGCTCATGAGGAAGTAGTATTTAATTTATGATCTTTTTAAGTTGGACAAGCTTCACCCCGGGGTTGCATGTCTAATGTGCAAACCCATAATACGACAAGGAACTGGCATAGAGTGCGCCCGGCTCATTAAAAAAATTATACAACAAACAAACCCTCCTTCACGCTTTGTTCATGAGAAATCAGAAAACTTTGGCAGTGATAAATAAAGGAGATTAAGAGGATGTGATCGTCCTTATGCGGGAGCCGTTCCTCGAAACTTGTCCAGCTCGAGAAGTAATTGAGTTATCTGCTAGCATTCGTTGACGAAATATGCATATTCTAAAAAAATAATTATTACCTCTGTTTTTAAAACCAAGAGCTCTGGTACATGTTTAGTTTTTGTTTCCAACCACGGGTTTTCAACCTTGCCATCAAAAGCCACGGTTCGAGAGTCTCCACCTTCTTTAAAGCACCAACTATTGAGAGCATGATTGTCATTCTGAGTGTAATGTGCATTGTCCCAAAGTACCATTGTCTTTTGCATGATTATGATATCGTTTATTCTGAAATCATTGTATCTAGTCGTCGCTTAAACCTTGGAGGTGCCCCTGCATTTATGTTTTGCTTCACTAAAGGGGGCAAGCGAGATATCATTTTATCATGTTTGCACACCATGCTCATTACAAATCTATTGAGTATCTCAGTTTCATATTGTAAAACTTTCAGTTCTTTGTGATTTTCTCATGAGTCAACTTAATTACTATAGATTCATTATCTCAGTAAGCACTTGTCATGTGACTGTGAAAAGTTCTTATATGGTTAATAGCATGTCACCACAGAAATTATGCTTGTTATCATTTACCTACTCGAGGACGAGCAGGAATTAAGCTTGGGGATGTTGATACGTCTAAAACGTATCTATAATTTCTGCTTGCTCCATGTCTTTTGTGTGTGATATTGCTATGATATTTATACACTTCCATACACTTTTGATCATATTTAGACTAACCTATTAATGGTTGCAAAAGTGCACAATGTTCTTGTTTTACACTTTATTGTGTAGGAATTACTTGGAAATTGACAAAAACGCAAAAGGAGTCGTATTGGAGTAGGACTCTGACTTTCCTGAAATCTGTCTGAAAACGTTTTTTAAAGATGGTCAAGTTCCGGCCCGGAGACGACGTCAAACGGAAAAAGTCTAGTTGCGAAAGTTGTGGGGAATTTCGAGGCGATGCTTCTGGATATAAAATTCGTCCAAATCGGAGTCCGGACGGCCGAGTAAAGCCCGTTTTACTGAGGCCCAAAATCTGATGACGGGAATCCGAGAGTCTATATAAAGAGAGGAAACCTAGGTCACCAAGGGCCACGAATTTTCCTCCTCCCGAGCCGCCGTCTTGGAGGGGAGGACCAACACCATTGCAGCACCATCCACAAGGAAGAAGGGGGGCCAAGGAGCCGCTGCCCCCTAGGGCCGTCGCCGCCCCGAGGGTTGCCGCCGCCCCCTAGGGCCGCCGCCGCCGCCGCGCCCCCAAGGGCCGCCGCCGCCGCCTCCGTGGCTGCGTTCGGCCGTCTCCTCCTCGCGGGGCTGTACCTCTCCATCAACACCATCATCAACCTCCTCCTCACCATGTCCATGCATGAGTAGTCTCCTCCGGGGCTGAGGGCTCGTACGTGTAGCTATGTGGTTATCTCTCTCTCCCATGATGTGATCTTCATTGTGATCATAGGCTATGTTAATCTAGGGTGATTCCATGATATTTCCCCTTCCTCTATGTATTGGATTGATGTACTCACTTGTCTTTATCTAGTATAATCCCCGAGACCAAGGTGACAGCGGTCTATTGGACATGGATTAGAAAAATATTTTCATGAGTGATTTCCTTTCTTGTGTGTTGATTGAAGATTGAGAGTCTCTTGGTGCTTGTCTTTGTATATCCTTTAGATATGTTGTGGTGATTGTGGGACTCTCTTTGGATGGCCGCGGTGACATTGGGAAATCCTTAGATTGAGAACTACGAACTTTGAGGTGTGCTTTTGTAGCCCTACATAATTCTCGTCCTCTCTTGACCACGAAGGAATGACCTCCGGGTGCGTCTCCATTGCATGTTTTATGGGAAATATCATGTGATTCGATTATGTTAATGTTGTTGGGAGTTGCCACTAGTGAATGTATGATCCCTAGGCCTTGTTTCCACCATTGCAATACCATTTGTGCTCACGTTTACCACTTGTTTGCTTGCTGCACTTTTTATTACAGATTTATATTACTTTGCTTTGCCACTCCTATCATCCATATTTTACCATCTCTTCGCCGAACTAGTGCACCGATACAACTCCTAGTTGTATTAGGTGTGTTGGGGACACAAAAGACTTCTTGTATCTTAGTTGCAGGGTTGCTTGAGAGAGACCATCTTCAACCTCTACTTCCCTGAGTTCGATAAACCTTAGGTCATCCACTTGAGGGAAATTGTTGTTGTCCTACAAACCTCTGCGCTTGGAGGCCCAACATAGTCTACAAGAGTAGAAGCATGTGTAGACATCAGACCGCGAGCCCGATGCCGTCGTCACACCGTCGTCAGCCTGCAAGATAGTAGGCTTGGATGGCTTGGATGGTAGTCGGCGCAGGTTTGTTATGTGACCTGGCAAGCTCTCCGGTTCAAGTCAGCCTGCAAGAAAAGCAAACGTGTGAGAAGGACAGATCATTCAAAGTTTCAAGCACATAACAGGTTATGTACTTGACACTTGGGGGCTAATGTACAATTGAAGTAAGAAAAGCAAAAAAAAATCAGACAAGTCCCAAGCACATAAACAGGTTATACCCTTGGCACTTGGGGGCTAATGTAACTTCATTCTCAGACATAATTGAAGTCTCGGTTCACCTACAGTAAAGCCAAACCGGCACTTGGGGGCTACTATGGTCTAAAGGTATGATTGCAAAGTACAAAGCAAAAACAGAAAGCAAAAGGAAAGAAAGTCACCTCATATTTGTCTTTCATCATGTTAACTAAGCTGACTTCATAGTCACGGCTGGTGAAGAGCCAGTTCAGATATCCAGAATGAAGTTCCTGGGCACTCAGCTGAGCATAGCTTGACAAGTATGTGCTCCACTTGCCTTTATCTTGTTGAAATTTTTCTTCCTTGGCGGTATGCTTGGCCAAGGCAACATGCTCGGTGGGAGCAGTGAAGCCTAACCCGGTTATCTCAACATCTGTTGTCGAGGCAGCAGTCGGCTGGAGAGGATCAGCAGTGTGCACCGGGCTAACAGGAGCCGGGCTAGCCCGAGGAGGACTAACCCAGACAGGGCTTGCCGGTTCAGTCATGTTTTCCATATCATCACCTCCTAGCGCAGCAACATCGTCATGGTCCATGGGAGCGGGATCATCAAGATGAATTTCAACGTTGTCCTCTGGAGGGATGGCCGCCTCAGGGTCTTCAGCCAGTTCAGCGGTAGTGGTCTCAGCAGCCGGTTTATTTGCCTTTGCCTTTTTACTAGGCCTCGGCATTCTGATAAAGGTCAAAAGCACAATGAGAATCACAAAGTTGAAAACCGGAAAATAAACCAGACGTTTGAAAGAAGGACTTACCCAGGGACGGTCTTGAGCACTGGGACCTGCGTAGCGGTCAACTCGCCGGAAGAAGATAGAGGAGCCTCCTGATAGTTGGGATCAGACGGTTTAAGTGGTTTATGTATAAGGCCTGCTTTTGGATGAAGAAGGGTTGGAGTGAGCAAAACCTCTGAGCGGCGTCTGCGAGCCGGTGTAAGGGGTATTCCGGACGACTCAACCACATGGCCGCTATGGCGCGTGGTCCGGCGAGCTTCGTGCTGCTGTTTCTTCAAAAGAAAGTTGGGATCCAATTGAGCATAAGGATGAGAAAATGGATATTTCCGGGATACCCGGCGGATCTTGGGTGGCAATGGTTCTGAATCAGATGAGAGAGAAATTACCTCAACTCCCCCCGCTTTACTTCCTTCCGCCAGATCCTGCGACAAGGCATTGTTAACATAAATTCACACAAAGGGAGATCAAAAGGCATAAGGGTTAGTTAGTACCTCAGAATCCGGATCATCCTCTTCGGGGTTTGAACCGGAAGCAGCAACAACTTTCTTCTTCTTCACAGCATAGGTCTTCTTGCGTGATTGCTTGGCCGGTTTATCCTGAGATTTCCTCTTCCAGAAAGGATCGTTGTCCTGTGCAAAGGAATAATAACAAATTGAAGACAGTTGATATGAACGGATTAAGATGAAAAGAAAGGGTCGGAAGAGCTTTACCGATGGCACTTTTTGGGTTAACCAGAATGGAGCTAAACCGGTCTGGCTGCAATCCTCTAGAGGAATGTTCAGCATTTTCTTCGCAGACTCAGTAACTTCATTGAGGAAGTACTATTTTGGTGTGGCATTGAGGATCTTCCGGTTTGCCAGTATACATGCACATCAGACTTGAGCGCCGGCTTAGTGGAAGGATGCTCCAAGAAAGCCAGCAGCGAACGAAGTCGACGCCGGTTAAACCGTTCGCCATGAAGGCTCTGAGCTTGGAAAGTTGAGGGGCGAATCGAGCCCGGTCTTGGGCGCTTAGACGATGTGGTAAAGGATGGGTTGTTGCTAGGCGATAGGCGCGGTAACCCGGCAGCGGATTCTCTCCTTCAAGTGAAGTATCCTTGAAATAGAACCAAGTCTGGTTCCATTCTTTGGGGTGGCTGTGAAGAGCGGCGTGGGGAAAGCTCACATCCTTTCTTTTCTGGATGCTGACACCACCCAGCTCCTGATGAGGCCCATTGGTAAACTCCATCCGCCGGTTCAGATGGAAGAAGTCCCGGAACAGATCCACTGATGGTTCTTCTTGAAGATATGCCTCCGAGAAAACTTGAAAGTTACAGATGTTTGATACAGAATTCGGGCCTACATCTTGTGGGTGGAGTTGAAAAGCGGCTAACACATCCCGGAAGAATTTTGAACCGGGAGGACTGAAACCCCGAGCCAGATGATCATAAAAAACAATGATTTCTCCCTCCTTAGGTTCAGGAGGGTGATGGCTTCTCGCCCCTCGTTGGTTACCCCAAGTGGAAGGTTTGAGATGCAGTGTAGCGGTAGTTTTCCCTTGGCAAAGATACCAATGATCGAATTCCCCTGAGACTCCAAGGTTCAACAAGAAGGTGTCAAACGCTAGCGGCGCAACTAGCGATCAACCGGACCTGCACACAGATACAAATAACTTTGCTCCCAACGAGTACAGAGAGGTTGTCAATCCCTCCGGCCTTGTCGTTTACAAAGGATCAAACGCAAGAGATAATAGTGATAGGTATTACTGCAACTAGTAAGTAAAAACTGAAAGTAAATAGCGGATGTGATCAGTGATGGTAATATGGACCGGGGTCCCATGATGTTCACTAGTGATGTCTCTCTCCCAAAAGACGATAAAACAGCTATGTGAGGTAAACGAATTACAGCTGGGCAATTGACAGGATTATGTGCGCAAACCAATGCTAACTATGCTGCAAGAAAGGTTGAGGCTCAAAAGCATGGGCGGTACGCCAAGGTAAGTAGACCGAAATCCATCTGCATCTACTACTAATCATGCACCTTGAGATATCTATCCAGAACATCTCGCTGGTATTAAGTTGCGAGTCCCACCCATAGTGTAAACTCAAAGCAACAGACAACTGCATTAAAAGAACTTTGCGTAAAGTAAACAATCCTTGCACCCGCAAGTACAAGCACCGTTGTTTTCCCCCTTGTGGCAACAGCACATCCCCTAGACTCATGTTTCTGTCACTCAAGCTAGTCATCGAGGGGCATGAACCCACAATCAAGCATAACATTCCCTCTTGGAGTTACTACCTACTACTTGGCCAAAGCAATAAACAGCAACGGAGAACATGCAAGAAATACTCAAGAACATAAATATAAAAGAGGTAAATCAAATATATTACTCACACACAATCTGAACATAATCTCATAATCCATCGGATCCTAGCAAACTCATCATAGCAACAGCATAAGGATTACATATGTGCCTCGATCATGTAGGGCAGCTCACGAGGTCTAATTAGTGAAGGACAAAGAGGGGAGGAGAACATCACATAGCTACTGGTCATGGACCCATGGTCCAAGGGAGACTACTCACAACTCATCCGGGAGGCGTCCATGGTGGTGGAGAGGCTCCCGGTGGTGATCCTCCCCTCCGGCAGGGTGCCGGGAAGAGTTCTCCTGGTGCTCCCGATCTTGGAAGCGCGGCGGCGCCGGAACAGAGATGAGATCGCGAAAAAGGGTTCCGTCCTCGAGGGTTTCGGGACGCGGTGTAAATATATGCCAAAGGGGGGCATCAGCGGAGACCTGGTGGGCCCAGGCGCCCCCCCGGCGCGGCCAGGAGGGGGGCCGCGCCCCCAGGGCGCCTGGAGCCCTGGTGGCCCCCCTCCGGCCCTACTTTGGCGCAAGGAAGCTTCCGGAACGCTGATTTTTTATATATTTTTCCCGGAATTTTTCTGGCAGTTTACGTAATGGGAAAACCTGAAATACAAAAACAGGAGAAAACAGAAACTGGCACTGGGGGTGCACTGAGTTAATAGGTTAGTCCAAATATGATCAAAAGTGTATGGAAGTGTATTAATATCATAGCAATATCACACAAAAGAGGCATGGAGCAAGCAGAAATTATAGATACGTTTTGGACGTATCAGAGGGCACTCCTTTCCAGGGGCCCGCTAGTGCAGAACTTCCTTAGGGCCCAGAACACCAATTGAGGCCGCTTCAACTAAATCGTTTTCTGTGATCTGGGAAGGAACCCAATTGCAAGCAACAAATTGTTTGGCCATCGTTTCTGATGAGGGAATGCTGAAAAATACAAGGCAAGGCCCGGTTTACCAACTACTAGATATAAAACGGTGTATTCTATGAAGTTATGGAGTTAATTGGCGGTTTAAGCAAGGGGCTAATGGTATCTACTAATCCGGAAGCTGATATGAGTGAGACAGCTACCGGTTCACAATGATAGATGGAGAAAGTTAAACCGTCAATTGTGGAATACGGGTTTAAATCTAAACCCGACAAGACAAGCATATGACGCGCAGGGTATGGCTAAACCGACAATATAAGAGAGTCGCAGATCTAGAAGTGTGAGAAACAGTTTTCACACGAAGCTAAGGTAAACATGGATCTAAGATGCAAGGGAAAGACAAAATAATAAAAGTTATGTTCAGCGAAGGCTGCGGGAGTTCTCTACAGGTTCAATCTAAACTATCAGTGCTCGAGAAGCTAAAGTATAATGGTGGAGCGGAAGCGCACGGGTAAGGATCAAGCCTAACGAGTCTATATCTACAGTTAAGGTCAATCTACAGCGATGAACTACAAGAGGGTTCATGGCGAGCTACAGAAGGAAACCTAAAAGTGAGATCTATGGGGAGAAGATAGCGTACCCGAGGAAACAGAGGACGGCGGCGAGTTATCTGGTCGCGTTCAGGTTGATGCAGCGGCCGAACTTGCTGGCGACGACGAGCTCGACGAACGGCAGCGGAAGCTCGGGCGCTGGAGACGGAGGAAGAAGAAGCAGAAGGGGAAAAGAGATTGGCCTCAGCGGTATTTATAGGCCGAGGAGATAAAAATGGTAAGCGCGGGAATCGAGGAGGCAAGAGATCGAATAAAGATTGGGTTGTCGCCTCGATCTTCGATGCGGCAATAAAGAAAGGTAACAAACAGATGCGGGCATTAAATGTAGATATGATGTCACGACGGATTAACACGATTTCAGGAGATGACGTCATGGCCGGTTTATGGAGCAAACAAGTTGCAGAAAGGAAATTCGTACAAGACTTGGAAGACTGACATGAACAAGTTCAAATCAATCTGGGGCCTAATGTCAGGGATATTACTAGCAGGTATAAACCGGCCAGGAGGGTCCGGATTACAGTGACAAGGTTGTAGTATTACAAGACCAGTAGAACATATAGCGAATAGGTCATAGCCCATAGAGGTTTAAGGCCCATGGTCTGTAAACCGTCATACCGTGTAACTTGGGATGTAAGATAGAAAGTGTAGAGACCGGGGCGGACACGTTTATGAGCCGGTCTTGCGACTCTGTAAACCGGACTGGGCGTCGCCTCCTATATAAAGGGACGACCCGGCGATGGTTCAAGGACAAGAAACAACAGCTCGAGACACAGGCAAGCGGATTCGCTCCCAGGTCATCGACGCCCAAGCAATACCACACCAAACTAGACGTAGGCTTTTACCTTCATCGAAGGGGCCGAACTAGTATAAAACTCCCTGTGTCCTTTCGTCCGCTTTAACCCCTTCAACCTAACCCGAGCGATGGCCTCACACCTAAGTCCGTTAATCCGGACATCTGCCGTGCTAAATCCACGACACCAACCTTGCCGGACTTCTTCCTCGACGTCGACTACGTCATCTACGTCCACTACACAGAGCCGATTGCCTCGCCTGTGACTTCATCTTCCTATTCTTCAACTCTGGCAGCCGCAGGTGTTTGATCCTCACCGTCGTTGACTCCGTCCACCTCCTGGCCATCCTAACACCTCGCCGTGTTCGTGGTGAGCATCCACACCTCCCCGTGCACTTTTTCCCTTCCTTCGCGCCGTCTAGCTCGTAGTTCTTCATGCTCCCGAGCGCGTCACTGTCAGGACTCGTCTCCGGTGAGTATTCCGACCACCGTAGTCCTTCCTCTGTTGCCCGTCAGGTTCGTCTTGTATCGTAGATGGTGCTAGCGCTGTCGCCGCTCCGTTTAGGCCTCTACTTCATCTCGTCGAGGTCCGCCGCTGCCGCTCTGTTTGTTGCTCGCTGCCGTCGTTGTAGTTGATGCTAGGTGCTGCTAGTGCGTGTCGTGGATGCAGAGTTCCCCCAGGAACAGACCGCACCCCTCCGCCGCCAGATTAGGCCGCCGGAGCAGCTCCGACGAGCAGCTCCGATGTGCCCTGTTTCCCCTTGCTGTCTGCTTCTTCAGTTAGCACTTAAGGCACAACACCTATATTCTGTCAGCAACACTCGCCTAGCCCAGTGGCTTGCCTCTTCGTCAGTTAACCTTGAGGTTGCGGGTTTGATCCCGCCAGGGGCAGTGGAATTCCCCCTTTTTTGGCAAATTCTGAGACGCTGACAGGGCGGCCCCACCCGTCGGCCTCTCTGCCCTGTTCCACCCGCACGCGCACCCACCGCTGCCACCTCAGCGCCTCTGGCCCCACGGGTCAGTGGCTGTGGCTAGTTCAGCCTGGGTCAGTTTGACCTTTTTCGTTTGTTTTTCTTTTCTGTTTTTCTTTTTCTTTCTCTTTTTCTTTTTCTGCATTAACTTTGCATATTTAATATGTTTTAAATATGCATCTGTTGAAAATAAGTTATATATGAATACTGCTTAGTTTTTCATGTAGAATATTAATATGTTGTTTGTTGCCATGTTTAAAACATTTAAAATGCTGTTTGAATTAATTTGTGTTTAAAATATGCTTAAACTTGTAAAAATCATAATTAAATATCTACACCTCCAAATTTAACAAACTTTATATGCATTTGGGGTGGAAAAAATGTGTAGATTAATGTGATGCTGTTATTTTACATGTTTAACAACTTCAAAAGATGAGTTTCTCAGTTCTGTCCCAAATGCATTTAAATGGATATGGGAGTTTCTGGGAATTGTTGTTTGTTCTTTCCGGCCCATTTAAAATGCTAGCATGTTGCTGTTAGTCCTAGGTGCACCCCTTGCCATGTTAATCCACTTTTAAAACTTGTTGGGTGCTTGTTTAAATAATCTACATAACCACTTGTGGACATGTTGGACTTGTTTCCTTTTGCTTGTGTTCCTTCATGTGTGTGACCCTATTATTGCCATGATGCTTGTGCACTCTTTGTGTCCCTAGGAGTTGCATCATATCTTATCCATGTCCATATGCATCATATTCATGCATCATGTGGTTGAGCATTGCATGATGATTGAATGTGTTCCGGTGTTGCTTGTTGTTTGGTTAGAGCCCGGTGATGATTCGGAGTGCGAGGTTCCTTACGAGGCTGAGTTTGAGGAGCAAGGTTACAATCCCTCCGTGGAATCAACAGGTAAGATGACCATTCCCAGATAACACTTCTATCTTTGCCTGTGCTAGATGTCTCGCTCTTTAGATATTGCCTCGATGCCTATTCCTGTTTGTCAGCCCTCCTATTGTTGCCACGAAACACTCTAACCACCCCCTAGCAAACCGTTGTTTGGCTAAGTACGCATCGCTCAGCCCCTCTTATAGCGTTGTTAGTTGCAGGTGAAGTTTTGAAGATTTACCCCGTGATGAAGTTGTCGTTGGGTTAACACAATATATAATACATGTTAAACTATTCACCTATATATTGGTAATGGGTGGAAGGCTAAGCCTTTCTGCTTAGTGTTTTGTTCCACTCATGCCACCCTAGGAACCGATAAACCGGTGTTATGTTCCCTGATTTTGCGTTCCTATCACAGTTGGGTTTTATGGGCCCCCTTGATAATTCGCTCTGTTTAAAGCTTTTCCAGCAAGGCCCAACATTGGTTTTACATTTGCCTAATAACTAAAATTTGCATAGGGCGTTGCAAACTCGAGTTCTTAATTAACAACCCAGGCCAGTGTTCCTCATGAGTGTTGGTCCAAGTCTGCAGGGCCACCTTGGGGAAACCTGAGGGTTGGTAAAAACCTGTAGCATTGCCCATCCGGTCCTGGCCTGAGACGAGATACATGCGGCTACTATCAGGGTGTCGACACGCCGGGAGGTCTTGCTGGATTAGTTTTACCTTTGTCGGAATATCTTGAGCATGGGATTCCGGGAATACTCGGGTCTTCCCACTTTGGAGTTGCGACTCCGCAGATCGTGAGCTTGTGATGGGATAAGTTGGGACACCCCTGCATGGTTTTGATCTTTCAAAAGCCGTGCCCGCGGTTATATCGCAGATGGGAATTTGTTAATATCCGGTTGTAGATAACTTGACACCTTATTCATGAATACACTACCTACGTGAGTAACCGTGATGGTCTCTTTCCGAAGGGCTTCGGGAAGTGAACATGATGGGGTTATGTTTCATCGTGAGTAGATAGGATCACTTCTTGATCAACTTGGCAATCGTAGGCACTTGTTCTCTTCTAGCTCTAAACTCGTAAGCTAGTGCTTAGTGCTTGCTGCAACCCTTGTTTATAGCCTTTCCACACCTAAGGATTTGGTAGTTTTGATACCCGGGAACGGGATTGCTGAGTCCTATGTGGCTCACAGATTCAACACACACCAGATGCAGTTACCGTTGAGAACTATGCAGGAGATGGTACAGAACTTCAAATGGGAGTTCGATGAAGAGCGTGGACGTTACTATGTGTCTTATCCCGACAATCAGTAGTGGTTTTTACTAGGAGGATCCGGGCTTGTGCTATTTATGGTATCTTTCTCGTTTGGATTTCGTCTATAGTCGGACCCTGATGTTACTTGGATGATGTATGCTACTGTATTCATTGTATGATGTGGCGAGTGTAAGCCAACTATCATTTTACACTTTCATCCCTGAATTTTACATGAGATGTGCAAAGATACCATACTTGAGATCATTCTAGTATGTGTTTATGTCCTTAAGTCGTGCCTCGACACGTGGGGGACATAGCCGCATACTGGGCATTACAGACGTCAAACGTCTCATAAAGGACATGTTTAAACCTTTCCTCTGTAAAATATCATTCTTAAAAGTATTTGTAACAATTTCTTTTGTAGTTCAGATTATACGGATAGACATCACGAGATCACCGGACATACATACTATGCTTTACAGTCCAATTGTAGTTATTTATGTTGCATACTAATATCCGCTCTTTGATGCCAATACATACTAGTTCGATACATGTTTAGATGCGTCCTGCTAATAGACCAGGGGCTTGACTATAAAACTCGCCCAAGCATCACTCTCGCACTATCCCATGTGCTCAATGTCTAGGACATTGCATGATATGAATCGGTTCCGAATTATGTTTTGGGTCAATAGTTGGGTTGCCTGGCTCTTGTGTTTCCCTCTTAGGTTTTGTCTGTTCGGCTAGGAGGGTAAAGGGAGAACCACTGTGATTGTACTTCTAGCTTGTCTGGTTAAGTAAATCAGTGGAGAAAGCCGAAACTGTCTGTCATAATAAGCGAGAACTGGTCGGCGATCCGATGACAAGTGTTACACTAAAAATCAATGGAGTTTACGCCGTGTTATACGAAGGGTTTCTATTCACACAAACCAAGTGATAATGTCTCTACTCCGGCTCGTCTGAACATCACAAAACACTGGGGGCTAGTCACTAGCCCCCACACTCAAACTCCTATGGCTAAGTGAAAGCAATAAAGTCGCATAGTCTGATTGCCTCATTTAGCTTACACACTACCGCCTCTGGGCACCGAGACATTAGCTAAGGGTCACAGTGTTGATGTAGGAACACCGATTGTAGCATATACAAGGGGGCTAAAGCCGACGACTGGTAACTTTCATATTAAAACGGCCTCGCAGGAGTCAAAACAATAAAACAAAGCATGATGTACCATGCAACAAACTTGCATTTTAAAGAACAAAAAATTCACTGTTATCGGTTACACGATAGCATGATCATTCATAAATTACATCATTTGGACACTAGGCCTCTATTGCCCGAGCCCCTTCCGCTACAATGGGAAATTACCGCTCGGGGCGCCTATGCTCCTTCTCGGGAGGTGGAGGTCCGGTGGCCATCTTGGCTGGCCTGATCTTTGTACAGTGCACCATGGTCTTCACAAATGCTACCCAAGCTCCCTCAATGCATACAGAGCGCTTCAAGGCATCAATCTGGAGTGCGACATCACATAGCTTCTGCAAATAAGCCAAAGTAGCTGCTCGGTAGTGGCTCTAAAGGCCATAGCTTAACGCTGAGGTCCTTCGTGGTCGGCTCCTCCGTCCGATGCCACTCCATCAGCTGCTTCATTTGGTTGTGGAGGAGGGGAGGGTTCTCGGGCACCTGGAATTGTGCCCAAAACAACCTATGATCGGCATCGTCCTCCTGGGACACATAGTGCCTTGCCGCATCTGTCGCACTCCTCAGAAGATCCGTGAAAGTGCCTGGGGAATGCCATACTCACGTGAGCAAAGTGAACATATTGCCACCAAAGACAATTTGTAGTAAGTATGGCTTACCATCGGCAATAACCCTGACTTGGCGGAGTTCTTCTAGGGCACCCCACGCTTCCGTCTTCGCCTCCTGGATCACCGTGTTCATCGAGGATTGCTTGGTGGCGTGAGCCTTATTCTTCTGCTCAAGGTCCTCACATTTAGTGACGGCGTTCTTGAGATCTTGCTGCACCTTAGCCATTCTGGTCTCGTGCTTCTCACTAACGGTCTTCACCGTCGCTATGTTGGTGGCCGATTTTTTGGCCGTCACTTTCTGCTCTACGACCTCCTGCTTTGCCTTCTGGAGCTCGGCCTTCAGGCTCTCGACCTCCGCGGTGACAGCTGCAGTTATAGTAAAGTGCTCCTTGTTGAGGGACAATCCCAAAATAAGGTAAAGTGCAGTATTGAAAAAGTCTCGTACGAACTAACCTTGTGCTTCATCAAACCGCTTGATGAGAAGGTTGAGCCCCCTCATCGGAGCTCTTGAGCTTCCGACACACTTTGTCCAGCTCCACAGCAGTAGCAACTGCCACCGAGGACGAAGCCTACACAATAACTTATGCATGTCAGATTATTGAGTTATCGATTTTAGATCCTCTACCAGGATTCCTTAACCCTGCCAGAGTCTCGGGGGCTACGATTCACCTTTTTATTGGCATAGTTGTTTCTGCACTATTCGACCCCTACATGAGTTTCTCAAACTCACCTAGGGATCGTGGGCTGCTATAAATGAGGATGGCACAATTTTATAAAGTATCTTGTAAAAGGGTATTACATGATTTACCTGGAAGCCTGTCAAGAGGCCTCCAAAGGCCTCCTTCAATCCATTGTCAACGGATCGGGTATTTCGTAGAACCACGCCCATCGGGGCGCCGTGTTCCCCAAGAATGTAGGAGGTATTCAATGCCTCATCCATCGCGTCTGGCCACCCAGTTGCGAACCGCTCTACTACGGGTGGCGTTGTTGGAGGGACCTTGGCTCCCCCTTCGGTGGAGGCTGAACAGACGCCTCCGGGTGCCTGGATGGCTCCGAGATAGTATTCGGAGAGAGCTCGGATTGACTGTGCTCTCCATCCTTTCTCGCCTAGATGTTCCCTCTCACAGTCTTCGGCGACCGAGGTATTAACGTCAGCCACGATGGTGTCGCCTCCCCGGCCCCCGGTGTTTGAACCGGGAGGGGTTTTCTTGGACAACACCTCCTCGGTCTCCTCAACGACCGGAGAAGGTGTGGTGCGTGACCCAGTCCTTCTCTTTTCTAGCTCGCCCGATGGGGAACCCCCCTCCGAAACTCGGTCGGTGGGGAGGTCACATAGCAGGCTATGAGATCAATAGCGGGCGTATAATTATTGCTGGACTTGATTCAATTAAAAATACATGGGTATATCCTTAAAAATGTACCTTTCGGCTGGAGGCTTGTCTTGAGGCCTCCTTTGAGGAACCTCCTCAGAAGCCTCGAACTCTTCGCCGGAGTTTGAGCTCTCACCAGACATGGCCACCTTGGCCCTGCATTGCATGTTCGGGGCAGGAGGGGGATGGTGCTCGCCAGCATCTTCGGACGCCGTTCTCTTTCTTGTTCAGGAGGAGTCACTCTCGCCCCATCATCTCGCTACTATGTATCCCTGTCAGGGGCGGAGTGGGCTTGGGTCTCCTTGTACTTGCTTTCTGGGGTCCTCTGGGGTGGAGGCCCTCTTGAGTCCTCCGTTTTCTCCATCTTCTTCTTGTCCTTCTTCTCGGGTGCCTTGTATGGATCCACGACTAGCATTTCTTCTAGCAAGCCCGTCCTGGGGGCCTCGGGTAATGGGGCCAAGTTATTGATCCACTCAGCCTTGCACAACCAGCTCTGTGGACAATGGAAGGAGTTAAATACTTCACCGATGAATAAAATTCAAACATGAAGATAAAATTATCATACCTCGCGAGGAGGATGTGCGGCGTCAAGACCGGCGTCTTCGTCTTCGGCCAGCCTGTCCCTATGGGGCTTGAACAACGCCTTCCACAATTAGGCGTCGGTGGTGTGAAAGAAGTAACACATGGTTGCTGGGTTTTCGAGCTTGTGCGACCACATAGGGGCAGCCCGGTTTTGGGAAGGAAGAAGGTGGCGGCAGAGCATGAACTCTACTACGTTGGCCAGCTTGACCTTCTTCTTTGTCATCTCAGAGATGCGCTTCTACAGCGACTCCACCTCTGATTGCGATCCCCAGTCGAGACTTTTCTTGGACCATGACACTAGCCTCGTAGGGGCTCCGGATCTGAATTCAGGGATGGCCGCCCAATTCAGGCCGCATGGTTCGGTGATATAAAATCACTCTTATAGCCAGATCTTGATGGTATCTATGAAGGAACCGGCCGGCCACTCAACTCGGGGAAGCTTGCTAATCACCCCCCCCCCCGCAATTCGCCCGTTGGCCATCGGCTGGACATTGAAGACCTTCATCCATGGGCCGAAGTGTGGCTGGACCCAAAGAAAGGCCTCACATACATGGATAAAGGCCGAGATGTGTAGGACAAATTTAGGGGCGAGATCATGGAAATCTAACCCGTAAAAGAACATCAGGCCCCTGGCAAAAGGGTGAAGGGGAAGTCGAGTCCTCGGATGAAGTGAGGGACGAACAACACCCTTTCGCCTAGCTTGGGCATGGGGATAACATGTCCCTCTTCTGGGGTGCGGTGGGCAACCTTGTTCTGGAGGTATAGCATGCGTGCTTCAGCCCCTTGATTGCATTCCTGGTGACGCCGGAGGCTTCCCACTTGCTTTTGGAGCCGGAACCCCCCATGGACGAATCGAGGAAATGACTGGAAGGTTTCGGGATAAAAGGGAGATCCGGGAGCTGGAGCTCATGAGGTTGGGAAGGCGATAGAAATGGTGGAAATGTAAGCGTAGGGAGAACTTGGTAGCTGATTCCCTTTTTATAAGTTGTTGTAAGCCCAAGAGTCCTTTAACTATGTTGCATCCCTCACCACTTCATGATATATTTGTGGCATTATGCGCGCATGGGATAACCTACATCATTGATCATATCTCTAAAAAAGGGGCTCGATCTCAATACTGATGGGACGTGTGTCGGGGTTACGTACCCCGGGTAGCCTCATCCGTCCCCAAGAGCGTTTCAAGACATTGGAACTAACCTAGTCCCTCCAGCCGACTGGGCATACAGCCGGCACCACGGCCGCGTTCCCGGAGGCGGCATGTCCTTGGCAGGCGGCCCCAGGAGCGGGCCGACTCCTAGGAGCCGCCCACCTCCCCCTCAGAGTCTGCACCAACCGACCGTGATCAAGTCAAAGCATGGAAACAGTACCGTCTATACCTCCCGGGATATGGGGAAGCATGGCTACAGTGTACTCCGACCAGGCGGACATCCTCCGCCACGGCGCGATACTGTAGCCACGCACACTGTGACGCCGCCCTCGTCAGCAAGGACGACACTACAGTAAAAGGCAATCAGCATGGCCCGCAGGCGGCGGGCCCTACCTATCAGACGGATTCTTAGCAGCCAGCGGGGTCTACCAGAGGCGGGCCCCAGCAGCCGGTGGAGAACCCGGCGACGACACTGACATCCGGGACCTACCATCTGGCGCATTACCATTGTACCCCTGGGGGGTAGGCCTATATAAACCCCCCAGGATCACCCATGCAAAGGGTTGAGCATTCCTTCGCCAAACACCATAGCTAGGAGCAAGAGAGCTAAGCCCTGCCCTGCTTCTTCCTCTAGCAATACAGCTCTAGGAGAACATTTGTATACTTGTGATTAATAGTGATCATGCAGAGACCCCGCAGAGCAGGACTAGCGGTGTTATGTCCATGGAGAGCCCCGAACCTGGGTAAGACTCGTATGCGATCGAGATCTCGCCCAATCCCGCTTCTAGAGACCGACGACATACTCCTCTCCCACACCATGATAAGCCACACCCTTGCATCTGTTGCAAGAATACACCGACAGTTGGCGCCCATCATGGGGCACGCGGCATCGGTCGGAGACATGTTCTGGATGGGAACCCTTTTCCGCCCCGACGAGTGCATCGCGATTGGCCCAATCGACTAGCCCGGCGTGCTCGCTAGCGCCTGCACCAGCATACAGCCCGAAGAGGGAGCAACCTGCCCCGCAACCTGCCTTGCCGACCTCCTCGGCAAGGTCAGACTCCCCGATGATCTCGCGTCTGACGCGGAGTCTCTCCGCCCCGTCGATTCTCTTGCTGAGCTCTTCGGGAAGCTCGCCGTCACCTCATCGGCCCTGATGTAGCTTCCACTAATGTCTACCCAGGGAACGTGGGCATCATCGATGACCCGCTCCCTCCTATCGCCTGTGACGTCGCGGCTGGCTCGCTCGATGCCAACATCTTCGTGGAGGCGATGGTCATTGGTGATAGCCAAGCAGTCCACAGGGTCGCTAAGGACCCATTACGAGCAACAATACATTACTTGGCTGCTCCTGTCGATGATGAAACCGATCCAACAACGCTCGAGGCAATCTGCCTCAAGGTCCTCGACAGCGCCACCAAGCTAGCGGCCATGCAGCGCCGCGCGGAGGCTAACCAACGCGAGATCGACCACATCAACACCGGAATGTTGGCTGGTGCTGAGCCCAACCAGGTTGGCGCCATCGGGCAGTGCGCCACGGCCATTACCAGTATGCTAGGAGCCGGACGCCTGATATATGAGACGCTGGCGCACTGCGCAGGCAGCGACAGACGACCTCTGAGATCTAGAGGGCGAAGAGTTGCCCGCTCGGATGGAGCTTCTCCAGGAGCTCCCCAATGCCGCAAACATGCAGCAAGACACCTGCAACCGCGTGCTAGCAGCCGGCAAGCAGGTGGACAACCCGGAGGGCTGTCGCGAGCACGGTGCGACCCCCCGGTCTCCTAGTGGCGGCGGCCGCAACCATAACTCGGGGAGGCCCCCGGTTGCAGCCAGTGTTCTCATCACACTAGCGTGGCCAGCAGGATGAATGTCCGCCTCCCCACAGGGAGAGGCCGGGTTCTCCGGCGCCGGTTGACCATCCGACTCTGGGGGGGGGGGGATGGGCCCGCCATTTGGCGACTACGACGCCCGCCAACGACTCGAGAAGATGGCTCGATCCTAGGCGATGGAGGAGGAAGACGCAGTCGGCCCGGCCTGCTTCAGCTCCCGCATCCATGATGAGCCCTTGCCCAAAGGGTTCTTGCTGCCACATGACACCCCCAAGTACAACAGTGCCGTGAAGCCGGAGGACTGGCTCATCGACTACGTCATGGCAGTCAGCATAGCCAATGGCAACAAGCGTGTTGCCGTGAAGTATGTTCCGCTCATATTGTAGGGCATGGCCCGGACATGGCTGAATAGCCTCAAAGCCAACAGCATCAACAACTGGTTGGACTTCAACGAAGCTTTTGTGCACATCTTCAACATCACTTACAAGTGGCCCCCAAGCCTCGCAAGCTCTCCATGTGTGTTCAGGGGCTAACCAAGTTCGCTCGCGACAACCTGACACGCTGGGCCGAGCTACACAACTCCTGCGAGGGGGTGCATGAGGTGCAAGCAATCGAGTACTTTACCGCCGGGTGCCGTGAGGGGCTGAGGGCACCCTGCTCAAGCACAAGCTCTTGTGCGATGAGCTGGCCACTCTAGATGAGTTCCTAGCCGTGGCGGACAAGTACGCTACGACCAACTCCTCCATGAAGTCGGAGATCCGGGTTAACGCATCCGGAAAGGTGATTATGCCGAATACCCCAGCACCGGCTGGCGACTCTAGCCGGCGTCAGGAGCAGAGCAACAACAACAAGCGCAAGGCCCCGGAGCCGGCTTCCAACAGCCGATAGGTGGCAACGGTTGAGAACCAAGAACAGCAGCTGGCTGGCCAGCCCGGCCTCAAGCGTTAGCAGTGCAACAAGGGTTCTTGGCAGCCGGCCCTCTCTTTCGAGAAGGCCCTCGAGGCTCCATGCAAGTTCCACAGTGGTGCAAAGCCGTCCAACCATACAACTCGGTGGTGCAATTGGCTCGCCCACATCGCCAAGGGAGAGGCTCTGCCGCCTCCTCCTCCTGGCCTGGCGTGTCCGGCTCCTCACCATCCGGCCCGCCCTGTTGGCATGCTCCAAGACGAGTTCCCCGACGAGCACGCTGCCTACATCATCTTCACAAGTGAAGCCAGTGACAAGCGCAGCAGGAGGCAACAACACTTTGAGGTGAACACTGTTGTGCCTAAGGTCCCCGAGTACATGCATTTGTCCGAGAAGCCCATCACCTTGAGCCAGAAGGACCATCCGGCCATGATGTCCACACCGGGTGGCTATGCCATGGTGTTGGATCCCACCTTCTCCACCAACAGGCGGACTTGTCGCTTCTCCCAAGTGCTGATAGACGGTGGTAGCAGCATCAACATCCTCTACCGTGACACCATGGAAAAGCTGGGCATCAAAGAGACCATGTTCCACAGCATCGTCCCGGGGCTCTCCCACTTACCACTCGGCAAGATCAAGATCAACGACCTGTTCGGTGACCAGAATCACTTCTGCCGTGAGCCCATCTGGTTCGAGGTGGCCGACTAGGACAACCCCTACCATGCGCTCTTGGGCCGGCCGGCCATGGCCAAGTTCATGATGGTTCCGCATTACGTGTACCTAAAGACGAAGATGCTGGGTCCCAAGGGCATCATCACTATCGTCGGCGACTACAAGAAGTAGGCCGAGTGTGCAGCTACCAGCTCCCGGCAGGACAAGTCCCTCGTCATCGCCCAAGAGAAGCGCCTCATCGACCGGGTTGCAGCCATGTCCACGAGCAGTTGGCCATGCCGACTGACCCCGAGGAGGCGGACGGCGGGGCCTCCTTCAAGCCAGCCAAAGAGACGAAGAAGATAATCTTGGACCCGGCCCACCCAGAGCTATTCACTATCATAGGTTACAACCTTGACAGCAAATTGGAAAGCGAGCTCGTTGATTTCCTCCGTGAGAATTGGGATATATTTGCATGGTCCCCCAAGGACATGCCGGGTGTTCCGAGATATTTCGCCGAGCACAGGATAAATGTGAGGATGGATGCCAAGCCGGTCAAGTAACCCCTACGACGCCTATGAGAAGAGAAGAGAAGAGAAGAATCATTGGTGAAGAAGTCAACTGGCTCCTAGCAGCCGGCTTCACCATGGAAGTGTTCTACCTGGACTGGCTCACCAACCTAGACCTCGTTTTGAAGAAGAATAACAAGTGGCGCATGTGTATCAACTATACCATCCTAGACAAGGCCCGCCCCAAGGATCCGTTAGCTTTGCCTCGGATCTACCAAGTGATAGACTCAACAGCCGGATGCGAGCTGTTGTGTTTCCTGGATGCCTACTCCGGTTACCAGCAGATTAAGATGAATGAGAAAGGCCAGATGTACCGCCTTCATCACCCCCTTCGGTGAATTCTGCTACATCGTCATGACGTTCGGCTTACGGAATGCCGGTGCCACCTTTCAACGGTGCATGCAGAAATGCCTCCTGCCACAACTTGGCTAGAATGCCCATGTCTATGTGGATGACATTGTGGTGAAGTCGGAGAAGCATGGCACCCTTTTGGAAGACCTCAAGGAGACCTTCACCAACCTGTGCCACTTCCAAATCAAGCTCAACCCGGAGACGTGTGTTTTTGGAGTACCAGCCGGCCAGCTCCTTGGTTTTCTTGTTTCTGAGCGTGGGTTCGACTGCAACCCCATGAAGATCAAGGACATTGAGTGGATGGAGAGGCCGACCCGACTGCGGGACATCCACAAATTCACCGGGTGCTTGGCATCTCTGAGACGATTCCGGAGCCGACTGGGAGAGAAGACCCTCCCCCTGTACCAGCTGATGAAGAAAACTAAGGGCTTCGACTGGTCTGATCAGGCGGACAGAGCATTCCTCCATCTCAAGAGGATGCTATCCACGCCACCTGTTCTGGCTACTCCGACTGACAAGGAACCCATGCTCTTCTACATCGCTGCTACCAGTCGGGTCATCAGCACTGTCATAGTTGTCGAGCGCCTAGAAGTCGGCAAGGCCCAGCTGACCCAGAGGCCGATCTATTATCTGAGTGAGGTGCTGTCCGTCTCCAAGCAGAACTACCCCCACTACCATAAGATATGCTACGGCTTGTACTTTGCCGCCAAGAAGCTGAAGCAGTACTTCCTAGAGCATCCCATCATAGTTTTCTGCACCGCCCCGCTTGCTGAGATCATGGGAAACCGAGATTCCACGAGTAGGGTAGCCAAGTGGGCCATTGAGCTGGCTCCTTACACAATCTTCTACGATCCCCGCACCGCCATCAAATCCCAAGCACTGGCCGACTTCCTAGTCGACTGGGTCGAGACCCAATACCTGCCGCCAGCGCCGGATTCCACGCATTGGCGGATGCACTTTGATGGCTCCAAGATGCGCACTGGCTTGGGAGCCAGCATCGTCCTCACCTCTCCCAAAGGCGATAAGCTGAAATATACCCTACAGATCCACTTCGCCGCCTCCAACAACGTGGCCGAGTACGAGGCGCTCGTCCACAGGCTCCGGCTGGCCAAGGGGATCCGCATCCGTCGCATTTTGTGCTATGGTGACTCGGACTTGGTGGTGTGGCAGTCTTTTGGCGATTGGGACACCAAGGACGCCAATATGGCCAGCTACCGCTCCCTCGTCCAACAGATCCGCAAATACTTTGATGGGTGTGAGTTCCTTCATGTGCCACGGGCCGACAACAAAGCAGCCGACGCCCTGACCCAGATCAGCTCCACTCGGTAGGCCATTCCAGCCGGCGTCTCCCTCGAGTACCTGCACAAACCGTCTATCTAGCCCTCGCCGGAATCAGAGTCCATCTTCATGCCGATTGATCCTGAAGTAGTCGGACCTGACTCGGGGATTGCAGCAGTCGGCCCGAGGACTTATATAGATGACCCGGGGACTGCAACGCCAAAACCCGGTCCGGGAGCTCCAGAACCCGGCCCGAGGGCTGCTGCAGTCGGCCTGGGGACTTCTTCAACACAGCAAGCGGCGGCCGACTCCAGCCCATCGCCTCCCAGCCTGGCCACGTTGATACCGGTTGCTGTCATGAGAGTGGTGGAAGCCCAATCTTGTGCGTAGCACGTCCTAAAGTTTCTGGTGAGGCGTGAGCTACCAGCCGACAAAGTTTTGGCCCGACTGGTGCAACGTCGGGCGGCCTCATACATGATTGTCAATAGAGAGCTCGTTAGGCGCAGTGTCACTGGCATCTTCCAGCGTTGCGTTGAGCTGGAGAAGGGCATGGCAATCCTCAGATATATTCATCCAGGCGAGTGTGGCCACCATGCCGCCTCCAGGTACCTTGTGGCGAAAGCCTTCCGCCATGGTTTCTTTTGGCCAACTGCCTTGGACGACGCCAAGGAGTTGGTTCAGAAGTGCAAGGGGTGCCAGAAGTTCAGCGCCAAGCAACACCATCCGGCCTCCGCCCTCAAGACCATCCCCATCACTTGGCCGTTTTCCATATGGGGACTAGATATGGTGGGCCCGTTCAAAATGGCATGCGGCGGCCTGACCCTTCTACTCGTCGCCGTAGACAAGTTCACAAATTGGATTGAGGCGAAGCCAATCAAGAAGATGAATGGTCCGACTGGAGTCACATTCATCGCATATATCTCTGTCTAGTATGGCATCCCGCACAACGTCATCACCGACAAAAGCACAAACTTCGCTAAAGGCGCCTTGGCCTGATTTTGGGCGAAGCAGGGCATCCGACTGGATTTAGCGTCCGTTGCCCATCCGTAGTTGAACGACCAGGTGGAGCAAGAAAACGTCCTCATCTTATCCACCATCAATCCCCTACTGGTCGAGCCTCTAGAGCACTTGGCCAGCTGCTGGATTTAAGGGCTACCGGCCATCCTTTGGAGTCTTCGGACGACACCAAATAAAGCAACCGGCTTCACGCCCTTCTTCTTCATGTACGGGGCCAAGGCTGTCATCCCAACTAACATTGAGTTCGACTCACCTCGTGTCTCCATGTACACGAAGGCGGAAGCAAAGGAAGCACGATAAGATGGCGTCGATCTGCTGGTAGAGGCCCGGCTCCTGGCCTGCAGCCGGTCTGCCATCTACCAGTAGAGTCTGCACCGCTACCACAACAAGAAGGTGAAGCCACGTGCCTTCCAAGAAGGCGATCTTGTGCTCCGGATGATCCAGCGAACAGCCGACCAGCACAAGCTCTCGGCCCCTTGGGAGGGTCCTTTCGTCATAAGCAAGGCCCTTGGCAACGACTGCTACTACCTCATCGATGCGTAGAAGCCCAGGGCACGCAAGAGGGACGATTCCGGCAAGGAGACGGAGTGGCCATGGAACACAAATCTCCTCCATCCGTTTTACAGCTGAATGCAGTGTATGTACCACGCTATCTTTTTGTACTAAGGTAAGACAATAGGTCCCCTGAGGCGCACTCGAGGGCTACCTTTTTATCTACATGATAAGCTTCGCCTATGAATGCGTTCTTTCATTCTTTCGCCCTGACCGAGTCCGACCAGCCGGCCCGGGGGCTTGCCGCCTTGACCTAAATTGGCAACACCCAAATTTAGCTAAGTAGTGTGCTTATGCCAAAGCCCTCTATTCATCCCAAGCCACAGCTTGCAGCGCGACTGTCCGGACGGCAAGAGCTAAAGGAAGGAAACGTTGTCCACATGAAAAACAACTAAGGAAGAAATGCCAATGAAGGCCAAGCCGACTCCTCGCCTTACCCAACCGGCTATTTAGCAACCGAACGGCCGGCTTCTCACTCGACGAGCTATGCCCTAGGCGGACAGAGTAACTTGTCTATTCTAAACAACCAAGTCCTGACCCGGTCATAGACCGCAGCGCGGCTGTCCGGCTGGCAGGGAGGCAACCAAAAGAAGACGACAAAAGAAAGGCCAAATAGAGCTAAGGAAAATGCGAGCCAGAACCGGGCAGAGACACAAGCATGTGGAAGCAAATATTTACATAACAAAAGGACGAAGGCCGGTATTCAACATAAGTTTGAAATACATCCAGCAGGTGGAACTGCAAAGGACTAACTTCATTGTGTGAGTACAAGACAGCAAAACAAAAAATATAACTAGGCCAGAGGCACATAAGGTGACTGGGACTGGTCGGCGGTGACCGTGGCACCGGCTGACGGGACATCCGGCTGGCTGGTGCTGGTGTGGTCGGCGGCAGCGGTTGACGAAGTCTCCGGCTGCCCATTGACCGAGGCCAGCTCAGGACAAGTCTGGTTGGTCGTCCCGTCGTCCGGGGCGGTGCCATCGTCTTCCTCCTCTTCGTCGTCCTCCTCGCCCTCGTCGCTGGAGGTGATCTCCTCCACCAAGGCCCCCCCCTTGTTCGGGTCCAGCCCGAACCAAGAGGGTGGCACTTAAATGCCGTCTTCCGCCTGCTCCAGGATGAAGGCACTGACATCGGCGTAGTCGGCGAGGGCGGCCGCGCACTCGATGATCACCTCGCGCTCCGCATCCAGCTCTGGCCTGGCCTCCGGGCGAAATGTGGCCAACTGCTCTAAACCCATGCTGGGGTACTAGCCCTTAGCAAACTCCAGCGCCGCTCGTGCTGTGGTGCCCTTCCAGGCGACAAGCCACTAGGCGGCCACCTCCATCCAATCGTCGGTCCAACTGGGAGTCTAGGGCGGCTGCACTGATACGTCTCCAACATATCTATAATTTTGATTGTTCCATGCTGCTATATTATCATTCTTGGATGTTTTACAATCATTTTATATCATTTTTTGGTACTAACCTATTGACATGGTGCCAAGTGCCAGTTGTTGTTTTCTGCATGTTTTTTATATCGCAGGAAATCAATATCAAACGGAGCCCAAACACTGCGAAACTTTTTGGAGATTTTTTCTAGGCCAGAAGGAACACTATGGGCCCTGGTGGCACCTGGGGGGAGACCCGAGGAAGGGACAACCCCACCAGGACGCGCCAGGAGGCCCAGGCGCGCCCTGGTGGGTTGTGCCCACCTCGGGTGCCCCCCGGACCGCCTCTTTAATCTATAAATACCACAATATTCTAGAAACCCTAGGGGAATCAACGAAATATTCATCCAGCCGCCGCAGAGTCCAGAAACAATAGATCCAATCTAGACACCATCACGGAGGGGTTCACCACTTCCATTGGTGCCTCTCAGATGATGCGTGAGTAGTTCTTTGTAGATCTACGGGTCCGTAGTTAGTAGCTAGATGTCTTCCTCTCTCTCTCTCTCTCTCTCTCTCTCTCTCTCTCTCTTGATTCTCAATACAATGGTCTCTTGGAGATCCATATGATGTAACTCTTTTTGCGGTGTGTTTGTTGGTATTCGATGAACTTTGAGTTTATGATCAGATCTATCTTTTTATATCCATGAAAGTTATTTGAGTTTCTTTGATCTCTCATATGCATGATTGCTTATAGCCTTGGATTTCTTCTTCGACATTGGGTTTTGTTTGGCCAACTTGATATTTTTATCTTGCAATGGGAAGAGGTGCTCGGTAGTGGGTTCGATCTTACGGTGCTTGACCCTAGTGACAGAAGGGGAACCGACACGTATGTATCGTTGCCACTAAGGATAAAATGATGAGATCCATATCTAACGCCATAGATAAATGGATCTTGTCTATATCATGTCATCGTTCTTAAGGCATTACTCCATTTTTCATGAACTTAATACACTAGATGCATGCTGGATAGCGGTCGATGTGTGGAGTAATAGTAGTAGATGCAGGCAGGAGTCGGTCTACTAATCTTGGACGTGATGCCTATGTAATGATCATTGCGTGTATATCGTCATGATTAATTGAAATTCTATCAATTGCCCAACAGTAATTTGTTCACCCACCGTTGCTATTTTCTCGAGAGAAATCACTAGTGAAACCTACGGCCCCCGGGCCTTCTTTCTCATATATTTGCCTTTGCGATCTGTTCGCATTTGCTTTTATTTTCAGGTTCACTAAACGAAAAACCCAAAAATACCTTGCTGCAATTTATCTTATTTATCAACCAATCTACCAATATTTATATCTCTCACATGTTCGTTACTCGAAAGGGATTGACAACCCCTTTAACACGTCGGGGTGCGAGGTGTTATCATTTGTGTGCAGGTGTTGTTTACATTGTGTTGCTTGGTTCTCCTGCTGGTTTGATAACCTTGGTTTCACATATGAGGGAAATACCTACCGCCGCTGTGCTGCACCATATCTTCCTCTTTGGGGAAAACTCGACGTAGCTTTAAGCAACATCGAAAGGAATTTCTGGCGCCGTTGCTGGGGAGCACCTTCAACATATACCAGGTTCCTAATCACAAATATTATCTCCTCGCAATTTACATTATTTGCCATTTTCCTCTAATTTTCATCCTCCCCCCCCCACTTCACAAAAAATTTATGTTCTTATTCGCCATCTTTTCCGTTCGACGTTTTCTTGCCTAATCTATTTGAGTTCTTGTCATCATGGCTAATCCTACCCTCATCATTTGCACCCTCGAGAATGAAGTTCTCAACTTTAAGCAAAGAGGAGGAGAAAGCCTAAAAGATGCTTGGTATAGGACTTGCAATGCTAATAACAGATCTATCCGTAAGCAATCCACTATTGTTCTTCTTCGAAAATTTTATGTGGGAATTACTACTTGGTTTATATTCATTCTTGATACCATTATTGGGGGAATTTTCTTAAGTTGTCCTACTCTTGATGCCTTGAATGCTATGGGAAGTTTGATGGGTTCCCCACCTATAATTGTTAATAAACTACCCTTACTCTTGAGCATATTATGCAAAGATTAGATGCTATTGAAAAGGGAATGCTCACTAAAGAACATATTGAAAATTTAGATATGAAGATGCATGAGCTTGCTAATAAATTTGGTAGGGATGGCAATGGGTAGGGTATGGGCGGGTACGACACTTTTCTACCCAAACCCATACCCAAATCTTTTTTCTATACCCACCCACTTCACTATCCATGGGCGCAAATTGGTACCCATGCCCATACCCATTGGGTATCCTATACCCAATGGGTATCTAGTGGGTACAATATATAGGATTAACATGACAAAATTAAGATGAGAAAAAGGTCTAAATTCAGGTACCCATTCGGTGGGTACAATATATAGCCTTGGTTGGGGATGAATCGATGAGGATTCAGTAACCCGGCTCTTGATTGCTTCATCTTCCAAAGTCAAGGAAAAGTAGAGAAGATAAGTACTTTAGGTATATGAGGGGTCTGGGCGATGGCTGGCTATGGGCCTATGGTCCGTGGGCTAGTTAAGAACTCAAGATAATTATTTACTCACATATTACATGGTTTTATTTATTTATTTATTTTTTGGGTATCCATTGGGTTACCCATGGGTATAATTTCATACCCATACCCTACCCATGCTTTTTGCGGGTATGGATACCCATACCCATGGGTGTGAAATGGTAAAAAGTCTCACCCATGCCCACTATTTTTGGGTAGGGTACCCGCGGGTACCCATACCCATGGGCAAAACTGCCATCCCTAAAATTTGGGGCTAAAGCGGGTAATGTTCTTAAAATGCTAAAAGAGAAGGAACCCACGGTTATTGAAATAATCGAAGAAATCCCTTCTAGGATTGGTAAATTAGAAGAAACTCTTAGTAACTTGGGCACCGCAAGATTGAACCCAAAGCCAAGCACTTCTCCCATTGCAAGAACTATAGATCTAGTAGGCCAAACCAAACCAATAATTCAAAGAGACATGCAAGGATATTATGAGCACACATAAAAAGTTCAGAGAAGAACGAAATATCTTTCATAGATAACCTTGATCATAAACTCACAATTCATCCGATCTCGACAAACACACCGCAAAAAGAGATTACATCGAATAGATCTCCTCGAAGACCGAGGAGAACTTTGTATTGAGATCCAGAGAGAGAGAAGAAGCCATCTAGATACTAGCTATGGACCCGAAGGTCTGTGGTAAACTACTCACAACTCATGGTGAGGGCGATGATGATGATGATGAAGGCCTCCGTGATGGATCCCCCTCCCGAAACAGGCTCCAATATGGGATCTCCATGGGAACAGAAGCTACGACGATGGAATTAGGGTTTTCTCTCTGCGTATTGAGTTTCTGGGGTACATAGGTATATATAGGAAGATGGAGGGCATCGGGGGCCACACGGATCAGCCTCGAGGCAGGGGGCGTGCCCCGAGAAGGGGGGAGTGTCGCCCACCCTCGAGGACAGCCCTTCTGTCCCCTGACTTGGTCCTGAAGTTTCCCGTGCGTGATTTTCTCCAAAAATATCTCTCGCGAAGGTTTCATTCAGTTTGGACTCCGTTTGATATTCCTTTTCTGCAAAACCCTGAAATAGGCAAAAAACAGCAATCTGAACTGGGCCTTTAGGTTAGTTGGTTAGTCCCAAAAATGATATAAAAGTGAATGATAAAGCCCATTAAACATCCAAGACTGCATAAATAATAGCATGGAACAATAAAAAATTGTAGATACGTTGGAGACGTATCAAGCATCCCCAAGCTTAATTCCTGCTCGTCCTCGAGTAGGTAAATGATAAAAAAAGAATTTTTGATGTGGAATGCTAACCAATATAGTTTTTCAATGTAATTCTCTTAATTGTGGCATGAATGTTCAGATCTGAAAGATTCAAGATAAAAGTCTATATTGACATAAGAAATAACAATACTTCAAGCAATACTAACAAAGCAATCATGTCTTCTCAAAATACTATGGCTAAAGAAAGTTATCCCTACAAAATCATATAGTCTGGCTATGCTCCCTCTTCATCACACAAAATATTCATATCATGCACAACCCCGATTTCAGCCGAGCATTTGTTTTCATACTCTATCTTTTCAAACCTTTCAACTTTCACGCTATACATGAGCGTGAGCCATGGATATAGCACTATGGGTGGAATAGAGGTGGTTGTGGAGAAGACAAAAAGGAGGGAGATAGTCTCACATCGACTAGGCGTATAAACGGGCTATGGAGATGCCCATCAATAGATATCAATGTGAGTGAGTAGGGATTGCCATGCAACGGATGCACTAGAGCTAAATATGAATGAAAGCTCAACAAAAGAAACTAGTGGGTGTGCATCCAACTTGCTTGCTCACGAAGACCTAGGGCATTTGAGGAAGCCCATTGTTGGAATATACAAGCCAAGTTCTATAATGAAAATTCCCACTAGTATATGAAAGTGACTAAGCATGAGACTCTCTACAATGAAGAACACGGTGCTACTTTGAAACACAAGTGTGGAAAAAGATAGTACCAATCGTCCCTTCTCTCTTTTCTCTCATTTTTTGGAGGGGCTTTCTCTCTTTTTTTTATTAGCCCCTCTCTATTTTTTGGGCCTTTTTTATTGGCCTTTCCTCACATGGGACAATGCTCTAATAATGATGATCATCACACTTTTGTTACAACTCGAAATTACAACTCGATACTACAACAAGTAGGACTCTACATGAATGCCTCCGGCGGTGAACTGGCATGAGCAATGAATCAAGAGCGACGTATACGAAAAATTATGCATGGTGGCTTTGCCACAACTATGATGTCAACTACATGATCATGCATGACACTATGACAATATGATGCGTGTCATATAAGCGGAACGGTGGAAAGTTGCATGGCAATATATCTCGGAATGGATATGGAAATGCCATGATAGGTAGGTATGGTGGCTGTTTTGAGGAACAATATGGCGGCTGTTTTGAGGAAGGATATATAGTGGGTTTATGGTACCGGCGAAAGTTGCGCGGTACAAGAGAAGCTAGTAATGGTGGAAGGGTGAGAGTGCGTATAATCCATGGACTCAACATTAGTCATAAGAACTCATATACTTATTGCAAAAATCTATGAGTCATCAAAACAAAGCAATCAATGCATGCTCCTAGGGGGGAGGTTGGTAGGAGTTAACCATCACACGCCCCCGACCTCCACACAAAGGTTGACACTTTACAAATACCTCATGCTCTAACTTCGTCACATAGCGGTTCACCATACGTGCATGATACGGGAATCACTAAACTTAACACAAGTATTTCTCAATTTCATAATAACTCCACTAGCATGACTCTAATATCACTATCCTCATGTCTCAAAACAATTATCAAGTATCCAACATCTCATTCTATTCAATGCACTTGATGTGATTTTTTTTACTACACTGACATTGGATGTTTATCATGTGAAGACTAGTTTCTTTAGCCTAAATAAATTACCATGCTGTTCTAATAGACTCTCAAATAGATCTAAGTGAGGCATGAGAGTTCAACAATTTCTACAAAATATTACCACCACCATGCTCTAAAAGATATGCGTGAAGCACTAGAGCAAACACTATTCAACTCAAAAGATATAAGTGAAGCACATAGAGTGTTCTAATAATTTTTAGCGCATATTTAACTCTCTCAAATAGGTGTGTCCAGCAAGGATGATTGTGGCAAACTAACAAGCAAATACTCAAAGTATACAAGACGCTCCAAGCAAAACACATAGCATGTTGCGAATAAAAATATAGCTCCAAGTATAGTTACCGATGGATGAAGACGAAAGAGGGGATGCCTTCCCGGGGCATCCCCAAGCTTAGGCTTTTGATTATGTTGAATTTACTTGGGGTGCCATGGGCATCCCCAAGCCTAGGACTTTGCTACTCCTTGTTCCATAGTCCATCAAAGCAATACTCAAAACTTGAAAACTTCAAAACACAAAACTTAGACAAAAATTCTCGTGAGCTCCGTTAGTATGAGAAAGCAAACCACTACTCAAAGGTACATCAATGAATTCATTCTTGGTTTATATTGGTGTCAAACCTACTGTACTCCAACTTCTCTATGGTTCATATCTTCCAATATTAATCATAGATGCATCGGAATAAGCAAACAACACACGAAAAACACAATATGTCAAAGACAGAACAGTCTGTAGTAATCTGCAGGGTTCGCCTATTTCTGGAACTCCAAAAAATTCAAATAAATTGGTAAATTTCCGCAATTTGTCTACCAATCAGCATAAAAAATAATAAACTAAAAATCACGCTCCAGTAAAATCCCACAACCACTTTAGCAAACGCTAACGATTCTGTTTTTCACAGCAAGATCAAATAAACTTCGCACAACACTTCCCAAAGGTTCTACTTGGCACAAACACTAAACAAAACATGAAACCACATCTAATCAGAGTATATATGCAATATTTATTCCCTAACAGCAACAAAAACAAAAAACATAAAATTGGCTTGCCTCCCAACAAGCTCTTTCTTAATAGCCATTAAGATAGGCATGAGAATTCAATGGTGCTCACATGAAAGACAAGGATTGAAGCACAAAGAGAGCATCATAAGACATATGACAAACACATATAAGTCTAACATACTTCCTATGCATAGGCATCTTATAGGAAAACAAATTACCAAGACAAGCAAGATCTAGCATATGCAAGGAAGGAGAAAGAAACAATAGCAATCTCAACATAACGAGTGGTAATTTAGTAACATGAAAATTTCTACAACCATATTTCCCTTTCTCATAATAATTGCATGTAGGATCATGATCAAATTCAACAAAATAGCTATGACATAACATATTGTCAACACGATCCACATGCATGCAAAGTTGACACTCTTCCAAAATAGTGGGATTAACATTAACTAAAGTCATGACCTCTCCAAACCCACTTTTATCAAAAGTTTCATAAGATTGAACATTCTCCAAGTATGTGGGATCTAAAGTTGACACTCTTCCAAACCCACTTTCAATATTAATGCAAACATTATTATCAATCTTATATTCATCATGGGATTAAATAAATTTTCAAGATCATAAGAAAAATCACCCCAATCATGATCATTGCAACAAGTAGTGGGCATAGCAAAATAAGCATCCCCAAGCTTAGGGTTTTGCATATCATTAGCACAATTGACATCAATATAATTTATAGTAACCTCATTTCAATCATGCTTTTTACTTAAGGAGCTATCATGAATCTCTTTAAGCACTTTATCACAATTTTGAGATTCATAAATTTCAAGCAAAACCCCATAAAGATAATCTAGTGCACGTAGCTCACTAGCAATAGGTTCAATATAATTGGATCTCTTGAAGAGATTAGCAAGTGGATGAGGATTCATACTTTATCAAGAAAAGATGCAAGCTAATTGAGGGCACATAGCAACAGAAACAAACAAGAGGCACGCGAACGGTAAACACACGGCAAAAGAAGGGCAAATAAAACGGCAAGTGTGAAGTGGGGGAGAGGAAAACGAGTGGCAAAAAATGTAATGCGAAGGATAAGGGTTTGTGATAGGTACTTGGTATATGACTTTTGCGTAAGCTTCCCCGGCAACGGCGCCAGAAATTCTTCTTGCTACCTCTTGAGCTTGCGTTGTATTCCCTCGAAGAGGAAAGAGAGATGCAGCACAGTAGCGTAAGTATTTCCCTCAGTTTTTGAGAACCAAGGTATCAATCCAGTAGGAGACCACGCGCGAGTCACTCGCACCTGCACAAACAAATAAGAACTTCGCAGCCAACGCGATAAGGGGTTGTCAATCCCTTTATGGTCACTTACGAGAGTGAGATTTGATAGAGATGATAGTTATATTTTTGGTATTTTTGGTTTAATAAAACAACAAATGAAAGCAAGAAAAGTAAAGTAGATGTAGATTGATATGTTGAGAATAGACCCGGGGGCCATAGTTTTCTCTAGTGGCTTCTCTCATGATAGCGATATTCTATGGCGGGTAAACAAATTACTGTCGAGCAATTGATAGAAAAGCAAATAATTATGAGACTATCTAGGCATGATCATTGTATATAGGCATCACGTCCGAGACAAGTAGACCGAAATGATTCTGCATCTACTACTATTACTCCACACATCGACCGCTATCCAGCATGCATCTAGTGTATTGAGTTCATACGAACAGAGTAACGCCTTAAGCAAGATGACAAGATGTAGAGGGATAAACTCAAGCAATATGATGAAAACCCCATCCTTTTATCCTTGATGGCAACAATACAATACGTGCCTTGCTGCCCCTACTGTCACTGGGAAAGGACACCGCAAGATTGAACCCAAAACCAAGCACTTCTCCCATTGCAAGAACTATAGATCTAGTAGGCCAAACCAAACCAATAATTCGAAGAGACTTGCAAGGATATTATGTGCACACATAAAAAGTTCAGAGAAGAACGAAATATCTTTCATAGATAACCTTGATCAGAAACTCACAATTCATCGGATCTCGACAAACACACCGCAAAAAGAGATTACATCGAATAGATCTCCTCGAAGACCTAGGAGAACTTTGTATTGAGATCTAGAGAGAGAGAAGAAGCCATCTAGACACTAGCTATGGACCCGAAGGTCTGTTGTAAACTACTCACAACTCATGGTGAGGGCGATGATGATGATGATGATGAAGGCCTCCGTGATGGATCCCCCTCCCGGAACAGGCTCCAAGATGGGATCTCCACGGGAACAGAAGCTACGATGGTGGAATTAGGGTTTTCTCTCTGCGTATGGAGTTTCTGGGGTAAGTAGGTATATATAGGAAGAAGGAGGGCACCGAGGGCCACACGGGCCAGCCTCGAGGCAGGGGGCGCGCCCTGGGAAGGGGGGCGCGCCCCCACCCTCGAGGGCAGCCCTTCTGTCCCCTGACTTGGTCCTGAAGTTTCCTGTGCGTGATTTTCTCCAAAAATATCTCTCGCAAAGGTTTCATTCCGTTTGGACTCCGTTTGATATTCCTTTTCTGCAAAACCCTGAAATAGGCTAAAAATAGCAATCTGAACTGGGCCTTTGGGTTAGTTGGTTAGTCCCAAAAATGATATAAAAGTGAATGATAAAGCACATTAAACATCCAAGACTTCATAAATAATAGCATGGAACAATAAAAAATTATAGATACGTTGGAGACGTATCAGCCGCGCCATCGAAGGGCCAACCCCTGCCCCGTCGGCGCCTCCATGGTGGTGCGTGATACGTCCATTTTGCATCATGCATTTATATCGATATTTATTGAATTATGGGCTGTTACTACACATTATGTCACAATACTTATGCCTTTTCTCTCATATTTTACAAGAGGGAGAATGCCGGCAGCTGGAATTCTGGGCTGGAAAAAGGAGCAAATATTAGAGACCTATTCTGCACAACACCTAAAGTCTTGAAACTCCACGAAAGACAATTTTGAAATATATCCAAAATATTGGGCGAAGAAAGCACCAGAGGGGGGCCACCCACCATCCACGAGGGTGGAGGGCACGCCCTACCCCCCTGGGCGCGCCCCCTACCTCATGGGCCACCTGGAAGCCCCCCGATGCCCATCTTCTGGTATAAGGTGTCTTTTTCCCTCGAAAAAAGAAGAAGGAAGATTTCAGGATGAAGCGCCACCGTCTCAAGGCGGAACCTTGGTGGAACCAATCTAGGGCTCCGGCGGAGCTGTTCTGCCGGGGAAACATCCCTCCGAGAGGGGTAAATCGTCACAATTGTCATCATCAGCGATCCCCTCGTCGGGAGGGGGTCAATATCCATCAACATCTTCACCAGCACCATCTCCTCTCAAACCCTAGTTCATCTCTTGTATCCGATCTTTGTCTCAAAATTTCAGATTGGTACCTGTGGGTTGCTAGTAGTGTTGATTACTCCTTGTAATTGATACTAGTTGGTTTATTCGGTGGAAGATTATATGTTCGGATCCTTTATGCACATTAATACCCCTCTGATTATGAACATGAATATGATTTATGAGTAGTTACGTTTGTTCCCGAGGACATGGGAGAAGTCTTGTTATAAGTAGTCATGTGAATTTGGTATTCGTTTGATATTTTGATGAGATGTATGTTGTCTTTCCTCTAGTGGTGTTATGTGAACGTCGACTACATGAAACTTCACCATTGTTTGGGCCTAGGGGAAGTCATTGGGAAGTAATAAGTAGACGATGGGTTGCAAGAGTGACAAAAGCTTAAACCCTAGTTTATGTGTTGCTTCGTAAGGGGCTGATTTGGATCCATATGTTTCATGCTATGGTTAGGTTTACCTTAATTCTTCTTTCGTAGTTGCAGATGCTTGCAAGAGGAGTTAATAATAAATGGGATGCTTTTACAGGGAAGGGCAGTACCCAAGCACCGGTCCACCCACATATCAAATTATCAAAGTAACGAACGCAAATCATATGAGCATGATGAAAACTAGCTTGACGATAATTCCCATGTGTCCTCGGGAGTGCTTTTCCTTATATAAGAGTTTGTCCAGGCTTGTCCTTTGCCACAAAAAGGATTGGGCCACCTTGCTGCACCTTGTTACCTTTTGTTACTTGTTGCTCGTTACGAATTACCTTATCACAAAACTATCTGTTACCGGTAATTTTAGTGCTTGTAGAGAATACCTTACTGAAAACTGCTTATCATTTCCTTCTGCTCCTCGTTGGCTTCGCCACTCTTACTTATCGAAAGGACTACGATAGATCGCCTACACTTGTGGGTCATTAAGACTCTTTTCTGGCGTCATTGCCGGGGAGTGGAGCGCCTTTGGTAGGTGTAATTTGGTAAGGAAAAATTTATATAGTGTGCTAAAATTTACTGTCACTTGTTACTATGGAAAATAATCCGTTGAGGGGCTTGTTTGGGGTATCTTCACCCCGACCAATAGAGAAAAGAGTTGCTCCTCAACCTACTGAACCTACTGAATTTTTTTACTTTGAAATTCCCTCGGGTATGATAGAGAAACTGCTAGCTAATCCTTTTACCGGAGATGGAACATTATATCCCGATATGCACCTAATCTATGTGGATGAAGTTTGTGGATTATTTAAGCTTGCAGGTATGCCCGAGGATGTTATCGAGAAGAAGGTCTTCCCTTTATCTTTGAAGGGAAAGGCATTGACACTGTTTAGGCTATGTGATGATATTGGATCATGGAACTAGAACCGATTGAAATTGGAATTTCATCAGAAGTTTTATCCTATGCATCAGGTTCATCGTGATCGTAATTATATATATAATTTTTAGCCTCGTGAAGGAGAAAGTATCACTCAAGCTTGGGGGAGGCTTAAGTCAATGTTACATTCATGCCCCAATGATGAGCTCTCAAGAGAAATTATTATTTAAAAAATTTATGCTCGTCTTTCTCTCAACAATCGCTCCATGCTCGATACTTCTTGTACTGGTTCTTTTATGATGAAGACTATTGAATTCAAATGGTATTTATTGGAAAGAATTAAACGCAACTCTGAAGATTGGGATCTCGACGATGGTAAGGAGTCAGGTATAACACCTAAGTTTGATTGTGTTAAATCTTTTATGGATACCGATGCTTTTCGTGAATTTAGCACCAAATATGGACTTGACTCTGAGATAGTAGCTTCTTTCTGTGAATCATTTGCCACTCATGTTGATCTCCCTAAGGAGAAGTGGTTTAAATATCATCCTCCCATTGAAGTAAAAGTAGTTGAACATGTTAAAGTAGAAGAAAAGACTATCACTTATAATCTTGATCCTATTGTTCCTACCGCTTATATTGAGAAACCACCCTTCCCTGTTAGAATAAAGGATCATGCTAAAGCTTTAACTGTGGTTCGTAAGAGTAAATCTAGAACACCTACACCCTCTGAGCAAATTAAAGTTGAAACTAGTATTGCTATGGTTAAGGATCTCTTGGTCGATAATATTGATGGGCATGTTATTTACTTCTGTAATGAAGCTACTAGAATTGCTAGACCCAATACTAAAAATAAACATAGACCTGTTGTAGGCATGCATGTTGTTTTTGTTAAAATAGGAGATCATTGTTATCATGGCTTATGAGATATGGGTGCTAGTGCGAGTGCAATACCTCATTCCTTATATATTGAGATTATGCATGATATTGCACCTGCTGAGATAGAAGATATTGAATTTACAATTAAGCTTGCCAATAGAGATACTATTTGACCAACTGGGATTGTTAGAGATGTTGAAGTCTTGTGTGGGAAAGTTAAATACCCTATGATTTTCTTGTTCTTTCTTCCCCACAAGATGACTTTTGTCCCATATATTTGTTAGACCCTTCTTGAATACTGTTAATGCTAGGATAGACTCCGAAAAGGATATTGTTAATGTTGGTTTAGGGGATATGTCTCATGATTTTAATTTTGCTAAATTTCATAGACAACCCCATGATAAAGAATTGCCTAGTAAATAGGAAATCATTGGTCTTGCTTCTATTTCCCTGCCTCCTAATGATCCTTTAGAATAATATTTGCTTGGCCATGAAAATGATATATTTATGAATGAAAGAAGGGAAATAGATGAAGTATTCTTTAAACATGGGCCTTTATTGAAACACAATTTGCCTGTTGAAATCCTAGGGGATCCTCCTCCACCCAAGGGTGATCCCGTGTTTGAGCTTAAACCTTTACATGATACTCTTAAATATGCTTATCTCGATGAAAAGAAGATATATCCTGTTATTATTAGTGCTAACCTTTCAGAGTAGGAAGAAGAGAAATTATTGATAACTTTGAAGAAGCACCGTGCTACTATTGGATATTCTTTTGATGATCTTAAGGGCATTAGTCCCACTCTATGACAGCACAAAATAATATTGGAGAAAGACACTAAACCGATTGTTGATCACCAACGATGGTTAAATCCTTAGATGAAAGAAGTGGTAAGAAATGAAATACTAAAGCTTCTGGAGGCAGGTATAATTTATCATGTTGCTGATAGTCAGTGGGTAAGTCATGTCCATTGTGTCCCTAAGAAGGGAGTTATTACTGTTGTTGCCAATTTTTAAGACGAATTGATTCCTCAAAGAATTGTTACATGTTATAGAATGGTAGTTGATTTCCGCAAATTAAATAAAGCAACTAGAAAGGATCATTACCCTTTACCGTTTATTGATCAAATGCTAGAAAGATTATCCAATCATACATATTTTTGCTTTCTAGATGGTTATTTTGGTGTCAAAAGAGGATCAGGAAAGGACCACTTTAACTTGCCCTTTCGGTACCTTTGTTTATAGACATATGCCTTTTGGTTTATGTAATGCACCTACTGCCTTTCAAAGATGTATGACTGCTATATTCTCTGACTTTTGTGAAAAGATTGTTGAGGTTTTTACGGATGATTTCTTCATGTATGGAACTTCTTTTGATGATTTCTTAATCAACCTTCATCGAGTTTTGTAGATATGTGAAGAAACTAATCTTGTCTTGAATTGGGAGAAGTGCCACTTTATGGTTAATGAAGGTATTGTCTTGGGGCATAAAATTTCTGAAAGAGGTATTGAAGTTGATAAAGCTAAAGTTGATGCTATTGAAAAGATGTCGTGTCCTAAGGACATTAAAGGTATAAGAAGTTTCCTTGGTCGTGCCAGTTTTTATAGGAGGTTCATTAAAGACTTCTCAAAAATTTCTAGGCCTCTGACTAATCTCTTACAAAAAGATGTTCCTTCTGTCTTTGATGATGATTGTGTAGAAGCATTTGAAATACTTAAGAAAGCCTTGATTTATGCACCTATTGTCCAGCCACCTGATTGGAATTTACCCTTTGAAATTATGTGTGATGCTAGTGATTATGTTGTAGGTGCTGTTCTAGGACAAAGAGTTGATACGAAATTAAATGTTATCCAATATTTTAGTAAAACTCTAGACAATGCCCACAGAAATTATGCTACTACTGAAAAGGAGTTTTTAATAGTTGTATTTGCTTGTGATAAGTTCAGACCTTATATTGTTGATTCTAAAGTAACTGTTCACACTGATCATGCTGCTAAAATATCTTATGGAAAAGAAAGATGCTAAACCTAGACTTATTAGATGGGTTCTCTTGCTACAAGAATTTGATTTGCATATTATTGATAGAAGGGGAGCTGAGAACCCCGTTGCGGACAACTTATCTAGGTTAGTGAATGTTCTTGATGACCCACTACCTATTGATGATAGTTTTCTTGATGAACAATTGGCTGTCATAAATGCTTGTCGTACTGCTCCATGGTATGCTAATTATGCTAATTACATTGTTGCTAAATTTATACCACCTAGTTTCACATACGAGCAAAAGAAAAAAAATCTATGATTTAAGACATTACTTTTGGGATGAACCACACCTTTATAAAGAAGGAGTAGATGGTGTTGTTAGACGTTCTGTACCTGAGCATGAACAGGAACAAATCCTACGCAAGTGTCACTCCGAGGCATATGGAGGACACCACGCTGGAGATAGAACTACACATAAGGTATTGCAATCTGGTTTTTATTGGCCTACTCTTTTCAAAGATGCCCGTAAGTTTGTCTTGTCTTGCGATGAATGCCAAAGAATTGGTAATATTAGTAGACGTCAAGAAATGCCTATGAACTATTCACTTGTTGTTGAACCATTTGATGTTTGGGGCTTTGATTATATGGGATCATTTCCTTCCTCTAATGGGTATACACATATTTTAGTTGATGTTCATTACGTTACTAAGTGGGTAGAAGCTATTCCAACTAGTAGTGCAGATAATAACGCCTCTATTAAGATGCTTAAAGAAGTTATTTTTCCGAGGTTTGGAGTCCCTAGATACTTAATGACTGATGGTGGTTCACATTTTATTCATGGTGCTTTTTGTAAAATGCTTGCTAAATATGATGTTAATCATAAATTGCATCTCCATACCACCCACAGTCTAGTTGTCAAGTAGAACTAAGTAAGAGAGAAATTAAATTAATTTTGCGAAAGACTGTTAATAGATCTAGAAAGAATTGGTCCAAGAAACTTGATGATGCAGTATGGGCCTATAGAACTGCATATAAAAATCCTATGGGTATGTCTCCGTATAAAATGGTTTATGGAAAAGCATGTCACATACCTCTCGAACTAGAACAGAAGGTATATTGGGCCATTAAAGACCTCAATTATGATTTCAAACTTGCCGGTGAGAAGAGACTATTTGACATTAGCTCACTTGATGAGTGGAGAACCCAGGCATATGAGAATACCAAACTGTTTAAAGAAAAAGTTAAAAGATGGCATGACAAAAGGATACAAAAGCGTGAGTTTAATGTAGGTGATTATGTTTTGTTATACAACTCTCGTTTAATTTTTTTTGCAGGAAAAGTCCTCTCTAAATGGGAAGGTCCTTACGTTATCGAGGAGGTCTATCATTTCGGTGGCATAAAAATCAACAACTTCGAAGGCACAAATCCGAAGGTGGTGAACGATCACAGAATCAAACATTATATCTCAGGTAATCCCATAAATGTTGAAACCAATGTTATTGACACCGTAACCCCGGAGGAGTACAGAAGGGACACTTTCCAGAACGTTTCACTCTCCGAAAAGGAATAGGCATGTGGTACGGTAAGTAAACCGACTCCAAAATAGTTCTAACAACATTTTTTGTTTTTTGGAATACTTAAGAAAATAGGAAAAATAAGAAGTAGTCCGGAAAGGACACGAGGCATCCACGAGGGTGGAGGGTGCGCCCTTCCCCCCTGGGCACGCACCCTGCCTCGTGGACACCTCGTGTGACATCCAGATTCCGTTTTCTTGCATGATACTTCTTTTGGTCGGTAAAAATTCAATATAATCTCCCGAAGATTTTGACCATGGTACCACGGCAAAATCCTCTACTTTTGTTTCGAGCTATTTTTCTAACAGATCTAGATCACCATGACATCTTCAAGCGCTCCTAAGGACAGGTTTTTCAAGAAGGTCATCAACCCCTACCTCGCGGAGGTGCTGCAACACCCTCAAACCATTGATATGCATGAGGGGCTGCTGGACATCCACGATGTTGAGGGACCAAGGAGGACCGGAAGCGTGGAGACAAGACTCGAAGCAATGGAGCAACAAGTTTTCAAGTGCCAGGGGATGGTGGAAAGCGGACTCAACGCCAACCACATGATGATCGCGTAGTTCACCAACAACCACAAGCTGGATGCCAAGAACATTGGGGAGACCATCTTCAAGCTTCACGAGAAAATCGAGCACCTCCAAGCCCAGATCTATGACCTGCAAAACCAAAACTGTGAGTATGAATATAGATTCAAGAGGATGAGTTTGGCTGCAGATTTGAGGATCCCGGAGACTCGGTCATCCTTCTACGATGGTGAGCTTATGCCTTGGAAGATGGATGACAAGCCTACATCATGAAAAACTCCATCATCACCACCTCCGAAGAGAGAGACATAAACACATGGGTATGGGCACCCCCCTTGGAAACTACCAAGCTTGGGGGAGGTGCCCCGGTATCATATCACCATCACACTTCTATCTTTACCATTTTTCTTAGTTTGATCCTTTTGGTTATATCTTGATCTAGTAGAATAAAGTTTAGTATGATCTAGCTTTGAGTTTTTGTGTTGATCCTTTTCTATGTAATTGACTCCGTGAGCAATATATAATAAAGATTAGTCTTGAGTCGAGGGTTTGGTTATTTTGCTATGATCTAGAAAGAACAAAAAGAAATAAAGAGATCATATTGACCTTATTTAGAGTAATGACTTCACATATAAAGAGTATGATGAATAAAAGTTGTTGAGAGTTGACAAACATAGTTTTGGTCATCATTGCAATTAATAGGAAGTACTAAAGAAAGAGGGGTTCTCACATATAAATATACTATCTTGGACATCTTTTATGATTGTGAGCACTCACTAAAATATGACATGCTAAAAGGTTGATGTTGGACAAGGAAGACAACGTAATGGGCTATGTTTTCTTATATCCGAAATAAATTATATTCTCATGGATCATCCAACATGTTGAGCTTGTCTTTCCACCTCATGCTAGACAAATTCCTTGCACCAAGTAGAGATACTACTTGTGCTTCCAAATATCCTTAAACCCAGTTTTGCCATGAGAGTCCACCATATCTACCTATGGATTGAGTAAAATCCTTCAAGTAAGTTGTCATTGTTGCAAGCAATAAAAAATGCTCTCTAAATATGTATGATCTATTAGTGTGGAGAAAATAAGCTTTATACGAGCTTGTGATATGGAAGAAATAAAAGCGACAAACTGCATAATAAAGGTCCCTATCACAAGTGGCAATATAAAGTGACGTTCTTTTGCATTAAGATTTTGTGCATCCAACCATAAAAGCACACGACATCCTCTGCTTCCCACCGCGAGGGGCCTATCTTTTATTTTTGTCTTATACCTTATACAAGAGTCATGGTGATCTTCACCCTTCCTTTTTACACTTTATCCTTTGGCAAGCACTATGTGTTGGAAAGATCCTGATATATATATCCAATTGGATGTGAGTTTGCATAAAGCATTATTGTTGACGTTACCCTTGAGGTAAAAGGTTGGGAGGAAAAACTATAAGCCCCTATCTTTCTCTGTGTCCGATTAAAACTTCATACCCATAAGTATTGCATGAGTGTTAGCAATTGTGAAAGATTAAATGATAGTTGAATATGTGGACTTGCTGAAAAGCTCTTACATTGACTCTTTCCGATGTTATGATAAATTGCAATTGCTTCAATGACTGAGATTATAGTTTGCTAATTTTTCAATGAAGTTTCTGATTCATACTTTACATTGTGAATAGATTGTTACTTCAGTATAAGAAATCATGTGACAATATATATATGCTGCTATTCTAGGAATGATCATGATGCCCTCATGTCCATATTTTATTTTATCGACACCTCTATCTCTAAACATGTGGACATATTTTTCGATATCGGCTTCCGCTTGAGGACAAGCAAGGTCTAACCTTGGGGGAGTTGATACGTCCATTTTGCATCATGCTTTTATATCGATATTTATTGCATTATGGGCTATTACTACACATTATGTCACAATACTTATGCCTTTTCTGTCTTATTTTACAAGGTTTACATGAAGAGGGAGAATGCCGGCAGCTGGAATTCTGGGCTGGAAAATGGAGCAAATATTAGAGACCTATTCTGCACAACTCCTAAAGTCCTGAAACTCCAAGAAAGTCAGTTTTGGAATATATTAAAAATATTGGGCGAAGAAAGCACCAGAGGGGGGCCACCCACCGTCCACGAGGGTGGAGGGCGCGCCCTACCCACGAGGCTGGGCACGCCCCCTGCCTCGTGGGCCACCTGGAAGCCCCCCGATGCCCATCTTATGATATAATGTGTCTTTTGCCTTGGAAAAAAGAAGAAGGAAGCTTTCGGGACGAAGCGCCGCCGTCTCGAGGCGGAACCTTGGCGGAACCAATCTAGGGCTCCGGCGGAGCTGTTCTGCCGAGGAAACATCCCTCCGTGAGGGGGAAATCGTCACCGTCGTCATCACCAGTGATCCTCTCATCGGGAGGGGGTCAATCTCCATCAACATCTTCACCAGCACCATCTCCTCTCAAACCCTAGTTCATCTCTTGTATCCGATATTTGTCTCAAAACCTCAGATTGGTACCTATGGGTTGCTAGTAGTGTTGATTACTCCTTGTAGTTGATGCTAGTTGGTTTATTCGGTTGAAGATTATATGTTCATATCCTTTATGCACATTAATACCCCTCTGATTATGAACATGAATATGATTGGTGAGTAGTTACGTTTTTTCCTGAGGACATGAGAGAAGTCTTGTTATAAGTAGTCATGAGAATTTGGTATTCGTTCGATATTTTGATGAGATGTATGTTGTCTTTCCTCTAGTGGTGTTATGTGAACGTAGACTACATGACACTTCACCATTGTTTGGGCCTAGGGGAAGTCATTGGGAAGTAATAAGTAGATGACGGGTTGCTGGAGTGACAGAAGCTTAAACCCTAGTTTATGCGTCGCTTCCTGTTCGCACACGAACACGTCACTGTGTACCCTCGACGCCGGGGGTGATACACCGCAGCTCACGTCGAAGGAGACCCGTCCGGAAGCGTGGTACACAAGCAATCCGGCGGGCGCTTTTGTAGACCCGAAAACCCACGCGCCCGGGAGGGACCCCGTCAGGGCGCGCGGCGGCTATGGGCTGCCCTAAGTCGGCCTGACCGCCCCTAGGGCCTCGAGGTTCGCCGCCCTGCAACAAGAAGAACAGACGAAGAACGAGGAAGGAGAGGAACTAGGGTTAAGGAGAAAAGGTAAAAGAAAAAAGTGGTAGATGAATTGATCGATTGTGTGTTGTTCAATCAGCCGTCACCCCTTAGGTATATAAGAGGTGGCTGGACTTCCCGTGCAAGGAAAATTCTTGGATTCACATCCAAAACTCTAGCCAAATTCGGATTGGTTTTGTCCGAACTATCCAAAACTGTTCGGTTTAAACTGGTTGTACCTTGCGGGTAATTTTTGAGGTGGTAAATGACCTCGGATGGAAAAGAGCCCAAAAAAATCTTGACTGTTTCGACGAGACGAACAACTTTAATGTTGAATGTTTTTCGAGTTGAAGCCATCCTCTAGGCCAAAACAGTCACGCAATACAGGCTGTTATTCGCGCTACCCATCAGACATGTGGCTGGTGGGACGTGCCACTTATGGCTCTGTGATAGGGCTGTGTTTGGATGGCTGTAACTTTTGCATACAAACTCGGATTGGGACTATTTTTATATCAAAATCGACCGTTTCGACGAGACGCACAACTTTCATGTTGAAACTTTTTCCATTTGAAGTCATCTTAATTGGGTTTCAGGCCATTCTTTAATCTGGTGTCACCATGAGCATCTCTGAACTTGTCATAACTTTTGCATCCGGACTCCGTTTTACACCATTTTCATATCCATCTTGATCTTCTCAAAGAAATCCATCTCATGGTGACTTCCAATCATAAGTTTGAAATAATATTGACATGGATTAAAGCAACTTTTATGATTGTGCCACTTTTGAGCGTCAACACATGCGCCCCTATTTTTCGGCAAAGCAAGCGTGCCGAAAAATAATTTGTACCATGTTGGTTATAAGGCCGATGTCGACACCCCATCGACTATTTATATGCTTAGGATGATAATTATATATCGGCCATTATTGTTCTTGAACTCTCGATGCAAACTTGGGCGAAACCTTCTCAACTTCATCAACAATCCGATGATAAAGTTCCATAGATATGTATCTAAAGGTCATCCTCCGAACCATATTGTTCCCCCTTTTGCTAGGATATTGTAGATAATCAACAATAAACTCTCTCCAATCCTTACTATCACCTGCATCAAAATTTATTAGTGGACGAAGTTGTGAACTTCGGTTCGGCCTTACCTATGTTGACGAGGCGAAGCATCGGCTATTGAGAGAAATGCAATATACCACGATTAACGTAGTAGCCGGATGCTTGATGTGCCAACTCTTTTGAATTTTCATGTCTAAATATAAGAACAATCTTAATGCAACCCAAGGTAAATTCTGCATCTAGACATACCCCAAGAAAAACTATAAGCAATTCGTCAAAACATTGATAACCCTTGAATATTTGTTGCACTACTCATAACGAATCACTAAAATCCTCAATATGTATAGCACCTATAGCAAGTAAAAGAGTCAACCCGAATAACAATGCATATTTGGCTTTGATTAATCGTGCATAAAAATATTCTAAGCGGCATGAGGCTTCAAAAATAGTACCACAAGGAGATATATAAACAACACCAACACTTTGGCCATTGCTACGAACTGAACCATCAAAACGTAATCTTCATAGTACTAGAGAGACAAGGCTAACATCAATATTATGCATGTAATTAATCTGATGTTTAGTAATAAAATCAGCTATGATTTGACCTCTTATAGATCTCAAAGAAGCATAAGCCAAATCATATCCAAACAAAGTATAAGCCCACTAGCCAATTTTGTACTATAAATTGATCTATGCAACGTATATTCAATGACATCGGTCATAATGTCTCAACTCCATTCAATCATAATATAGGCATACATATGATTTTTCATGAGCACCTACTTTGTCTCGCTCTCCATTAGAACTAAGGACGATGCTAGAATACTACACCGGTCATGCATTGACATATTCTTAGGACGATAGATAAATATCGGCCATTACCATGTAGACATCATTCAAAGCACATATAGCCGAAATAAACAAATGAAATGACAAATCAAGTATTTCGGCCCTTTGGATCAGCAACAAACTTGTAGCTAATCAAATGTATAGTGACTTGGTAATACCCTTTCATGATGTAAGAAATTATATGGCATCCATGGATTAAAATAAGCCCATTGAGGTTACCAATCATACCTGATGACGAATTCCATGGCACATTCGTTAATGGCATAGTTGAAGAATATGGATAATGTGTAGACCGAAGATGCTGAAATCTTCGGCTTGTTCCTTCATAGTTTTCACTCTTTTCCTTCTTCACCTTTGCCAGACTTCTTGTAATGGAAGCTTGCACATAGTTCTTATTTTGAGCACTTCCTTTGGGAACCCATGCCATGTTCCTTTCTTCAAGTTCTTGTGCACTAAGTTTTTGTAATTTCTTCTTTTGCCAATATGATAAGCCGAGTCGACACCCCGGCTGCGATTTTGTCTGAAGTAATGGCAATTCTTGTTTTACATTGTGCACTCTCAACTTCTCTTCTTCAGATTTGGCACTTTGACTATCAATAATTCGTTGTTTCGTCTTATTGCCTTTAGTAGCCAATGTCAACACTTTAATTGGATCTTTTTCGTTTGAGATCAAATCTGAAGTTGCACTCTTACGGTCATCTCTTTTAACACGGTAAACTTGGTTGACCGCCTCTTTCTTCTTCCTTGAGCTCTGGACCGATTCCTTATGATTGAAACAGTCTTTAACATGTGATTGTTCAAATGTTGATCTTCTCAGAGCTGCATAATATTGGTGAGATGGCTTAAAATAAGATGGATAATGTGCCCTTGTATCATACCTGTCCCATGATGAATATGAATCTACATGAGCATAGGGAGGCATCCACGACATTGGCATTGGCGGTTCAAAATAAGGATATGAATATGTTGCATAAAAATTGTCACTTTGCCAATGCCGATCCTCATACTTGCGCCTTGGGTGTGATCTTGGTTTCTTTGCATGATTTGGCCAATAAGCATTCTTCTCTTCACTCTTCTTTTGATATTTATCCAATAGTTCAGCGAAGGTGATCTTTGATCTCTTCACTTGCGCTTATTCCGGCCTTTGTTTTCTTTTGGTTTGCTTTCATCGATCATTGGATTTGCTTGCTGCCCCCTAGTCCTTGGCGTCTCCATTGTAGCTTCGATGGAACTCTCACCCTCAAGATTATGCTCGTTATGCTCTTCAACAACTTCTTTACTTAAAAGCTTGATCCCATCACCTGCAGCTTTTACATTCTCTTTAAATGGATTGGCTTGAAGCAGCCGATGCAAAAACTTTTTGCCATCAGGACCAATCGGAATAGACTGGTCATCTCTTGGTGTTTCAACAAATTCCAATCGTCCTTTTTCAATGGCCGATTTAACTATTTGACGAAACATGTTGCAATCCTCAAAATTATGCTTGGATGAATCATGCAACTTACAATACATTTGTACTTGGATTGATGGCTTAACATGGTGATCAAGAATTGTAATGTAATTATTTTTCAGCAACAAATCAAATATTTGATCACACATGCTTGAATTGAAGGTATACTTCTTGTTTTCTAGCCGATCTTGCTGTTTGAACGGCTTTGGAGATAAGCAAATGAATGGTCAGATTTGTAATCTCCCCATTCGGCTATGCATTGTGTTTTCCACTCTATCTCCGATGTCTTTGGATAAGATATTATATTAGCATCAATTTTCTCAATAGAATTTAACCTTGGCTTTAAATTTTTGAAACGAAGATATTTAGAACATACATGTCTCAGTTGAGACCAAGTGCAAGCCAAGTACGAAATAAGTAAAGCTACCCAACTAGATATGAACTTTACATAAAGCAACGGGGAAAGCTTTGGTTGTAACAATAAGTCAATATCGGTCTTTATAAATGGCGTAATGGGTTGACCGATATGTTCCATAACAAGTTTATTGCTAACAAGTAAATTACCCTTCTTCATTGGTCTTTCAAAATTACTTATGAGAATATTTCTTATAGATGCATCGATAATGAAGTCGCGACCAAATCTGATAATAGGTAAATTACTCTATATGCATACCTCTTCAAACATGTTGGGAGAACATGATGGTGGTGTCACTTGAAGAACATCTTGCTCCGTCTTTGGATGGCTCCCCAACACCTCTTCATCGTCTTTTTCTTGATTCCGTGCATCATTGCTTTGAAGATCCATGTCAGCCGAACTTTGTTCGGCTACTTGTTCTTGTCCTTGAGGCTTGTCAATTTCTATGGCACGGAACTCATAGGGCAGGAAGTAGGTTCCATTGACTTTGGAAAAATCAAGTATGACTGTTTTGCTATGCTTTCCATGCCCTTTCTCAATAATGCTTGCCTCTTTGGATTTGATGGACTTAGAATATATACTACTTGATTTGGCTTTTCTAATAACCGAATTTTCTTTGTTACCTAAATCAACAACTTTATCTTTTTGAATTTGCAAGGCTTCTCAATCTCGTCTAATTTTAGCCTACATCTCAGGTTGGCGAGCTTTAAACTTTTTCATCTCAATTTCCATCCACTCATCATGAGATTGCCCCCCAATACTTTGAGACTCTTCCGGCAATGAGGTGCCGAAACTTTGCGATTGTTTAGGTGGTATACTAGATGGTACAGCACTGGGCAACTGTATCATTTGCACAACTCTAGCTTTTACAGCAGCAAAATCATGAGGCTTCCCGCCTTCTATTAGTTCCTCGCGAATAGAGTTGCACAAATCCCAAGAGAATGTAAGCTTGTTCTCAATTACCCAGTCTGGATATGGTTGCCCCCCAAAGCTTTTAGACCCTTTCGGCAATGAGATGTTGCCGAAATTCTGTAATTGTGTAGGGGGGGACATGATATGCCACGGTAGTAGGTAAAGGCATTTGTGCTCCTGCAGAAGTTTCACTTATTCGGCCATGACCATTAAGGTGCGGAGTCGGATTATGAACATCAACAGTTGCGTATGGTGCCAAAAAAGTAGTAGCATGAGGTGTAGCATATGATGTTTGAGGGTAATTGGTCGAATAACTAGTAGTAGCATGGCCAATTCCCCTATCCACCAGCATGTTTGGATTAACATGTTGCAAATTAGTTGCCGATGAATAAAAAGATGAAACACTATGTTGCATGCCATTGAAAGATCCTACATGGGGTGTTTCAACTTGATTAACCGAACTCATCATGTTGTTCATCGACATATGGATTTGTGGGGTTGCCGATGCATGGGAGTTGGGATACATATGTTGCATGTTGCTAAAATTATATGAAGTAGAATCATGGAGATTTTGTTGCATCGGCCCTTGCACATAATTAGATGCATGATTGATAAAGTTAGGGCTAGCCGATACATTATGCTCATTAGATGATCTAGCAACAACATATGCATTATTTGCATCTACATATGTGAATTGGGTATTCATATTACCTTTGTAGATTGCAAACCCTAGATGACGATCTCTTTGTAGCAAGAACGGGCTGGAGACCGTTCAAAGCTTCGTCCCCAGCGGAGTCGCCAAAAAGTGTGTTCGCACACGAACACGTCACCGTGTACCCTCGACGCCGGGGGTGATGCACCGCAGCTCACGTCGAAGGAGACCTGTGCGGAAACGCGGTACGCAATCAATCCGGCGGGCGCTTTTGTAGACCCGAAACCCCACATGCCCAGGAGGGACCCCGTCAGGGCGCGCAGCGGCTATGGGCGCCCTAGGTCGGCCTGACCGCCCCTAGGGCCTCGAGGTTCGCCGCCCTGCAACAAGAAGAATAGACGAAGAACGAGGAAGAAGAAGAACTAAGGTTAAGGAGAAAAGGTAAAAGATAAAAAATGGTAGATGAATTGATCGATTATGTGTTGTTCAATCGGCCGTCACCCCTTAGATATATAAGAGGCAGCTGGACTTCCCATGCAAGGAAAAGGCTTGGATTGACGTCCAAAACTCTAGCCAAATTCAGATTGGTTTTGTCCGAACTTTCCAAAACTGTTCGGTTTAAACTGGATGTACGTTGCGGATAATATTTGAGGTGGTAAACGACCTCGGATGGAAAAGAGCCCAAAAGCAGTCTTGACCGTTTCGATGAGACGAACAACTTACATGTTGAACGTTTTTCAATTTGAAGCCATCTTCTGGGCCAAAACGGTCACGCAATACAGGGTGTTATTCGCGCTACCCATCAGACACGTGGCTGGTGGGGCGCGCCACTTATGGCTCTGTGACAGGGCTGTGTTCGGATGGCTGTAACTTTTGAATATTAACTCGGATTGGGATGAGTTTTATATCAAAATCGACCATTTCGACGAGACGCACAACTTTCATGTTGAAACGTTTTCCATTTGAAGTCATCTTAATTGGGTTTCAAGCCATTCTTTAATCTGGTGTCACCATGAGCATCTCTAAACTTGTCATAACTTTTGCATCCGGGCTCCGTTTTAGACCACTTTCATATCCATCTTGATCTTCTCAAAGAAAGCCATCTCATGGTGACTTCCAATCATAAGTTGGAAGTAATCTTGACATAGATTAAAGCAACTTTTACGATTGTGCCACTTTTGAGCGTCAACACTTCCTAAGGGGATGAACTGATCCATATGTTTCATGCTATGGTTAGGTTTACCTTAATTCTTCTTTCGTAGTTGCGGATGCTTGCGAGAGGGGTTAATCATAAATGGGATGTTTGTTCAAGGAAGGGCAGTACCGAAGCACCGGTCCACCCACATATCAAATTATCAAAGTAACAAACATGAATCATATGAGCACGATGAAAACTAGCTTGACAATAATTCTCAAGTGTCCTCGGGAGCGCTTTCCCTTATGTAAGAGTTTGTCCAGGCTTGTCCTTTGCTACAAAAAGGATTGGGCCACCTACTGCACCTTGTTTACTTTTGTTACTTTTTGGTCGTTACGAATTACCTTATCACAAAACTATCTGTTACCGATAATTTCAGTGCTTGCAGAGAATACCTTACTGAAAACTGCTTATCGTTTCCTTCTGCTCGTCGTTGTGTTCGACACACTTACTTATCGAGAGGACTACGACAGATCCCCTATACTTGTGGGTCATCAATGCGGCTCGTCGCCGTCCACGTCATATTCCGGCCAGTCGCGGACGTCGACCCCCGCACCGCCTCCTGTGGCCCCGCCTGCCTCACCACTGCCTCCTCCGGTGGCGTCGTCCTCCTCCATCGCGGCCGCCCTCAGCTCGGGGTCGCCCACGTTGCTCACCTCCCAGTCCGGCATCCATTGATGGCCAGGAGCTGGCGCGACAACTGCGCCTTTGCCAATGAAGCGCTGCGCCACAAGCCGATTGGTCAAGGTGGACGAAAGCAGACGGCGCAAGAAAAAAAAGAGTCAGACACTTACCGCAGGCGGTGGATTGGAGCAGCTACACGGTAGCTTGCCGAAGCCGCACTCCTCCTCGCTGAGCTGGTCGGTGGAGAAGTGGTTGACATGCCGGACCACCTCAATAGTCCGCAAGTTCTTCGTCGACATCCGGCAAGGATCCCGACGACCGCTCGTGTCGCACATTGGATGTGACCGGTACTGGAGGGGCGATACCCGGAGGTGGACGAAGGAGGCCAGAAGGTCTGCCGGCTGGAGCCCCTCCGACTCCGTCATCTCCTGGAGCGGGCTGAGGGCAATGTCGACGGCGGCCGGCAGCGGCCTGCCTGGTTGCTAGACCCAGTTGTTCCGTGTCCCAGTAGGCGGTCCGAGCACAAAGGCCGACAGGTTAACATAGTCACGAGTCGCGTGGGCATTATGGACGTAGAAATATGATTTCTGCCACAGCTTGGCCGACTCGTGCAGAGCGATGGGTAGAAACCGCGTCCCGGAAGGGGTCCGTCGCACGACGACACATGCGCCGCATTATGCCAGCTCGCCCTTGGCCGCGGTGCCAAGTTTGAGATAGAAAAACCTACCCCACAGCTCGAGTGTGGGCAGGATGCCGAAGTAAGCCTCGCACAGTGTGACAAAGGTGAAGAGGAGCACCGCCATGTTGGGAGTGAGGTGGTGTGACACCCCGAGACCGGTGCGCCAGGTGTCAGCCAGTTATTCGTCGTTGTTGCCTTGTCATCTGCTTGCGTGTGCATCATTGCCTTGTCATTGTGTGTGTTGCATCAACATGTTTTCAAAACTTGCATCCGTGCGAGTCCGCCCGTCCTTTCCGTTGTCCGTTTTGAGGCTAGTCACACTCACACGCACCCGCGGCGCCTCCGAATATTTGTTTAATGAGTGGCCGGAAAATGTTCTCGGAATGGGTTGATACTTGGCGTGTGGTCTTATTATAGCATAGGTAGACCGCCTGTCCAGTTTCGTCGCATTCGGAGTTCATTTGATAGCACAACGGTTAACCGTGTTAACCGCCGGAAGCCTTTTCCCTTTTGGCCCAACACCCCTTTCACACAGCCCCCAAGCCCATTCTAACCCCCTCCATGCTCTTGGCCATTCGATCAGGATCGCGTGGCTGCGAACCGCTCCTCATTTGGACTCTCCTAGCTCCCTCTACCTATAAATATGTGCCTCTCCTTCCAAATTCTGGGCAAACCCTAGTCGTCTTCCACCTCGCGCAGCCGGACACGTCCGTCCCGCACCGGACATGCCCAGCCACCACGTCACCGTAGCCAATCAGACCGTGCCACGTCGCCCTCCAGCCTCCCTCCTCCAACCCTCGTCTGCCACGTGGCGTCTCGCCGTCACCTGCCTCTCCACCGCGCCGCGCGGCCTGCCGAGCCCGCGGGAGGCCCGCCCGGGCCCGGTCGTCGCCGCAGGCCCGCGATCCTGCATGCCTGCCCCCCCGTGTTCCTTCTCCCCCGCGCATCGCCCCACCGCAGCCGCCGCCGGCTTCCTCCGTCGCCGCCCCGCCCTGGAATTCGCCGGAGCAAGCCAGGAAACCGCCGCCGCCAGCGGATCCCGTCAACCCCTCGCCGCCGGCCGCATCTGCCATCCCCGACCATGGCCAAATCCCGGCCGGATCACCCGCCAGCGCTGCCGGTCCGCCTCCTGCCGGGCCTCCTTCCTCCCGCGCCGGAGACCCCCGCCCCGCTATCGCATTGACTTGGCCTCTGCCTCACCGTCGGGGAGACGACGCCTCCCACCGCGTTGCATGGGCCAGCCGCTGCCTGGGCCGGCCATCCTCCTCCCCGACGATGGCCCAGCCGCGCCGCTTGGGCCTCCTATTCCCCAAGGCCCGTTGGCCCAGCCTGCTCCAACTGCACGCCCCAGCACCTGGGCCTCAGCCCAGCAAGGTGAGCAGCCTTCCCCACCTAATCCCCGCCCCGGTCATGTTATACTATCCTGCGCTCACTTTTCGTTGTCAAAATATGGCTAAGTCCTTTTCTGTCTTAATTTATATGCATCTTTGCACGGCTGTAACTTTCTGTGTGCATGTCCAAATGATGCATATAATATGTCAAAATGATCGTGGAGACATGCACTTCACTTTGTTCCATTGTGCCATGCTTGTTTGAGTTCATCTAGATGCCCTAATCTCTGTTGCAAGAGTGCTAGTTGTTTAAAACTGCTGTTACCTATAATTTTGTTGCATGCTTGTGATGCTTGTAACTTTGTGCATGGTTATCCAAATGGAGCATATGATATGTCAAAATGTTCATTGTGAAGTGCTCTACATGATGGTTGCTGTAGCATTCATGTTAGGTGTCATACTGCCATGTTAATCTCTGTTGCAAAAGTGCATTTGGCTATTAAGTGCTGAAACTTGTTATGAGATGCTGATTTCACTTGCTCATTGCTATTGATGTGTTTGTCTTAATGCCACATGTCTATATGTTTTATAAGCACAATCATATGGTCTTTGTTGTGGTGCAATCCATTTTCCATGATATGCCTTGAGGTGACTTAAACAAGCTTGTAAACATGCCATGTCGTTATTGCTGTTTTATACTTAGTGAAAAAACTGCGAAGTCTGGAATCTGTTAAACCTGATGCTATGTTTGCTTGATGCCCCACTCAAATCCATGCTTGTTTTGGAGTGGCCAATGTTCATGTCTTGTTGTCCATGTTATTGTCTATCCATTCATGCCCTTGTTTGCATATATGGCCTGCTGTAGCTTATTTTTTTTCTTGCTCTCAAGTTGCTATAAATTTAACCTGTCAAACTTTTATCAGCGTGTTCAATTTGGTGGAGCTTGTTGTTATTGATCCATGCCACCTATGGAGTTGCTCCAATGGAGTTGTTTGATGTATGCTATGTCTACTACATGTCCATGATCTTTATATACTTAGTGGAGTTGATATGCATGTTGTTTTGTGCCTCCGAAGGCAGCATCGTGATGATGTTTTTGCCTTCCTAGATTTTGACTAAGTCTGGATAATTTTATTGCAACTTGCCATGCTTGGTTAATTGTGTTCCAGCAAGCTTTTGGGTGTGTTCTAAGTTCATGCTTGTTAAGTATCATGTCTACTTCACATCCATGCTTCTTGTTATCCTGTTTGGGTGCTGTAGCTTATATTTACCTTGCTCCAAAGTTGCTATGTGGCAGTTAACTTCAGCTTTGCATTGTAACTTGTTTTGCTCTTAACTTCTAGTCCGTTGCTCCGTTTTGAGTGTGCCCTATATGAAACTTGTGTGATTTTGCATGTAGAAGCATAATATCATGTTGCTTACATGTTTGGAGTGTGTTTGCTTGATGTTTGGGTGAATCTTGCACCATTGCCTTGCTTGTCTTGTTTTGCTCATATCTTCTGGGCAGTAGCTCCGAATTAAACAAACTTTATTTGAAACTTGACTAGAATTTCATTTAGATAATCATGGTGCATGTTAGCTTGCTATTTAACAACTTTAACTTAAAGTTTGTTCAGATCTGGACTAATTTCAAATTATGCATATGAGGACTTACCAGTTTTATTATATGTTGATTCCGGTCTAATTTAAACTTGTTGGGTGATGTTGTTTTTGAGTGCTTCCTACCTTTCCATGTATTGCATCATATAGACTTGTTTTGCATCATACTTGGTTGAGCATCTTGTCATATTCTTGAGTGTGTGTTTACCTTGTTGTGTGCTTTCTTCTCGCTAGTTCTTTTCCGTTGCGATCGTGAGGATTCGTTCAACGACACGTGGTTTGACTTCGAGGATTCTTCATCTTCTTCATGGATTCGTTCTTCTTCCTTGCGGGATCTCAGGCAAGATGACCATCACCTTGGATACCTTTACTATCATTGGCTTTTCTTAGTTGTCTCGATGCTATCGTTATATGTCGCGCTACCCATCTTATTGTCAGCCCCTGTCCTTGTTGCCATGAAACCTCTAACCTTTGACACCTTCCTAGCAAACCATTGTTTGGCTATGTTACCCGCTTGCTCAGCCCCTCTTATAGCGTTGCTAGTTGCAGATGAAGATGAAGATTGTTCCTTGTTGGAAATTGTTGTTGGAATATCACAATATGTCTTATATATATTAACACACCTATATACTAGGCATGGGTGGAAGGCTTGGCCTTTTGCTCGGTGTTTTGTTCCACTCATGCCACCTTAGGAGCTGATAAACCGGTGTTATGTTCCTTGATTTTGCGTTCCTTGCATGGTTGGGTATATGGGAACCCCTTGGCAGTTCGTCTTTGAATAAAACTCCTCCAGCAAGGCCCAACATTGGTTTTAATTTGCCTCATAATAACAACTTAATTAATTAATTAAATTGTATAGGGGGTCGCGCCCTCAAGTATTCTTTCTACATAGCAGGGGGGCCAGTGCTGATGGTGTTGGTCCCAAACGGGGAGCCTGCAGGGCCACCTTGGTGAACCCGAGGGCTGGTTTTACCTCTAGCATCACCCATCCGGTCGTGGCCTGAGACGAGATACGCGCGGTTACTATCAGGGTGTCGACACACCGGGAGGTCTTGCTGGACTTGTTTTACCATTGTCAAAATGTCTTGTGCACCGGGAATTCCGAGTCTGATCGAATTGTCCCTAAGATAAGGGGTAATATTATTATTACTTCTGCTGATCGTGAGAGCTTGTGATGGGCTAAGTGGGGACACCCCTGCAGGGTTATGATCTTTCGAAAGCCGTGCCCGCTGTTATGTGGCAGATTGGAATTTGTTAATGTCCGGTTGTAGAAAACTTGATAGAGGATCCGAAGTAAAACACACAACTGTGTGAGTAACCGTGACTGTCTCTTTTCACTTTGAGAAGAGAACACGGTGGGGTTATGTTTGACTCGTAGGTAGTTCAGGATCTTTAGCGATCATTACTAGTTGCGACCGTCTGCGTAGATGCTCTTCTTATTCTTGTACTCGTAAGTTAACCACCATATATTGCTTAGCCGCTGCTGCAACCTCACCACTTAACCTCTCCTTACACATTAAGCTGTGCTAGTCTTGTTATCCATGGTTATAGGATTGCTGAGTCCTCCGGCTCACAGATACTACAACAACAGTTGTAGGTGCAGGTTTCCGATGACTTGATGTGAGAGCGATGTACGTTGTGTTGGAGTTCTTTCTGCTTCTTCTTCTTCTTCAGTCTTGGGTTAGGTTCCGGGTTGGCAGCCTGGGATAGCAGATGGTTGTTGTGTGCCTTTCATGTTTGCATCCGTACTCGGATGCCTTGTATTGATGATGTTGTATTCACGTGACTTGTATTTATTGTTGTATCCCCCATGTATGTATGTAATGGTACGATGTAATGATATACATCTTGCTAAGCGTCCGAAATGCGGTTGTGCCCCAATCACGTAAGTGTCACGTGATCGGGATAGAATCGCATCTTGGGCCTGACAAGTTGGTATCAGAGCCTCGACCAACCATAGGAGCCCCCTTGATTGATCGTAGCTTGGCCGTTGTTGAGTCTAGCAGAAAACTATTTTCAGAGTCTAGTTATATCGGAGAGTAGGAATTCTTTTTACTCCTCACCCCCTTCATCGCTCTGGTGAGGAATCTTGACGTAGGTGTTTTGAATTACTCCTCTTCTCCTTCAAATTTTTTTAGGATCACGCGGTTAGCTTTCGTTCGTTGCGTTGTCAGTTCATTCATCTGGTGCATCTCTCGTGAAGTGGATTCAACCCTCTTCTTCTTTGCAAGTTCAACCCTTAGTTCCTTTCAACCGACCGGTGTTGTTTTCCCCATCCGTTGTGGTCTTTCTTTTTCCCACCCTCCCACCCTTTTTCTTCTCGGAGCCGGAGTCTTTAATCGAGTATCCATCCTACTCGTGTGAATCCTTTGCATTCTTTCCTCAGTTATTTCAACTGGCGAATTCTCCTCGTTCCTTATTCGTCATCTATTTCATTCCGGTGGTTTCAATTCAAACATTCAGTGTTCTTCATATTCTTTCCCTCGCTCAAATGTTTTTCCCCTTGCTCGTTCACCTCTCGCTAATTAATTATTCCGGAGTTCCGAAGACATCTCAAGTAATTCGTCTGTCTTCCAATTAATTCGAGGTTGTCACCTCATTCGAGCCTTTCAATCGTTCCGGTGCATCTTCTCCTTTCAATCCTTTCAACAGTGTTTTCTCTTCGGTGGGCCCTAACCCACAGGTCTTTTCCCAGGATCTTACCTGACTCCTCTAATTTACCGGAGTGTTCCAAATTCTTTTCAAGTGTGACGTAAGTATGGATTTCATCAGTCATATGCCTTCTCCAAGATCGCTTTCAATTCTTTTCATCGTTGGTTCAACCTTTTCTCTCTTTCATACTTCCGGAGTATCTCAATAATTTTGGTGGTATTTCTCGTCATCATTTCAAGACCGACGAAGAGTTCCTCTAAATTTTGTCCGTTCTCTCGACTGTTCGTCGTTCTAGCTTCATGCTATCCTCTTACTTGTTCCGATTCGTGTCAAATTTTTTTCCTTACCCATCCGGAGTATTTCATGAGTTCTTTTCTTTGTGTTCCTTCGAAGGTCATCATTTCAGAAAATTTCTTCATTCTCAGTTTTCAACTTCGTGCTCCAAATATTCTTCATCGATGCCTCTTCGTTCGTCTCACATTCGTCCGGTGCTTCCTTCAAGTATTCTTTAATCAGTTCGCGATCTCTTCATTCTCTTGTATATAAATTCCCCAAGTGCTTTATTCTTCTCGGTGATTCATTCTCTTGTATTCACTCAATTTCAATTTCTTACGGTGGTTTTTGTTCTCTTTCATCATTCAATTTTAATTCTTCCCGGTGGTTCGTTCCTTTTTCTTCACTCGGTTTCAATTCTTACGGTGGTTCTCTCAAGAGTTCTTTTCCGGTGTTATCATATCAATCCATTCATTTTATTCCAATCCTACCGGTGTTTCATGAAGATTTTCGCAAGTTCGCTATATATCCCTCTTAAATCTTTTCCAACGCGAATAAGTGGTATGCGAATCCAATGCTTCTCATCAATTCAATTGGTGGAGGATAAGCATAAAATAATTCTTATTCTTCTTTGTGAAGTTGATTAATTCCTTCCTTCGGAGTTTATTCTTGATGAATAAATTCTAATTCCAAGTGCTTTAATCTTTTCTTTCCCGGAGTTCAAAGTTTTCTCAGCCATCTCGTCGGAACCCCGTCTGAATCATCGCAAGGCTTTAATCTTATTATTCTCTTCATCCTTTATCATCATACTTTTGTTACCGGAGTTCTTCTTGGTGGTTCTTCATCATTTAATCAATCTTCAAGTGTTCAAAAAATTCTTGTGGAGAAGCTCAAGCATTATTCTTTTCTGTCCCGAGATGCAAATAATTCTCCCTATTTCTTTTGAAGTGGAGTTTTGCATCCCTTTCTTCAGCTCAACTATTCAATTTTTTGGGTCGCGGCATAATTCACCTCAACTGTTGAGATGATTAAATAAGTCCAAACCAAGCTTATTCTTTTGTGGTTGTTTTTTATCAACAACTCCGTTCAAATCTTTCTCTTATAAATTCTCGTTCAAGTCACTCGTTCTCAAGTGGTCATCGTCTTCTCCGTTCCTTTAATTCCATTATTTTCAATTCTTCCGGAGGAAATGTCTTGTTCATTGCGTCATGTTTTTATTCCATCTTCTCAAGTTCTTGTTCCAGTCCATTCATGTTCAACCGGTGTGCTACTTTTTCAGTTTCAGACGAAGTGCTGCCCGAATTCCTTCGTTTGAATTCGTTTTCTATCTCTTTTAACCGGAGTGGCTTTGAATTCACTCTCATTCCTGCAGCTCTTGTTTCGTGCCTTTCAACCTCCTTGATTCTCGTCATATTCCTTGCTCCTCTTGTTTAACGAGTCTTGCAACTTTGTTCATATCCGTGGTATTCTTCCTTTCAAGTTGTTCAACCTCTCAAGGTTCTTTGATTTCACTCTTTTGTCCTCGAAGAACTTTGTTCTTCCTTTTTCCCTTCCGTCTCGTTCCTAAGATCTCGGGACGAGATCTCTTGTTAGTAGGGGAGTGTTGTGACACCCCGAGACCGGTGCGCCAGGTGTCAGCCAGTTATTCGTCGTCGTTGCCTTGTCATCTGCTTGCGTGTGCATCCTTGCCTTTGTTGGGGAACGTACTATTCAAAATTTTCCTACGATCACGCAAGATCTATCTACGAGATGCATAGCAACGAGAGGGAAGAGTGTGTCTACGTACCCTCATAGACCGAAAGCGGAAGCGTTTATCAATGCGGTTGATGTAGTCGTGCACCTTCACGATCCGTCCCGATCTAGTACCGAACGTACGACACCTCCGCGTTCAGCACACGTTCAGCTCGATGACGTCCTCGCCTTCTTGATCTAGCAAGACGGGCGAAGTAGTAGATGAGTTCCGGCAGCACGACGGCGTGGTGACGGTTGTTGATGAAGAACAATCTCTGCAGGGCTTCGCCAAGCACTACAGAAACTAGACGGAGGATAAACTAGAGGGTCGGGGTTGCCGGCACACAGCTTGGTGTATCTTGATGTGTCTTGGGTGCTAGCCCTACCCCTCTATTTATATGGTGAGCCCTGGGGTCGAAACTTGGATCAAAAGCCTCCTCAAAGTCGGTTTTGCCCGAAAGGAAAGAGTCCCACTCGGACTCCAGGGCTAGACGCCAGGGTTCCCGGCGTCTACCCCCTAGATGCCAGGGTTCCAGGCGTCTAGCTTCTGGTCTACGCAAAACTTCCTTTTGCATTTTCCTAAAGCCCCGTGGGCTTTCCCCTTTGGCCCAAATAAAGTGTTCTCATACCCGAACATTTCGGGAAACATCCGGAACCCCTTTCGGTGAATTCCGGAACCCTGCCGGAGGTCAAACACTATTATCCCATATATTAATCTTTATCTCCGGACCATTCCGGAGTTCCTCGTTATGTCCGTGATCACATCCGGGACTCTGAATAACATTCGGTCACCAACATACATAACTCATTAAATACTATATCGTCAATGAACGTTTAAGCGTGCGGACCCTACGGGTTCGAGAACTATGTAGACATGACCGAGACATCTCTCCGGTCAATAACCAATAGCGGAACCTGGATGCCCATATTGGCTCCTACATATTCTACGAAGATCTTTATCGGTCGAACCGCATAACAACATACGTTGTTCCCTTTGTCATCGGTATGTTACTTGCCCGAGATTCGATCGTCGGTATCATCATACCAAGTTCAATCTCGTTACCGGCAAGTCTCTTTACTCATTCCGTAATACATCATCTCCTGACTAACTCATTAGTCCTTTGCTTGCAAGGCTTATTACGATGTGCATTACCGAGAGGGCCCAGAGATACCTCTCCGACACTCGGAGTGACAAATCCTAATCTTGATCTATGCCAACACCACAAACACCTTCGTAAACACCTGTAGATCATCTTTATAATCACCCAATTATGTTGTGACGTTTGATAGCACACGAGGTATTCCTCCAGTATTTGGGAGTTGCATAATCTCATAGTCATAGGAACATTTATAAGTCATGAAGAAAGCAATAGCAATAAAACTAAACGATCAAGTTGCTAAGCTAACGGATGGGTCTTGTCCATCACATCATTCTCCTAATGATGTGATCCCGTTGATTAAATGACAACTCATGTCTATGGCTAGGAAACATAACCATCTTTGATCAATGAGCTAGTCTAGTAGAGGCATACTAGGGACACTTTGTTTTGTCTATGTATTCACACATGTACTAAGTTTCCAGTTAATACAATTCTAGCATGAATAATAAACATTTATCATGATATAAGGAAATAAATAATAACTTTATTATTGCCTCTAGGGCATATTTCCTTCAGTCTCCCACTTGCACTAGAGTCAATAATCTACTTCACATCGCCATGTGATTTAACACCGATAGTTCACATCGTCATGTGATTAACACCCATAGTTCACATCGCCATGTGACCAACACCCAAAGGGTTTACTAGAGTCAATAATCTAGTTCACATCGCTATGTGATTAACACCCAAAGAGTACTAAGGTGTGATCATGTTTTGCTTCGTGAGAGAAGTTTAGTCAATGGGTCTGTCACATTCAGATCCGTATGTATTTCACAAATTTCTATGTGTCTACAATGCTCTGCATGGAGCTACTCTAGCTAATTGCTCCCACTTTCAATACGCATCCAGATTGATACTTAGAGTCATCTGGATTTAGTATCAAAGCTTGCATCGGCATAACCCTTTACGACGAACTGTTTATCACCTCCATAATCGAGAAACATTTCCTTAGTCATCCAGTTACTAAGGATAATTTTGACCACTTTACAGTGATCTACTCCTGGATCACTATTGTACCTCCATGTCAAACTCATGGCAAGGTACACAACATGTTTGGTACACAGCATGGCATACTTTATAGAACCTATGGCTGAGGCATAGGGAATGACTTTCATTCTCTATATTTTTCTGCCATGGTTAGGCTTTGAGTCTTACTCAACTTCACACCTTACAAGTCAGGCAAGAACTCCTTCTTTGACTGATCCATTTTGAACTACTTCAAAATCTTACCAAGGTATGTACTCATCGAAAGTCTTATCAAGCGTATTGATCTATCTCTATAGATCCTGATGCCCAATATGTAAGTAGCTTCACCGAGGTCTTTCTTTGAAAAACTCCTTTCAGACACTCCTTTATGCTTTCCAGAAAATTCTACATCATTTCCGATCGACAATATGTCATTCACATATACTCATCAGAAAGGTTGTAGTGCTCCCACTCACTTTCTTTTAAATACAGGCTTCTCCAAAATTCTGTATAATACCATATGCTTTGATCACCTCATCAAAGCGTATATTCCAACTCCGAGATGCTTGCACCAGTCCATAGATGGATCGCTGGAGCTTGCACATTTTTGTTAGCACTTTTAGGATCGACAAAACCTTCTGGTTGCATCATATACAACTCTTCTTTGAGATATCCATTCAAGAATGCAGTTTTGACATCCATTTGCCAGATTTCATAATCATAAAATGCGGCAATTGCTAACATGATTCAGACAGACTTAAGCATCGCTACGGGTGAGAAAGTCTCATCGTAGTCAACTCCTTGAACTTGTCGAAAACCTTTCACAACAAGTCGAGCTTTGTAAATAGTAACATTACCGTCAGCGTCGGTCTTCCTCTTGAAGATCCATTTATCTTTGATGGCTTGCCGATCATCGGGCAAGTCAACCAAAGTCCACACTTTGTTCTCATACATGGATCCCATCTAAGATTTCATGGCCTCAAGCCATTTTGCGGAATCAGGGCTCATCATCGCTTCCTCATAGTTCGTAGGTTCATCATGGTCTAGTAACATGACTTCGAGAACCGGGTTGCCGTACCACTCTGGCGCGGAACGTACTCTGGTTGATCTACGAAGTTCAGCAGTAACTTGATCCGAAGTTTCATGATCATCATCATGAGCTTCCTCACTAATTGGTGTAGGAATCACTGGAACTAGTTTCTGTGATGTACTACTATCCAATTCGGGAGAAGGTACAATTACCTCATCAAGTTCCACTTTCCTCCCACTCACTTCTTTCGAGAGAAACTCCTTCTCTAGAAAGGATCCATTCTTAGCAACGAATATATTGCCTTCGGATCTGTGATAGAAGGTGTACCCAATAGTCTCCTTTGGGTATCCTATGAAGACACATTTCTCCGACTTGGGTTTGAGCTTATCAGGTTGAAGCTTTTTCACATAAGCATCGCAGCCCCAAACTTTAAGAAACGACAACTTTGGTTTCTTGCCAAACCACAGTTCATAAGGCGTCGTCTCAACGGATTTAGATGGTGCCCTTATTTAACGTGAATGCAGCTGTCTCTAATGCAAAAACCGAAACGATAATGGTAAATCGGTAAGAGACATCGTAGATCGCACCATATCTAATAAAGTACGATTACGACATTCGGACACACCATTACGCTATGGTGTTCCGGGTGGCGTGACTTGTGAAACTATTCCACATTGTTTCAAATGAAGACGAAACTCGTAACTCAAATATTCACCTCCATGATCAGATCGTTGAAGCTTTATTTTCTTGTTACGATGATTCTCTACTTCACTCTGAAATTCTTTGAACTTTTCAATTGTTTCAGACTTGTGCTTCATCAAGTAGATATACCCATATCTGCTTAAATCATCAGTGAAGGTCAGAAAATAATGATACCCGCCGCGAGCCCCAACACTTATTGGTCCACATACATTAGTATGTATGATTTCCAACAAATATGTTGCTCGCTCCATTGTTCCGGAGAATGGAGTTTTAGTCATCTTGCCCATGTGGCATGGTTCGCAAGTACCAAGTGATTCATAATCAAGTGATTCCAAAAGTCCATTACTATGGAGTTTCTTCATGCGCTTTACACCAACATGACCTAAACGGCAGTGCCACAAGTAAGTTGCACTATCATTATCAACTTTGCATCTTTTGGCTTCAATATCATGAATATGTGTATTACTACGATCGAGATCCAACAAACTATTTTATTGGGTGTATGACCGTCGAAGATTTTATTCATGTAAACAGAATAACAATTATTCCATGACTTTAAATGAATAATCGTATTGCAACAAACATGATCAAATCATATTCATGCTCAACGCAAATGCCAAATAAGATTTATTTAGGTTCTACACTAATCCCAAAAGTATATGGAGTGTGCGATGATGATCATAGCAATCTTGGAACCACTTCCAACACACATCGTCACTTCACCTTTAACTAGTCTCTGTTCATTCTGCAATTCTCGTTTCGAGTTACTAATTTTAGCAACTGAACTAGTATCAAATACCCAGCGGTTGCTATGAACACTAGTAAAGTACACATCAATAATCTGAATATCAAAATATACCTTTGTTCACTTTGCCATCCGTCTTATCCGCCAAGTATCTAGGACAGTTCCACTTCCAGTGACCATTTCCTTTGCAGTAGAAGCACTTAGTTTCAGGCTTGAGTTTAGCTTTGGGTTTCTTCACGTGAGTGACAACTTGCTTGTCATTCTTCTTGAAGTTCCCCTTCTATCCCTTTTGCCCTTTACTTGAAATAAGTGGTCTTGTTAACCATCAACACTTGATGCTTTTTCTTGATTTCTACCTTCGCCGATTTCAGCATCGCGAAGAGCTCGGGAAGTACTTTCGTCATCCCTTGCATATTATAGTTCATCCCGAAGTTCTACTAACTGGGTGATAGTGACTAGAGAACTTTTGTAAATTACTATATTAACTGGAAGATTAACTCCCACTTGATTCAAGCAATTGTAGTACCCAATCAATCTGAGCACATGCTCACTGGTTGAGCTATTCTCCTCCATCTTGTAGGCAAAGTACTGTCAGAGGTCTCATACCTCTCGACACGGGCATGAGTATGAAATACTAATTTCTACTCTTGGAACATCTTATATGCTCCGTGGCGTTCAAAACGTTTTTGAAGTCCCGGTTCTAAGCCTTAAAGCATGGTGCATTTAAACTATCAAGTAGTCATCATACTGAGCTTTTGTCAAAACGTTCATAACGTCTACATCTGCTCCTGCAATAGGTCTGTCACCTAGCGGTGCATCAAGGACATAATTCTTCTGTGCAGCAATGAGGATAACCCTCAGATCACGGAACAATTTCGCATCATTGCAACTAACATCTTTCAACTTAGTTTTCTCTAGGAACATATAAAAAATAAACATGGAGCAACATCGCGAGCTATTGATCTACAACATAGATATGCTAATACTACCAGGACTATGTTCATGATAAATTAAAGTTCAATTTAATCATATTACTTAAGAACTCCCACTTAGATAAACATCCCTCTAGTCATCTAAATGATCACGTGATCCAAATCAACTAAACCATGTCCGATCATCACGTGAGATGGAGTAGTTTCAATGGTGAACATCTTATGTTGATCATATCTACTATATGATTCACGCTCGACCTTACGTTCTCCAGTGTTCCGAGGCCATATCTGCATATGCTAGGCTCGTCAAGTTTAACCCGAGTATTCTGCGTGTGCAAAACTGGCTTACACCCGTTGTATTTGAACGTAGAGCTTATCACACCCGATCATCGCGTGGTGTCTCAGCACGAAGAACTTTCGCAACGGTGCATACACAGGGAGAACACTTGTACCTTGAAATTTTGTAAGGGATCATCTTATAATGCTACCGTCGTACTAAGAAAAATAAGAAGCATAATAAGATAAACATCACACGCAATCAAAATATGTGACATGATGTGGCCATCATCATCTTGTGCTTTTGATCTCCATCTTGAAAGCACCGTCATGATCACCTTCGTCACCGGCGCGACACCTTGATCTCCATCATAGCATCGTTGTCGTCTCGCCAACTATTGCTTCTACGACTATCGCTACCGCTTAGTGATAAAGTAAATCAATTACATGACGATTGCATTTCATACAATAAAGTGACAACCATATGGCTCCTGCCAGTTGCCGATAACTTTACAAAACATGATCATCGCATACAAAACCGTATAACTCATCATGTCTTGACCATATCACATCACAACATGCCCTACAAAAACAAGTTAGACGTCTTCTACTTTGTTGTTGCAAGTTTTACGTGGCTGCTACGGGCTTAGCAAGAACCGTTCTTACCTACGCATACAAAACCACAACGATGTTTCATCAAGTATGTGCTGTTTTAACCTTCACAAGGACCGGGCGTAGCCACACTCGATTCAGCTAAAGTGAGAGAGACAGACACCCTCCAGTCACCTTTAAGCAACAAGTGCTCATAACGGTGAAACCAGTCTCGCATAAGCGTACGCATAATGTCGGTCCGGGCCGCTTCATCTCACAATACCGCTGAAGCAAAGTATGACATGCTGGTAAGCAGTATGACTAGTATCGTCTACAACTCATTGTGTTCTACTCGTGCATATCATCTACGCATAGACCTGGCTCATGATGCCACTGTTGGGGAACGTAGTATTTCAAAAATTTCCTACGATCACGCAAGATCTATCTACTAGATGCATAGCAACGAGAGGGAAGAGTGTGTCTACGTACCCTCGTAGACCGAAAGTGGAAGCGTTTATCAACGCGGTTGATGTAGTCGTGCACCTTCACGATCCGTCCCGATCTAGTACCGAACGTACGGCACCTCCGCGTTCAGCACACGTTCAGCTCGATGACGTCCTCACCTTCTTGATCCAGCAAGACGGTCGAACTAGTAGATGTGTTCCGGCAGCACGATGGCGTGGTGACGGTTGTTGATGAAGAACAATCTCTGCAGGGCTTCGCCAAACACTACAGAAACTAGACGGAGGATAAACTAGAGGGTCGGGGTTGCCGGTACACGGCTTGGTGTATCTTGATGTGTCTTGGGTGCTAGCCCTACCCCTCTATTTATATGTTGAGCCCTGGGGTCGAAACTTGGATCAAAAGCCTCCTCAAAGTCGGTTTTGCCCGAAAGGAAAGAGTCCCACTCGAACTCCAGGGCTAGACGCCAGGGTTCCTGGCGTCTACCCCTAGACGCCAGGGTTCCTGGTGTCTAGCCTCTGGTCTCCGCAAAACTTCCTTTTGCACTTTCCTATAGCCTCGTGGGCTTTCCCCTTTGGCCCAAATAAAGTGTTCTCATACCCAAACATTTCGGGAAACATCCGGAACCCCTTCCTGTGAATTCCGGAACCCTGCCGGAGGTCAAACACTATTATCCCATATATTAATCTTTATCTCCAGACCATTCTGGAGTTCCTCGTTATGTCCGTGATCACATCCGGGACTCTGAATAACATTCGGTCACCAATATACAGATCTCATTAAATACTATATCGTCAAGGAACGTTTAAGCGTGCGGACCCTATGGGTTCGAGAACTATGTAGACATGACCGAGACATCTCTCCGGTCAATAACCAATAGCGGAACCTGGATGCCCATATTGGCTCCTACATATTCTACGAAGATCTTTATCGGTCGAACCGCATAACGACATATGTTGTTCCCTTTGTCATCGGTATGTTACTTGCCCGAGATTCGATCGTCAGTATCATCATACCAAGTTCAATCTCGTTACCGGCAAGTCTCTTTACTCATTCCGTAATACATCATCTCCTGACTAACTCATTAGTCCTTTGCTTGCAAGGCTTATTACGATGTGCATTACCGAGAGGGCCCAGAGATACCTCTCCGACACTCGGAGTGACAAATCCTAATCTTGATCTATGCCAACACCACAAACACCTTCGTAAACACCTGTAGATCATCTTTATAATCACCCAATTATGTTGTGACGTTTGATAGCACACGAGGTATTCCTCCAGTATTTGGGAGTTGCATAATCTCATAGTCATAGGAACATTTATAAGTCATGAAGAAAGCAATAGCAATAAAACTAAACGATCAAGTTGCTAAGCTAACGGATGGGTCTTGTCCATCACATCATTCTCCTAATGATGTGATCCCGTTGATTAAATGACAACTCATGTCTATGGCTAGGAAACATAACCATCTTTGATCAATGAGCTAGTCTAGTAGAGGCATACTAGGGACACTTTGTTTTGTCTATGTATTCACACATGTACTAAGTTTCCAGTTAATACAATTCTAGCATGAATAATAAACATTTATCATGATATAAGGAAATAAATAATAACTTTATTATTGCCTCTAGGGCATATTTCCTTCAGTCTCCCACTTGCACTAGAGTCAATAATCTAGTTCACATCGCCATGGCTCCCACATCACCGCAGCCAATCAGACCGTGCCACGTCGCCCTCCAGCCTCCCTCCTCCAACCCACGTCCGCCACGTGGCGTCTCGCCGTCACCTGCCTCTCCACCGTGCCGCGCGGCCCGCCGAGCCCGTGGGAGGCCCGCCCGGGCCCGGTCGCTGCCGCCGGCCCGCGATCCCGCGCGCCTGCTCCCCCGCGCATCGCCCCACCTCAGCCGCCGCCGGTTGCCTCCACCGTCGCCGGAGTTCCTCCGTCGCGGCCCCGCCATGGAACTCGCCGGAGCAAGCCAGGAAACAGCCGCCGCCGCCGGATCCCGTCAACCCCTCGCCGCACCATGGCCAGATCCCGGCCGGACCACCCGCCAGCACCGCTGGTCCGCCTCCTGCCGGGCCTCCTTCCTCCCGCACTGGAGACCCCCGCCCCGCCGCCGCGTTGACTTGGCCTCTGCCTCGCCGTCGGGGAGACGACGCCTCCCACCGCGCCGCTTGGGCCAGCCGCTACCTGGGCCGGCCATCCTCCTCCCCGCCGATGGCCCAGCCGCGCCGAGTGGGCCTCCTCTTCCCCAAGGCCCGTAGGCACAGCCTGCTCCAACCGCACGCCCCAGCACCTGGGCCTCAGCCCAGCAAGGTGAGCAGCCTTTCCCACCTAATCCCCACCCCGGTAACGTTATACTATCCTGCGCTCACTTTTCGTTGTCAAAATATGGCTAAGTCCTTTTCTATCTTAATTTATATGCATCTTTGCACGGCTGTAACTTTTTGTGTGCATGTCCAAATGATGCATATAATATGTCAAAATGATCGTGGTGATATGCACTTCACTTTGTTCCATTGTGCCATGCTTGTTTGAGTTCATCTAGATGCCCTAATCTCTGTTGCAAGAGTGCTACTTGTTTAAAACTGATGTTACCTGTAATTTTGTTGCATGTTTGTGATGCTTGTAACTTTGTGCATGGTTATCCAAATGGAGCATATGATATGTCAAAATGTTAATTGTGAAGTGCTCTACATGATGGTTGCTGTTGCATTCATGTTAGGTGTCATATTGCCATGTTAATATATGTTGCAAAAGTGCATTTGGATGTTAAGTGCTGAAACTTGTTATGATATGCTGATTTCACTTGCTCATTGCTATTGATGTGTTTGTCTGCATGCCACATGTCTATATGTTTTAGAAGCACAATCATATGGTCTTTGCTATGGCGCAATCCATTTTCCATGATATGCCTTGAGGTGACTTAAACAAGCTTGTAAACATGCCATGTCGTTATTGTTGTTTTCTACTTAGTGAAAAAACTGCTAAATCTGGAATATGTTAAACCTGATGCTATGTTTGCTTGACGCCCCACTCAAATCCATGCTTGTTTTGGAGTGGCCAATGTTCATGTCTTGTTGTCCATGTTATTGTCTATCCATTCATGCCCTTGTTTGCATATATGACCTGCTGTAGCTTATTTATTTCTTGCTCTCAAGTTGCTATAAATTTAACCTGTCAGACTTTTACCAGCATGTTCAATTTGGTGGAGCTTGTTGTTATTGATCCATGCCTCCTATGGAGTTACTCCAATGGAGTTGTTTGATGTATGCTATGTCTACTACATGTCCATGATATTTATATACTTAGTGGAGTTGATATGCATGTTGTTTTGTGCCTCCAAAGGCAGCATCGTGATGATGTTTTTGCCTTCCCAGATTTTAACTAAGTCTGGATAATTTTATTGCAACTTGCCATGCTTGGTTAATTGTGTTCCAACAAGCTTTTGGGTGTGTTCTAAGTTCATGCTTGTTAAGTATCATGTCTACTTCACATCCATGCTTCTTGTTATCATTTTTGGGCGATGTAGCTTATATTTACCTTGCTCCAAAGTTGCTATGTGGCTGTTAACTTCAGCTTTGCATTGTAACTTGTTTTGCTCTTAACTTCTAGCCCGTTGCTCCGTTTTGAGTGTGCCCTATATGAAACTTGTGTGTAGAAGCATAATATCATGTTGTTTACATGTTTGGAGTATGTTTGCTAGATGTTTGGGTGCATCTTGCACCGTTGCCTTGCTTGTCTTGTTTTGCTCATATCTTCTAGGCCGTAGCTCCGAATTAAATAAACTTTATATGAAACTTGACTAGAATATCGTGTAGATCATCATGGTCCATGTTAACTTGCTGTTTAACAAATTTAACTTAATGTTTGTTCATATCTGGACTAATTTCAAATTATGCATATGAGGACTTATCGGTTTTATTATATGTTGATTCCGGCCTCATTTAAACTTGTTGGGTGATGTAGTTTTTGAGTGCTTCCTAACTTGACATCTGTTGGATCATATAGACTTGTCTTGCATCATACTAGGTTGAGCATCTTGTCATGTTCTTGAGTGTGTGTTTACCTTGTTGTGTGCTTTCTTCTTGCTAGTTCTTTTCCGTTGCGATCGTGAGGATTCGTTCAACGACGCGTGGTTCGACTTCGAGGCTTCTTCGTCTTCTTCACGGATTCGTTCTTCTTCCTTGCGGGATCTCAAGCAAGATGACCATCACCTTGGATACCTTTACTAACATTGCCTTTGCTTAGTTGTCTCGATGCTATCGTTATATGTCGCGCTACCCATCTTATTGTCAGCCCCTCTCCTTGTTGCCATGAAACCTCTAACCTTTGACACCTTCCTAGAAAACCATTGTTTGGCTATGTTACCCGCTTGCTCAGCCCCTCTTATAGCGTTGCTAGTTGCAGGTGAAGATGAAGATTGTTCCTTGTTGGAATATCACAATATGTCTTATATATATTAACACACCTATATACTGGGCATGGGTGGAAGGCTTGGCCTTTTGCTCGGTGTTTTGTTCCACTCATGCCACCTTAGGAGCCGATAAACCGGCGTTATGTTCCTTCATTTTTCGTTCCTTACACGGTTGGGTATATGGGGACCCCTTGGCAGTTCGTCTTTGAATAAAACTCCTCCAGCAAGGCCCGACATTGGTTTTAATTTGCCTCATAATAACAACTTAATTAATTAATTAAATTGTATAGGGGGTCACGCCCTCAAGTATTCTTTCTACAAAGCAGGGGGGCCAGTGCTGATTGTGTTGGTCCCAAACGGGGAGCCTGCAGGGCCACCTTGGGGAACCCCGAGGGCCGGTTATACCTGTAGCATCACCCATCCGGTCGTGGCCTGAGACGAGATACGTGCGGCTACTATCAGGGTGTCGACACACCGGGAGGTCTTGCTGGACTTGTTTTACCATTGTCGAAATGTCTTGTGCACCGGGACTTCCGAGTCTGATCGGATTGTCCCAAAGATAAGGGGTAATACTATTATTACTTTTGCTGATCGTGAGAGCTTGTGATGGGCTAAATTGGGACACCCCTACTGGGTTTTGATCTTTCGAAAGCCGTGCCCGCGGTTATGTGGCAGATTGGAATTTTTTAATGTCCGGTTGTAGAAAACTTGACAGAGGATCCGAAGTAAAACACACAATTGTGTGAGTAACCGTGACTGTCTCTTTTCACTTTGAGAAGAGAACACGGTGGGGTTATGTTTGACTCGTAGGTAGTTCAGGATCTTTAGCGATCATTACAAGTTGCGACCGTCTGCATAGATGCTCTTCTTATTCTTGTACTCGTAAGTTAGCCACCATATATTGCTTAGCCGCTGCTGCAACCTCACCACTTAACCTCTCCTTACCCATTAAGTTGTGCTAGTCTTGTTATCCATGGTTATGGGATTGCTGAGTCCTCAGGCTCACAGATACTACAACAACAGTTGCGGGTGCAGGTTTCCGATGACTTGACGTGAGAGCGATGTACGTTGTGTTGGAGTTCTTTCTGCTTCTTCTTCTTCTTCAGTCTTGGGTTAGGTTCCGGGTCGGCAGCCTGTGATAGCAGATGGATGTCATGTGCCTTTCATGTTTGCATCCGTAGTCGGATGCCTTGTATTGATGATGTTGTATTCATGTGACTTGTATGTATTGTTGTATCCCCCATGTATGTATGTAATGGTACGATGTAATGATATCCATCTTGCTAAGCGCCCAAAATGCGGTTATGCCCCAATCACGTAAGTGTCACGTGATCGGGATAGAATCGCATCTTGGGCCTGACAGGTGGTGAGGTTGAATATGGTAGAAATCAAGGAACTCACGAAAGAAGCCGCTCACCGGCAGGCCGAAGCCGTGGATGAAATGGTTACGGAACATGACGAACTCGCCGGCCTCTGGCGCCGGCGAGATCTCCCGTTCGCTTGGAAGGTGTGCCTCCACGCACGCTTTGTTGGGCATCCTCTGCGTCACGCAGAGGAACTCGATGTAGTCTTCATGGACGTTGGACCCGTCCCAGTCGCCGCACGCCATGGCTCGAGGTCGGGTGGCGACGAGGTCGCGGTGGCGTGGCAAAGAAGAGTGACGACGATCCGCGGCAGCCCTTTGGCAGCGGAGCAGCGCAACGACACGTCAACGGCAAGAGAGAAGAGGAAGAAAGAGAGCGGAGGGGCACGCGTGCTGTCTGTCCTGCCCCTGCCACCAATTTATACCCAAGCGGCGGCAGTGCCAAAGAGGCGAACCGTGTGGGACGTGGGGATTAACTACGCCCACAGCCCGCACGTCCCGCAAATCCCGCGACAATTACTCCGTGCAGAGAGGGCAACAACCCGCCTCGGCCACAACGGATCTGCGCGTGCGCCGAGGCCCTGTAGTGGCGGGCTGGGGCTTGCGGTGACGCCCCGTCGCACACGTAGGTTGGCAGGCCGGCCTGGCCTACTGGCGACATGTGGTGGGCGCCCAACGGGCGGCAGTCGTACCACCCAGCAAAGCACCAAGCGGAGCCCATCTCAACGATTTGAGTTCACCAGGCGGCCGGCCTGGCCATGGTCGGCTCCTAGCAAATGACATCTCACCAGCCGGATGAAGAAGGATGGAGGATCTCCCAGAGGAGGAAGCTGTTGAGACACGATGGCTCCAAGCCATGACACCTCACCAACTTCGAGGACTACGGTCGGGGTTATGTACCCCGGGTAGCCTCATCCGCCCCAAGAGCGTTTCAAGACATTGGAATTGATCTAGTCCCTCCGGCTGACTGGGCATACGGCCGGCACCACGACTGTGTTCCAGCAGGCGGCATGTCCCTGGTAGGCGGCCCCAGGAGTGGGCCGGCTCCTAGAAGCCGGCCACCTCCCCCTCAAAGTCTGCACCAACCGACCGTGATCAAGACAAAGCATGGCAACAGTACCGTCTGTATCCCCCGAGATACGGGGAAGCATGGCTACAGTGTAATCCGACCAGGAGAACATCCTTCGCCACGGCGTGATATTGTAGCCACGTGCACTGTGACACCGCCCTCGTCAGCAAGTACTGCGCTACAGTAAAAGGAAATCGGCGTGGCCCGCAGGCGGCGGGCCCTACCTTTCGGCAGATTCTCGGCAGCCGGCGGGGTCCATTAGAGGCAGGCCCTAGCAGCCGGTGGAGAACCTGGCGACTGAGGACACTGACATACGGGACCTACCATCTGGCGCATTACCATTGTACACCTGGGGTAGGCCTATATGAACCCCCCAAGATCACCCATGCAAAGGGTTGAGCATTCCTTCCCCAAACACCATAGCTAGGAGCAAGAGAGGTAAGCCTTGCCCTTCTTCCTCCTCTAGCAACACATCCCTAGGAGCACATTTGTATACTTGTGATTAATAGTGATCATGCGGAGACCCCATAGAGCAGGACCTGGGTAAGACTCTGTGCGGTCGAGATCTCGCCCAATCCCGCTTCTAGAGCCCGACGACGTACTCCTCTCCCACACCATGATAAGCCACCCCTGGCTTCTATCGCGATAATACTATGACAACATGCCAATGGAATAGCAGACTCAAACCATGGATCAAGTTTTCATAACTGGTCAGTGGCTGTGACCGGTTGTGACCCTCCGCCAAAATTTGTCAGATAAGGCACTGTTTACACTGGGACGGCTGGCCTTCAGGATTAAGTTACGTAAGGACTTCAGAGCTGGTGACGCTGCTTTGCGAATGTGTGGCCAAACTTTATTTGGACGAAATTTTGATGGAAAGAACTATTCTATAGAGCCGATGACCCGTGCATACACTTCGGCTTTGAATACTAGTTCGAGGGCTGCTGAGAGTGTCCTAGATAGGGTGTCCTTGGGTTGCTGGCCTATCTTTCGTGGGCCGGCCTGGTGGACCACACCGGATTTTGTTATAGACAGCCGAACTTCAGATAACTCATTGCTCCAGGTTGAAAGCTCCGAAGACTTTACGTGTACTTCAAGGCTAGATAGATGGTGTATGCTTGTTTATCCCTTGTTGGCAACTAACTATGTGTAACCCTAGATAACCCTGGTGCATTGATATGTCTCAAATGTATCTACTTTTCCAAACACTTTTGCCCTTGTTTTGGACTCTAACTTGCATGATTTGAATGGAACTAACCCGGACTGACACTGTTTTCAGCAGAATTGCCATGGTGTTATTTTTGTGCAGAAATAAAATTTCTTGGAACGACCTGAAAATCCACGAAGAATATTTTTGGAATTTATAAAAAAATACTGGTGAAAGAATCAAGATCAGGGGCCTACAAACTGTCCACGAGGGTGGGGGGCACGCCTGCCACCTGGGCACACCCCCCTGTCTCGTGGGTCCCCTGAGGCTCCACCGACCTCGACTCCAACTCCATATATTCACTTTCGGAGAGAAAAAATTAGAGAGAAGGATTCATCGCATTTTACGATACGGAACCGCCGCCAAGCCCTAATCTCTCTCGGGATGGCTGATCTGGAGTCCGTTCGGGGCTCCGGAGAGGGGAATCCGTCGCCATCATCATCATCAACCTTCCTCCATCACCAATTCCATGATGCTCACTGCCGTGCATGAGTAATTCCATCGTAGGCTTTCTGGACGGTGATGGGTTGGATGAGATTTACCATGTAATTGAGTTAGTTTTGTTAGGGTTTGATTCCTAGTATCCATTATGTTCTAAGATTGATGTTGCTATGACTTTGCTATGCTTAATACTTGTCACTAGGGCCCGAGCGCCATGATTTCAGATCTGAACCTATTATATTTTCATGAATATATGTGAGTTCTTGATCCTATCTTGCAAGTCAATAGTCACATACTATGTGTTATGATCCAGCAACCCCGAAGTGACAATAATCGGGACCACTCCCGGTGATGACCGTAGTTTGAGGAGTTCATGTACTCATTAAGTGTTAATGCTTTGGTCCGGTACTCTATTAAAAGTAGGCCTTAATATCCCTTAGTTTCTAATAGGACCCCGCTGCCACGGGAGGGTAGGACAAAAGATGTCATGCAAGTTCTTTTCCATAAGCACGTATGACTATATTCAGAATACATGCCTACATTACATTGATGAACTGGAGCTAGTTTTGTGTCATCCTATGTTATAACCGTTGCATGAGGAATCGCATCTGACATAATCATCCATCACTGATCCAATGCCTACGAGCTTTTCACATATTGATCTTTGCTTAGTTACTTTCCCGCTGCCACTGTTATAATTACTACAAAACTACTACTGTTACTTTTGCCACCGTTACCGTTACTTCCATACTACTTTGCTACTAAATACTTTGCTGCAGATATTAAGTCTTTCAGGTATGGTTGAATTGACAACTTAACTGCTAATACTTGAGAATATTCTTTGGATCCCCTTGCGTCGAACCAATAAATTTGGATTGAATACTCTACCCTCGAAAACAGTTGCGATCCCCTATACTGGTGGGTTATCAAGACTATTTTCTGGCGCCGTTGCCGGGGACCATAGCTATATTCTTTGAGTCACTTGAGATTTATATCTGTTGATCACTATGAAGAACTTGAGAGGTGAAAAAACCAAGATCTTTCCCTCAACTACGAGGGGAGGTAAGGAACTTCCATCTAGCTCTGCACTTGACTCACCTTCTGTTATGAGTAAATTTGCGACACCTAAACCTGCTATTGAATCTGATATGTCGCATGTTATTGATGATGCCACTTCTGCTATGCATGATACTTATGATGAAAGTACTTCTATGTTTGATAATCTGTGCCACTAGGTGAATTTATTGATGAACAACTTGCTAGGGCTAGAGAGAATGAAATTATTGAAACTGATAATATTGATAAAGTGATGATGAAGATTCTCCCCCTAGATATGAATTTCCTGTTGTGCCTAAGGGTTATGTTATGGATGAATAAACTGCTAGAGATCTTTTAGCTTGCAAAGATAGATATGATCTTCACAAACTATTAGCTAAGCTGAAAGAAAAGTCTTTGAATGCTAGAATGAAATATGACCCTGCTTTTGCTACTTCACCTCTCTGTATTTCTGATAATAATTATGATTTGTCTGTCGATCCTGAGTTAATTACTTTGGTTGAATCTGATCCTTTCCATGGCTGTGAATCTGAAACTATTGTGGCACATCTTACTAATTTGAATGATATAGCCACCCTATTCACCAATGCGGAAAAGATATGTTACTACTATATCCTTAAGTTATTTCCGTTCTCCTTAAAGGGTGATGCTAAAACATGGTTTAATTCTCTTGATCTTGGTTGTGTGCGTAGTCCCCAAGATATGATTTATTACTTCTCTGTTAAATATTTCCCCGCTCATAAGAAACAAGCTGCCTTAAGGGAAATATATAATTTTGTGCAAATGGAAGAAGAGAGTCTCCCACAAGCTTGGGGGAGACTTCTCCGATTACTTAATGCTTTTCTTGATCATCCTCTTAAGAAAACTGAAATACTTGATATCTTTTATAATGGACTAAACGATGCTTCCAGAGACCACCTGGATAGTTGTGCTGGTTGTGTTTTCAGGGAAAGAATTGTTGATCAAGCTGAATTGCTATTGAATAATACGTATAGTAATGAAAATATTTGGACACTTCCTAAACCAACTCCTAAGCCAACTCCGATGAAAAGGGGCATTCTATTTCTCAGTCCTGAAGATATGCAAGAGGTAAAGAAATCTATGAAAGAAAAGGGTATTAAAGCTGAAGATGTTAAGAATTTGCCACCTATTAAAGAAATACATGGTCTTGATAACCCGACATAGGTAGTAAAGGTAAATTCTCTCTATAGATTTGATGAAGGTGATATTCCTCGTAATAAGTCTACTAGCCAATGCTTAGATGAGTTTGACAATTTTATTGTTAAACAAGAAAACTTCAATGCTTATGTTTGTAGACAATTGAAACGTAATGCTTCTATAATTGAACACTTGAGTGATTATATGTATAGAGTTAAAGGTGAACTTAAACTCATTAGTAAACATGCTTCTATGGTTACCACTCAAGTAGAACAAGTTCTTAAAGCACAAAATGATTTTCTTAATGAATTAAATAATAAGAAAAAGGATAATGATGTTAGAGTTATGACTAGAGGGGCAAGAATGACTCAGGAACCTTTATATTCAGAGGGCCATCCTAAGAGAAATGAGAAAGATTCTCAGAGAACTAATGTTGATACACCTAGTTCTTCTAAGAAGAAGAAAAATAAAAATGATAGGACTTCGCATGCTTCTAGTGAACCTGTTGTTGACACACCTATTAATCCCAATGATATTTCTACTTCTGATGTTGAAACAGAGTCTGGTAATGAGCATGAACCTAGTGAAAATAATAATGATGATGTTCATGATGATACTCAACCTAGCAATAACAATGATGTAGAGATTCAACCTGTTGTTGATCTTGATAACCCATAATCAAAGAATCAACATTATGATAAAAGACACTTCATTGCTAGGAAGCAAGGTAAAGAAAGAGAACCATGGGTTCAAAAACCCATGCCTTTTCCTCCTAAACCATCCAAGAAAAAAGATGATGAGGATTTTGAGCGCTTTGCTGAAATGATTAGACCTATCTTTTTGCGTATGTGTTTGACTGATATGCTTAAAACGAACCCTTATGCTAAGTATATGAAAGATATTGTTACAAATAAAAGAAAATGCCGGAAGTTGAAATTTCCACCATGCTTGCCAATTATACTTTCAAAGGTGGAATACCAAAGAAACTAGGGGATCCAGGAGTACAAACTATACTATGCTCCATTAAAAGAAACTATGTTAAAACTTCTTTATGTGATCTTGGAGCCGGTGTTAGTGTTATGCCTCTCACTTTATATCGTAGACTTGACTTGAATAAGTTGATATCTACTGAAATATCTTTGCATATGGCCGATAAATCAACTGCTATACATGTCGGTATTTGTGAGGATGTGCCTGTTATGGTTGCAAACGTTACTATTTTAACATACTTTGTTATTCTTGATATTCCCGAGGACGATAGTATGTTGATTATCCTTGGTAGACCCTCTTTGAATACTTCAAGGGCTGTTATTGATTGCAACAAAGGCAATACCACTTTTCATGTTAATGGTAATGAGCACACGGTACACTTTCCAAGGAATCAACCTCCAGTCCACAGTATCAATTCTATTGGAAAAATTTCAACGATCACTGTTGGAGGTTTTGAATTCCCTCTTCCTACTGTCAAGAAGAACTATGATATTCTTATTGTTGGGGACATACATATCCCCATTGAGGTAACCTAGTGTTATTCGAAAATTCTCCGGTTTCATGCTATTTGGAAAGAGTTTGTTAATAAGACCTGATCAACCTTGTTAATGGATTCATTTTGATGAGCATGAGATGGATGAAGTTAGAAAGCACGACTCTCTCTACCCTCATTTTACTTTCTGTTATTTAGATTAAATAAAGCAAAAATAGTATTTTCTATCTGTTTTTTGAATTATCCTTGCAATAAAAATACCCGGAAAATAAAAATTCTCCAAATGTCCCGAAAATGAAATATGATTTTTTGTGGAATATTTAAGAATATTTGGCACTGAGAACACACCAGGGGGCCACGCCACTTGGCCACGAGGGTCCAGGGCGCGCCCCCTGCCTCGTGGGCCACACATGTGTAATGCCCCGGATGTAATACTTTCCCTTTTGGGTATATAATATATATCCGTCTTCATCTATTTCCATTTCGGGTTCTTTGTCTTTCGGGCTTTCGTCGTTTTGTTGTGTGAGTGTGTGGCATTCATTCATATCATGTAGACATGTGCATTGCATTGCATTTGTGTTGTGGGTTGCATCCGGTTCGTGGCGTTCCTTCCCGTTGTCCGTTTCGTGTTCCGGAGCTCCCTCACGTGTCCGTGACGTCCCGTAGGCCTACTTTGTTGTTCGGGCGTTTTACGTTACCGGTGTGTCGCGAGGTTGTTTTGTGTGTTGTTGTTTTGTTGTGTGCAACCCGCCTCTCAAATCTCGTCTCGTTTGGACTCCGTTGACTTTTTCCTCCGTTGTCCGTGTGGGTCCGAAGTGCCTTCGCTTCGTGTCCCGAAAACACCCCTACTGCAGTCTTTTATCTCCGTCTAGGCCTTTTAAATCAACCCCCGCGATCGGATCCGTTGGATCGCGATCGGAGGGCTCCTAGCGCCCCTAAACTCCCTCCTAACCCTAAAAACTGCTACATATAGACCCCCCTAGTCTATTTGGGCATCCCCTTCTTCTTCCCCCTTCTCCACTTTCTTTTTTTTCCTTTCTTCTCAGATCCACTTTTCTTCTCGGATCCCGAGGGGATCCATCGGATCAGCCGCCGCCAGCCGCAGCTAGCAGCCTCCCGTCCGGCTCGCCTCGATCTGACCAGGCGAAGTCAACGCGCTGTGTCCTCGCTCGGGCGACCGCGTCGGCCTCGACCCGAGCCGGACCCCGTCGACCGCGCGCCGCTTCCGCTCGGGCCGAAGGTCCCCACATCGCCGTTTCGCCCGTACCAGGCCGCAGCAGCCGCCGCTTCCCCGACGTACCGCACCGGGCCAGATCGCCTCGCCTGGCCTTCTCCACCTCCCGGGCCGCGACCGCCCCGCCGCGCCGCGCGGGCCGCCGCCTCAACCGCGTCGTGGGCCGCCGCAGCAGCGCGGGCCCGGATCCCGCCGCCTTCACCGAGCCGCTGGCTCCTCTCCCTCAGCTGGGCCAGATCCGACGCCACCGGCCCGTCTTCGTTTTTTTTCCTCAGATCTGCTAGGTTGACTCTAATTCCACTAAGTCCAGTTTTACCTGTTCTGATATGCAATCTTTGACCTGCTGTAACTTCGTGCCTGTTGCTCCGTTTTGCGCGTGTAGCATGTCCAGACGTTCGTGGAGATGTCCTCTACATTTTACCTGTTGTTGTCATGCATGTTAGATATCATCTAGACACTTGTTTTGCTGTTGCAAGAGTGCATCATGATATAAACTGCTGTTATGTGTTATTTTCATGCCACCTTTGACATGTGATATCTTTTAGCTCGTTTGTCCAAACGATGCAAATGACATGTCCACGTGTTCGTCTTGCCACGAACTACATGATGCTTGTGATAGGTTGCATGGTAGATTTATTATTGCCTTGTTATCATCGTTGCAAAGTGCCATGCTCATATAAGGTGTTTTCACTTGTTATGAAATGCCATCTTGTTGAGCTCGTTGCAATCGTTGTGTTCACCTCAATGATGCATGCTTGTGTGTTTCGGGATCACCGTCATATGTATTTTGATGAGGTGCTTACCCTTTGCCATGTTTAGTTTCGAGGTGACTTAAACATGCTCTTTTGTGTGCTATGATGATATTGCTGTTTTAGGACTTAGTGAATTTTCACTGTCTGAAATCTGTAACGTTCCGATGCCATGTTCGTGTGATGTTCTAGGACAAAGCATGTTAGTTTTGGGGTGGATTTTGATTGTTCCTTGTAGTATATATTGTTGTCTTTCCATCCATGTCCTCACATGTCCATTTGAGTGGCTGTAGCATGTTTATCTTTTGCTCTAAAGTTTCAATAAAATTCTGCTGCCAGAATTTTATTGCAAAGTTCAATATGTCCAAGATCATTGCTATTGATCCGTGACTCCGTTGGGGGTGCACTTTGGACCTAGTTGATGTACTATATGTCTAGTTTGTGTTCAAGTCCTTTGCCATGCTTTTTGGGTGCTGTAGCTTAATTATTTCGAGCTCCAAAGATGCTATGTTGCTGTAATTTTCAGCTTTCGCTCAAATCTTGTTTCGGGCATAACTTTTAGCCCGTAACTCCGATTTCAGCGAATCTTATATCAAACTTGGGTGATTTTCTGTGTAGATTAATAATATCAGGTTGTTCTCTTGTTTTGAGGTGTTTTGCTTGAGTGATATTTTACGTGCTCCATGTGCATCCTTAGTGCATCCATCATGCATTCATGTTTTTCGAGTGCGCATTGCATCTTGTTGATTGGTGCTTGGTGTGATTGTTTTGTTTAGAGCCGGAAGCTAAGACCGGGTACGAAGTTGAGCACGAGGTTTCCAACGAGGTTGAGCACGAGGACCCTTCTTACGATCCGAACGACTTCTCTTCAGGCAAGATGACCGAACCCCGATAACATTACTATCTTTGCCTATTGCTAGTAGTCTCGATCTATAGTTTTGCCTCGATGCCCTTGTTCTTCTTGTCAGCCTCCTACTTGTAACCAATTGCCATGTTTAACCAACCTACCTATGCAAACCGTTGCTTGGCTAAGTACGCTTCGCTCAGCCCTTCTTATAGCGTTGCTAGTTGCAGGTGAAGTGAAGATGCTTGCTCCATGTTGAAGTTTGGTTGGGTTATATCACACTATATAAATGCTTAAAATGAAATCATCTATATATCGGCAAGGGTGGAAGGCTAAGCCTTTTGCTTGGTGATTTGTTCCACTCATGCCGTTAGGATCCGTATAAGCCGGTATTATGTTCCTTGATTATGCGTTCCTAACACGGTTGGGGTGTATGGGACCCCCTCGGTAAACCGCTAAGTGCTAAGTCTTTTCCAGCAAATCCCAACATTGGTACTATTTTCCTAATAACAAACTAAACATGCATAGGGAGTAATTAACCCTCTTTCTTAATCAACAACCCCGGGCCAGTGCTCCACATGAGTGTTGGTCCGAAACGAGCGGACTGCGGGGCCGCCTTGGGGCAACCTGAGGTATCTGGCATACACCTGTAGGACGTCTCATCCGGTCGTGTCCTGAGACCTAGATACGCACGGCTACGATCAGGGTGTCGACACGCCGGGAGGATTTGCTGGATTAGCCTTACCTTAGCTCGGTATATCTTGAGCACGGGATTCCGAGGATACTCGGGTCTTCCCACTTTGGAGTGCGACTCCGCGGATCGTGGGCTTGTAATGGGTCAAGTTGGAACACCCCTGCAGGGTTTGAACTTTCGAAAGCCGTGCCCGCGGTTACGTGGCAGATGGGAGCTTGTTAATTCCGGTTGTAGATAACTTGACACAATGTTACTAATACACTACCAGCGTGTGTTCCGTGACTGTCAATTTCCGAATAGGGATTCGGGAGTTGAACACGGAGGGGTTATGATTGTGAGCTTGTAGCTAGGATCACATCGTGATCACTTCTCGCCGATGCCTTCACTCCTCGCTCTCACTTGCGTAAGCTAGATGCTAGTTGCTGCTGCAGACTTATTCTTTTCTTCAGCCTTATCCTCACCTAAAGGCTTAAATAGTTCTGTTACCCGGAGACGGGATTGCTGAGTCCTCTGTGGCTCACAGTTACTTCACACACCAGATGCAGGTCCAGCTGTGAGCTATCCAGGTGATGGCACCGAGCTGGATTGGGAGTACGACGAGGAGCGTAGTCGGTACTATGTGCGCTACCCGGACGATCAGTAGTGGAGTCTCTTACTAGGATTCGATCCGCCTGTGGTTTATTTATCTGAGTTTGGTACTTTGACATTTGGCTTTTGCCCTTAGAGGATTGTAGTGCTCTTAATGTATGATGTTTGAGACTTGTACTGTAATTCTGTGACGTGGCGAGTGTAAGCCAACTATTTTCAGTTTACTATCCCCTCTTTTACATGAGTTGTGCAAAGATTACCAAACTTGAGATCATTCTAGGATGGACTTATGCCTTTAAGTCGTGCCTCGACACGTAGGAGGTATAACTCCATCCTGGGCATTACAAGTTGGTATTCAGAGCCTTCTCCGACCTAGGAGCCCCCACTGTTTGATCGAACCGTTAACGGTTGAGTCTAGGCACACACTGAAAACTTTTTGAGTCCTATATTATATCGGAGAGTAGGATTTCTTTGCTTCTCATCCCCTTTCTCTCTGGTGAGGACTCCTGACATCTACTCTTGTCTCTCCTATCTTCAAAATTTGCACAAATTTTTTTTAGGAATCCCGCAAGTATTCTGGGATTGTTTCGATGTTCTTGTGACAAGGATATTGTTCCCGATGCCTCCTGTTACCGAGGAGTTGAGCTTCGGGGTATCATTGTAACAAGCATATCGCGGCAGTACTAAATACTTAAGACGGCCGACATCGAAAATCTCCCCTATACGGCCAGTGGCAAGATAACCCCGACATCACCCAGTACTGGGGAGGTAGTTCGGGATTATTGCCATAGCTTGTTATAGTGGATGCTTTTCGAAGGTCCGAGGTACACAGTTTCCGAGAAAGACTGGTTATGTGTTGAAGGATGGATACACCTGGATGTAGGTTAGAGTTGATTGCGCGGTGCTTCCCGTGTATCCCCAACACCTGATTGCATAACTGGAATCTTTCGGAAAACTATAGGTGGGTTTTATCCAGTAGATCGTAGGCATTCTTCCAACGAATGCAGGTTAGTGAGTTCGGGGTTCGACATTGAGTGAAGGGGTTATATGACCGATGTTACTATCAGGAGTTGCATCTTAAAGGGTCCTTGGCTATGCTGATCCGGGGATTGCAAAACCTTTTCGTAATGCGTTCATATGCTTTCAGCACAAAGATGTTAGAACGAAACTCCTCTCTTGTGTTTGTTCCTGTCCGTACCTTGTTGTTTTTCTTATTTTCATTTTGATCCCTATGTGGCTTCTCGTGAAGACTGATGTTATCATTTAACTGAGAAATTCATTCGTTCCTCTTGTTCGGATGATTTCATTCGTTCTTATTGTTCGAATGATTATTGTGAAGACTTGTTGCAATTCATTCCATTGATTCAGCTTATTCCTTTTGTCAATCAATTGCTGATTCGTGGTCATCTCTTACAGGATGGCTCCGGAAAGGGTTCCGAACGCCAACCCAGAGGGTGAAGAGGTTCCAGAATGTCCTCCTTCCCCTCCTCCTCCGCCTGAGGCTTGGAGAGCAATTATGCAGACTACTGCTCAGAACACTCAGTTGATGATGCAGATGATGCAGCAAATGCAAGCTATGCAAGCTAATCAAGCTAATCAGGGCGTTCCAATGAACCAAGGCAACTTCTTCCAGCAGCACCATGCTACCCTCAACCAGTTCTTGGCCAACAATCCTAAAGCTTTCAGTTACTGTGTCGACCCTCTTGATGCTGAAGATTGGCTAACCGATATCAAGAAGCATTTTGAGTGCAGTAACGTGAAAGAAGATGACTATGTGAAGTTTGCAGCCTTCCAACTGAAAGATCAAGCAGCTGACTGGTGGCAGCAGTACAAAGACTCAAGGCCGGGTCAAGTGATCACTTGGGAGAATTTCTGCAAGGATTTCCGCTCGCATCACATTCCTACAAGTGTCATCGAGGGTATGCGTGAGCAATTCCGCAACCTCAAGCAGGGCTCCATGACAGTCTATCAGTATAATGTCAAGTTCCAAAACCTCGCTCGCTATGCAAAGCAAGACATTCCTGATGCAAAGAGTAAAATCTATCAGTTCCGTGGAGGTCTCAAAGATGAACTTCAGCTTGCTCTCACTTTGTTCGAGCCAGACGAATTCGATAAGTTCTATAACATGGCTTTGAAACAAGAAGCAGCTCAGCTCAAGATGGAGGCTTCTAAGAAGAGAATTCGAGATGCTGTTCACTCTTCCTCATCGTCTCAGTTGGCTGCGAAACAACAGAAATTCTGGCTTCCTCCTCCTCCTCCAGTGATTCGAGCTCCATACAACAACTCCAACAACTTCAACAACTCCAACAACAAGAACTCTAGTGGTCGTGGTTTCTCCCACCCACCCAACCCAAGCAACCAGTCGAAGAAGCAGTTTCAGTCTCAAGGCTCCAAGTCCAGTGGCTCTCATTTCCGTCCTCTCTCTGAAGTGGTGTGCAACAAGTGTGGCCAGAAGGGTCATTATGCCAACAGATGTCCGAATCCGAAGCGTCTTCCTCCTCCTCCACCTATGAGTTCAGCTATTGTCAAGCATGATCCAAAGTCTGCAAGGGTTAATCTGATGAATGCAGCACAAGCGGAGGCTTCTTCTGATGTCATTCTGGGTAACCTTCCAGTGAACTCTTTTCCAGCTAAAGTGTTATTTGATTCGGGTGCTTCACATTCTTTCATGTCATTCCCATTTGCATCCAAGTATAATGTGGGCACTATGCCCTTGCCAAGGGAGTTGCAAGTGATTTCTCCGGGAAGATGCATGACTTCTAGATTATATGCTCCGGATGTTTCTATTCGCATGGGTGATTATCGACTTTTGGCTTCTCCGGTGGTTCTTGGTCATTCTGACATCGACCTCATCCTCGGAATGGATTGGCTTTCTCAGCATGATGCTCACATTGATTGTGCTCAAAAGGAAGTCAAGTTGACTCATTCTGATGAAGATGTGATTATCTTCGCCTCCAAGGATAATACTATTCGGCTTTTCTCTCTTAATGATAAGGGTGAAATTAATGCCATAGAGCAAATTCCTGTGGTGAACGAATATCAAGACGTCTTTCCAGAAGATCTTCCAGGCATGCCTCCACACCGTCAGGTGGAGTTTGTCATTGAACTCGAGCCGGGCACTGAGCCTGCTTGCCGGCGTCCATACAAGCTCTCTCCGGATGAATTGAAGGAATTGAAGAAGCAGCTTGATAAGCAGGAGAGTATGGGTCTCATCAGACCGAGTACATCTCCGTGGGGCTGTGGTGTCTTATTTGTCAAGAAGAAAGATGGCACGGAGCGTCTCTGTGTTGACTACCGGCCATTGAACAAGAAGACGATTAAGAACAAGTATCCGCTCCCCAACATCAACGAACTCTTTGAGCAGCTCAAAGGAGCTAAAGTGTTCTCTAAGCTTGACCTCCGAATGGGCTACCATCAAATTCGCATTCGCGAGGAAGACATTCCCAAGACGGCCTTCAGAACGAGCTACGGTTCATACGAGTATACCGTCATGTCCTTCGGTCTCGCCAATGCTCCTCCTACCTTTTCAAGGATGATGCATTACATCTTCAACCCCTATACTGGCGAATTCGTGCTTGTGTATCTGGATGATATTCTGGTGTTTTCAAAGAATGAAGAAGATCACGAAAAGCACTTGCGTCTGGTTCTTGATCGACTCAGAGAGCATAAATTCTGTGCCAAGTTCTCCAAGTGCGAGTTCTGGATCGATAAGGTTTTGTACCTGGGCCACATTATCTTAGCTGACGGTATTGCGGTAAATCCCGAGAAAGTTGAAGCAATTGTCAACTGGGAAGCTCCTCAGAACGTCAAACAGCTCCGCAGTTTTCTGGGTCTTGCCAGCTATTGCAGAAGGTTTGTGGAGAACTTCTCCAAGATTGCCAAGCCTCTTTCCAACCTGCTTCAGAAGAATGTCAAATACTTTTGGTCTCCAGAATGTGAAGTCGCATTCAAAACACTCAAAGAGAAGCTTGTCTCAGCTCCAGTTCTGACTCCTCCGGATGAAACCAAGCCCTATGAAGTGTTCTGTGACGCTTCTCTTCAAGGCCTTGGTGGTGTGCTTATGCAAGATAAGAAAATTGTGGCATATACTTCTCGGCAGCTCAAGCCAAGTGAGAAGAACTATCCCACACATGATCTCGAGCTAGCAGCTGTGGTACATGCTCTGATTACGTGGAGACATCTGTTGTTGGGCAGAAAGGTCGACATCTTCACTGATCACAAGAGCTTGAAGTACATCTTCACACAGCCGCATCTGAACCTCCGCCAGACTCGTTGGGTCGAGATGATCCAAGAGTACAACCCCAGCATCGAATACACTCCAGGCAAGGCGAATGTGATTGCAGATGCTTTGAGCAGAAAGGCATATTGCAACAGCCTTCTTATCAAGCCATACCAGCCTGAGCTTTGTGAAGCATTCAGGAAGCTCAACCTTCAAGTTGTTCCGCAGGGTTTTCTTGCTAATCTCCAAATTGCTCCTACCTTGGAAGATCAAGTCCGTGAGTCCCAGCTCAGTGATACCATGGTGAAGAAGGTGAAACATGGGATTGCAAAGGGCACTCCAAAATATAAGTGCTTCCGTGTTGATGAGAGAGATACCTTGTTCTTCGAGGACAGACTCGTTGTTCCCAAAGGTGATCTCAGGAAGCTCATAATGGAAGAAGCTCATGACTCTCTCCTTTCCATTCATCCTGGCAGTTCCAAGATGTACCAAGACCTCAAGCAATCTTACTGGTGGACACGCATGAAAAGGGAGATTGCCCAATTCGTGAACGAATGTGATGTATGCAGAAGAGTGAAAGCAGAACATCAACGTCCAGCCGGTCTTCTCCAACCTCTTCCTATTCCCGAGTGGAAGTTCGACCACATTGAAATGGACTTCGTCACTGGCTTTCCTAAATCCAAGCGAGGCAATGATGCTATCTTTGTGGTGATTGACAAGCTTACCAAAGTCGCTCACTTTCTTCCAGTCAAAGAATCAATCAATGCAGCTCAACTTGCAGAGTTGTACACTTCCAGAATTGTGTCCCTACATGGCATTCCTCAAGTGATATCCTCAGACCGTGGCAGCTTGTTCACATCAAGGTTCTGGGGCTCCTTCCAGTCCGCCATGGGCACGAAGATCAGGTTCAGCACTGCCTTTCACCCTCAGACTAGTGGTCAAGTCGAGCGTGTGAATCAGATCCTAGAAGATATGCTCAGAGCCTGTGTCATCTCCTTGGGCATGAAATGGGAAGACTGCCTTCCATTTGCCGAGTTCTCTTACAACAACAGCTTTCAAGCAAGTGCAGGCAAAGCACCGTTCGAAATTCTATATGGCAGAAAGTGCCGTACCCCTCTCAACTGGTCTGAAACAGGTGAACGCCAACTTCTTGGCAATGACTTGATCTCTGAAGCCGAAGAAATGTGCAAAGTCATACGTGAGAATCTCAAGGCCGCTCAGTCGCGTCAGAAGAGCTACTATGACGGAAAGCATCGTGATTTGGCTTTCGACATCGGTGATCATGTCTATCTCCGAGTGTCTCCGATGAAAGGAACCCAAAGATTCGGTATCAAAGGAAAACTTGCTCCTAGATACGTCGGGCCTTTCAAGATTCTTGGCAAAAGAGGGGATCTAGCCTATCAGCTCGAGCTCCCTTCCAACTTTGCAAATGTTCATGATGTCTTCCATGTGTCTCAACTTCGCAAATGCTTCAAGGCACCTGAGCGCATGATTCCGTTTGAGGAGATTGATCTTCAACAAGACCTTTCCTACCGAGAGCATCCAGTTGCAATTCTCGAAGAAACCGAACGCAAGACTCGCAACAAGTCCATCAAGTTTCTGAAAGTCAAGTGGTCACATCACACAGACCGAGAAGCTACCTGGGAACGAGAAGATCATCTTCGTTCCGAGTACCCTTCCTTTTTCCAGTCCTAGATCTCGGGACGAGATCTTTTTGTAGTAGAGGAGAGTTTGTAATGCCCCGGATGTAATACTTTCCCTTTTGGGTATATAATATATATCCGTCTTCATCTATTTCCATTTCGGGTTCTTTGTCTTTCGGGCTTTCGTCGTTTTGTTGTGTGAGTGTGTGGCATTCATTCATATCATGTAGACATGTGCATTGCATTGCATTTGTGTTGTGGGTTGCATCCGGTTCGTGGCGTTCCTTCCCGTTGTCCGTTTCGTGTTCCGGAGCTCCCTCACGTGTCCGTGACGTCCCGTAGGCCTACTTTGTTGTTCGGGCGTTTTACGTTACCGGTGTGCTGCGAGGTTGTTTTGTGTGTTGTTGTTTTGTTGTGTGCAACCCGCCTCTCAAATCTCGTCTCGTTTGGACTCCGTTGACTTTTTCCTCCGTTGTCCGTGTGGGTCCGAAGTGCCTTCGCTTCGTGTCCCGAAAACACCCCTACTGCAGTCTTTTATCTCCGTCTAGGCCTTTTAAATCAACCCCCGCGATCGGATCCGTTGGATCGCGATCGGAGGGCTCCTAGCGCCCCTAAACTCCCTCCTAACCCTAAAAACTGCTACATATAGACCCCCCCTAGTCTATTTGGGCATCCCCTTCTTCTTCCCCCTTCTCCACTTTCTTTTTTTTCCTTTCTTCTCAGATCCACTTTTCTTCTCGGATCCCGAGGGGATCCATCGGATCAGCCGCCGCCAGCCGCAGCTAGCAGCCTCCCGTCCGGCTCGCCTCGATCTGACCAGGCGAAGTCAACGCGCCGTGTCCTCGCTCGGGCGACCGCGTCGGTCTCGACCCGAGCCGGGCCCCCGTCGACCGCGCGCCGCTTCCGCTCGGGCCGAAGGTCCCCACATCGCCGTTTCGCCCGTACCAGGCCGCAGCAGCCGCCGCTTCCCCGACGTACCGCACCAGGCCAGATCACCTCGCCTGGCCTTCTCCACCTCCCGGGCCGCGACCGCCCCGCCGCGCCGCGCGGGCCGCCGCCTCAACCGCGTCGTGGGCCGCCGCAGCAGCGCGGGCCCGGATCCCGCCGCCTTCACCGAGCCGCTGGCTCCTCTCCCTCAGCTGGGCCAGATCCGACGCCACCGGCCCGTCTTCGGTTTTTTTCCTCAGATCTGCTAGGTTGACTCTAATTCCACTAAGTCCAGTTTTACCTGTTCTGATATGCAATCTTTGACCTGCTGTAACTTCGTGCATGTTGCTCCGTTTTGCGCGTGTAGCATGTCCAGACGTTCGTGGAGATGTCCTCTACGTTTTACCTGTTGTTGTCATGCATGTTAGATGTCATCTAGACACTTGTTTTGCTGTTGCAAGAGTGCATCATGATATAAACTGCTGTTATGTGTTATTTTCATGCCACCTTTGACATGTGATATCTTTTAGCTCGTTTGTCCAAACGATGCAAACGACATGTCCACGTGTTCGTCTTGCCACGAACTACGTGATGCTTGTGATAGGTTGCATGGTAGATTTATTATTGCCTTGTTATCATCGTTGCAAAGTGCCATGCTCATATAAGGTGTTTTCACTTGTTATGAAATGCCATCTTGTTGAGCTCGTTGCAATCGTTGTGTTCACCTCAATGATGCATGCTTGTGTGTTTCGGGATCACCGTCATATGTATTTTGATGAGGTGCTTACCCTTTGCCATGTTTAGTTTCGAGGTGACTTAAACATGCTCTTTTGTGTGCTATGATGATATTGCTGTTTTAGGACTTAGTGAATTATCACTAAGTCTGAAATCTGTAACGTTCCGATGCCATGTTCGTGTGATGTTCTAGGACAAAGCATGTTAGTTTTGGGGTGGATTTTGATTGTTCCTTGTAGTATATATTGTTGTCTTTTCATCCATGTCCTCACATGTCCATTTGAGTGGCTGTAGCATGTTTATCTTTTGCTCTAAAGTTTCAATAAAATTCTGCTGCCAGAATTTTATTGCAAAGTTCAATATGTCCAAGATCATTGCTATTGATCCGTGACTCCGTTGGGGGTGCACTTTGGACCTAGTTGCTGTAATATATGTCTAGTTTGTGTTCAAGTCCTTTGCCATGCTTTTTGGGTGCTGTAGCTTAATTATTTTGAGCTCCAAAGATGCTATGTTGCTGTAATTTTCAGCTTTCGCTCAAATCTTGTTTCGGGCATAACTTTTAGCCCGTAACTCCGATTTCAGCGAATCTTATATCAAACTTGGGTGATTTTCTGTGTAGATTAATAATATCAGGTTGTTATCTTGTTTTGAGGTGTTTTGCTTGAGTGATATTTTACGTGCTCCATGTGCATCCTTAGTGCATCCATCATGCATTCATGTTTTTCGAGTGCGCATTGCATCTTGTTGATTGGTGCTTGGTGTGATTGTTTTGTTTAGAGCCGGAAGCTGAGTCCGGGTACGAAGTTGAGCACGAGGTTTCCAACGAGGTTGAGCACGAGGACCCTTCTTACGATCCGAACGACTTCTCTTCAGGCAAGATGACCGAACCCCGATAACATTACTATCTTTGCCTATTGCTAGTAGTCTCGATCTATAGTTTTGCCTCGATGCCCATGTTCTTCTTGTCAGCCTCCTACTTGTAACCAATTGCCATGTTTAACCAACCTACCTATGCAAACCGTTGCTTGGCTAAGTACGCTTCGCTCAGCCCTTCTTATAGCGTTGCTAGTTGCAGGTGAAGTGAAGATGCTTGCTCCATGTTGAAGTTTGGTTGGGTTATATCACACTATATAAATGCTTAAAATGAAATCATCTATATATCGGCAAGGGTGGAAGGCTAAGCCTTTTGCTTGGTGATTTGTTCCACTCATGCCGTTAGGATCCGTATAAGCCGGTATTATGTTCCTTGATTATGCGTTCCTAACACAGTTGGGGTGTATGGGACCCCCTCGATAAACCGCTAAGTGCTAAGTCTTTTCCAGCAAATCCCAACATTGGTACTATTTGCCTAATAACAAACTAAACGTGCATAGGGAGTAATTAACCCTCTTTCTTAATCAACAACCCCGGGCCAGTGCTCCACATGTGTGTTGGTCCGAAACGAGCGGACTGCGGGGCCGCCTTGGGGCAACCTGAGGTATCTGGCATACACCTGTAGGACGTCTCATCCGGTCATGTCCTGAGACCTAGATACGCGCGGCTACGATCAGGGTGTCGACACGCCGGGAGGATTTGCTGGATTAGCCTTACCTTAGCTCGGTATATCTTGAGCACGGAATTCCGAGGATACTCAGGTCTTCCCACTTTGGAGTGCGACTCCCCGGATCGTGGGCTTGTAATGGGTCAAGTTGGAACACCCCTGCAGGGTTTGAACTTTCGAAAGCCGTGCCCGCGGTTACGTGGCAGATGGGAGCTTGTTAATTCCGGTTGTAGATAACTTGACACAATGTTACTAATACACTACCAGCGTGTGTTCCGTGACTGTCAATTTCCGAATAGGGATTCGGGAGTTGAACACGGAGGGGTTATGATTGTGAGCTTGTAGCTAGGATCACATCGTGATCACTTCTCGCCGATGCCTTCTCTTCTCGCTCTCACTTGCGTAAGCTAGATGCTAGTTGCTGCTGCAGACTTATTCTTTTCTTCAGCCTTATCCTCACCTAAAGGCTTAAATAGTTCTGTTACCCGGAGACGGGATTGCTGAGTCCTCTGTGGCTCACAGTTACTTCACACACCAGATGCAGGTCCAGCTGTGAGCTATCCAGGTGATGGCACCGAGCTGGATTGGGAGTACGACGAGGAGCGTAGTCGGTACTATGTGCGCTACCCGGACGATCAGTAGTGGAGTCTCTTACTAGGATTCGATCCGCCTGTGGTTTATTTATCTGAGTTTGGTACTTTGACATTTGGCTTTTGCCCTTAGAGGGTTGTAGTGCGCTTAATGTATGATGTTTGAGACTTGTACTGTAATTCTGTGACGTGGCGAGTGTAAGCCAACTATTTTCAGTTTACTATCCCCTCTTTTACATGAGTTGTGCAAAGATTACCAAACTTGAGATCATTCTAGGATGGACTTATGCCTTTAAGTCGTGCCTCGACACGTAGGAGGTATAACTCCATCCTGGGCATTACAACATGCCCCCTCCACTTATTCCAGCACACACACACTTCATCTTCCTTCCAAAAAAATCCTCCCATAGCTCAAACCCGTGTTCTAGCTCATCTTGCTGCCATTTTCGATCTCCTTGCTCAAAGCTCCATTCACAAAACTGTTTGGGGAGATTGTTCTTCGGTATGTGACTCCTCCAATGGTCCAATTAGTTTTTGATCTAGTGCTTTATTTATTGCAAATGTTTGCTGCTTAACTGACCCTGTTCTTGAGCTTGCATGTCAAATTTATATGGTCGCAAGTAGTTCTAATGCATGATATAGTCTCTAAGCACTTGTGGGCGTAGTTGCTATCAATATTGTTGAGTTTGGTTCACTTTTATTTTGAGTCACTAAAATTTCAGAAATTTTTCAGAGGAAGAAAATGTTGAGGAAATTTTTGAGAGGCTCTTCGAGCCGAAGCTCGGAGGATAAGCGGAATGAGGAGAATAAAAGCCCAAATACAATCTTCCTCGCACTGCGGAAGTTCGGCCGTGTGAATGGCCTTGTAATGAGTTCTTGAGAGCCGCCGGAATTTATGAAGACTTTTATTAGTTGGCTGAAAATGCATGCCTCGCCGACTTCCTCCACGACCAGCAGGAACAGTATCTCTTACTCACTAATATTTTTGTGCAATTTTTTTATTTCCATGCTAAGAAATCACCACCTTCAGTGGAGTTTCACTTATATGACGAGGTTAGGGAGATGTCACTATATGATTTTTGTCAGGTCTATAAAATACCCTTTGCGGGCACCATAGCAGAACCACATCGTAATGATGTGGAGGGGTTTATTGATACAATTGTTGTAGGGGAAACGAGGAAAGTTTCAAATGGAAGAATTACTAGTTTCAAATGCTTTGTTTCGCGATACAACTTTTAGCTTAGGCGCTATTGTTGCTAAATTATTAAGTCTGAATCGTACAAAGGGCCCCATCTTGGAAGGCATCTTTGCTTCACGCCTTGCAGAACACTTTAAGATGCCTATTAGGCATTATAAGAAGGAGGAGAAGTTGTTGCCCCCTGTTTTTCTAGATCATAAGAGTATGGTAACACATGATTTTATTATTAAAGATAAGAAGAAGTTGCTTAAGTATAAATTGATGTTTGATAAGAAGTACTATGAGATTATTACCTTGCGTGCACCCTCTTTGTTTATTATAATTTCAGGCACGTACCTCATCTTGCCAGAAGCCGTTTATGCGTACTAGAGCCTAGCACAAGTTCCAGAGCCTGAGCCTGAGCCACCACTTGACCCTTATCGGCAGTCGGTTTATCAGTGGGTTCCGGAGGAGATTGCCAGCCAGTGGCACCTAGAGGATACTCCACCATATACCGGAGAGAGTATCTTTGATCTGTGGCCATATACCAACTTAGGCCAAAAGCCTAAGCTTGGGGGAGTACGTATTTCTCACCGACATTGCATTCATGTTCACACACTCATTCCCGGAGTCGACGCTCATACTTTTTCATTGTACTATCCATGCTAGTTTAATTTCTTTTCTAAGTCTTTTTCTTGTATGTTAGGAAAACCTTAAGAAAAAAAAAATTAGTTGTAGCTTTTAGCTAGTTTACTTTCCATGCATGTACTAGTAGTAATTAAAAGAAAACCCAAAAAGATTTCTCGTTCTTCTTTTTGCTTGTTGGGAGCTTTCTCGTGTAAATAGTTTTATTTCTTTTCTTTGGGGTTAGAGAGGAGAAGACCATGATGAAAATGTTGAGTGGCTCTAATATGCATTATTGTTGATTTAATCAAGAGCCCATTTTACCTTGTCTTCTCCCTTGTATTAAATTCTTGCAGATTCCACCTTAGTCCAATGCACATGCTCTATTATTATTATCCACACCGTTCGGTCGTGCCAGTGAAAGGCAATAATGGCGATATATGATGAACTGACTGAGATGAGAGAAGCTAGTATGAACTCGACCTATCTTGTTTTCGTAAATATGATTAGTTCATCGTTCCTGATTCAGCCTATTATGAATGAAACATGCTTGCAATGACAATCAGAGATTGTAGTTGCTCATGCCATGCTTAATTAGCTAGTAGTTTATAATGGTTTACCTTGTGTGCCAGCATGCTATTAATATGGTTGTGATGTGGTATGATAGGGTGGTATCCTCCTTTGACCGATTCGAGTGGCTAGACATGGCACATGTTCACGCATGTAGTTGAAACAAAATCAACATAGCCTCCACAATATTTATGTTCATAGTGATTTATATCCTACTCATGCTTGCACTCATTGTTGATTAATTTTAATACATGTTCATGATTGTTGTCGCTCTCTAGCTGGTCGCTTCCCAGTCTCTTTCTAGCCTTCACTGTACTAAGCGGGAATACTGCTTGTACATCCACTTCCATAAACCCCAAAGTTATTCCATATGAGTCCACCATACCTTCCTATATGCGGTATTTACCTACCGTTCCAAGTAAATTTGTATGTGCCAAACTCTAAACCTTCAAATGAAATTCTGTTTTGTATGCTCGAATAGCTCATGTATCAACTAGGGTTGTCTATATCTTCCATGATAGGTGGGTTATTCTCACGATGAGTGGACTGCGCTCATCATTCACGAGAAAATGGCCGGTAACAGGGATGCCCTGTCCCATGCTCAAATAAAATCAAAATAATTAAATAAAACTCCCCCAGGACTGTTGTTGGTATGGATGGTACCCGTTGTTTCGGGCCAGCCATGGAGTGTGCTTGTTGGTGGTGGGGGAGTATAAACTTTACCATTCAGTTTGGGAACCGCCTATAATGTGTGTAGCATGGAAGATATCGAGAACTCTTGGTTGTTATGTTGATAATGAAAGTATGCCGCTCAAAATATTATTTATCTCTATTTCAAAACTTGAGCTCTAGCACCTCTACAAATCCCTGCTTCCCTCTACGAAGGGCCTATCTATTTACTTTTATGTTGAGTCATCATACTCTTATTAAAAAGCACCAGTTGGAGAGCACCGCTGTTATTTGCGTGCATTGCTATTAATTTACATTGAGTATGACTGTGACTGGATATCTTTTACCATGAATTACAATGTCTAGTCAGTCCTTGATCTTCAGAGGTGCTCTGCATTTATGTTTTGTGGTCCCAGAAAGGGCTAGCGAGATACCATCTTTTTATATCATATTATGATTGGTTTGAGAAAGTGTTGTCATCCGAGGTTTATTTTTATTGCTCGCTAGTTGATTATGCCATTGATATGAGTAAATATGAGACCTAAATGTTATTGTGGATGTGGTTAGTTCATAATCTTTGCTGAAAACTTGAATGCTGGCTTTACATATTTGCAACAACAAGAGCAAACAGAGTTTATAAAAGTTTTTCTTTATCACTTTCAGTTTGTCAACCGAATTGCGTGAGGACAAGCAAAGGTTTAAGCTTGGGGGAGCTGATACGTCTCCAACGAATCTACCTTTCCAAACACTTTTGCCCTTGTTTTGGACTCTAACTTGCATGATTTGAATGGAACTAACCCGGACTGATGCTGTTTTCAGTAGAATGCCATGGTGTTATTTTTGTGGAGAAACAAAAGTTCTCGGAATGACCTGAAAATCCATGGAGAATATTTTTGGAATTTATAAAAAAAATACTGGCGAAAGAATCCAAAATAGGGGGCCCACACCCTGTCCACGAGGGTGGGGGCACGCCCCTTGTCTCGTGGGCCCCCTGAGGCTCCACCGACCTCGACTCCAACTCCATATATTCACTTTCGGGGAGAAAAAATCAGAGAGAAGGATTCATCGTGTTTTACGATACGGAGCCGCCGCCAAGCCCTAAGATCTCCCGGGAAGGCTAATATGGAGCCCGTTCGGGGCTCCGGAGAGCGGAATCCGTCGCCATCATCATCATCAACCTTCCTCCATCACCAATTCCATGATGCTCACCGCCGTGCATGAGTAATTCCATCGTAGGCTTGCTGGACGGTGATGGGTTGGATGAGATTTACCATGTAATCAAGTTAGTTTTGTTAGGGTTTGATCCCTAGTATCCATTATGTTCTAAGATTGATGTTGCTATGACTTTGCTATGCTTAATGCTTGTCACTAGGGCCTGTGTGCTATGATTTTAGATCTAAACCTATTATGTTTTCATGAATATATGTGAGTTCTTGATCCTATCTTGCAAGTAAATAGTCACCTACTATGTGTTATGATCCGGCAACCCCGAAGTGACAATAATCGGGACCACTCGAGGTGATGACCGTAGTTTGAGGAGTTGATGTATTCAATAAGAGTTAATGCTTTGGTCCGGTACTCTATTAAAAGGAGGCCTTAATATCCCTTAGTTTCCAATAGGACCCCACTACCACGGGAGGGTAGGACAAAATATGTCATGCAACTTCTTCTCCATAAGCACGTATGACTATATTCGGAAAACATGCCTACATTACATTGATGAACTGGAGCTAGTTCTGTGTCATCCTATGTTATAACCGTTGCATGAGGAATCACATCCGACATAATCATCCATCACTGATCCAATGCCTACGAGCTTTTCACATATTGATCCTTGCTTAGTTACTTTTCCGCTGCCACTGTTACAATTACTACAAAACTGCTACTGTTACTTTTGCCACCGTTACCGTTACTTCCATACTACTTTGCTACTGAATAATTTGCTGCTGATATTAAGTCTTTCAGGTGTGGTTGAATTGATAACTCAACTGCTAATACTTGAGAATATTCTTTGGCTCCCCTTGTGTCGAATCAATAAATTTGGCTTGAATACTCTACGCTCGAAAACTGTTGTGATCCCCTATACTTGTGGGTTATCATGCCTATATAAACCAGAGGGTTGTAGTCCATAGAGGCTAAAAGAAGAAGAACCATCCTACTCATCTATGGTTTAGTTCATCCAATCTCGTGGTAGATCAACCCTGTAAACACCACACCCTCATCAATATAATCAAGCAGAACGTGGAGTTTTACCTCTTCGAGAGGGCCCGAACGTGGGTACCCATCGTGTGCCTCGTCTCCTGTTACCCATCGATCCTAGATCCACAGTTCGGGACCCCCTACCCAAGATCTGCCGGTATGGACAGCGATAAGGGGGCCTCGCGAGGCTCCTTGCGGCGATCCATCTGGGGTTCTTGCTGATGTGTATCACGCGAGGCTGGGGCCTTGCGAGGGTCTTGCTCATGAAGCTCTGTGGTGGGCCGTCTAGTGGGACCAAGACATGCGTCGTGCTCTGGCCAGCAGGGAGACGGGATTGGGCACCCCAGTCCCACGGGCCTGACAGTAGTCCCTGGGCCAGTAGCACGCACGTCTGTGCCAGCCTGGAGGAAGGAGCGGAATGATGTGGGCCCTAACCGCCTGCGGGCCAGGTGCAATGCATGGCGCACGATGAAGCAGGGGCGCCTCCACTTCTCAAGGATGCCTCGGCAACCGCCCCGGGCTGACATAAAGGCTACTCGTGCAGGGTGCAAGGTCATCATTGCCTTACTTGTCGTATCGAAGGTGAAAGGCGCAAGTTGCTCCTCCTTCAGGTGTTATAAAGATGCGGGGGGAGGATTCCCCGATGCATCTTCTTCCTCCAACTCCTCCTCTTGCCCCACGACTCAAGCCAACCTCTGCAGTGATGACGAGAGGGAGAGGCCGTGGCGGCAGTTGTTGCAACGCCCAACATGCCACGTCGAGGGCGTGGGCGCCAACCTGCGGCGGCCGCCGCTGGCCCAACTGGCTACAGGAGGGGCGCCGCCCACGGGCGCTGGCATGGGGGACGAGGTGCTCGAGGCTGAGGCATCTGAGGGGTGCAGCCTCCTTGCCTCTCCAAGCAGGGATCCATTCCGCCGTTGCAGCCTGTGAGTTCATCATGGACATGCACCGTCAGCCCTGCTCCTGGCTCCGGTTCCCGAACTCCTTCATGGGAGAGGTGGTCGACCACGCGCCACTGGACTTCCGAGTGCAAGCGGATGGTTGCTTGAATGTTCCCTCTTGGGTGTCGACGGAGTTCACCCCCACCGGCTTCTTGTTTTTGAAGCAGGGGTGGAAGTTTTCTATGCTCGCCTGCGGCCTGAAGAGGGGGCACGTCCTCCACTTCAAGTACGACGGGGCCGCCACACTCTTCATGAAAACTTTTGAGGTCAATGGCGCTGGCTCGGGTGCTCAATGGAGAGTGAGGACGATGAATCCTCTGACGAGGATGATGGCGATGGTGACACGTCCCCTTCCAGAGGAAGTGGGAGCAGCGGCGGTTCCCCCCCCCCCTCATCAAGAGCGAAGACAAGGACTCAAACTAGGGTGCTGCCGTGCCCGGGCCGGAGACCTGGGGGTAGTTACGCCCGCCTGAAGCCTCCTCTTTGTTTCTTTTTTATCTGCATTAGACCAGTGTAAGCCCAGGTGGGGCATGTGAAATGCTAAGGCATGTGTGCCTTTTAATTTAATTATTTTTGTGGTTCGAATTGCTTGTTCCCTCCTAAAGTTTCGTTGCGAGGTTGTTCCTCTTTTTCTTGCTTGCCAAAGTGATTTGCATCATCAGGACCCAGCCCCCAAGCGAGGCTCGGCCGCCACTGGTATGCCAGGACGCGATGCCTGGGCAAGGCTAGGGGGCGAGGGGCACGAGAGCACGTGAGGTCCCTAGGGACGCGGTGGCCTGAGAGCCCCACATCGATGTGCAAGTGGCTTACGCGAAAAAGAAGTGCAACTTTCGACAAGGTCTCAATAGGAGAGAATTTAGTAACGATATCTGCGCCTCTTGAGATGACTAGACTTAGCTCTAGCGAAGGGGCGATGCTAGGCGAGCCACGGCTCGCGGCGAGTCCACGTGGCTTCTGGTATGCGCCTCCTGAGGTTTAACTCCTCGAAGCCCTTTCTCACGAGGCATTACTTGGACTTCTCCTGAGAGATTGACTCTTGGGGCAGCTGCATGTTGATAAATTTTGGGACTGAAAGCACAAGTGATCCCTGGGTGATTTTGGTAATTAATTTCAACATCTCTTTTGTTGGACTAATAGTTTTATCTAGTATATTTCAGATAAGTTCAACAGTGGCGTGGCAAGGACTAGAGGATGTGGAACCCCTTCAAAATAGTAAGGAAAAGGATTGGCAAAAGCTCAAGACTCTACATTTTCATTTAAGTGAGCCAAGATCACAATGAGTCCATAGGAAAGCAAATACTATGAAAAGGGGATGAGGTATTGCTTAATGAGCTGGTTGCTCAAGTGCTTAGTAATATTACTCCAAAATCCTTAGCCACTTTCTCCATCCAAATATGTCCAAACTCTAATTCCAAACTCGGCCCCATCGAAATTTCCTATCCCGAGCCATCGAGTTCTTCTTGACATAGCCACTACCAAAACCCTAGCAATTCGGTCACACCAATACGGATCTCGGTCCCATCGAGATGGCCTTGCCAGTTCTCTATTACTTGTTGCAATTATTTCGGTTCCACCAAATGTTGCAACCGGCCCCACCGAGTTGGCTTGACTAATTCTCTATTGCTCATTGCATTCACTTTGGTCCCACCGAGATAATGCAATCAGTGCCACTCAGATGAAGTTTGCCCTAAGCCCTGATGATTGCTAGGACGACGTCGGTTTTTTCCCCAAAGAGGAAGGGATGATGTAGTATAGCAGCGGTAGGTATTTCCCTCTATGATGAAACAAAGGTTATCGAACCAGTAGGAGAACCAAGCAACACAACGTAAACATCACCTGCACACAAATAACAAATACTCGCAACCCGACATGTAAAAGGGGTTGTCAATCCCTTTCGGGTAACAAACATGATAGAGTTGTGAATATTGATATATCGAACGCCAAATAAGATAAATTGCAGCAAATTATTTTTGGGTTTTTGGTTTAATAGATCTGAAAATAAAAGCAAAGGTAAATAGATCACAAAGGCAAATAATATGAGAAAGAGACCTGGGGGCCGTAGATTTCACTAGTGCCTTCTCTCGAGAAAATAGCAAACGGTGGGAAAACAATTACTGTTGGGCAATTGATAGAACTTCAACTAATGATGATAATATCCAGGCAATGATCATTATATAGACATCACGTCCAAGATTAGTAGACCGACTCCTGCCTGCATCCAATACTATTACTCCACACATCGACCGCTATCCAGCATGCATCTAGTGTATTAAGTTCATGGAGAAATGGAGTAATGCAATAAGAATGATGACATGATGAAGACAAGATCTATTTATGTAGAAATAGACCCCCATCGTTTTATCCTTAGTAGCAACGATACATACGTGTCGGTTCCCTTCTGTCACTGGGATCAAGCACCGAAAGATCGAACCCACTACAAAGCACCTCTTCCCATGGCAAGATAAAGATATCAAGTTGGCCAAACAAAACCCAATATCGGAGAAGAAATACGAGGCTATAAGCAATCATGCATATAAGAGATCAAAAGAAGACTCAAAGAACTTTCATGGATATAAAAAGATAGATCTGATCACAAACTCAAAGTTCATCGGATCCCAACAAACACACCGCAAATAGAGTTACATCATATGGATCTCCAAGAGACCATTGTATTGAGAATCAAGAGAGAGAGAGCGAGAGAGAGAGAGAGAGAGAGAGAGAGAGAGAGAGCGGGAGAGAGAGAGAGAGAGAGAGAGAGAGAGAGAGGAAGCCATCTAGCTACTAACTACAGACCCGTAGATCTACAAAGAACTACTCACGCATCAGCAGAGAGGCACCAATGGAAGTGGTGAACCCCTCCATGATGGTGTCTAGATTGGATCAGGTGGTTTTGGACTCTGCAGCGGCTGGATCGATATTCCGTCGACTCCCGTAGGTTTTCTGGAATATTGGGGGTATTTATAGAGCAAAGAGCCGGTCCGGGGGGCACCCGAGCTGGGCACAACCCACCAGGGCGCGCCTTGGTGGCTTGTGCTCCCCTCGGAGCACCCCCAGGTGCTGCCTTGGCCCATTGGGTGTCTTCTGGTCCCAAAAAATCCACAAAAAGTTTCGCTGCTTTGGGACTCCGTTTGATACTGATTTCCCGTGATGTAAAAAACATGCAAAAAAATAGCAAATGGCATTTGGCACTATGTCAATAGGTTAGTACCAAAAAATGATATAAAATTATTATAAAACATCCAAGAATGATAATATAACAGCATGGAACAATAAAAAATTATAGATACGTTGGAGACGTATCAAGCCCTAGCACATCGGTCCCACTGAGTTGTTCAAGTCGGTCCCATGAAGATTCCTAATGTTCATATTTTTGCACATATCGGTGGCACCGAGTTCACAAATCGGTGCCACCGAGATAGGTCAAAAGTGTGAAACGGTTGGAATTTTTGTGAAGGCTATATATACCCCTCCACCCCTTCTTCCTCATAGAGGAGAGCCATCAGAACGTGCCTACACTTCCACCATTCATTTTCTAAGAGAGAACCACCTACTCATGTGTTAAGATAAAGAGATTCCAATCCCATCATTTGAACTTTGATTTCTAGCCTTCCCCAAGTTGCTTTACACTCAAATCCTTCTTCCACCCTAGCCAAATCTATGAGAAAGAGTTGAGTGTTGGGGAGATTATCATCTAAAGCACAAGAGCAAGGAGTTAATCATCAACACACCATCTATTACGTTTTGGAGAGTGGTGTTTCCTAGATTGGTTAGGTTTCACTTGGGAGCCTAGTTGAACCAAGAAGTTTGTAGGGGCAAGGAAATCGCCTACTTCATGAAGATATACTCAAGTGAGGCAAGTCCTCCATAGGCGATGGCCATGGTGGGATAAACAAGGTTGCTTCTTCGTAGACCCTTCGTGGGTGATCCCTCCATTGACTCGCATAGCCATTACCCTTAGTGGGTTGAAGTCTCCATCAACGTGGACGTACAATAGCACCACCTATCGGAACCACACCAAAAATTCTCCGCCTCTCCATTGTGTCTGCACACTCCAATCCCATCTCTTTACACTCTTGCACTTGCATCTTTTACTCTTTCCGCACCTCATACTCTTACCATACTTGTATAAAATGTATTGTGTGCAAATTAACTTGTGCTAAACTCAACCTTAACTTGAAGAAATTAAAAAGTGACACTTTTACTTGTTAAGGGTCTAATCCCCCATCTAGACCCCTCTTCTCAATCCTTTTAGGTACACTATGGCGGCAGGCATTCTCTGATTCATTCGTGGCTGTTTCGTGAGGGGATCTGGCACCAAGGACCTGGTGAGATGTGATACGTATCCAATGTATCTATAATTTTTGATTGTTCCATGCTGTTATATTATCATTCTTGGATGTTTTACAATCATTTTACATTCATTTTTTGGGACTAACCTATTGACATAGTGCCAAGTGCTAGTTGTTGTTTTCTGCTTGTTTTTTACATCGCAGAAAATCAATATCAAACGGAGTCCAAATGCAGTGAAATTTTATGTGGATTTTTTGGACCAGAAGACACCAGATGGGCCAGAGAAGAACCTCGGGGGTGCCCCGAGGGGGGCACAACCCACCAGAGCGCGCCTGGGCCCCCAAGCGTGCCCAGGGGAGTCGACGATTTTTTTTGCAGCCGCCGCAAGTTCAAGAACCATGAGATCCAATCTATAGCCCTTTTACGGCACTCCGCCGGAGGGGAACACGATCATGGAGGGGTTCATCATCCTCATTGGTGCCTCTCCGATGATGCGTGAGTAGTTTACCACAGACCTACGGGTCCGTAGGCAGTAGCTAGATGGCTTCTTCTCTATTTGTATCTCAATACAACGGTCTCTCAGAGATCTATTTGATTTAATGAATTTTTGCTGTGTGTTTGTTGGGAGCCGATGAATTGTGAGTTTATGATCAGATTTTCCTTGATTTTATATCCAATCTTGATTAATATAGCCTCGTATTTCTTCTCCGATATTTGGGTTTTGTTTGGCCAACTTGATCTACTTATCTTGCAATGTGAGGTTCTTTGTAATGGGTTCGATCTTGCGGTGTCCTTTCCCAGTGATAGAAGGGGCAGCAAGGTACGCGTGTATCATTGCTATTAACGATAAAAATATGGTGTCTATTCCTACATGAATAGATCTTGTCTACATCATGTCATCGTTCTTATTCCATTACTCCATTTTTCCATTAACTTAATACACTAGATGCATCCTAGATAGTGGTCGATGTGTGGAGTAATAGTAGTAGATGCAGGCAAGAGTTAGTCTAATAATCATGGACGTGATGCCTATATACATGATCATTGTCTTGGACATCGTCGTAATTATTTTCTTTTCTATCAATTGCCTAATAGTAATTTTTCTACCCATCACATGCTATTTTCTCAAAAGAAGCCACTAGTGAAATCTACGGCCCCGGGTCTATTTTCCTATCATATACTTCCAGATCCATATTGCCGTTTGCCTTTTCTTTTCTTTGCTTCTTTTATTTTCAGATCTATATTATCAAAAACCCGAAAATACTGTGCTGCGTTTTATTTGCTTTTATTTGCATCTATCATTCTACTAAAAAAATTCCTATCCTTACGTCACTTTTTGGCATCGCTACCCGAAAGGGATTGACAACCCCTCTAACGCGTCGGGTTGCAAGTGGTTGTTGTTTGTGTGCAGGTACCGTTTACATAGTGTTGCGTGGTTCTCCTACTGGTTCAATAACTTTGGTCTCATCACTGAGGGAAATACCTTACCGTTGTTGTGTTGCATCCTCCCTTATTCCATGGGGAAACACCGACGCATCTAAGCGACATCAAAGGAACTTTCTGGCGCTGTTGTCGGGGCCCGGGGAGACATCACTAACTTCTATCAGGTTTTTAATCACAAATTCCATCTTGCAATTTACATTATTTTCCATTTGCCTCTCGTTTTCATCTTCCCCACTTCACAAAAATTTGTCGTTTTTATTTGCTCTCTTTTTCGTTCGTCGTTTTCTCGTCAGATTTGTTACTGTTTGCAATCTTGTTTACTATCTTTGCTTGTGTTTCCATGTGCCCTTTATTTGCTTGCATCTTCGCTTGCTAAAAATATATTTGATATGGATCCTCTTCCACTTGCTAATCTTTTGAAAAGATCTGATTATGTTGAACCAATTGCTAGTGAGTTGAGTGCACTAGATTATCTTTATGAAGTTTTGCTTCAGATTCATGATTCTGAAAATTGTGATGATGTATTGAAATAAGAAATTTGTGAACATATTCACGACAGCTCCTTGAATGAAAAGCATGATTGCAATGATGTGATTATAAATTCTATTAATGTCAATTGTTCTTATAATATGCAAAACCCCAAGCTTGGGGATGCTAATTTTGCTATGTCCACTACTTGTTGCAATGATCATGATTGGGGTGATAATTATTATTATGATCTTGAAAATTTATTTAAGCCTCATGATGAATATGTTTGCGATAATATTGAAAGTGGGTTTGGAGAGGTCATGACTTTAGTTGATGTTAATCCCACTATCTTGGAAGATTATAAAACTTTTATGCATGAAGATAATGATGAGAAAATTTTATATGATAGTTATATTGTTGAATATGATTATGATCTTACATGTAACTATTATGAGAAAGAAAAATATGATTGTAGAAATTTTCATGTTACTAAATTACCTCTTGTTATGTTGAGTTTGCTATTGTTTCTTTCTTCCTCCTTGCATTTGCTAGTTTTTGCTTATCTTCATAATTTGTTTGCTTATAAAATGCCTATGCATAGGAAGAGAGTTAGACTTAAATAAGGTTGACACATGTTTCATGATGCTCTCTTTGTGCTTCAATTCTTATCCTTGTGTGGAGGGCATAAAACGACAGCGCTCGTTGGGAGGCAACCCAACTTGTATCTTTTTTGCTTTTTTAGTTTTCTTGCCGTTTCAATAAAATACCAATAATAACTCTAGTTTGATGTGTTTTTGTGGTTTGAATAAATGTTTATGCCAAGCAAAGCCTTTGGGATGATTGGGTTGATGGTTGATGTGATCGCGTTGGAAAATTCAGAAACTTTTGCGTCCAGAGTTAGAATTTCTGACAATTACTAGAGCGCGATAAACACTTGAATTTTTTTGGCGTTATCAATAGACAAATTTTCCACGTTATCCTATTTTTCAGAATTTTTATAGTTACAGAAGTATGGTCAAAATTTGCATCTTTGCAAACTGTTCTGCTTTTGACAGATTCTGTTTTCGTTGTGTTATGTGCTTGTTTTGATGATTCTATGGTTTCTTTTGATGAGTTATTGGCCATAGAAAAGTTAGAATCCATTAGATATAATACAATTACAAAATATGAATTGGTTTTCTATAGTACTTAGAGTAAAGATTGGTTTTGTTATACTAACGGATCTCACGAAGTTTTGTTTACTTTTGTGTGATTGAAGTTTTCAAGTTTTGGGTGAGATCGCGATGGATGAAGGAATAAGGAGAAGCAAAAGGCTAAGCTTGGGGATGCCAGAGGCACCCCAAGATAATATTCAAGAAGTATCAAGCAACTAAGCTTGGGGACACCCCCGAGTGGCATCCCCTCTTTCTTCTAACGACCATCGGTATTTTACTTGAAACTATATTTTTGTTCGTCACATATTATGAGTTTTGCTTGGAGCATCTTGTATGATATAAGTCTTTGCTTGTTTTTTTAATTTTCAATAAGTATCCTTTCTGTGCACACCTATTTGGGAGAGCCAAATTATGCTATGCTTGCTCCTATGCTTCACTAAAAAAAATTAGAGCCTTGGAATTGCTCTAGCGCTTCACTTATATCTTTTTGAGCACATTATGCTTTGTTATTTTTGAAGAAATTCTCTCTGGCTTCACTTAGATTAATTTGAGAGAAATAAATATTATGCTCATGTTCTTCACTTATACTTGTTTGAGCTTATCAAAAGCAACATATAAAACTATTCCCAAAGTGATAGATATCCAAGAAGGATTAAAAACTTTCATGAAGATCATTGGACAAAATAAACTTGATTCTTTGTAATAGTTTTGAGATATGATGATAGTGATATGTAAGCCATGTTAATGAGTAATTATGTTTTAGTAGGAATATTGATGTTAAGGTTTGTGATTCCCTATGTAAGAACGAAAGTCAATAGTCATGCAATGAAATTACATCCTACTTGTGTTGCATTATTCGGTGTTAGTTATGTTTAATGTTCTCTTATGATGGTTTTCGTTCCTTGGTTGGTGTCTTCTCAACCTCTTGCTAGCCTCCACCTTGTACTAAGTAGAAATACTACTTGTGCATCCAGATACTAAGACCCAAGTTATGCCAATTGAGTCCACTATACCTACCTATATGCGGTATTTCCGTGTTTTTCTAAGCAAATTTGTATGTGCCAACTCTAATTCCAAAATAAATTTCTCTTTTTTGTGCCCGTACAGCTCATGAAGCGGCGAGGGGTGGACAATATTTTTCACGCTAGATGTGTTATTCTCAAGATGAGTGTTTATTCACTTGTCATTGTACGAGAGTATGGCGGTAATAGGGATTCCTAGTCCCGAAATGAAAAATAAAATTTACTTTGTGTTGTCAAATAATAAATTCCATGGAAAATGTTGGTATGGAGGGCAACCGTGGATATGGTTAGCCATGGCTTGTGAAAGTTTGGTGGAAAAAGGAATAAACTTTATTTTATGTTTGGGAACCGCCTATGATATATCTAGCATGGAAAGTGTTGGGAACTTTAAGTCGTTATCGTTGACAGGAAAAGCATGCCACCCAAAAAATATTTTTCTCTCAGTTTAAACTTTGAGCTCTGACACCTCTACAAATCTCTACTTCCCTCTACGAAGATCCTATATTTTATTTTATGCAATTTTTATTTTTACTTGAGTCTCCATCTTCTCTTATAAAGCACCAACTACGGAACACTATTATCGCATTTGAGCATTGGATGTAGCTAATATTTGGATGTGTTGCATGAATGGATCAATGATTGAGCATGATGGGCTAAGGATAACTTTCTTTAGTATTGATATTTTGAAAAGACATAGTTGTTTGTTAATATGCTTGAGTATTAAAGTACTCATGTCAAAACTAGACTATTGCTTTGAAACATATAAAAGTCAAATTGTCCATGCTATAAAGAAAAGAATATGTGATGAACATGATAGGCAGCATTCCACATCAATTTTTTTGTTTCTATCATTTACCTACTCGAGGACGAGCATGAATTAAGCTTGGGGATGCTGATACGTCTCCAACGTACCTTTAATTTTGGATTGTTCCATGCTGTTATATTATCATGCTTGGATGTTTTACAATCATTTTACGGTCGTTTATATCATTTTTTGGGACTAACCCATTGACATAGTTCCAAGTGCTAGTTGTTGTTTTCTGCTTGTTTTTTACATCGCAGAAAATCAATATCAAACGGAGTCCAAATGCAGCGAAACTTTTTGTAGATTTTTTTGGACCAGAAGACACGAAATGGGCCAGAGAACCACCTACGGGTGCCCCAAAGGGGGCACAACCCACCAGGGCGCGCCTGGGCCCCTAGGCGCACCCAGGTAGGTTGTTCCCACCTCGGCAGCCTCCCGCATCACCTCTTTGCTATATAAATACCTCCTACCTCCAAAACCCTGGGGGAGTAGACAAAATTTTGTTCCAGCCGCCGCAAGTTCTAGAACCACGAGATCCAATATGTAGCCCTTTTCCGGCACTCCGTCGGAGGGGAACATGATCACGGAGGGGTTCATCATCCTCATTGGTGCCTCTCTGATGATGCGTGAGTAGTTTACCACAGACCTATAGGTCCGTAGGCAGTAGCTAGATGCCTTCTTCTCTCTTTGTATCTCAATACAAGGGTCTCTCGGAGTTCTATTTGATGTAATGACTTTTTGCAGCGTGTTTGTTGGGATCCGATTAATTGTGAGTTTATGATCAGATTTGCCTTGATTTTATATCCAATCTTGATTATTATAGCCTCATATTTCTTCTCTAATATTTGGGTTTTGTTTGGCCAACTTGATCTATTTATATTGCAATGTGAAAAGGTGCTTTGTAATGGGTTCGATCTTGCGGTGTCCTTTCCAATGGGACAGAAGGGGTAGCAAGGCACGCATGTATCGTTGCTATTAAGTATAAAAAGATGGGGCCTATTCATACATGAATAGATCTTGTCTAGACATTACTCCGTTTTTCCATGAACTTGATACACTAGATGCATCCTGGATAGCGGTCGATGTGTGGAGTAATAGTAGTAGATGTAGGCAGGAGTCGGTCTACTAATCTTGGACGTGATGCCTATATACATGATCATTGTCTTGGATATCATCATAATTATTTACTTTTCTATGAATTGCCTAACAGTAATTTGTCTACCCACTGCATGCTATTTTCTCGAGAGAAGACACTAGAGAAATCTACGGCCCCCGGGTCTATTTTCCTATTATATACTTTCATATCAATATCCCCGTTCGCCTTTTCTTTTATTTGCTTATTTTATTTTCAGATCTATATTACCAAAAACCTAAAAATACCTTGCTGCCTTTTATTTGCATATATCAATCTACTACAATTTTATCCTATCCTTATGTCACTTTTTGGCATACCCGAAAGGGATTGACAACCCCTTTAACGCGTCGGGTTGCAAGTGGTTGTTGTTTCTGTGTAGGTACCATTTACGTAGTGTTGTGTGGTTCTCCTACTGGTTCGATAACCTTGGTCTCATCACTGAGGGAAATCCTTAACATTGTTGTGCTGCATCCTCCCTTGTTCCTTGGGGAAACACCGATGCATCTAAGCGACATCAAGGTGGCGTACGCGGGGCATGCCCGCGAGCCAAAGCTCGATCACTTGAATATCGACGCTGGAGAGATGGACCTGAGCACTGACGCCGTGCCTAGCAGCCCTGTTCACGGGATGGTCACGAGTGGGGTCGCGAGCGGGCGATGCTCTCAAGGTGGTAAGGCAACAGGCAGATATGGAGGCAATATAAGTTTGCCAGGGCATAATTAAGATCCATTACAGAACCAAAAGTAAGGCAACCGCAGGGACGAACCGTGGCCAACTTGAGGATGATGCAGCCCTGGGGGCGCCCTCAATTTGAGCAAACCAAAAAGTCACCTGGCAACATACTGTTGTAGGAGCATCGAGCTGCTTGATGAAGTGTGCGACGGAGGTTCGCCCTTCAGGGGCCAATGGGCTCCTGAGGCTTTGGGATCTCACGAAGGGAGGGGTGCTTGCAAGACTCCATCGCGAGCCGCGCCAGTCTTTTGAAGGTGGTGCCAGCGTTCTCCAGACTGAAGGGCATGCGGGTGTAGTTGGTGGTGAGGCCCCTGCTCAGGCCGATGCGTGACGGCCAAAAGAGGTCCTGGGAGCAGACACTATTGAGGCTCGAGAAGTTGACGCACATGCGCACCCAACCGCCCTCTTCGGGTACGGCGACTAGGTTGGTGGGACACAAAGGGCGAGGCTCGCCTCGAATGCCCCGAGCTTCTCACAGGTTGTAAGTCTCCTCGGTGATGAACTCTTGTGTCTCTGGCGCTTGGCGTCGTTCTCCTTGCTCCATGAGGCGTGTGTTAAGGCACTCCTCCAAATGGTGCCTGAACACCTCCCTTGGCCCACTGGTCAGGTCAAGCACTTTCCAAGTCGAAGCCCTTGAGCCTGCCCAACGGGAGGCGCTGGCACACCTTCCTATGCGGGAGGAAAGAATGAACAGGCGGCGAGGGCAGGGGTCGTGCAACGTCGATTTCATCTGCCACCTTCTTTGCCTTGGTGGCGCCTTGGGAGGGTAGTAGCTGCTTCTTTCTTGTGAGCATGACCCCAAGAGGACCGGCACCGCCCTCGTCATCTGAGTGTTCGGACGCGGTAGCCTTGTAGGCACGCTCGTGGGAGCAGACTACGTCCTTCTCATCGCATGCGATGGTGATGACACCGCTATAGGCCAGCATCTTGAGAATGTTGCAGCCGTGGTGGGTCGCCGCCATGAACTTGGCGAGTGCAGGGTATCCCAGGATGGTGTTGTACGGGAGGCTGATGTGGGCCACGTCAGAGTCGATGAGCTCGTTGTGGTAGTTGTTGCGGGTGCTGAAGGTGACAAGGAGGTGCACTTTCCCTAGGTGGATTGTAGACCCATCCGTCACCCCAGAGAAGGGCTTGGTCGGCATCAGCTGGTCATAGGGCACCTGGAGCGTCTCAAAGGTCCCGATGGAGATGACGTTGAGGCTGGTGCCTCCATCGATGAGGGTTTTGGTGACCACGATGTTGCTAATGGTCGGGGTGTAGAGCATGGGAATCGCACCAGCGGAGGACGTGGACTTGCGGCGGTCCTTAGAGTTGAATGTGATGGCATACTGCGACCACTTTAGGGGGAACGTGACCTCAGGCCACGGGAGGGTAGCATTCACCTCACAAGAGAACTGCTTGAAGAGGCGATTGGACGCGGGTGCCTGGGCTCCTCCTAGGATGCAGGCTATCGCGCAAGGCTCCTAGTAGCCCAGTCCCCTTGTCAGGCGGGTTGACTTTGTTCCTCCAGGGTGGCAGTGACAGCAGTGGAAGGGTTGCGTTGGCCTGAGGGCATGCCTCGCGACACTAATCACGCCAGGTACCCTCATGAGGCTGGTCGCGCCAGGCCTGGCACTGGTTGGCGTTGTGGCTGTCCCATCGGCCACCGCCATGGACCCCTCCATGACGGGCTCTGCGGTTGTTGCGGTCTCCACGGCGGCCCAAGCGCTCATAGATGAGTGAATTGAGCTCCTGGCAGTCCTCGATGTTGTGAGTACGCACATTGTGGTTGATGCAAAATGGGCGGTTGTCCTTCTCGGGCTCGTCGCGGTCATGGCCGCGCTTCTGCTCGGGCTCTGCAGCCGGCACGGTAAGGCCCTTGCGCTTGACTTCCTTGCCCTTGGTCTTGTTGTTGTTGAATGCGGTGTCGGGTTGTTATGGATGAACATGCGACCCTCTTCAGCCTTGGCGCACTTGTAGGCGAGGTTAAATAGTTCCAGTGCTGAGCTTACGTTGTCATTGATGGCGAGCTTCTCGCGCATCCTCGTGTCCATGACGCTGGAGGAGAACGCCAAGATGATGGCCTCATCTCAGGCGTGTGGGATCATGTGGAGCACTGATACGTCTCCAACGTATCTACTTTTTCAAACACTTTTGCCCTTGTTTTGGACTCTAACTTGCATGATTTGAATGGAACTAACACGGACTGACGCTGTTTTCAGTAGAACTGCCATGGTGTTATTTTTGTGCAGAAATAAAAGCTCTAGGATGACCTGAAAATCAACGAAGATTTATTTTGGAATATATAAAAATAACTGCGGAAAGAACCAGACCAGGGGGCCCACACCCTGTCCATGAGGGTGAGGGGCGCACCCCCTGCCTCGTGGGCCCCCTGAAGCTCCACCAACATCAACCCATACTCCATATATTCACTTTCGGGGAGAAAAAAATTAGAGGGAAGGAATCATCGCGTTTTACGATACAGAGCCGCCGCCAAGCCCTAATCTCTCTCGGGAGGGCTGATCTGGAGTCCGTTCGGGGCTCCGGAGAGTGGAGATCGTCACCGTCATCATCATCAACCTTCCTCCATCACTAATTTCATGATGCTCACCGCCGTGCGTGAGTAATCCCATCGTAGGCTTGCTGGACGGTGATGGGTTGGATGAGATTTACCATGTAATCGAGTTAGTTTTGTTAGTGTTTGATCCCTAGTATCCATTATGTTCTAAGATTGGTGTTGCTATGACTTTGCCATGCTTAATGCTTGTCACTAGGGCCCGAGTACCATCATTTTAGATCTAAACCTATTATGGTTTCATGAATATATGTGTTCTTGATCCTATCTTGCAAGTCAATAGTCACCTACTATGTGTTATGATCCGGCAACCCCGAAGTGACAATAATCGAGACCACTCCCGGTGATGACCGTAGTTTGAGGAGTTCATGTATTCACTCTGTGTTAATGCTTTAGTCTGATAATCTATTAAAAGGAGGCCTTAATATCCCTTAGTTTCCAATAGGACCCCACTGCCACGGCTGGGTAGGACAAAAGATGTCATGCAAGTTCTTCCCCATAAGCACGTATGACTATATTCAGAATACATGCCTACATTACATTGATGAATTGGAGCTAGTTCTGTGTCACGCTATGTTATAACTATTACACGAGGAATCGCATCCGACATAATTATCCATCACTGATCCAATGCCTACGGGCTTTTCACATATTTTTTGCTGCTTATTTACTTTTCCGCTGCTACTGTTACAATCACTACAAAAATACTATCGCTACTTTTGCCACTATTACCGTTACCTCCATATTACTTTGCTACTAAATTATCTTGCTGCAGATATTAAGTCTTCCAGGTGTGGTTGAATTTACAACTCAATTGCTAATACTTGAGAGTATTCTTTGGCTCCCCTTGTGTCGAATCAATAAATTTGGGTTGAATACTTTACCCTCGAAAACTGTTGCGATCCCCTACACTTGTGGGTTATCAAGACTATTTTCTAGCGCCGGCCGGCGAGCATAGCTATATTCTTTAAGTCACTTGGGATTTATATCTTTTGATCACTATGAAGAACTTGAAAGACTTAAAAACCAAGATCTATCCCTCAACTACGAGGGGAGGTAAGGAATTGCCATCTAGCTCTGCACTTGATTCACCCTCTATTATGAGTAAAATTGCGACACCTACTCCTGCTATTGAATCTCATATGTTGCATGTTCTTGATGATGCCACTTCTGCTATGTAGGATGAAACTACTACTATGCTTGATAATACTGTGCCACTAGGTGAATTTCTTGATGAACAAATTGCTAGGGTTAGAGAGAATGCAATCAATGAAACTGATAATATTGATGAAGATTCTCCCCTTAGATATCAATTGCCTTTTGTGCCTGAGGGTTATGTTATGGATGAAGAAACTGGTAGAGACTTTCTTGCTTGCACAGATAGATATGATCTTAAGAAGCTATTAGCTAAGCTTAAAGAAAAGTCTTTGAATGCTAGAATGAAGTATGACCCTGCTTTTGCTACTTCACCTATATGTGTTACTGATAAGGATTATGATTTCTTTGTCGATCCTGAGTTAATTACTTTGGTTGAATCTGATCCTTTCCATGGCTATGAATCTGAAACTGTTGTGGCACATCTTACTAAGTTGAATGATATAACCACCCAATTCACCCATGAGGAAAAAATTCGTTACTACTATATCCTTAAGTTATTTCCGTTCTCGTTGAAGGGTGATGCTAAGACATGGTTTAATTCTCTTGATCCTGGTTGTGTGCGTAGTCCCCAAGATATGATTTATTACTTCTTTGCTAAATATTTTCCCGCTCATAAGAAACAAGTTGCCTTATGGGAAATATATAATTTTGTGCAAATTGAAGAACAGAGTCTCCCACAAGCTTGGGGGAGGCTTGTCCGATTACTTAATGCTTTGCCTGATCATCCTCTTAAGAAAAATGAAATACTTGTTATCTTTTATAATGGACTAACCGATGCTTCTAGAGACCACCTGGATAGTTGTGCTGGTGGTGTTTTCACGGAAAGAACTGCTGATCAAGCTGAATTGTTATTGAATAATATGTTGACTAACGAAAATAATTGGGCACTTTCTGAACCAACTCCTAAGCCAAATCCAAAGAAAAGGGGTGTTTTGTTTCTCAGTCCTGAAGATATACAAGAGGCAAAGAAATCTATGAAAGAAAAAGGTACTAAAGTTGAAGATGTTAAGAATTTACCACCTATTGAAGAAATACATGGTCTTGATAACCCGACACACGTAGTAAAGGTAAATTCTCTCTATAAATTTGATGAATGTGATATTCCTCGTTATAACTCTGCTAGCCAATGCTTAGATGAGTTTGACAACTTTATTGTCAAACAAGAAAACTTCAATGCTTTTGTTGGTAGACAACTGCAACATAATGCATATAGGATCGAACGCTTAAGTGATTATATGTCTAGAGTTAAAGGCGAACTGAAACTCATTAGTAAACATGCTTCTATTTACCACTCAAGTAGAACAAGTACTTAAAGCACAAAATGATTTTCTCAATGAATTAAATAGTAAGAAAAATGATAATGCTATTGGAGTTGCGACTAGAGGTGGTAAAATGACTGAGGAGCCTCTGTATCCTGAAGGCCACCCTAAGAGAATTGAGCAAGATTCTCAGAGAGCTAATATAGATGCACCTAGTTCTTCTAAGAAGAAGAAAAAGAAAATGGGCCATTTGCATTTCAGCCCCTAACTCGAACCACCCACTCACATTTACCCCTAATAAAATCATGGGCGCAAATTTGCCCCTCTTCCGTTAAGTGTGGTTATATAAATACCCTTCCGTACATTTTCCGTCCAGTCAAAGGCCTTTGACCGTAAGATTTTTCTATACGCGCACTTAACAGTCAAAGGCCTTTGATTGGACAGAAAATGTACGGAAGGGCATTTCTGTAAGCGCACTTAACGGAAGAGGGAAAAATTTGAGAACACGATTTTTTTAGGGGTAAATCTGAGAGTGGGCGCAAATTAGGGGCATAAATGTAAATGTCCCAAAGAAAAATGATAGGACTTTGCATGCTTCTAGTGAACCAGTTGCTGACACACCTGAGAATCCCAATGATATCTCTATCTCTGATGCTGAAACACAATCTGGTAATGAACATGAACCTAGTGATAATGTTAGTGATGATGTCCATGATGATGCTCAACCTAGCAATGACAATGATGTAGAAATTGAACCTGCTGTTGATCTTGATAACTCACAATCAAAGAATCAACGTTATGATAAGAGAGACTTTGTTGCTAGGAAGCACAGTAAGGAAAGAGAACCATGGGTTGAAAAACCCATGTCTTTTCCTCCTAAACCATCCAAGAAAAAGGATGATGAGGATTTTGAGCGCTTTGCTGAAATGATTAAACCTATCTTTTTGCGTATGCGTTTGATTGATATGCTCAAAACAAATCCTTATGCTAAGTATATGAAAGACATTATCACAAATAAAAGAAAAATACATGAAGTTGAAATTTCCACCAATACTTTTAAAGGTGGAATACCATAGAAACTAGGAGATCCCGGAGTACAAACTATACCCTGCTCCATTAAAAGAAACTATGTTAAAACTGCTTTATGGGATCTTGGAGCCGGTGTTAGTGTTATGCCTCTTTCATTATATCGTAGAATTGATTTGAGTAAGCTGACACCTACTGAAACATCTTTCCAAATGGCCGATAAATCGACTGCTATACCTATCGGTATTTGTGAGGATCTGCCTGTTGTGGTTGCAAATGTTACTATTCTAACGGACTTTGTTATCCTTGATATAACCGAGGACGATAGTATGTTTATTATCCTCGGTAGACCCTTTTTGAATACTTTAGGGGCTGTTATTGATTGCAACAAAGGCAATGTCACTTTTCATGTCAATGGTAATGAGCATACGGTACACTTAAACAACCTCAGGTGCACAGTATCAATTCTATTGGAAAAAATTCAATGATTACCATTGGCGGTTTTGAATTTCCTCTTCCTACTGTCAAGAAGAAATATGATATTCTTATTGTTGGGGACATACATATCCCCATTGAGGTAACCCAGTGTTATTCCAAAATTCTCCGGTTTCATGATTATTCGGGAAGAGTTTATTAACAAGACCCGATCAACCTTCTTAATGGATTCCTTTTGATGAGCATGAGATGGTTGAATTTAGATAGCACAACTTTCTGTACCTTCCTTTTACTTTCTGTTAATTAGATTAAATTAAGAAAAATTAGTATTTTATGTCTGTTTTCAGAGTTTTCCGTGCAAAAAAAAATACCCCGAAAATAAAAGTTCTCCAAATGCCCCAAAAATAAAAGTTTTCCAAATGTCCCGAAAATGCTCTGAGAACACAACAGGGGGGGGCAACACCTGTCCACGAGGGTCCAAGGCGCGCCCACTGATACGTCTCCAACGTATCTATAATTTTTGTTTGTTCCATGCTATTATATATTCTGTTTTGGATGTTTAATGGGATTTATTATACACTTTTATATTATTATTGGGACTAACCTACTAACCCAAGGCCCAGTGCAAATTGTTGTTTTTTTGCCTATTTCAGTGTTTCACAGAAAAGGAAAATCAAACGGAGTCCAAACGGAATGAAACCTTTGGGAATGTTTATTTTTGGAACCGTATCTACCCAGAAGACTTGGAGTACACACGAGGGAACGAGAGAGGTGGCCACGAGGGTCCAGGGCGTGCCCCCACCCTCGTGGGCCCCCTCTGGCTCCCCCCGATGCCCTCCTTCCTCCTATATATCCACGTACCCTAAAAACATCGAGGCAACAGAGAAAACCCTAATTCCACCACCGCAACCTTCTGTTCTCGTGAGATCCCTGAAGGAAATATGCCCTAGAGGCAATAATAAAGATGATATTTGTATTTTCTTATATCGTGATAAATGTCTTTTATTCAGGCTAGATTTGTGTTAACCGGAAACTTAGTACATGTGTGAATACATAGACAAAACAATATGTCCCTAGTATGCCTCTACTAGACTAGCTTATTGATCAAAGATGATTATGTTTCCTAGCCATAGACATGAGTTTTCATTTGATCAACGAGATCACATCATTAGGAGAATGATGTGATGGACAAGACCCATCCGTTAGCTTAGCACTATGATCATTTAGTTTTACCGCTTTTGCTTTCTTCATGACTTATACATGTTCCTATGACTATGAGATTATGCAACTCCCGTATATCGGAGGAACACCTTGTGTGCTATCAAATGTCACAACGTAACTGGGTGATTATAAACATGCTCTACAGGTGTCTCCGAAGGTGTTCGTGGTGTTGGCATAGATCAAGAATAGGATTTGTCACTCCGAGTGTCGGAGAGGTATCTCTGGGCCCTCTCAGTAATACACATCATAATAAGCCTTGCAAGCAAATGACCAATGAGTTAGTCATGGGATAATGTATTACAGAACGAGTAAAGAGACTTGCCGGTAACGAGATTGAACTAGGTATTGAGATACCGATGATCGAATCTCGGGCAAGTAACATACCGATGACAAAGGGAACAACGTGTGTTGTTATGCGGTTTGACCGATAAAGATCTTTGTAGAATATGTAGGAGCCAATATGAGCATCCAGGTTCCGCTATTGGTTATTGACCGGAGATGAGTCTTGGTCATGTCTACATAGTTCTCGAACCCGTAGGGTCCGCACGCTTAACGTTTGATGACGATCGATATTATGAGTTTATGAGTTTTGATGTACCAAAGGTAGTTCGGAGTCCCGGATGAGATCACAGACATGACGAAGAGTCTCGGAATGTCCAAGACGTAAATATTGATATATTGGACGACTATATTCGGACACTAGAAGTGTTCCGGAAAGTTTCGGAATAAACCAAAGTGCCGGGGGGGGGGGTTACCGGAACCCCTCGGGGAAGCTATGGGCCCTAATGGGCTTTAGTGGAAAGAGAGAAGGGCCGGCCAGGGCTGGGCCGCGTGCCCCGCCCCCTTGGTCCGAATTGGACAAGGAAAGGAGGGGAGCGACGCCCCTTTCCTTCTCCCTCTCCCTCACCTTCCTTCCCCCTCTCTTCTTCTTGGTGGATTCCAACTAGCAATAGGATTGGAATTCTATTCCTAGTAGGATTGCCTCTCTAGGGCGCGCCATAGAGGGACGGCCGGCCTCCCCCTTGCTCATTTATATACGGGGGCAGGGGGGTACCTCTAGACACACAAGTTGATCTCTCTAGCCGTGTGCGGTTCCCCCCTCCACAGAAACACACCTCGGTCATATCGTTACAGTGCTTAGGGTAAGCCCTGCATCGGTAGTTTCATCATCTCCGTCACCATGATGTAGTGCTAACGAAACTCTCCTGTGAGGTTCTACTGGATCAAGAGCTCGTAGGACGTCATCAAGCTGAACGTGTGCTGAAAGCGGAGGCTCTGTACGTTCGGTGCTTGATCGGTTGGATCGCGAAGATAGCTCGACTACATCAACCGCGTCACTAGACGCTTCCACTCCCGGTCTAGGAGGGTACGTAGACGCACTCTCCCCTCTCGTTGCTATGCATCTGGTAGATAGATCTTGCGTGATCGTAGGATTTTTTTTTT
>LR738713.1:322844669-322857055 GCA_902687465.1 Secale cereale
TTTTTTTTTTGAAATACTACGTTCCCCAACAGTGGCACCATGAGCCAGGTCTATGCGTAGATGATTTGCACGAGTAGAACACAATGAGTTGTGGGTGATAATAGTCATACTGCTTACCAGCATGTCATACTTTGGTTCTGCGGTATTGTGAGATGAAGCGATCTGTACCGACATTATGCGTACGCTTACGCGAGACTGGTTTCACCGTTATGAGCACTCCTTGCTTAAGGGTGACTGGAGGGTGTCTGTCTCTCTCACTTTAGCTGAATCGAGTGTGGCTACGCCCGGTCCTTGTGAAGTTAAAAACAGCACATACTTAACGAAAAATCGTTGTGGTTTTTGTATGCGTAGGGAAGAACAGTTCTTGCTAAGCCCGTAGCAGCCACGTAAAACTTGCAACACCAAAGTAGAGGACGTCTAACTTGTTTTTGTAGGGCATGTTGTGATGTGATATGGTCAAGACATGATGAGTTATACATTATTGTATGAGATGATCATCTTTTGTAAAGTTATCGGCAACTGGCAGGAGCCATATGGTTGTCGCTTTATTGTATGAAATACAGTCACCATGTAATTGCTTTACTTTATCACTAAGCGGTAGCAATAGTCGTTGAAGCAATAATTGGTGAGACAACAACGATGCTACGTTGGAGATCAAGGTGTCGCGCCGGTGATGAAGGTGATCATGACGGTGCTTTGGAGATGGAGATCAAAAGCACAAGATGATGATGGCCATATCATGTCACATATTTTGATTGCATGTGATGTTTATCTTATTATGCTTCTTATTTTGCTTAGTACGGCGGTAGCATTATAAGATGATCCCTTACAAAATTTCAAGGTATAAGTGTTCTCCCTAAGTATGCACCGTTGCGAAAGTTCATCGTGCCGAGACACCACGTGATCATTGGGTGTGATAAGCTCTACGTTCACATACAACGGGTGTAAGCCAGTTTTGCACACGCATAATACTCGGGTTAGACTTGACGAGCCTAGCATATGCAGATATGGCCACGGAACGCTGGAGACCGACAGGTCGAGCGTGAATCATATAGTAGATATGATCAACATAAGATGTTCACCATTGAAAACTACTCCATCTCACGTGATGATCGGACATGGTTTAGTTGATTTGGATCACGTGATCATTTAGATAACCAGAGGGATGTCTATCTAAGTGGGAGTTCTTTAGTAATATGATTAATTGAACTTTAATTTATCATGAACTTAGTCCTGATAGTTTTTTGCATATCTATGTTGTTGTAGATCAATGGCCCGTGCTACCGTTCCTTTGAATTTTAATGCATTCCTAGAGAAGGCTAAGTTGAAAGATGATGGTAGCAATTACACGGACTGGGTCCGTAACTTGAGGATTATCCTCATTGTTGCACAGAAGAATTAGGTCCTTGAAGCACGGCTAGGTGACAAGCCCCCTCCCGCTAATGTAGACGCTTTGAACGTCTGGCAGACGCGGTCTGATGACTACACGATAGTTCAGTGTGCCATGCTTTACGGCTTAGAACAGGGACTTCAACGACATTTTGAACGTCATGGAGCATATGAGATGTTCCAGGAGTTGAAGTGAATATTTCAAGCAAATGCCCGGATTGAGAAATATGAGATTTCCAATAAGTTCTATAGCTGCAAGATGGAGGAGAATAGTTCTATCAGTGAACACTTGCTCAGAATGTCTGGGTACTACAATCATATGACTCAACTTGGTTGTGAAATTGATGAGGATAGTGTTATTGATAGAGTTCTTCAATCACTGCCACCAAGCTATAAAGGCTTCGTGATGAACTATAATATGCAAGGGATGCAAAAAGACAATTCCTGAGCTCTTCGCTATGCTCAAGGCTGCGGAGGTAGAAATCAAAAAGGAGCATCAAGTGTTGATGGTTAACAAGACCACTAGTTTCAAGAAAAAGGGCAAGGGAAAGAAGGGGAACTTCAAGAAGAATAGCAAAACATTTGCTACTCCCGCGAAGAAACCCAAGTCTGGAGCCAAGCCTGAAACTGAGTGCTTCTACTACAAAGGGACTGGACACTGGAAGCGGAACTGCCCCAAATATTTGGCAGATAAGAAGGATGGCATGAACAAAGGTATATGTGATATACATATTATTGATGTGTACCTTACTAATGCTCGTAGTAGTACCTGGGTATTTGATACCGGTTCGATTGCTAATATTTGTAACTCGAAACAGGGACTACGAATTAAACGAAGATTGGCTAAGGACGAGTTGACGATGCACATGGGAAATGGTTCAAAAGTCGATGTGATCGCCGTCGGCATGCTACCTCTACATATACCTTCGGGATTAGTTTTAGACCTAAATAATTGTTATTTGGTGCCAGCGTTAAGCATGAACATTATATCTGGATCTTGTTTGTTGCGAGACGGTTATTCATTTAAATATGAGAATAATGGTTGTTCTATTTTTATGAATAATATCTTTTATGGTCATGCACCCTTGACGAGTGGTCTATTCTTATTGGATCTCGATTGTAGTGATACACATATTCATAATATTGAAGCCAAAAGATGCAAGGTTAATAATGATAGTGCAACTTATTTGTGGCACTGCCGTTTCGGTCATATTGGTGTAAAGCACATGAAGAAAGTCCATAGTAATGGACTTTTGGAATCACTTGGTGCTTGCGAACCATGTCTCATGGGCAAGATGACTAAAACTCCGTTCTCTGGAACAATGGAGCGAGCAACAGATTTATTGGAAATCATACATACTGATGTATGTGGACCGATGAGTGTTCACGCTCGCGGCTGGTATCATTATTTTCTGACCTTTACTGATGATTTGAGCAGATATGGGTATATCTACTTGATGAAACACAAGTCTGAAACATTTGAAAAGTTCAAAGAATCTCATAGTGAAGTAGAGAATCATCGTAACAAGAAAATAAAATTCCTACGATCTGATCGTGGAGGAGAATATTTGAGTTATGAGTTTGGTCTTCATTTGAAACAATGTGGAATAATTTCACAACTCACGCCACCCGGAACACCACAGCGTAATGGTGTGTCCGAATGTCGTAACCGTACTTTATTTGATATGGTGCGGTCTATGATGTCTCTTACCGATTTACCACTATCGTTTTGGGGTTATGCTTTAGAGACAGCTGCATTCATGTTAAATAGGGCACCATCTAAATCTGTTGATACGACGCCTTATGAACCATGGTTTGGCAAGAAACCAAAGTTGTTGTTTCTTAAAGTTTGGGGCTACGATGCTTATGTGAAAAAGCTTCAACCTGATAAGCTCGAACCCAAGTCAGAGAAATGTGTCTTCATAGGATACCCAAAAGAGACTGTTGGGTACACCTTCTATCACAAATCCGAAGGCAAGATATTCGTTGCTAAGAATGGATCCTTTCTAGAGAAGGAGTTTCTCTCGAAAGAAGTGAGTGGGAGGAAAGTGGAACTTGATGAGGTAATTGTACCTTCTCCCGAATTGGAACATAGTACATCACAGAAACTAGTTCCACTGATTCCTACACCAATTAGTGAGGAAGTTAATGATCATGATCATGAAACTTCAGATCAAGTTTCTACTGAACGTCGTAGATCAACCAGAGTACGTTCCGCACCAAAGTGGTACGGCAACCCAGTTCTGGAAGTCATGTTACTAGACCATGATGAATCTACGAACTATGAGGAAGCGATGATGAGCCCAGATTCCGCAAAATGGCTTGAGGCCATGAAATCTGAGATGGGATCCATGTATGAGAACAAAGTATGGACTTTGGTTGACTTGCCCGATGATCGGGAAACCATCGAAAAGAAATGGATCTTCGAGAGGAAGACCGTCACAGACGGTAATGTTACTATTTACAAAGCTCGACTTGCTGCGAAAGGGTTTCAACAAGTTCAAGGAGTTGACTACGATGAGACTTTCTCACCCGTAGCGATGCTTAAGTCTTTCCGAATCATGTTAGCAATTGCCGCATTTTATGATTATGAAATCTAGCAAATGGATGTCAAAACTGCATTCCTGAATGGATATCTCAAAGAAGAGTTGTATATGATGCAACCAGAAGTATTGTCGATCCTAAAGGTGCTAACAAAGTGTGCAAGCTCCAGCGATCCATCTATGGACTGGTGCAAGCATCTCGGAGTTGGAATATACGCTTTGATGAGGTGATCAAAGCATATGGTTTTATACAGACTTTTGGAGAAGCCCGTATTTACAAGAAAGTGAGTGGGAGCTCTGTAGGATTTCTGATATTATATGTGGATGACATATTGTTGATTGGAAATGATATAGAATTTCTGGATAGCATAAAAGGATACTTGAATAAGAATTTTTCAATGAAAGACCTCGGTGAACCTGCTTACATATTATGCATCAAGATCTATAGAGATAGATCAAGACGCTTAATTGGACTTTCACAAAGCACATACCTCGATAAAGATTTGAAGAAGTTCAAAATGGACCAGTCAAAGAAAGGGTTCTTGCCTGTGTTACAAGGTGTGAAGTTGAGTAAGACTCAATGACCGACCACTGCAGAAGATAGAGAGAAAATGAAAGTCATTCCCTATGCCTCAGCCATAGGATCTATCATGTATGGAATGCTGTGTACCAGACCTGATGTGTGCCTTGCTATAAGTCTAGCAGGGAGGTACCAAAGTAATCCAGGAGTGGATCATTGGACAGCGGTCAAGAACATCCTGAAGTACCTGAAAAGGACAAAGGATATGTTTCTCGTATATGGAGGTGACAAAGAGCTCGTCGTAAACGGTTACGTCGATTCAAGCTTTGACACTGATCCAGATGACTCTATGTCACAAACCGGATATGTATTTTTTTATTAAACAGTGGAGCTATCAGTTGGTGCAGTTCCAAGCAGAGCGGCGTGGCGGGATCTACGTGTGAAGCGAAATACATAGTTGCTTCGGAAGCAGCAAATGAAGGAGTCTGGATGAAGGAGTTCATATCCGATCTACGTGTAATACCTAGTGCATCGTGTCCAATGAAAATCTTTTGTGACAACACTAGAGCAATAGCCTTGGCGAAGGAATCCAGGTTTCACAAGAGAACAAAGCACATCAAAAGACACTTCAATTCCATCCACGATCTAGTCAAGGAGGTAGACATAGAGATTTGCAAGATACATACAGATCTGAATGTAGCAGACCCGTTGACTAAGCCTCTTCCACGGGCAAAACATGATCAGCACCAAGACTCCATGGGTGTTAGGATCATTACTTTGTAATCTAGATTATTGACTCTAGTTCAAGTGGGAGACTGAAGGAAATATGCCCTAGAGGCAATAATAAAGATGTTATTTGTATTTTCTTATATCATGATAAATGTCTTTTATTAATGCTAGAATTGTATTAACGGGAAACTTAGTACATGTGTGAATACATAGACAAGACAGTATGTCCCTAGTATGCCTCTACTAGACTAGCTTATTGATCAAAGATGGTTATGTTTCCTAGCCATAGACATGAGTTGTCATCTATTATATATAAAAAGCAATTGGCGGGATAACCAGAAAAAAGAGAATTAAGTTAGAAAATCCCACAAAAATCAGAAACATCCGACCATTAATTAAACCTACTAGACGATAATGATTGTTGGATCTACGAAATAGTCTACGAACATTAGATTTCAAAAAAATTACCCACCAATACCCTTAATAAGTTGTTTCATACCCCTTCCACCTCTCGAGGAAAAAAACTAAAAGCCTAAACGCAAGATCCCTTCCACCTCCACCTCCCGGGGCAAAAAAGGAAAAAAAAAAGAGAAAGAATCAAACTAAATCTAGCAAGGTTGATTGATTTTGGGCGGTGGACGTAGCTACTCAACTTCGATGCCCTAGATTGATTCCCAGAAACATATAGGCTGATTGATTCCTTTCTGGCCGCTGAATAGGCATGTAGCTACACATGCGATTAGGTAACCTCGACGACGTACTAAGCTGACTCGATCCTTTTTAATTCAGATGATTAGGAACATCAAGCTAGCACCGGCAAGCTGCCCATGACCTAGCTAGCCAACTCAGATGCCTTGATCGATTCACACAGATGTACAATACGCATATTGATTTCTTGCCGATCAAAAAATACGCGCGTATATAGGTCATTCTCATCAATCGCAGATATTGCCGTCTTGCCGTAGATTGAATCAACATGGACTTGAAAGCTAGAAACAAGCAAGCTGGTGGGTCAATTATTGGGCTAGGCACGTGCAAGCTAGAAGCAAGCAAGGAAGCTGGTGTATTGATTCTTTGGCTAGCTTCATACGGTAAATCTAATGAATTTCGACGGGTAGATGTAATAGACAGATCAGGAACCAAGCTCGAAATACAATAGCCAGAACACAATATCTCTTTCCCCATCTTCTGTAGCTCCCTAGGAGCTTTTAACTCAGATTCGTCCTAGCATACAGTGGACGAATAGACGTCTGCAATTAGTCAGCACTTTGACATGCATGACCGCTTGAACATGCAACGACCGTGTTAGCTGGAGAAGTTGAATCAGATAGATGCATCTATTTCTTTTTCTTATTTTGCCTTTTATAGCTAGCTAATCCATGGTAGATATCGATATTTATAGGTATTAGTAAACAACAATCTACTGTTAGATTATGTTCAGACCTTAAATTCTTAATACATAGTACTAATTTGGCATTTTCTCTTTACTGGATTGAGAAAATATTTTGATGCTTGGGTTATGCATACCATATGTTTGTTAAATATTTGCTAGAAAACACAGAGATCTACTTTGAGTTCTACCAACCAAGCTCAAGTCACCTATGTCGGGCTCTACAACAAGACCTACCTCAACCAAATCAGCATCGCCGCTGACGGCCTCAAGGACACACTTCGAGAACATACGCTACAGTGCTCCATTCGTACTCTCATGTTTATACCTTCTGATGCTCAGTTTTTTCAGGTAGGACAAGATAAGTATTGTTCACATGTGAAAAACAATAACTCAAAGAGATCAGTAGTCATCCTGAAAAACAACCTGAAGAGACAAGTAAAGATATTTGTGGTATCGACATCTCGTATTCATCTCACCCATTGCATCTCTTCTGTATATATCCCGCATGTATTCTATGAATAGATGATGTTTTACAGTAGGCTATGTATATTATCTAATTCCATCAATAAGCTAAGTCCATCCTGATGCAGAGGCCGGGGTTCGAGCCCCTTTTCAAAAAGAAAAAAACCTAAGTCCATCCACACTGATCTACTCTGCATTTTTAAAGCATGGGCACACATACATATAAGTGAGGAACCACCGCTAGCTGGTCACCGGATGGCAATATCAGCCTCAGAAACGTCCAACGTGGCCGAAGTAAGGTAGATGACCATGGAATTCCACGGCCATCCATCTCATGCGCATTGCTGCATGAAAAATCGGTCACGTCCAATATCCCTGCACGATTGACACATATCCATGATTGCAGGATCAATTTTTATTCTAGATTATACAGTATGCAATTTTTGGTACATTTTGTACCTTTTTTGTTTACCTTGGGAAACTGACTTGCAACAGTTTTAGAATACCAATCCTTGCATGATTGGCACATATGACAATTATATTACAACTGAATATACATACTTCTACATAATTCTTTACATCTACAATCATTGAAAGTGAGTTTTTTTTTCTGGGCTGAAAGGTTTTTATTTGGGCAGGATTAAGGTAGAAAAACCATGCCGCGCTTCATTGCGTGCCCTCTATTGTTGCATCTGTGACCTCCTAGAATCTTCAAGTTCTACAGAGAACTACATGACATCTCTGCATACCTCATAATCCTGGACGACTAGCATGGCAATGGCACGATCCTGATCTAATATCCAATTTAGTCCTCATTCATCAAGTCCCCTCAATATTGAATCTACAAGATACTCCTTTATTGTAGCTTTTCAAGCGTGTGATGGAGTGGATAGACCAATTCACAGTACTATATAGATTAAATGGTCATCATTCTTGTATGTGTGTAGGTATAAGTATTTGTTCCTTCAATCACATTCGAATTGCATGTGTAACCGTGCATATGACAGCGGCATACCAGCGTGTTGGTAGTGAGTTACATGAAGTGATGTTCATTCGCTACATAATTTTTTTTACTGGAATGCAACCAAAAAAATGCATTTCCATGTAACTAATCCATATAATTGTTTGTGGCTTTATTCCTTAAATGTATCGTATAGCCTAAAAAATTCATTAAATCGCTAGAGTAATTTATACGCCATTTGTTATCAACTAAAGCTTCCATTAAGGATATCAGCACAAATTTGAGAACATAATTTTGAACAAATTATTATTGTAACATATTTGTAAAACCTAATTCATATTGAAATATATTTGTAAAAACATGTATTATAAAGGTATGGTTTGAGAAAAACTTATGCTATAATTTTCAGGTTCCAAATCTAGCTATTTAAAAGTCATGTGTAGTCAAATTTCGAAATTATAACTTTGTCCGGAACAAAAACTTCAAGAGAACGAAAATAGTGTTTTGTAAACGTTTTATTACACTTCTAATGTGTTTTAAAGCTCATTTATCCACTATTCCGCTATTCTAGCAATCGGATAGTCATAGGTATATTTCCCATATATTATTGATGCATTTTTGAAAATGATGAAAGCATACCATATATGTTTATATATAAATGAGAAAAACGAACATATCTAAGAACAAACTATGTTCTCAAAAGTATTATAATTGCAACCTGATCAGGTTTTATTCCAATTTTTCGTTAAACAAACTAAATAATATGTGCTCGTTATTATACTTCTAAAGTTCTAGCCCGCGCATCTAGCGGGCCACTTTGCTAGTTTAATCAACGAGATCATATCATTAGGAGAATGATGTGACGGACAAGACCCATCCGTTAGCTTGGCACTATGATCATTTAGTTTTACTGCTATTACTTTCTTCATGACTTATACATGTTCCTATGACTATGAGATTATGCAACTTCCGTATACCGGAGGAACACCTTGTGTGCTATCAAACATCACAACCTAATTGGGTGATTATAAAGATGCTCTACATGTGTCTCCGAAGGTGTTCGTGGTGTTGGCATAGATCAAGAATAGGATTTGTCACTCCGAGTGTCGGAGAGGTATCTTTGGTCCCTCTCAGTAATGCACATCATAATAAGCCTTGCAAGCAAATGACTAATGAGTTAGTCATAGGATGATGTATTATGGAACGAGTAAAGAGACTTGCTGGTAACAAGATTGAACTAGGTATTGAGATACCGACGATCGAATCTCGGGTAAGTAACATATCGATGACAAAGGAAACAACGCATGTTGTTATGCGGTTTGACCGATAAAGATCTCCGTAGAATATGTAGGAGCCAATATGAGAATCCAGGTTCTGCTATTGGTTATTGACCGGAGATGAGTCTCGGTCATGTCTACATAGTTCTCGAACCCGTAGAACAAGTAAACATGCTTCTATTTACCACTCAAGTAGAACAAGTACTTAAAGCACAAAATGATTTTCTCAATGAATTAAATAGTAAGAAAAATGATAATGCTATTGGAGTTGTGACTAGAGGTGGTAAAATGACTGAGGAGCCTCTGTATCCTGAAGGCCGCCCTAAGAGAATTGAGCAAGATTCTTAGAGAGCTAATATAGATGCACCTAGTTCTTCTAAGAAGAAGAAAAAGAAAATGGGCCATTTGTATTTCAGCCCCTAACTCGAACCACCCACTCACATTTACCCCTAATAAAATCATGGGCGCATATTTGCCCCTCTTCCGTTAAGTGTGGTTATATAAATACCCTTACGTACATTTTCCGTCCAGTCAAAGGCCTTTGACCGTTAGATTTTTCTATACGCACACTTAACAGTCAAAGGCCTTTGATTGGACAGAAAATGTACGAAAGGGCATTTCTGTAAGCGCACTTAACGGAAGAGGGGCAAATTTGAGAACACTATTTTTTTAGTGGTAAATCTGAGAGTGGGCGCAAATTAGGGGCATAAATGTAAATGTCCCAAAGAAAAATGATAGGACTTTGCATGCTTCTATTGAACCTGTTGCTGACACACCTGAGAATCCCAATGATATCTCTATCTCTGATGCTGAAACACAATCTGGTAATGAACATGAACCTAGTGATAATGTTAGTGATGATGTCCAGGATGATGCTCAACCTAGCAATGACAATGATGTAGAAATTGAACCTGCTGTTGATCTTGATAACCCACAATCAAAGAATCAACGTTATGATAAGAGAGACTTTGTTGCTAGGAAGCACAGTAAGGAAAGAGAACCATGGGTTGAAAAACCCATGTCTTTTCCTCCTAAACCATCCAAGAAAAAGGATGATGAGGATTTTGAGTGCTTTGCTGAAATGATTAAACCTATCTTTTTGTGTATGCGTTTGACTGATATGCTCAAAACAAATCCTTATGATAACTATATGAAAGACATTATCACAAATAAATGAAAAATACATGAAGTTGAAATTTCCACCGTGCTTGCCAATTATACTTTTAAAGGTGGAATACCATAGAAACTAGGAGATCCCGGAGTACAAACTATACCCTGCTCCATTAAAAGAAACTATGTTAAAACTGCTTTATGTGATCTTGGAGCCGGTGTTAGTGTTATACCTCTTTCATTATATCGTAGAATTGATTTGAGTAAGCTGACACCTACTGAAATATCTTTCCAAATGGCCGATAAATCGACTGCTATACCTGTCGGTATTTGTGAGGATCTGCCTGTTGTGGTTGCAAATGTTACTATTCTAACGGACTTTGTTGTCCTTGATATTCCCGAGGACGATAGTATGTCTATTATCCTTGGTAGACCCTTTTTGAATACTGTAGGGGCTGTTATTGATTGCAACAAAGGCAATGTCACTTTTCATGTCAATGGTAATGAGCATACGGTACACTTAAACAACCTCAGGTGCACAATATCAATTCTATTGGAAAAAATTCAATGATTACCATTGGCGGTTTTGAATTTCTTCTTCCTACTGTCAAGAAGAAATATGATATTCTTATTGTTGGGGACATACATATCCCCATTGAGGTAACCCAGTGTTATTCCAAAATTCTCCGGTTTCATGATTATTCGGGAAGAGTTTATTAACAAGACCCGATCAACCTTCTTAATGGATTCCTTTTGATGAGCATGAGATGGTTGAATTTAGATAGCACAACTTTCTGTACCTTCCTTTTACTTTCTGTTAATTAGATTAAATTAAGCAAAATTAGTATTTTATGTCTGTTCTCAGAGTTATCCGTGCAAAAAAAAAACCCCGAAAATAAAAGTTCTCCTAATGCCCCGAAAATAAAAGTTCTCCAAATGCCCCGAAAATGCTCTGAGAACACAACAGGGGGGCCAGCACCTGTCCATGAGGGTCCAGGGCGCGCCCACTGATACGTCTCCAACGTATCTATAATTTTTGTTTGTTCCATGCTATTATTTATTCTGTTTTGGATGTTTAATGGGATTTAGTATACACTTTTATATTATTTTTGGGACTAACCTACTAACCCAAGGCCCAGTGCAAATTGTTGTTTTTTTGCCTATTTCAGTGTTTCACAGAAAAGGAAAATCAAACGGAGTCCAAACGGAATGAAACCTTTGGGAAAGTTATTTTTGGAACCGTATCTACCCAGAAGACTTGGAGTACACACGAGGGAACGAGAGAGGTGGCCAGGAGGGTCCAGGGCGCACCCCCCACCCTCGTGGGCCCCCTCTGGCTCCCCCCGATGCCCTCCTTCCTCCTATATATATCCACGTACCCTAAAAACATCGAGGCAACAAAGAAAACCCTAATTCCACCACCGCAACCTTCTGTTCTCGTGAGATCCCTGAAGGAAATATGCCCTAGAGGCAATAATAAAGATGATATTTGTATTTTCTTATATCGTGATAAATGTCTTTTATTCAGGCTAGAATTGTATTAACCGGAAACTTAGTACATGTGTGAATACATAGACAAAACAGTATGTCCCTAGTATGCCTCTACAAGACTAGCTTATTGATCAAAGATGGTTATGTTTCCTAGCCATAGGCATGAGTTTTCATTTGATCAACGAGATCACATCATTAGGAGAATGATGTGATGGACAAGACCCATCCGTTAGCTTAGTACTATGATCATTTAGTTTTACCGCTTTTGCTTTCTTCATGACTTATACATGTTCCTATGACTATGAGATTATGCAACTCCCGTATACCAGAGGAACACCTTGTGTGCTATCAAATGTTACAACGTAACTGGGTGATTATGAAGATGCTCTACAGGTGTCTCCGAAGGTGTTTGTGGTGTTGGCATAGATCAAGAAATGGATTTGTCACTCCGAGTGTCGGAGAGGTATCTCTGGGCCCTCTCAGTAATACACATCATAATAAGCCTTGCAAG
>LR738713.1:322857065-322930200 GCA_902687465.1 Secale cereale
TAGTGATGATGTCCAGGATGATGCTCAACCTAGCAATGACAATGATGTAGAAATTGAACCTGCTGTTGATCTTGATAACCCACAATCAAAGAATCAACGTTATGATAAGAGAGACTTTGTTGCTAGGAAGCACAGTAAGGAAAGAGAACCATGGGTTGAAAAACCCATGTCTTTTCCTCCTAAACCATCCAAGAAAAAGGATGATGAGGATTTTGAGTGCTTTGCTGAAATGATTAAACCTATCTTTTTGTGTATGCGTTTGACTGATATGCTCAAAACAAATCCTTATGATAACTATATGAAAGACATTATCACAAATAAATGAAAAATACATGAAGTTGAAATTTCCACCGTGCTTGCCAATTATACTTTTAAAGGTGGAATACCATAGAAACTAGGAGATCCCGGAGTACAAACTATACCCTGCTCCATTAAAAGAAACTATGTTAAAACTGCTTTATGTGATCTTGGAGCCGGTGTTAGTGTTATACCTCTTTCATTATATCGTAGAATTGATTTGAGTAAGCTGACACCTACTGAAATATCTTTCCAAATGGCCGATAAATCGACTGCTATACCTGTCGGTATTTGTGAGGATCTGCCTGTTGTGGTTGCAAATGTTACTATTCTAACGGACTTTGTTGTCCTTGATATTCCCGAGGACGATAGTATGTCTATTATCCTTGGTAGACCCTTTTTGAATACTGTAGGGGCTGTTATTGATTGCAACAAAGGCAATGTCACTTTTCATGTCAATGGTAATGAGCATACGGTACACTTAAACAACCTCAGGTGCACAATATCAATTCTATTGGAAAAAATTCAATGATTACCATTGGCGGTTTTGAATTTCTTCTTCCTACTGTCAAGAAGAAATATGATATTCTTATTGTTGGGGACATACATATCCCCATTGAGGTAACCCAGTGTTATTCCAAAATTCTCCGGTTTCATGATTATTCGGGAAGAGTTTATTAACAAGACCCGATCAACCTTCTTAATGGATTCCTTTTGATGAGCATGAGATGGTTGAATTTAGATAGCACAACTTTCTGTACCTTCCTTTTACTTTCTGTTAATTAGATTAAATTAAGCAAAATTAGTATTTTATGTCTGTTCTCAGAGTTATCCGTGCAAAAAAAAAACCCCGAAAATAAAAGTTCTCCTAATGCCCCGAAAATAAAAGTTCTCCAAATGCCCCGAAAATGCTCTGAGAACACAACAGGGGGGCCAGCACCTGTCCATGAGGGTCCAGGGCGCGCCCACTGATACGTCTCCAACGTATCTATAATTTTTGTTTGTTCCATGCTATTATTTATTCTGTTTTGGATGTTTAATGGGATTTAGTATACACTTTTATATTATTTTTGGGACTAACCTACTAACCCAAGGCCCAGTGCAAATTGTTGTTTTTTTGCCTATTTCAGTGTTTCACAGAAAAGGAAAATCAAACGGAGTCCAAACGGAATGAAACCTTTGGGAAAGTTATTTTTGGAACCGTATCTACCCAGAAGACTTGGAGTACACACGAGGGAACGAGAGAGGTGGCCAGGAGGGTCCAGGGCGCACCCCCCACCCTCGTGGGCCCCCTCTGGCTCCCCCCGATGCCCTCCTTCCTCCTATATATATCCACGTACCCTAAAAACATCGAGGCAACAGAGAAAACCCTAATTCCACCACCGCAACCTTCTGTTCTCGTGAGATCCCTGAAGGAAATATGCCCTAGAGGCAATAATAAAGATGATATTTGTATTTTCTTATATCGTGATAAATGTCTTTTATTCAGGCTAGAATTGTATTAACCGGAAACTTAGTACATGTGTGAATACATAGACAAAACAGTATGTCCCTAGTATGCCTCTACAAGACTAGCTTATTGATCAAAGATGGTTATGTTTCCTAGCCATAGGCATGAGTTTTCATTTGATCAACGAGATCACATCATTAGGAGAATGATGTGATGGACAAGACCCATCCGTTAGCTTAGTACTATGATCATTTAGTTTTACCGCTTTTGCTTTCTTCATGACTTATACATGTTCCTATGACTATGAGATTATGCAACTCCCGTATACCAGAGGAACACCTTGTGTGCTATCAAATGTTACAACGTAACTGGGTGATTATGAAGATGCTCTACAGGTGTCTCCGAAGGTGTTTGTGGTGTTGGCATAGATCAAGAAATGGATTTGTCACTCCGAGTGTCGGAGAGGTATCTCTGGGCCCTCTCAGTAATACACATCATAATAAGCCTTGCAAGTAAATGACCAATGAGTTATTCATGGGATAATGTATTACAGAACAAGTAAAGAGATTTGCCGGTAACGAGATTGAACTAGGTATTGAGATACCGACGATCGAATCTCGGGCAAGTAACATACCGATGACAAAGGGAACAACGTGTGTTGTTATGCGGTTTGACCGATAAAGATCTTCGTAGAATATGTAGGAGCCAATATGAGCATCTAGGTTCCGCTATTGGTTATTGACCGGAGATGAGTCTTGGTCATGTCTACATAGTTCTCGAACCCGTAGGGTCCGCACGCTTAACGTTTGATGACGATCGGTATTATGAGTTTATGAGTTTTGATGTACCGAAGGTAGTTCGGAGTACCGTATAAGATCACGTACATGACGAGGAGTCTCAGAATGTCCGAGAAGTAAAGATTGATATATTGGACGACTATATTTGGACACCGGAAGTGTTCCGGAAAGTTTTGGAATAAACCGGACTGCTGGGGAGGGGGGTAACCAGAACCCCCCGAGGAAGCTATGGGCCCTAATGGGCTTTAGTGGAAAGAGAGAAGGTCCGGCCAGGGCTGGGCCGCGCGCCCCTCCCCCTTGGTCCAAATTGGACAAGGAAATGAGGGGGGCGGCGCCCCTTTCCTTCTCCCTCTCCCTTTCCTTCCTTCCTCCTCTCTCCTTCTTGGTGGATTCCTACTAGGAATAGGATTGGAATCTTATTCCTAGTAGGATTGCCTCTCTAGGTCGCGCCATAGAGGGTCGGACAGCCTCCCCCTTGCTCCTTTATATACGGGGGTAAGGGGGCACCTCTAGACACACAAGTTGATCTCTCCAGCCGTGTGGGGTGCTGTAATGCCCAGTATGTGACTATGTCTACCATGTGTCGAGGCACGACTTAAAGACATACTCACATACTAGAATGATCTCAAGTATGGTATCTTTGCATGACTCATGTAAAAGAGGGGATGAAAGTGTAAAAGAGTAGTTGGCTTACACTTGCCACGTCACACAATGTAATACATTAACATACATCATCCAAAACTTCAGAGTCCAACTACGGACGAAAAGCCAAATGAAAGATACCATAAAGAAAGCAACACAAGGTCCTGATCATCCTAGTAAGAGCCCTACCGATCCTCGGGATATGACACGTAGTATCGTCCACGCTCTTCATCGAACTCCCAATACAACTCTGAACCACCACATGTGTGGTTCTCAATGGTACCTGCATCTGGTGTTGTGTTGAATCTGTGAGCCACAGAGGACTCAGCAATCCCATTCCCGGCTAGCAATACTATCAAAGCCTTAGGTGTGGAAAAGGCTTAAAACAAGGTTGCAGCAGCACTAGCACTAACTTACGGGTTTAGAGCGAGGAGAGAACAAGTGCCAACGATCGGCAAAGTAATCACGAAGTGATCCTAACTACTCACAATCAAACATAACCCCACCGTGTTCACTTCTCGAACCCCTTCGGAAAGAGACCGTCACGGTTACTCACGCAGGTAGTGTATTATGAACATGGTGTCAAGTTATCTACAACCGGATATTAACAAATTCCCATCTGCCACATAACCGCGGGCACGGCTTTCGAAATATCAAACCCTGTAGGGGTGTCCCAACTTAGCCCATCACAAGCTCACGATCTGCGGAGTCGCAACTCCAAGGTGGGAAGACCCGAGTATTCTCGGAATCCCGTGCTCAAGATATTCCGACAAAGGTAAAACTAATCCAACAAGACCTCCCGGCGTGCCGACACCCAGATAGTAGCCGCGCGTATCTTGTCTCAGGCCACGACAAAATGAGTGATGCTACAGGTTTTTATCAGCCCTCGGGTTTCCCCAAGGTGGCCCTGCAGGACCCCCAGTTTGGACCAACACTCATGAGGAGCACTGGCCCAGGGTTGTTAATTAAAACTCGGGTTTGCAATGCCCGATGCAAGTTTTAGTTATTAGGCAAATGTAAAACCAATGTTGGGCCTTGCTGGAAAAGCTTTAGCACTAAGCGGGTTATCGAGGGGGGCCCATAAACCCCAACCGTGTTAGGGACGCAAAATCAACGAACATAACACCGGTTTAACGGTTCCTAGGGTGGCATGAGTGGAACAAAACACCAAGCAAGAGGCTTAGCCTTCCACCCATTACCAATATATAGATGATTTAGTTTGACAGTTTAAATATTGTGATATCCCAATAATAACTTCATCATGAAGCAACAATCTTCAAGTCTTCACCTGCAACTAACAACGCTATAAGAGGGGCTGAGCGATGCTTACGTAGCCATACAATGGTTTGCTAGGTGGGTGGTAAGAGAGTTTCATGGCAACAATAGGAGGGCTGACAAACATACATAGGCATCGATGCAATATCTAAAGAGCGAGACATCTAGCATAGGCAAAGATAGTAATGATATCTGAGTAAGGTCATCTTGCCTGTTGATTCCACGGAGGGATCGTAACCTTGCTCCTCAAACTCAACCTCGGTAGGAACCTCGTACTCTGTATCGTCACCTGGCTCTAACCAACACAACAAGCAACACCGGAACAACAATGAATCAACATGCAATGCTCAACCACATGATGCATGAACATGATGAAAAAGGACAAGAGTAGATATGATGCATGGCCTAGGGTCACAAGAGTGCAATAACATCATAGCCACACAAGATCACTCACATGAAAGAAAAAAAGCAAATGAACAACTAACAAGTTTATGTAGGTTATTCAAACAAGCACCCAACAAATTTAAAGGGGTTGGTTAACATGGCAAGGGTGCAACTAATATTACAGCAACATGCTAGCACATTTAAATGGGCTGGAAATGCCAACAACAATTTCCAGAAACTCCCATAGTTAAATAATTGCATTTGGGACAGATCTGAAAAACTTCTGTTATAAAGTTGTCAAACATGCTAAACAGCAGCACGGAAATATTCCACACATTTTTCCACCCCAAATGCATATAAAGTTTGTTAAATTTGGAGTCGTAGATATTTATTCATGATTTTTCCAAGTTTTAGCATATTTAAAACAAGAATAAATTCAAACAACATTTTAAATGTTGTTAAACATGGCAACAACCAGCATATTCATAATCTACATGAAATTCTAAGCACTTCTCATATACAACTTATTTGCATCAGATGAATATATCAACAGATACTAATTAAAGAAAGAAAAAGCAAAAAAAAAAGAAAAAGAAAAAGTAAAACAGAAAAGAAAACAGGCGCAGGGGTCAAAGTTGACCCACGCTTGCGCTAGCCCAAGCCGCTGACGAGGGGGGCCTGGCTTCGCTGAGGTGGCACCAGCGGGTGCGCAAGTGGGTGGAGTCAGCTGAGTGGCTGGCAGGTGGGGCCTGCCTATCAACCTCTCAGGAAAAATAAAAAGGGGGGGCGAAATACCCACTGCCCCGCAAGGATTCGAACCCATGACCTGATGCATATATGACGGAGACACAAGCCATTGCGCTAGCGTTCGTTTCTTGACAGAATACAGGTGCTAACTCTGAAGACATATCTGAAGATGCAGAAACAGGGGAAAAGCATGGCTCGTCGGAGCTGTTCCGGCGACCTAAAGGCACGGCGGAGTGGTACGGTGCGCTCCTGGGGGAGTTCCGCACCCACTCGAAGCAAATGCAGCACCTAGCATGCACTACAGCGCCGGCGGCGAGCACTTGACAGAACGGCGGCGGCGGGCAACGTTGAGACGATGCAACAGCCTAGGCGGAGCAGCGACTCCACATGCAGCATCTACGCGACGAGCTGAAGCAAACGGGTAGCAATAGACGACCTATGGTGGTCGGGACACTCGCCGGCGATGAGGCCCGACGGCGACGAGCTCGGGTGCTCGATGAACTCGGAGCTAGAGGGTGCTAAGGAGGGGGAAAAGGGAACGAGTTGGTGGAGGCGCTCACCACGAACACGGAGGTGTGTTCGGCTAGCCCGGAGGTGGTCGGAGGCGACAGCGGCGAGGCTCGAACAGTTGCGGGCACCGGAGTGGAAGAAGAGGAAGAAGACGTCAGCGGCGAGGCGATCGGCTCCGCGTAGAGGACGTAGTCAACATAGTCGAAGACGAGGAAGCAGTTGGACACGGTTGGCGAGCCTAAGGTCGACGGGAGGCACGCCAGTGATGAGCTGGCGCTCCCAGATGTGTGTGGGACTTCACTAGAGCGGTGGATCTGGTGGAGCTTGGCTCTCCAGGCGGCGGGAGGAGGAAGAGGAACCCTAGGGAAAGGGGGAGGACACGCTGCGGGTTTAAAAGGAGGGCTCAGATCATGAGACCTCGATGTCCGTGATCACGGCGCGACGGCGAGCGCGCGCTCTGGCTCTGCAGCGCTTGACGGAGGTAGACGGTGACTCGGGGGTGTGAGGCTGACATGCGGGCCCGGGTGCGAGGGGAGAGATGGCGCGACTGCGAGCGGCTCGGTCGGGCCTACGGGCGTTAGCTGGGCCGCGGGAGAGACTGGCCTGGGGAAGGAGGAGGAGGAGGCCCAGGCCACTGCAGTAGCTGTTGTCTTCTTTTCCTTTTCATTTATCTTCAGACAGAAAAGAAAAAGAAAAGCACAGGCTTAAAGGAAAAGAGTTAGGCAAAAAAGAAAATATCCCCATGCTCCTTGATTTATGCCCTATTTAATAAAAATGGTTTGGACATTTTTAGAGGCAGAAAAATAAAAGGAGTTTGAATATGGTTCAAACTCCTGTCATTTTTTAACCCAACCAAATCGATTCCAAATGGGGTGATATTTGGCAGAGAGGGTGTAGACATGGTGCAAGGTTTTTAGGAAAAGAAAGAACATTAAAGGACTTGGCTAGGTGACTTGCAAAATAGACTAAAGAAAGGAAAGAAAAGAAAAAGGAAGAAGAAGAAGAGGGAAACAAAGGGGGGGGGGTCTAGGGTTTAGCAAGCCAAGGCTAGAACCACACTCACACACATCACAAGGCCTCACACACACACATCAACAATAAGTAAACTAAGATGCCATGATGCCATGATGATGAAGCAATGCAAGGATGTAAAAATAAAATAAATGACATGGCAATGCAAGAATAAAATGAGCTCAAATGACAAGACCCCCAAGGATAAGGACAAGGATCAAAATGAGAATGCTTTATTTCCATTCAAGGAAAGTATCACATATGGGGTGTTACAGGTGCCCCCCTCCCCAGAAACACACCTCGGTCATATCGTTACAGTGCTTAGGCGAAGCCCTGCATCGGTAGTTTCATCATCTCCGTCACCACGCCATAGTGCTGACGAAACTCTCCCGTGAGGTTCTACTAGATCAAGAGCTCGCGGGACATCATCAAGCTGAACGTGTGCTGATCGCGGGGGCTCCGTACATTCAGTGCTTGATCGGTTGGATTGCGAAGATAGTTCGACTACATCAACCACGTCACTAGACGCTTCCGCTCCCAGTCTACGAGGGCACGTAGACACACTCTCCCCTCTCGTTGCTATGCATCTGGTAGATAGATCTTGTCTGATCGTAGGAATTTTTTTGAAATACTACGTTCCCGAACAATCCCAACTTGGGGCCTGTTCCGGAGCTCCGTCGGAGGGGGGATCTACCATGGAGTCCTTCTACATCAACACCATAGCCTCAGCGATGAGTTGTGAGTAGTTTACCACAGACCTTTAGGTCCATGGTTATTAGCCTGATGACTTCTTCTCTCTTTTTGGATCTCAATACAAAGTTCTCCTCGATCTTCGAGGAGATCTATTTGATGTAGTCTTTTTGCGGGTTTTTTTGTCGGGATCCAATGAATTGTGGGTTTATGATCAAGATTATCTATGAACAATATTTGATTCTTTTCTGAAATATTTTATGTATGATTATAATATCCTTGCAAGTCTCTTTGAATTATTGGTTTGGTTTGGCCTACTAGATATATAGTTCTTGCAATGGGAGAAGTGCTTGGCTTTGGGTTCAATCTTGCGGTGTCCTTTCCCAGTGACAGCAGGGGCAGCAAGGCACGTATTGTATTGTTGCCATCGAGGATAAATAGATGGGGTTTATATCATATTGCTTGAGTTTATCTCTCTACATCATGTCATCTTGCTTAAAGCATTACTCTGTTCTTATGAACTTAAGACTCTAGTTGCATGCTGTATAGCGGTCGATGTGTGGAGTAATAGTTGTAGATGCAGAATCGTTTTGGTCTACTTGTCATGGACGTGATGCTTATATATAATGATCATGCCTAGATATTCTCATAACTATGCGCTTTTCTATCAATTGCTCGACAATAATTTGTTCACCCACCGTAGAATTCTGCTATCATGAGAGAAGCCACTAGTGAAACCTATGGCCCCCAGGTCTATTCTCAACATATTAATCTTCCATTTACTTTAATTTGCTTTAGTTACTTTTTGTTCCTATACCAAAAATACTAAAAATATTATACTATCCTATCTATCAAGTCTCACTTTCTTAAGTGACTGTGAAGGGATTGACAACCTCTTATCGCGTTGGCAGCGAAATTCTTATTTGTTTGTGCAGGTGCGAGGGACTCGCGCATGGTCTCCTACTGGATTGATAACTTGGTTCTCAAAAACTATGGGAAATACTTACGCTACTGTGCTGCATCACCCTTTCCTCTTCGAGGGAATACAACACTAGCTCGTGAAGTAGCAAGAAGAATTTCTGGCGCCGTTGCCGGGGAGGCTTACGCAAAAGTCATATACCAAGTACCTATCACAAACCCTTATCATTTGCACTACATTATTTGCCTTTCGTTTTCCTCTCCACCACTTCACCCTTGCCGTTTTATTCGCCCTTCTTCTTCCGTGTGTTTATCGTTCGCTTGCCTCTTGTTTGCTTGTGTGTTGGATTGCTTGCTTGTCACTATGGCTCAAAACAATACCAAATTGTGTGACTTTTCCAATACCAATAATGATGATTTTATTAGCACGCCTACTTTCTCCTATTACCGATGCAGAATCTTGTGAGATAAATGCTGCCCTGTTGAATCTTGTCATGAAAGATCAATTTTCTGGCCTTCCTAGTGAAGATGCCGCTACTCATCTGAACAACTTTATTGATTTGTGTGATATGCAAAAGAAGAGGGATACGGATAATGATATTGTTAAATTAAAGCTATTTCCGTTTCCACTTAGAGATCGTGCTAAACTTAGTTTTCCTCTTTGCCTAGAAATAGTATTGATTCTTGGAATAAGTACAAAGATGCCTTTATCTCTAAGTATTTTCCTCCCGCTAAGATTATCTCTCTTAGAAACGATATTATGAAATTTTAAGCAACTAGATCATGAGCATGTTGCACAAGCTTGGGAGAGAATGAAATTAATGATACGTAATTGCCCTACACATGGTTTGAACTTATGGATGATTATACAAAACTTTTATGCTGGCTTGAATTTTGCTTCTAGAAATCTTTTAGATTCGGCCGCGGGGGGCACTTTCATGGAAACCACTTTAGGAGAAGCTACTAAACTCCTAGATAATATTATGGTTAACTACTCTCAATGGCACACCGAAAGATTTACTAGTAAAAGAGTGCATGCTATTGAAGAGATTAGTGTTTTGAGTGGAAAGATGGATGAACTTATGAAATTATTTGCTACTAAGATTGCTTCTTCTGATCCTAATGACATGCCTTTATCCACGTTGATTGAAAATAATAGTGAATCTTTGGATGTGAATTTTGTTGGTAGGAATAATTTTGGTAACAATGCTTATAGAGAAAACTTTAATCCTAGGCCTTTTCCTAGTAATTCCTCTAATAATTATTGTAATTCCTACAATAACTCTTATGGAAAGTTTGGTAAGATGCCCTCTGAATTTGAAACTAGTGTTAAAGAGTTTATGAATTCGCAAAAGAATTTCAATGCTTTACTTGAAGAGAAATTGCTTAAGATTGATGAGTTGGATAGAAACGTGGATATAATTACTATTGATGTTGATTCTTTGAAACTTAGATCTATTCCACCTAAGCATGATATCAATGAGTCTCTCAAAGCCATGAGAATTTCCATTGATGAGTGCAAAGAAAGAACCGCTAGGATGCGTGCTAAAAAAGATTGCTTTATGAAAGCGTGTTCTTCTAGCTATCATGAAAATAAAGATGAAGACCTGAAAGTTATTGATGTGTCTCTTGTTAAACCCTTGTTTTCTAGTATGAATTTTGATAAAGATGGGACTGGAGATGAGTCTACTTTAGTTAAAAGGCGTCCCAATGATTCAGAGTTTTTAGATCTTGATGCTAAAATTGTTAAAAGTGGGATTGAAGAGATTAAAACATTACATAGTGATGAACCCACTATTTTGGATTTCAAGGGATTCAATTATGATAATTTCTCTTTAATGGATTGTATTTCCTTGTTGCAATCCATACTAAATTCTCCACATGCTTATAGTCAAAATAAGGCTTTTATCAAACACATAGTTGATGCTTTGATGCAATCTTATGAAGAAAAACTTGAATTAGAAGTTTCTATCCCTAGAAAGCTTTATGATGAGTGGGAACCTACTATAAAAATTAAAATTAAAGATCATGAATGCTTTGCTTTGTGTGATTTGGGTGCAAGTGTTTCTACAATTCCAAAAACTTTGTGTGATTTGTTAGGTTTCCATGAGCTCGATGATTGTTCTTTAAATTTGCATCTTGCGGATTCTACCATTAAGAAACCTATGGGAAGGATTAATGATATTCTTATTGTTGCTAATAGGAATTATGTGCCCGTATATTTCATTGTTCTTGATATAGATTACAATCCTTCATGTCCTATTATTTTTGGTAGACCTTTCCTTAGAACGATTGGTGCAATTATTGATATGAAGGAAGGAAATATTAGATTCCATTTTCCGTTAAGGAAAGGCATGGAACACTTTCCTAGAAAGAAAATCAAATTACCTTATGAATCTATTATGAGAGCCACTTATGGATTGCCTACCAAATATGGCAATACCTAGATCTATTCTTGTATCATGCCTTGCTAGGGGTGTTAAACGATAGCGCTTGTTGGGAGGCAATGCAATTTTATTTTCCTTGTTGTTGCTTCTGTTTAGGAATAAATATTGCATATTGCTTCTGTTTAGATGTGGTTTTGTGTTTTAATTAGTGTTTGTGCCAAGTAGAACCTTTGGGAAGACTTATGTGAAGTTTATTGATCATGCCGTAAAAAACAGAAACTTTAGCGCTCACGAGATTGGCTGTATTTTTTTACAGGAGAGTGTTATTTAGTTGATACTTTTGCAGATGATTAATAGACAAATTCCTCACGTTTACCAATTTATTTCAAATTTTTTGGAGTTACAGAAGTATTCGAAAGTTACAGATTACTACAGTCTGTTCTGTTTTTGACAGATTCCGTTTTGCGTGTGTTGTTTGCTTATTTTGATGAATCTATGAGTAGTATCGGGGGTATGAATCATGGAAAAGTTGGAATACAGTAGGTTTAACACCAATATAAACAAATAATGAGTTCATTACAGTACCTTTGAGTGGTGGTTTGTTTTCTTATACTAACGGAGCTCACGAGATTTTTGGCTAAGTTTTGTGTTGTGAAGTTTTGAAGTTTTGAGTATGGCTTTGATGGACTATGGAACAAAGAGTGGCAAGAGCCTAAGCTTGGGGATGCCCAAGGCACCCCAAGGTAAAATTCAAGGACAACCAAAAGCCTAAGCTTGGGGATGCCCCGGGAAGGCATCCCCTCTTTCGTCTTCATCTATCGGTAACTATACTCGGGACTATATTTTTATTCACCACATGATATGTGTTTTGCTTGGAGTGTCATGTATGATTTGAGTATTTGCTTTTTAGTTTGCCGCAATCATCCTTGCTGGACACACCTTTTGAGAGAGATAAATATGATTTAGAATTTATTAGAATACTCTATGTGCTTCAATTATATCTTTTGAGCTAGATAGTTTTGCTCTAGTGCATCACTTATATCTTTTTGAGCACGGTGGTGGTTTTATTTTGTAGAAACTGTTGATCTCTCATGCTTCACTTATATAATTTTGAGAGTCTTTTAGAACAGCATGGTAATGTGCTTTGGTTATAAAACTAGTCCTAATATGATAGGCATCCAAGATGGGTATAGTAAATACTTTCACATAAAGTGAATTGAATATGATGAGAAGTTTGATACTTGATGATTGTTTTGAGATATGAGGATGGTGATATTAGAGTCATGGTAGTAGAGTAGTTGTGAATTTGAGAAATACTTGTGTTAAGGTTTGCAAGTCCCGTAGCATGCACGTATGGTAACCGTTGTGTGACAAATTTGAAGCATGATGTATTTCATTGAGTGTCATACTTTGTGTGGAGGTCGGGATCGCGCGATGGTTAACTCCTACCAACCCTTCCCCTAGGAGCATGCGTGTAGTACTTTGTTTTGATGACTTGTAGATTTTTGCAATAAGTATGTGAGTTCTTTATGACTAATGTTGAGTCCATGGATTATACGCACTCTCACCCTTCCACCATTGCTAGCCTCTTTTGTACCGCACAACTTTCACTAGTGCCATACACCCACCATATACCTTCCTCAAAACAGCCATCATACCTACCTATCATGGCATTTCCGTAGCCATTCCGAGATATATCGCCATGCAACTTTCCACCGTTCCGTTTGTTATGACACACTTCATCATTGTCATATTGACATGCATGATCATGTAGTTGACATCGTATTTGTGGCTAAGCCACCATGCATAATTTTTCATACATGTCACTCTTGATTCATTGCACACCCCGGTACACCGCCGGAGGCATTCATATAGAGTCATACTTTGTTCTAGTATCGAGTTGTAAATCAATATAAGTGTGATGATCATCATTATTAGAGCATTGTCCCAAAGAAAAAAAGAAGAAAAAAAAAAGAAGGAAAGGCCAAAGAAAAAAAATAGGACCAAAAAAAGAAAAGAAAAAAGAAAAAAAGGAAAAAAGGAAAAAAGGAAAAAAAAGAAAAAAAATAAAAAAAAGAAAAGAAAAAAGGGACAATGTTACTATCTTTTTCCACACTTGTGCTTCAAAGTAGCACCATGATCTTCGTGATAGAGAGTCTCTTGTTTAGTCACTTTCATATGCTAGTGGGAATTTTCATTATAGAACTTGGCTTGTATATTCCAATGATGGGCTTCCTCAAATGCCCTAGGTCTTCGTGAGCAAGCAAGTTTGATGCACACCCACTTAGTTTCTTTTGTTGAGCTTTCATACATTTATAGCTCTAGTGCATCCGTTGCATGGCAATCCCTACTCACTCACATTGATATCTATTGATGGGCATCTCCATAGCCCATTGATACGGCTAGTTGATGTGAGACCATCTTCCTCTTTTGTCTTCTCCACAACGACCACTCTATTCCACATAGTGCTATGTCCATGGCTCACGCTCATATATTGCGTGAAAGTTGAAAGAGTTTGAAATTTTGAGTATGAAACAATTGCTTGGCTGAAACCGGGATTGTGCATGATTGGAATATTTTGTGTGACGAAGATGGATCATAGCCTAACTATATGATTTTGTAGGGATGAACTTTCTTTGGCCATGTTATTTTGAGAAGACATGATTGCTTTGTTAGTATGCTTGAAGTATTAGTATTCTTGTGTCAACATAGACTTTGGTCTTGAATCTTTCGGATCTGAACATTCATGCCAAAACAAAGAGAAATTACATTGAGAATTATGTTAGTTATCATTCCACATCAAAAATTCTGTTTTTATCATTTACCTACTCGAGGACGAGCAGGAATTAAGCTTGGGGATGCTTGATACGTCTCCAACGTATCTATAATTTTTGATTGTTCCATGCTATTATATATTCTGTTTTGGATATTTAATAGGCTTTATTATACACATTTATATTATTTTAGGGACTAACCTACTAACCCAAGGCCCAGTGCAAATTGCTGTTTTTTGCCTATTTCAGTGTTTCGCAGAAAAGGAATATCAAACGAAGTGGAAACAAAATGAAAACTTTGGGAGAGTTATTTTTGGAACTGTATCTACCCAGAAGACTTGGAGTACACGCGAGGGAACGATAGAGGTGGCCACGAGGGTCCTGGGTGCGCCCAGGCGGCCAGGCTCGCCCCCACCCCCGTGGGCCCCCTCTGGCTCCCCCGATGCCCTCCTTCCTCCTATTTATATGCACGTACCCTGAAAACATCGAGGCAACAAAGAAAACCCTAATTCCACCGCTGCAACCTTCTGTTCCCGTGAGATCCCATCTCGGGGCCTGTTCTGGAGCTCCGTCGGAGGGGGGATCTACCACGGAGTGCTTCTACATCAACACCATAGCCTCACCAATGAGTTGTGAGTAGTTTACCACAGACCTTCGGGTCCATTGTTATTAGCTAGATGGCTTCTTCTCTCTTTTTGGATCTCAATACAAAGATCTCCTCGATCTTCGAGGAGATCTATTCGACGTAATCTTTTTGCGGTGTGTTTGTTGAGATCTGATGAATTGTGGTAGTTGTCACATCCCTAGCTAGCACTTGCTTTAGGACCTGACTAGAGTGTGCATCATGTTTACTTTCAAAGAAACTTGAAATGGGATTAACAGAAACCCCAGCACCCCTCCCCTAACAACTAGGGTTTGATAAAATATTTTCCAATGTACCCAAAATGCCCTTCAAAATGTTCATCATTTCTGCCTTGGTCTTAAACCTCTGCCAAAAATGGTGCACAATTTTCTAGGACAATCTAGGGTTTTGGATTAAATCATATGGTATTTGAATTTGGGCATTTAAATGCTATAAAATATTTTAAATGCTCAAATAATCATAAACTATAATGTTTCCTACTGTTCATATTATATACAGCAGGTATGACAAGTGTTATGATTTATAAAAATGTTTAGGCATTTTTATTAAATGAACAAAGTTGCAAAAGAAATGAAACAGAAAAGAAAATAGAAAAAGAAGAGAGGAAGAACACTTACCTGGCGCCCACCCGGCCCACCTGCCGGCCCAGCCCAGCTGCCGCTCCAGCGAGCTGCTTGGCTCGGCCAGGAAGGCAGGCAGGTGCTCGACGGCGACCGCACGGCGCGCCACGCAGCTGCCCGTCGCCCTGCTTCGCCCCCTCGCCGTCCTGGAGGAGTGGATCGAACGTCCACGTCTCCCTCGACCCCCCAGACACCTCCGTTTCTCCCCAGCTCCTCTCCTCCGCTCTCCCCGCGCCATGGCCGACGCCGCCGTGATCGCGACGTCGTAGAACCCACGTCCACCGTCGTCCCCGAGCTCCGCCATGTTGTCCCTTGTCTCCGCCGACCTCGACTGCTTCGACAGGCCGAGCCCCGAGCGCTCGCCCGCCCTGGAGACGCCCCCGAGCTCTTCTTCCCCAACTCCGGCCGCGGAGATCCCCCTCGCCATGCTGCTCAGCTCCGACCACCTCCGAGCTCGCTTCGGTGCTCGCTGCAACCGCTGTGAGACTAGCTACCTCCTCCCCCTCTCCGTTGGCTCCCTCTTGCCCTGTAACCCACTGCACGTAGCTCCACCGCACGCACCTCCGCCGTCCTCGTCGCCGGTGATGCTCCGGTGACCATTTGGTCACCGGCGCCCGTCCATCGCACTCACCACAGCACGTAGTTGCGAACGGTGCTACGCACGCATCGCCTAGGCACCTGCAGCCGCATCTCCACACACGCCCGACGCCGGTCGCCGCCGTCGAGCTTGTTGCCGTCGTCTCCGGCCACCCCAGGTCCGGCGACCACCACCATCCGATGCGGAAGAGCAAGAGCTCTCCAACGCACCCAACCACAGCTCGAACCGTGCACCACAGACGTTTTCCGAGGCACGCCGCCGCGTTTGGCCTCACCGGCGGCTAAACGCCGGCGAGTTGGACCTGTTTTGACCACGGGTTTGACCCCCTGAGTCAATGACATGTGGGCCCTGCCCGCAAGTCAAACTCAGTTTAGGTGTTAATTTAATATTAATTAGTTAATTAGTTTAGTCACTGACATGTGGGCCCTGGCCCCACTGACAGCTAATTAGTTTTAGTTTAACTCTAATTAACTCAGTTATTTAGCTGTGACACTGACATGAGGGACCCACTGGTCAGGTTTGACCTGGACTGGTCTTGTTGACTCGCTTACGTCAGCATGATGTCATGCTGACGCAGTAAAGGTTTTTCTGGGATTTTTAGATTTAAAATAATTCAGGAAATTCCAGAAAATACCCAAAACTTCTAAAAATCATATAAAATCAACCATAGCTCAGATGGAAAAGATTTATATATGAAAAATGATCAGAAAAATCCAATCTATCTAATGGCACTGGTTTCATGCATGTTTGAACAAGTTAACTTGCTGTTTATATCAAAAACATGATAATGCACTTATTTAAATAATAGTTTGAACTTCAATTTGAATCCTTGATTCAAATAGGTTCAAACCCCTCTGGTCTTAGTTGCATTAGCCAACACACATGCATCTTGCCATGTCATAAACATGCATCATATTGTTGCATTTGTTTGTTAATGATTGTATCGTCGGTATTTCCTGTGTTAGGTCCTGCTCCCGAGGGTACTGCTGTGTATCCAGTTGAAGAGCAGTATCCGACAACTACCCTGTCAGGCAAGCAATCATTGAGCATTCCGATACATTCCAATCTTCTCGCTCCTGCTCTCTTTTACTGCATTAAGGCAACAACGCGTGAACTGCTACTTGCTGCGGTAGTTGAACCCTATTCCCTTGCATGACCTGTCATTGCCACAGTAAAGAGTTGAAACCCACTAGCATGTGTAGGAGTTGATTGAGCCATGTGATGTGTGATCCACCATGCTATTTGCTTATGTTGCCTGCTATGCTTAGAGTTGTGTCTGGTCTGATTCATCTGGGTGATGGATCAGAGTGAAACAATCTTTAGATAAAGAGAAGGAAGTGTGGAATACGCTTGGTAAAGGTATCGATGAAAGGCCATGTAGGAGTACGTGGTGGGTTGTTTCATTGGAACCGTACATAGGACCTGAGATCTGTATGTGTGGTTCAAGTTGCAGTTACTACCATGCATTGGGCCCGAAACCAATGGACCCTCTCGGCTTATTAATTACCCTTGATCTATGTCCAGGAGTTGCAACTAGTTTCTGGTGTTTATAGCTTACTGGAGGTCGTGCACAACGCTGACCCTCGGGGTGGGTTGTGATGCGACAGGTACGTGGCACGGTGTACCGGTTGCCCGTTTGGTGACTCGGGAACCCTGTACACATCGTTTGGGGCCGTGAGCGACACCCCGGCCGGATCTCCCCACGGATGGAACCCAAATAGGCGATAAACCTGGACGATAGACTTGAGTAGTTAGTGAGGTCGTGGCCGACACCCTCGCTGGGCTTCCGCTTGAAGGTTGCCGAGTACACGCCGAGTAAACGGTGATAAGTGGTGGAAGCGTGTGTGAAGAAGTACACCCCTGCAGGGTTATCACACTATTCGAATAGCCGTTGTTCGCGGTACGAACTACTTGGTTACTCTTACAGTTCATAGACAAGTTGATGGATACTACTAAAAGCCTCAAGATAAGCGTGAGTGCTGTGGATGGCCCTTCCGTAGGATGACGGAAGAGGATCCTCGGTAGTGTATTGATGTGGTGACTAGAGGACTCGTGTTCGTAATAACATCTTGCAATCTGTTGGAAGTTGTAGTATAGGTTAGTCAAGGTCAAAGCTGGCATTCTGCTATAAACTCCACTACCCCCTTTGATAATGTTGCATGTATGATAGGTTCTGTGGTAAGACTTGCTGAGTACCTTTGTACTCATGTTTGCTTAATAACAGTTGCAGAGGAGAACCCTGCCCCTGCTGATGGGTTCTACATAGACGTTGACGTCGACGAGTAGCTTGACACCCAGATGGTGATCTGGAGCTTGTGAAGGGCCTTGTAGATAGTCAGGCTACACCAAGCCTGTTTTATTTTCTAAGTTGTCTGTACTCAGACATGTAGCTTCCGCTTGTGCTTGTATGACTGTATGACTTGAGTGTTGGGTCATGTGACCCCTACCTGTATGACTATGTTATGTATGGCTCTTGGAGCCTTTTAAATAAAGTACTTTGAGTCATAGAGTTCTGTTGTGATGCAATGTTGTATTTGCACATATTGAGCATATTGCGTGTATGATTGAAATGCTTGGTATGTGTGGGATCCGACACCTAGTTGTTTTCCTTTGGTAGCCTATCTTACAGGGAAATGTCTCCTAGTGATTCCAATGAGCCTTGGTAGCTTGCTACTGCTCGGAACACGTAGGCTGGCCGGCATGTGTCCTTCTTCGTTCCTGTGTCTGTCCCTTAGGGGAAATGTCACGCGTTGTTCCTTTAAGTCCATGTAGCTTTCTACGACTTGGGTTCATACGTTGATGACCGACACGTTCGTTGCTGGGTCATGGATGCCTGTCTCTGTAATTTAGTGCCACTTTTGGTTTATAACTAGCCATGTCGGCCCGGGTTCTCTGTCATATGGATGCTAGCGACACTGTCATATACGTGTGCCAAAATGCGCAAACGGTCCCGGGCCAGGTAAGGTGGCACCCGTGGGGTTACCGTGCGTGAGGCCGCAAAGTGATATGACGTGTTACAGCTAGATCGGTGTGACTTAGGATCGGGGTCCAGACAGCGTTGGCATCAGAGCTGGACTGCCTGTAGGTTTCTCAAGCCAAACTGGTCGATGTTGAGTCTAGAAAAATTCTTAGTTATATGTAGGGGAATTGATTGTGGAAGGGAACGTAAGGCTCTTTTTACTCCTTTACCTTATGCCCTTCTGATCTGAGTCTGTCTATTCTTCTACGGGGATTTAGGACTAGGCCTCTTATCCTTACTAGGTTCACGTGTTACTAATCCGTAGACTCTTAGGATTGTTGGTTTCAAGCCTCAGTTCAGTTTCTATCCTTTTAGTATGATGATTGTTGAACCGGAACCTTGATATGGAATTGTTGAGTGGCTATGCTATCATTTGTATGATGTCTCAAATCTTTGTTTGAGCATTTACAGTTGTTATGCTGCCCGATTTCTTCCAGAAACACTAATGCCTTTGCATTATTTCGTGTTTCAGATGTCTGGCCGCATTCCTCACCAAGTGGTTCGTTTGACTCGGTGCATTAATGTGCCCGGTCACACGGCCATGCTAGTCCGTGTGATGACTGAGACCGGTTATCGCTGGTATCCTGAATACACTGTGGAGGAACAGTATCGGGATTTCAATCAAAGTCAGTATTTCTGCACCGTCCGGATATACCCCTCATATCCCGGAGCAAATGATCCCATCCATTGGTCTTATGGACTCGGGATTACCATCGAGATGGCAGTACAGGATGCCGCTTATTCGATGATGACCATTCTCCGTGCTAGGCATGCCCTGTTGCTGAACACTGAGTTCTGTTACATGCCAGCTTCACTCCCCGGAGAAGAAGGCTACTACACTGGTCTGTATACTGATGCTGCTCATCAAGAGCCACTGCTTCAGACTACTGTTCAGATGTTGGAGGATAGGGACCGTGAGGTCCGTGCCCTCCGAATGGAGCTGTATAACACCCGAGCCGCTCACTGGACTACTTTGACACGGCTTGCACCTGCTGTGCACGCCGGATATCTGGACATGCGGGACTTGTATCCTGTGCGGACTCGTCTGCCTGATCGCATGGATTGGCGTGACGTTGGGGGTATCACACCTCCACGTGGGCGTCGGTTACCACCAGCATCGGGACCGAGACCTCACCCATGCCCTTATGGTCCACAACCTTCGAGTGCTCGCGAGTTCCAAGATCCGTCTGTACCACTTCCAGGCTACGGTGGTAATCTTTACGAGGATTACTACGCGAATGTCTGAGCTAGTCCGTGGTAGTAGTAGTATTGTAGTAGTTGTATTTCCACAGTCCTGCGCGTCTTGTGGAATATGACTTAGTGTGTACTGAATTCCGGAGGTGTAGTTAAATAATGTATAGGAGCTTGGAATGCCTCTGATGGGATGTATCGTCTTTCACCGCAGTTGTACTTTAGCCTTGGCTTGTACTAAACTTTGTATGGTGTGTATGACCACTGGTGTATATATAGCAGTTCCTATATTACCATGTCGTACGGATGAACATCTCTGCATTCTGTGTCATCCATTACATTCTGCATTTCTATGTCAAATTTTGCCATCTTTGTCTAAACTGTTGTTTTGTTTTCCTAGGATGGTCAACACTCGCAACACTCCTGCTGCTCAGGAGCAGGGTGAGGCTAGTGGGGCTAGAGATGGAAATCTGCCCCAGCCACCCTCCTTGGCGGAAGTTATGCTTGAAGCAGAACGGAACAAGAGAGAGACCAACCGTCTGCTGGAACGCATAGAGCAAAACACTGGGTTCCGTCAGAGGAATGATGTGGTGTCAATCCACGATTTTATCAAGATGTGTCCACCGAAGTTCCATCACTCCACTGAACCTCTGGATGCTGATGACTGGCTACGTAGTATCACCCACAAGCTACACTCTGCCCGTGTGGCCGAAGCTGATAAGGTTATCTACGCCGCCTACCATCTTGAGGGCCCTGCCAGTCTTTGGTGGGAAAATTTTGAAGCTATGCGTCCTGCTGGCCAAGTCACTACCTGGGCTGAATTCAGTGAGGCATTCCGTGAACATCACATTCCGGAAGGTCTCATGGATCGCAAGCGGGAGGAATTCTGCAATTTCACCCAGGGCCGTCTGACTGTGGATGGCTACAGTCGTGAGTTTGGTAATCTGGCACGCTATGCACCTGAGGAAGTATCCACCGATGCCAAGAAACACGCGAGGTTCCGCAAGGGACTCAGCCCTGAACTTCGTCGTGATCTACGTCTGCACGAGTGCACCTCCTTCCAGAAGTTGGTTAACAAGGCTATCAGTACTGAGACAGGCCAGACCGACTTTGAGGCCACCGGCAAGCATACTCGAGACCTTGGTTCCTCATCCGGCTCTGGTTCTCACAAGCGCCGTGTATGGGTTCCTAACACTGCTCTGCCACCCAAGTTTACACCGAGGCCATCCTATGAGGCGCCTCGTCCAACTCAACAGTTTGCACCTGCTAAGACCTATGGAGGTCCACCCTCCAACTTTGCTCCACGCACCACCACTGTGACATGTTTCAAGTGTGGAGAACCGGGACACTACATGCGTGATTGTCCCCAGAACCAGCCAGGAAAACCCATTGGTCGTGGTAAGCCAACCGGCAAGGTGAACTATGTCAAGACAATCCCCACTGCACGTGGTCATGTCAACTATGTTTCTGCTGAAGAAGCTTATGAGGATCCTAACGTCGTCCTTGGTACGCTTCTCGTAAACTGCCATCCGGCATCTGTTCTTTTCGATACTGGAGCATCCCATTCGTTCATATCTGAAAGCTATGCTCGATTGCACAACATGACTTTTTGTGACATGCCTACTTCCATGGTTATTCAAACTCCTGGTTCAAAGTGGCAAACCTCTAGGGTAAGCCATGGAAATGAAATCCTTGTCGATAGACTTGTTTTCCTTGCATCCTTAATCGCTCTCAAGTCCTCGGACATAAATATCATTTTGGGTATGGATTGGATGACAACCCATTACGCCAAAATTGACTGCTTTACTAGGACCGTTCAACTTACACATCCATCAGGCAAGATAGTCAATGTCTTGACTCGAATGGCTGAACGTCAGCTCTACTCTCTTAATGCCAGCCCTCTACCAGAACTCGAAGATATCCCGGTAGTCCGTGACTTTCCGGATGTTTTTCCAGAAGAACTGCCAGGAGTTCCACCTGACAGAGATGTCGAGTTCGTGATAGATCTTATTCCTGGAACTGTCCCAATCTCTAGGAGACCTTATAAGATGGCACCACTAGAATTAGCTGCGCTAAAGAAACAACTCGATGAGTCCTTGCAAAAGGGTTTCATCCGTCCTAGTTCTTCCCCTTGGGCTTGCCCCGTCCTCTTCGTCAAGAAGAAGGATGGAACGGAGCGGATGGTTGTATATTACCGACCTGTCAATCTGGTCACCATAAAGAATAAGTATCCGCTTCCCAGGATCAACGATCTGTATGATCAGCTCACTGGATCCTCAGTCTTCTCTAAGATGGATTTGAGGTTGGGCTACCATCAAATCAAAATCAAGAACGGGGACATTCCTAAAACGGCTTTCGTTACTCGTTATGGCCAATATGAGTACACTGTCATGTCCTTCGGATTAACCAATGCCCCAGCTACCTTTTCTCGGTTAATGAATTCTATATTCATGGAGTATTTGGATAAATTCGTCGTGGTATACCTCGATGATATACTCATTTTCTCCAAGAACAAGGAAGATCATGCCGAGCATTTAAGGCTGGTATTGACGAAACTTCGAGAGCACCGCCTTTATGCCAAATTCTCTAAATGTGAATTTTGGTTGCCAAAAGTAACCTATCTAGGTCATGTGATCTCTGGCAAGGGTATTGCTGTCAATCCCGAGCGAGTTCAAGCCGTCCTCGATTGGACTCCCCCTGAATCGGTCAAGCAAGTTAGGAGTTTTCTTGGCTTAGCGAGCTATTGCCGACGTTTCGTCGAGAACTTCTCCAAGGTTGCTAAACCTCTAACCGAACTCCTCAAGAAAGATAAAAAGTTTGAGTGGACCCCACAGTGCGAGTCCAGTTTTCAGGAACTGAAAAGACGCCTGACATCTGCACCTGTACTGGTACCACCAGACTTTTCCAAGGATTTTATAATCTATTGAGACGCCTCGCGACAAGGACTAGGTTGCATTCTTATGCAAGATCGTCAAGTGATTGCTTACGCATCCCGACAGTTGCGTCCACATGAGGATAATTATCCTACTCATGATTTAGAGCTTGCAGCTGTAGTCCATGCACTCAAAACATGGCGGCATTACCTCCTTGGTAATCGCTGTGAAATCTTCACCGATCACCAAAGTTTGAAGTATATCTTCACCCAACCGGATCTAAATCTCAGACAAAGACGTTGGGTTGAGTTACTCACCGACTACGACTTAGGAATCACTTACACTCCTGGAAAGGCCAATGTCATGGCTGATGCACTAAGTCGTAAGTCTTATTGTAACAATTTAATGTTACAACAAAATCAACCACTTCTCCACGAGGAATTTCGTAAGCTTAACCTTCACATCGTTCCTCGAGGATTCCTTTCCACCTTGGTGGCGAAACCTACCCTTATGGATCAAGTCATCAAAGCACAGAAGGTTGATCCCGGAATTTCCCGTATTAAGAGGAACATCAAGAAAGGAGTTGCAGGATGTTTCTCAATTGATGATCAAGGAGTCGTATTCTTTAGCAACCGTTTAGTGGTTCCTAAAGTATGAAACCTAAGACGTTTGATCCTCAAGGAGGCTCATGAATCTCCTCTCACGATTCATCCCGGTAGTACCAAAATGTATCAAGACCTACGTCAAAGATTCTGGTGGACTAGGATGAAGAGAGAAATCGCTCAGTTCATTGCTAACTGCGACGTTTGTCGTCGAGTTAAAGCAGAGCATCAACGGCCTGCTGGCACCCTTCAACCTCTAGCTATTCCTGAATGGAAATGGGATAAAGTCGGTATGGACTTCATTACCGGGTTTCCCAGGTCCAGGAAAGGGAATAATGCTATCTTCGTCGTTATCGACCGCCTCTCTAAAGTAGCTCATTTCCTGCCTGTTCGGGAGAGTATCACCGCTAGCCAGCTAGCAGAATTATATATCTCTCGAATAGTATCACTTCATGGTGTACCGTTGGAGATTAACTCAGACCGTGGAAGTCTTTTCACTTCACGATTTTGGGAAAGTTTCCAGAATGCTATGGGAACTCATCTCTCTTTTAGTACTGCCTTCCATCCGCAATCAAGTGGTCAAGTGGAACGAGTCAATCAAATTCTGGAGGACATGCTTCGAGCCTCTGTCATTTCTTTCGGTATGGAATGGGAAAAATGTCTTCCATTTGCCGAATTCGCTTATAACAATAGTTATCAAGCCAGCCTGGGTAAAGCTCCCTTCGAAGTTCTATATGGACGAAGGTGTCGAACACCTCTTAACTGGTCAGAAACCGGCGAAAGACAATTCTTTGGCCCGGATATGATCCAGGAAGCAGAGGAACAAGTTCGCATCATTCGTGAGAGATTGAAAACGGCCCAGTCTCGCCAAAAGAGCCAATATGATAGTCATCATAAGGCTGTGACTTTTGAAGTCGGCGATAAGGCTTACCTTCGGGTTACTCATCTTAAGGGAACCCATCGCTTCGGTATCAAAGGCAAATTGGCCCCTCGTTTCATCGGTCCTTTTCGCATTCTTGCCAAACGAGGAGAAGTTGCCAACCAATTGGAACTACCTCCGCACCTCTCCAGAGTTCATGATGTTTTCCACGTTTCCCAACTCAGGCGTTGCTTCTCGGATCCTATCCGCGGAGTGGACCACGAAACGCTTGATCTCCAAGACAATCTCACATATCGAGAATACCCCGTTCGTATTCTTGACCAAACTGAGCGCACCACTCGACGCCACAATATCAAGTTTCTCAAGGTTCAATGGTCACATCATTCTGAGAGTGAAGCTACTTGGGAAAGGGAGGATCGTCTTCGACTTGAGTACCCCACCCTCTTTCCGAAGGAACCCGAATCTCGGGACGCGATTCTTTTAAGTGGGGGTGAGTTGTCACATCCCTAGCTAGCACTTGCTTTAGGACCTGACTAGAGTGTGCATCATGTTTACTTTCAAAGAAACTTGAAATGGGATTAACAGAAACCCCAGCACCCCTCCCCTAACAACTAGGGTTTGATAAAATATTTTCCAATGTACCCAAAATGCCCTTCAAAATGTTCATCATTTCTGCCTTGGTCTTAAACCTCTGCCAAAAATGGTGCACAATTTTCTAGGACAATCTAGGGTTTTGGATTAAATCATATGGTATTTGAATTTGGGCATTTAAATGCTATAAAATATTTTAAATGCTCAAATAATCATAAACTATAATGTTTCCCACTGTTCATATTATATACAGCAGGTATGACAAGTGTTATGATTTATAAAAATGTTTAGGCATTTTTATTAAATGAACAAAGTTGCAAAAGAAATGAAACAGAAAAGAAAATAGAAAAAGAAGAGAGGAAGAACACTTAACTGGCGCCCACCCGGCCCACCTGCCGGCCCAGCCCAGCTGCCGCTCCAGCGAGCTGCTTGGCTCGGCCAGGAAGGCAGGCAGGTGCTCGACGGCGACCGCACGGCGCGCCACGCAGCTGCCCGCCGCCCTGCTTCGCCCCCTCGCCGTCCTGGAGGAGTGGATCGAACGTCCACGTCTCCCTCGACCCCCCAGACACCTCCGTTTCTCCCCAGCTCCTCTCCTCCGCTCTCCCCGCGCCATGGCTGACGCCGCCGTGATCGCGCCGTCGTAGAACCCACGTCCACCGTCGTCCCCGAGCTCCGTCGTGTTGTCCCTCGTCTCCGCCGACCTCGACTGCTTCGATAGGCCGAGCCCCGAGCGCTCGCCCGCCCTGGAGACGCCCCCGAGCTCTTCTTCCCCAACTCCGGCCGCGGAGATCCCCCTCGCCGTGCTGCTCAGCTCCGACCACCTCCGAGCTCGCTTCGGTGCTCGCTGCAACCGCTGTGAGACTAGCTACCTCCTCCCCCTCTCCGTTGGCTCCCTCTTGCCCTGTAACCCACTGCACGTAGCTCCACCGCACGCACCGCCGCCGTGCTCGTCGCCGGTGATGCTTCGGTGACCATTTGGTCACCGGCGCCCGTCCATCGCACTCACCACAGCACGTAGTTGCGAACGGTGCTACGCACGCATCGCCTAGGCACCTGCAGCCGCATCTCCACACACGCCCGACGCCGGTCGCCGCCGTCGAGCTTGTTGCCGTCGTCTTCGGCCACCCCAGGTCCGGCGACCACCACCATCCGATGCGGAAGAGCAAGAGCTCTCCAACGCACCCAACCACAGCTCGAACCGTGCACCACAGACGTTTTCCGAGGCACGCCGCCGCGTTTGGCCTCGCCGGCGGCTAAACGCCGGCGAGTTGGACCTGTTTTGACCAGGGTTTGACCCCCTGGGTCAATGACATGTTGGCCCTGCCCGCAAGTCAAACTCAGTTTAGGTGTTAATTTAATATTAATTAGTTAATTAGTTTAGTCACTGACATGTGGGCCCTGGCCCCACTGACAGCTAATTAGTTTTAGTTTAACTCTAATTAACTCAGTTATTTAGCTGTGACACTGACATGAGGGACCCACTGGTCAGGTTTGACCTGGACTGGTCTTGTTGACTGGCTGACGTCAGCATGATGTCATGCTGACGCAGTAAAGGTTTTTCTGGGATTTTTAGATTTAAAATAATTCAGGAAATTTCAGAAAATACCCAAAACTTCTAAAAATTATATAAAATCAACCATAGCTCAGATGGAAAAGATTTATATATGAAAAATGATCAGAAAAATCCAATCTATCTAATGGCACTGGTTTCATGCATGTTTGAACAAGTTAACTTGCTGTTTATATCAAAAACATGATAATGCACTTATTTAAATAATAGTTTGAACTTCAATTTGAATCCTTGATTCAAATAGGTTCAAACCCCTCTGGTCTTAGTTGCATTAGCCAACACACATGCATCTTGCCATGTCATAAACATGCATCATATTGTTGCATTTGTTTGTTAATGATTGTATCGTCGGTATTTCCTGTGTTAGGTCCTGCTCCCGAGGATACTGCTGTGTATCCAGTTGAAGAGCAGTATCCGACAACTACCCTGTCAGGCAAGCAATCATTGATCATTCCGATACATCCCAATCTTCTCGCTCCTGCTCTCTTTTACTGCATTAAGGCAACAACGCGTGAACTGCTACTTGCTGCGGTAGTTGAACCCTATTCCCTTGCATGACCTGTCATTGCCACAGTAAATAGTTGAAACCCACTAGCATGTGTAGGAGTTGATTGAGCCATGTGATGTGTGATCCACCATGCTATTTGCTTATGTTGCCTGCTATGCTTAGAGTTGTGTCTGGTCTGATTCATCTGGGTGATGGATCAGAGTGAAGCAATCTTTAGATAAAGAGAAGGAAGTGTGGAATACGCTTGGTAAAGGTATCGATGAAAGGACATGTAGGAGTACGTGGTGGGTTGTTTCATTGGAACCGTACATAGGACCTGAGATCTGTATGTGTGGTTCAAGTTGCAGTTACTACCATGCATTGGGCCCGAAACCAATGGACCCTCTCGGCTTATTAATTACCCTTGATCTCTGTCCAGGAGTTACAACTAGTTTCTGGTGTTTATAGCTTACTAGAGGTCGTGCACAACACTGACCCTCGGGGTGGGTTGTGATGCGACAGGTACGTGGCACGGTGTACCGGTTGCCCGTTTGGTGACTCGGGAACCCTGTACACATCGTTTGGGGCCGTGAGCGACACCCCGGCCGGATCTCCCCACGGATGGAACCCAAATAGGCGATAAACCTGGACGAGAGACTTGAGTAGTTAGTCAGGTCGTGGCCGACACCCTCGCTGGGCTTCCGCTTGAAGGTTGCCGAGTACACGCCGAGTAAACGGCGATAAGTGGTGGAAGCGTGTGTGAAGAAGTACACCCCTGCAGGGTTATCAAACTATTCGAATAGCCGTTGTTCGCGGTACGAACTACTTGGTTACTCTTACAGTTCATAGACAAGTTGATGGATACTACTAAAAGCCTCAAGATAAGCGTGAGTGCCGTGGATGGCCCTTCCGTAGGATGACGGAAGAGGATCCTCGGTAGTGTATTGATGTGGTGACTAGAGGACTCGTGTTCGTAATAACATCTTGGAATCTGTTGGAAGTTGTAGTATAGGTTAGCCAAGGTCAAAGCTGGCATTCTGCTATAAACTCCACTACCCCCTTTGATAATGTTGCATGTATGATAGGTTCTGTGGTAAGACTTGCTGAGTACCTTTGTACTCATGTTTGCTTAATAACTGTTGCAGAGGAGAACCCTGCCCCTGCTGATGGGTTCTACATAGACGTTGACATCGACGAGTAGCTTGACACCCAGACGGTGATCTGGAGCTTGTGAAGGGCCTTGTAGATAGTCAGGCTACACCAAGCCTGTTTTATTTTCTAAGTTGTTTGTACTCAGACATGTAGCTTCCGCTTGTGCTTGTATGACTGTATGACTTGAGTGTTGGGTCATGTGACCCCTACCTGTATGACTATGTTATGTATGGCTCTTGGAGCCTTTTAAATAAAGTACTTTGAGTCATAGAGTTCTGTTGTGATGCAATGTTGTATTTGCACATATTGAGCATATTGCGTGTATGATTGAAATGCTTGGTATGTGTGGGATCCGACACCTAGTTGTTTTCCTTTGGTAGCCTATCTTACAGGGAAATGTCTCCTAGTGATTCCAATGAGCCTTGGTAGCTTGCTACTGCTCGGAACACGTAGGCTGGCCGGCATGTGTCCTTCTTCGTTCCTGTGTCTGTCCCTTAGGGGAAATGTCACGCGTTGTTCCTTTAAGTCCATGTAGCTTGCTACGACTTGGGTTCATACGTTGATGACCGACACGTTCGTTGCTGGGTCATGGATGCCTGTCTCTGTAATTTAGTGCAACTTTTGGTTTATAACTAGCCATGTCGGCCCGGGTTCTCTGTCATATGGATGCTAGCGACACTGTCATATACGTGTGCCAAAATGCGCAAACGGTCCCGGGCCAGGTAAGGTGGCACCCGTGGGGTTACCGTGCGTGAGGCCGCAAAGTGATATGACGTGTTACAGCTAGATCGGTGTGACTTAGGATCGGGGTCCTGACAGTTTTATAATCAAGATTATCTATGAACAATATTGATTCTTTTCTGAAATCTTTTATGTATGATTATAATATCCTTGCAAGTCTCTTCGAACTATTGGTTTGGTTTGGCCTACTAGATCTATAGTTCTTGCAATGGGATAAGTGCTTGGCTTTGGGTTCAATCTTGCGGTGTCCTTTCCCAGTGACAGCAGGGGCAGCAAGGCACGTATTGTATTGTTGCCATCGAGGATAAAAAGATGGGGTTTATATCATATTGCTTGAGTTTATCCCTCTACATCATGTCATCTTGCTTAAAGCATTACTCTATTCTTATGAACTTAATACTCTAGATGCATGCTGGATAGCGCTCGATGTGTGGAGTAATAGTAGTTGATGCAGAATCGTTTCGGTCTACTGGTCATGGACATGATGCTTATATATAATGATCATGCCTGGATATTCTCATAACTATGCGCTTTTCTATCAATTGCCCGATAGTAATTTGTTCACCCACCGTAGAATTCTGCTATCATGAGAGAAGCCACTAGTGAAACCTATGGCCCCCGAGTCTATTCTCAACATATTAATCTTCCATCTACTTTACTTTGCTTTATTTACTTTTTGTTCTTATACCAAAAATATTATACTATCCTATCTATCAAATCTCACTTTCGTAAGTGACCGTAAAGGGATTAACAACCCCTTATCGCATTGGTTGTGAAGTTCTTATTTGTTTGTGCAGGTGCGAGGGACTGGCGCGTGGTCTCCTACTAGATTGGTACCTTGGTTCTCAAAAACTGAGGGAAATACTTACGCTACTGTGCTGCATCACCCTTTCCTCTTCGAGGGAATACAACGCAAGCTCGAGAAGTAGCACCCCCCCTGGGCGCGCGCCCTGCCTCGTGGGCCCCACGTGCCCCCCCTCCACTTACTCCAGCACCCACACACTCCTTCTTCCTCCCAAAAAATCACCAACTAGCTCAAGCACGAGTTCTAGCTCATCTTGCTGCCATTTTCGATCTCCTTGCTCAGAGCTCCATTCACAAAACTGTTTGGGGAGATTGTTCTTGGGTATGTGACTCCTCCTATGGTCCAATTAGTTTTTGTTCTAGTGCTTTATTTATTGCAAATTTTTGTTGCTTAGGTGACCCTGTTCTTGAGCTTGCATGTCAAATTTATGTGATCCCAAGTAGTTCTAATGCATGATATAGTCTCAAGGCACTTGTGGGAGTAGTTGCTATCAATCTTGTTGAGTTTGGTTCAATTTTATTTCGAGTCACTAAAATTTCAGAATTTTTTCGGAAAAATGCATAGGAAAATCTACCTAGGTGGTTCCTCAAGGAAGCAAGGACCAAGGCTCGCACTACGTGAGCCGGACAATGAAGTACCAAGGGAAGCTCAAGTGCGGCCCTGTGAATGGCCGTCAGGGGAGTTTATGATCCAGGCAGGTATCAAGGAAGAATTTTACACATATGTACGTAATGCGGATATTGAGGATTTCGAGTCACATAAGTGCCCTCAATACCAGTACCTAACTGATTCCTTTGTGAGAAGGTTAAAATTTACATCTTCACGTAATTATCCCACTATCTTGTTTGATCTCTATGATAAATCTTATGGACTTAGAAGATTTTAATGATGCTTGTAAACTCCCACAGTGGGGTAATGTTGGTGAACCATGCAAGTCTGAGTATACGTATTTTCTAGATAGTATTAATGTGGGGGAATCTAGAGAAATCACCCAAGCTACCATAGGGAGCATTTATTTCCCTGCTACACATTATTTTGCTCTCTTCATTGGTCGGTGCTTTAACGGTAAAGATGAGGCTTGCCACATGTGCGTACCAGATCTTACTGTCCTCAAGAGTGCGGTATTAGGTGATAGACAATATAATTTGGGGGCCATTATTGCACGTAGGTTACATCTTAACGGTTTGAATGGCGATTTGTTTGGTCGAATTTATGCAACTCGCTTGGCTAATTATCTTCATGTGCCCATACATGAGAATGATGTGAAGTTGCCTCCTGCTTTTCTAGATTATAATGCCATGATTCACCATCAGTTTGTTGAGAGGGATGAACAATCCCTTCAGTACTGACTAATCGTTGACAGACGTCACACTGTCCATATTTCTCTCCCTGCTCCTACTTTCTTTGACTTTCAGGCAAAAGGCAGATATATTATAACGAGAGAGGAGGCGAAAAAGTATGAGGAGAGGACGAGGGCAGCTCGTCTTCAGGATGCCGCTCATTAGGCAGTAGCCGGTGCATCTCAGTACAACCCCAACTACGACTTCGGATATCCGTCAGGCCAATACTGGCCATAGATCAACTTAGGCCAAAAGCCAAAGCTTGGGGGAGTACGTATTTCTCATCGACATTACATTCATGTTCACACACTTATTCCAGTAGTCGGTGCTCATACTTTTTCATTGTACTATCCATGCTAGTTTCATTTCTTTTCTTAGTCTTTTTCTTGTGTGTTAGAAAAACCTTAAGAAAAAAATTAATTGTAGCTTTTAGCTAGTCTACTTTCCATGCCTGTAGTAGTAGTAATTAAGAGAAAACCCAAAAAAATCTCGTTCTTCTTTTGCTTGTTGGGAGCTTTCCCGTGCAAATAGTTTCTTTTCTTTGGGGGTCATGTGATAGCCTGGCTTATTAGGGATGGTAGACTACTCATATCAATAAGGAATTCCTTCTTTTCCGGGAGCCCATTCGGAAAGAACTCCAAAGTTAAGCGTGCTCAGCTTGGAGTAGTTTCAGGATGGGTGACCGGTCGGGAAGTTGCTCCCGGGTGCACACGAGTGAGGACAAAGTGCGCAGAAAAGACTAGTATTGATATGTGAGGCCAGTCTAGATCCCGTCAGGAGTAACGACCACCGGCGGGTGTGTCTGGGGCGTTACAAGTTGGTATCAGATCCGACCCTCGTGGTTACACGGATGTTTGCGAACAAGTGCTTGGTCATGTTGTTCATGACGTTTGTGACCCGTCGTGGCACACGGCATGGCACATGTGTCGGACTGGATGCACAGACGGTTGTGCCCAGAGGGAACGTTCTTGTGGCCCGACGAGGACGTCGGTTCCTCTGAGTGGGAGTGTATGTGATAGCCTGGCTTATTAGGGATGGTAGACTACTCATATCAATAAGGAATTCCTTCTTTTTCGGGAGCCCATTCGGAAAGAACTCCGAAGTTAAGCGTGCTCAGCTTGGAGTAGTTTCAGGATGGGTGACCGGTCGGGAAGTTGCTCCCGGGTGCACACGAGTGAGGACAAAGTGCGCAGAAAAGAGTAGTATTGGTATGTGAGGCCAGTCTAGATCCCGCCAGGAGTAACGACCACCGGCGGGTGTATCTGGGGCGTTACAAGTTGGTATCAGAGCCGACCCTCGTGGTTACACGGATGTTTGCGGACCAGTGCTTGGTCATGTTGTTCATGACGTTTGTGACCCGTCGTGGCACACGGCATGGCACATGTATCGGACTGGATTCACAGACGGTTGTGCCCAGAGGGAACGTTCCTCTGGCCCGACGAGGACGTTGGTTCCTCTGAGTGGGAGTGTATGTGATAGCCTGGCTTATTAGGGATGGTAGACTACTCATATCAATAAGGAGTTCCTTCTTTTCGGGAGCCCATTCGGAAAGAACTCCGAAGTTAAGCGTGCTCAGCTTGGAGTAGTTTCAGGATGGGTGACCGATCGGGAAGTTGCTCCCGGGTGCACACGAGTGAGGACAAAGTGCGCAGAAAAGAGTAGTATTGGTATGTGAGGCCAGTCTAGATCCCGCCAGGAGTAACGACCATCGGCGGGTGTGTCTGGGGCGTTACAGGTCAAGAGGAGAAGACCATGATGAAAATGCTAGTGGCTCTCGTATGCATTATTGTTGATTTAACCATGAGTCATATTACTTTGTCTTCTCTCTTGTATTAAATGCTTGCAGATTACAACTTAGTCCAATGCATGTGCACTATTATTATTCACACCATTCGGTCGTGCGAGTGAAAGGTAATAATGACGATATGTGATGAATTGATTGAGATGAGAAAAGCTGGTATGAACTCTACCTCTCTTGTTTTTGTAAATATGATAGTTCATCGTTCCTGATTCAGCCTATAATGAATGAAACATGCTTGCAATGACAATTAAAGATCATAGCTGCTCATGGCATGCTTAATTAGCTAAGAGTTTATAATGGTTTACCTTGCGTGCCAACATGATATTAAAATGGTTGTGATGTGGTATGATAGGGTGGTATCCTCCGTTAAACGATTCAAGTGGTTTGACTTGGCACATGTTCACGCATGTAGTTGAAACTATTGGGGAACGTAGTATTTCACCCAAAAAAATATCCTACAATCACGCAAGATCTATCTACTAGATGCATAGCAACGAGAGGGGGGAGTGTGTCTACGTACCATCGTAGACCGAAAGCGGAAGCGTCTAGTGACATGGTTGATGTAGTCGAACATCTTCGCGATCCAACCGATCCAAGCATCGAACGTACGACACCTCCACGTTCAGCACACATTCAGCTCGATGACATCCCACGAGCTCTTGATCCAGTTGAGCTTCACGGGAGATTTTCGTTAGCACGACGGCGTGGTGACGGAGATGAAGAAGCTACCGACGTAGGGCTTCGCCTAAGCACTGCAACATTATGATTGAGGTGTGTTTCTATGGAGGGGGGCAACGCACACGGCTAAAACAATGTTGCTTGTGTGTCCTTGGGTGCCCCTGCCCCCTTATATAAAGGAGCAAGGGGGGAAGGGTCGGCCGACCCCTATGGGCGCGCCAAGGCGGAGCTTTCCTACTCCTAGTAGGAGTAGGAATCCTCTTTCCTATTCCTACTAGGAGTAGGAAAGGAAGAAGAAGGAGAGAAGGAAGGAGAGGGGCGCCTCCTCCCCCACTCCTAGTCCAACTAGGATTCCCTAAGGGGGGGTGCGGCCAGCCCTAGTGGGCTGCCTCTCTCTTTTCCCTCATGGCCCACTATGGCCCATACTCCCCCGGGGGGGTTCCGGTAACCCCTCCGGCACTCTGGTTTTATCCGATAACACCCGGAACACTTCCCGTGTCCCAATATAGTCGTCCAATATATCAATCTTTATGTCTCAGACATTCAAGACTCCTCGTCATGTCCATGATCACATCCGGGACTCCGAACTACCTTCGGTACATCAAAACTCATAAACTCATAATACCGATCGTCAACGAACGTTAAGTGTGCGGACCCTACGGGTTCGAGAACTATAGAGACATGACAGAGACTCATCTCCGGTCAATAACCAATAGCGGAACCTCGATGCTCATATTGGTTCTACATATTCTACGAAGATCTATATCGGTCAAACCGCATAACAAGATACATTGTTCCCTTTGTCATCGGTATGTTACTTGCGCGAGATTCGATCATCGGTATCACTATACCTAATTAATCTCGTTACCGGTAAGTCACTTTACTCGTTCCGTAATACATCATCTCGTTGCTAACTCATTAGTCATTTGCTTGCAAGGCTTATTATGATGTGTACTACCGAGAGGGACCAGAGATACCTCTTCGACACTCGGAGTGACAAATCCAATTCTTGATCTATGCCAACACCACAAACACCTTCGGAGACACCTGTAGAGCACCTTTATAATCACCCAGTTATGTTGTGACGTTTGATAGGACACAAGGTGTTCCTTCGGTATTCGGGAGTTGCACAATCTTATAGTCATAGGAACATGTATAAGTATTGAAGAAAGCAATAGCAGTAAAACTTAACGATCAAGTTGCTAAGCTAACAGATGGGTCTTGTCTATCACATCATTCTCCTAATGATGTGTTCCCATTGATCAAATGACAACTCATGTCTATGGTTAGGAAACATAACCATCTTTGATCAATGAGCTAGTCTAGTAGAGGTATACTAGGGACACTCTGTTTTGTCTATGTATTCACACATGTACTAAGTTTCCGATTAATACAATTCTTGCATGAATAAAAGACATTTATCATGATATAAGGAAATACAAATAACAACTTTATTATTACCACTAGGGCATATTTCCTTCAGTCTCCCACTTGAACTAGAGTCAATAATCTAGATTACATAGTAATGATTATAACACCCATGGAGTCTTGGTGCTGATCATGTTTTGCTTGTGGAAGAGGCTTAGTCAACGGGTGTGCGACATTCAGATCCGTATGTATCTTGGAAATTTCTATATCTCCCTCCTTGACTTGATAGTGGATGGAATTGAAGCGTCTCTTGATGTGCTTTGTTCTCTTGTGAAAGTTGGATTCCTTCGCCAAGGCTATTGCTCTAGTGTTGTCACAAAACATTTTCATTGGACCCGATGCACTAGGTATTACACCTAGATCGGATATGAATTCCTTCATCCAGACTCCGTCATTTACTGCTTCCGAAGTAGCTATGTACTCCGCTTCACACGTAGATCCCGCCACGACGCTCTACTTGGAACTACAACAACTGACAGCTCCACTGTTCAATAAATTACATATTCGGTTTGTGACTTAGAGTCATCCGGATCAGTGTCAAAGCTTGAATCGATGTAACCGTTTACGACGAGCTCTTTGTCACCTCCATAAACGAGAAACATATCCTTTGTCATTTTCAGGTACTTCAGGATGTTCTTGACCACTGTCTAGTGATCCACTCCTGGATTACTTTGGTACCTCCCTGCTAAACTTATAGCAAGGCACACATCAGGTCTGGTACACAGCATTGCATACATGATAGATCCTATGGCTGAGGCATAGGGAATGACTTTCATTTTCTCTCTATCTTCTACAATGGTCGGGCATTGAGTCTTACTCAACTTCACACCTTGTAACATAGGCAAGAACCCTTTCTTTGACTGATCTATTTTGAACTTCTTAAAAACTTTATCAAGGTATGTGCTTTGTGAAAGTCCAATTAAACGTCTTGATTTATCTCTATAGATCTCGATGCCTAATATATAAGCAGCTTCACCGAGGTCTTTCATTGAAAAATTCTTATTCAAGTATCCTTTTATGCCTTCCAGAAATTCTTTATCATTTCCAATCAACAATATGTCATCCACATATAATATCAGAAATGCTACAGAGCTCCCACTCACTTTCTTGTAAATGCAGGCTTCTCCAAAAGTCTGTATAAAACCATATGCTTTAATCACCTCATCAAAGCGTATATTCCAACTCTGAGATGCTTGCACCAGTCCATAGATGGATTGCTAGAGCTTGCACACTTTGTTAGCACCTTTAGGATCGACAAAACCTTTTGGTTGCATCATATACAACTCCTCTTTGAGGTATCCATTTAGGAATGCAGTTTTGACATCCATTTGCCAGATTTCATAATCATAAAATGCGGCAATTGCTAACATGATTCGGACAGATTTAAGCATCGCTACGGGTGAGAAAGTCTCATCGTAGTCAATTCCTTGAACTTGTCGAAAACCTTTCACAACAAGTCGAGCTTTGTAGACAGTAACATTACCGTCGGCGTCGGTCTTCCTCTTGAAGATCCATTTATTTTCAATGGCTTGGCGGTCGCCGGGCAAGTCAACCAAAGTCCACACTTTGTTCTAATACATGGATCCCATCTCAGATTTCATGGCCTCAAGCCATTTTGCGGAATTTGGGTTCATCATCGCTTCCTCATAGTTCGTAGGTTCATCATGGTCTAGTAACATGACTTCCAGAACTGGGTTGCCGTACCACTCTGGTGCGGAACATACTCTGGTTGTCCTACGAAGTTCAGTAGTAACTTGATCCGAAGTTTCATGATCATCATCATTCATTTCCTCACTAATTGGTGTAGGAATCACTGGAACTAGTTTCTGTGATGTACTACTTTCCAATTCAGGAGAAGGTACAATTCCCTCATCAAGTTCTACTTTCCTCCCACTCACTTCTTTCGAGAGAAACTCCTTCTCTAGAAAGGATCCATCTTAGCAACGAATATCTTGCCTTCGGATCTGTGATAGAAGGTGTACCCAACAGTTTCCTTTGGGTATCCAATGAAGACACATTTCTCCGACTTGGGTTCGAGCTTATCAGGTTGAAGATTTTTCACGTAAGCATTGCAGCCCCAAACTTTAAGAAACGACAAATTTGGTTTCTTGCCAAACCATAGTTCATAAGGTGCCGTCTCAATGGATTTAGATGGTGCCCTATTTAACTTGAATGCAGCTGTCTCTAAAGCATAACCCCAAAACAATACTGGTAAATCGGTAAGAGAATTCATAGATCGCACCATATCTAATAAAGTACGGTTACGATGTTCAGACACACCATTACGCTGTGGTGTTCCTGGTGGCGTGAGTTGTGAAACTATTCCACATTGTTTCAAATGAAGACCAAACTCGTAACTCTAATATTCGCCTCCACGATCAGATCGTAGAAACTTTATTTTCTTGTTACGATGATTCTCTACTTCACTCTGAAATTCTTTGAACTTTTCAAATGTTCTAGACTTGTGTTTCATCAAGTAGATATACCCATAGCTGCTCAAATCATCAGTGAAGGTCAGAAAATAATGATACCCGCCGCGAGCCTCAACACTCATCAGTCCACATACATCAGTATGTATGATTTCCAACAAATCAGTTGCTCGCTCCATTGTTACGGAGAATGGAGTTTTAGTCATCTTGCCCATGAGGCATGGTTCGCAAGCACCAAATGATTCCAAAAGTCCATCACTATGGAGTTTCTTCATGCGCTTTGCACTAATATGACTTAAACGGCAGTGCCACAAATAAGTTGCACTATCATTATTAACCTTGCATGTTTTGGCTTCAATATTATGAATATGTGTATCACTACGACCGAGATCCAACAAGAATAGACCACTCTTCAAGGGTGCATGACCATAAAAGATATTACTCATATAAATAGAACAACCATTATTCTCAGATTTAAATGAATTACCGTCTCGCAATAAACAAGATCCAGATATAATGTTCATGCTTAATGTTGGCACCAAATAACAATTATTCAGGTCTAAAACTAATCCCGAAGATAGATGTAGAGGTAGCGTGCCGACGGCGATCACATCGACTTTGGAACCATTTCCTACGCGCATTGTCACCTCGTCCTTAGCTAATCTTCGTTTAATCTGTAGCCCCTGTTTCGAGTTACAAATGTTAGCAAATGAACCTGTATCAAATACCCAGGTGTTACTACGAGAATTAGTAAGGTACACATCAATAACATGTATATCACATATACCTTTGTTCACTTTGCCATCCTTCTTATCCGCCAAATACTTGGGGCAGTTCCGCTTCTAGTGTCCAGTCCCTTTGCAGTAGAAGCACTCAGTTTCAAGCTTGGCTCCAGACTTGGGTTTCTTCGTGGGAGTAGCAAATGTCTTGCTATTCTTCTTGAAGTTCCCCTTCTTTCCATTTCCCTTTTTCTTGAAACTAGTGGTTTTGTTAACCATAAACACTTGATGCTCCTTTTTAATTTCTACCTCCGCAGGTTTGAGCATAGCGAAGAGCTCGGGAATTGTCTTCTGCATCCCTTGCATGTTATAGTTCATCATGAAGCCTTTGTAGCTTGGTGGAAGTGATTGAAGAACTCTATCAATAACACTATCGTCGTCAACTTTATATCCAAGTTGAGTCAAATGATTACGGTACCCACACATTCTGAGTAAGTGTTCACTGATAGAACTGTTCTCCTCCATCTTGCAGCTCAAGAACTTATTGGAAATTTCATATTTCCCAATTCGGGCATTTGCTTGAAATATTAACTTCAACTCCTGGAACATCTCATATGCTCCATGACATTCAAAACGTCGTTGAAGTCCCGGTTCTAAGCCATAAAGCATGGCACACTGAACTATCGTGTAGTCATGAGACCGCGTCTGCCAGACGTTCAAAGCGTCTACATTGGCAGGAGGGGGCTTGTCACCTAGCAGTGCTTCAAGGACATAATTCTTCTGTGCAGCAATGAGGATAATCCTCAAGTTACGGACCTAGTCCGTTTAATTGCTACCATCATCTTTCAACTTAGCTTTCTTTAGGAACGCATTAAAATTCAAGGGAACGGTAGCACGGGCCATTGATCTACAACAACATAGAAATGCAAAAACTATCAGGACTAAGTTCATGATAAATTAAAGTTCAATTAATCCTATTACTAAAGAAATCCCACTTAGATAGACATCCCTCTAGTCATCTAAATGATCATGTGATCCAAATCAACTAAACCATATCCGATCATCACGTGAGATGGAGTAGTTTTCAATGGTGAACATCTTATGTTGATCATATCTACTATATCATTCACGCTCGACCTTTTGATCTCCAGTGTTCCGAGGCCATGTATGTACATGCTAGGCTCATCAGTTTTAACCCGAGTATTCTGCATGCGCAAAACTGTCCTACACCCGTTGTATTTGAATGTAGAGCTTATCACACCCGATCATCATGTGGTGTCTCAGCACAACGAACTTTCGCAATGGTGCATACTCAGGGAGAACACTTGTACCTTGAAATTTTGTAAGTGATCATCTTATAATGCTACCATCATACTAAGCAAAATAAGAAGCATAATAAGATAAACATCACATGCAATCAAAATATGTGACATGATATGGCCATCATCATCTTGTGCTTTTGATCTCCATCTCCAAAGTATCATCATGATGTTCATCGTCACCGGATAGACACCATGATCTTCATTGTAGCGTCGTGGTCGTCTCGCCAACTATTGCTACTACTAATATTGCTAACTCATGGTGATAAAGTAAAGAAATTACATGGCCTTCACAATTCATACAAGAAAGAGACAACCATAAGGCTCCTGCCGGTTGCCGATAACTTTACAAACATGATCATCTCATACAAGAACGTATAACTCATCACGTCTTGACCATATCACATCACAACGTGCCCTGCAAAAACAAGTTAGACATCTTCTACTTTGTTGTTGCAAGTTTTACGTGGCTGCTACGGGCTTAGCAAGAACCGTTCTTACAGACGCATACAAAAACCACAACGATTTTTCTTCAAGTATGTGATGTTTTAACCTTCACAAGGACCGGGCGTAGCCACACTCGATTCAACTAAAGTGAGAGAGACAGACAGTCGCTAGTCACCTTTAAGCAACGAGTGCTCATAACGGTGAAACCAGTCTCGCGTAAGCGTACGCGTAATGTTGGTCTGGGCCGCTTCATCTCACAATACCGCCGAATCAAAGTATGACATGCTGGTAAGCAGTATGAATATTATCGCCCACAATTCATTGTGTTCTACTCGTGCATATCATCTACGCATAGACCTGACTCATGATGCCACTGTCGGGGAACGTAGTATTTCAAAAAAATTCCTACGATCATGCAAGATCTATCTACTAGATGCATAGCAAGGAGAGGGGAGAGTGCGTCTATGTACCCTCGTAGGCCGAAAGCGGAAGCGTCTAGTGACGCGGTTGATGTAGTCGAACGTCTTCGCGATACAACCGATCCAAGCACCGAACGTATGGCACCTCTGCGTTCAGCACACGTTTAGCTCGATGACGTCCCACGAGCTCTTGATCCAGTTGAACTTCACGGGAGAGTTTCGTCAGCACGACGGCATGGTGACAAAGATGATTAAGCTACCGACGCAGGGCTTCGCCTAAGCACTGGAACGATATGACTGAGGTGTGTTTCTGTGGAGGGGGCACCACACACGGCTAAAAAATGTTGCTTGCGTGTCCTTGGGTACCCCCCTTCCCCGTATATAAAGGAGCATGGGGGGAAGGGCCGGCCGGCCCCTATGGGCGCGCCAAGGAGGAGCTTTCCTACTCCTAGTAGGTGTAGGAATCCTCTTTCCTAGTCCTACTAGGAGTAGGAAAGGAAGAAGAAGGAGAGAAGGAAGGAGAGGGGCGCCTCCCCCACTCCTAGTCCAACTTGGATTCCCTTGGGGGGGGTGTGGCCACCCTAGTGGGCTGCCTCTCTCTTTTCCCTCACGGCCCACTATGGCCCATAAACCCCCCCCCCCCCCCGGGGGGGGGGGGGCTCCGGTAACCCATCCGGCATTACGGTTATATCCGATAACACCCGGAACACTTCCGGTGTCCGAATATAGTCGTCCAATATATCAATCTTTATGCCTAGGACATTCCGAGACTCCTTGTCATGTCCGTGATCACATCCGGGACTCCGGACTACCTTCGGTACATCAAAACTCATAAACTCATAATACCGATCGTCATCGAACGTTAAGCGTGCGGACCCTACGGGTTCGAGAACTATGCAGACATGACCGAGACTCGTCTCTAGTCAATAACCAATAGCGGAACTTGGATGCTCATATTGGTTCTCACATATTCTACGAAGATCTTTATCGGTCAAATCGCATAACAACGTACGTTGTTCCCTTTGTCATCAGTATGTTACTTGCCTGAGATTCGATCGTCGGTATCACTATACCTAGTTAATCTCGTTATCGACAAGTCTCTTTACTCATTCTGTAATACATCATCTCATTACTAACTCATTAGTCATTTGCTTGCAAGGCTTATTATGATGTGTATCACCCAGAGGGCCCAGAGATACCTCTCCAACACTCGGACTGACAAATCCTATTCTTGATCTATGCCAACACCACAAACACCTTCGAAGACACTTGTAGATAATCTTTATAATCACCCAATTATGTTGTGACGTTTGATAGCACACAAGGTGTTCCTTCAGTATTCGGGAGTTGCAAAATCTCATAGACATAGGAACATGTATAAGTTATGAAGAAAGTAATAGTAGTAAAACTAAATGATCAAGTTGCTAAGCTAACGGATGGGTCTTGTCCATCACATCATTCTCCTAATGACGTCATTCCGTTGATCAAATGACAACTCATGTGTATGTTTAGGAAATATAACCATCTTTGATCAATGAGCTAGTCTAGTAGAGGCATACTAGGGACACTCTGTTTTGTCTATGTATTCACACATGTACTAAGTTTCCGGTTAATACAATTCTAGCATGAATAAAATACATTTATCATGACATAAGGAAATACAAATAACAACTTTATTATTGCCTCTAGGGCATATTTCCTTCAGAAACAAAATTAACATAGCCTCCACGATATTTATGTTCATGGTGATTTATATCCTACTCATGCTTGCATTCTTTGTTGATTAATTTTAATGCATGTTCATGACTGTTTTCGCTCTCTAGCTGGTCGCTTCCCAGTCTCTTTCTAGCCTTCACTTGTACTAAGCAGGAATACTGCTTGTGGATCCACTTCCATAAACCCCAAAGTTATTCCATATGAGTCCACCATACCTTCCTATATTCGGTATCTACCTACCGTTACAAGTAAATTTGTATGTACCAAACTTCAAACTTTCAAATGAAATTATGTTTTTTATGCTCGAACAACTCATGTATCAACTAGGGTTGTCTATATCTTCCATGCTAGGTGGGTTATTGTCACGATGAGTGGACTCCGCTCATCATTCGTGAGAAAATGGCTGGTAACAAGGATGCCCAATCCCATGCTCAAATCATAATAATTAAAAAAACTCCCCCAGGGTTGTTGCTGGTTTGGACGGTACCCCGTGGATTTGGATGGTCGTGGAGTGTGCTTGTTGGTGGTTGGGGGAGTATAAACTTTACCATTCTGTTTGGGAACCGCCTATGTGTGTAGCATGGAAGATATCGAGAACTCTTGGTTGTTATGTTGACAGTGAAAGTATACCGCTCAAAATATTATTCATCTCTATTTCAAAATCGAGCTCTGGAACCTCTACAAATCCATGCTTCCCTCTGCGAAGGGCCTATCTATTTACTTTTATATTGAGTCATCATCCTCTTATTAAAGAGCACCAGTTGGAGAGCATCGTTGTCATTTGCATGTATTGCTATTAATTTGCATTGAGTATGATTGTGACTGGATCTCTTTTACCATGAATTACAATGTCTAGTCAGTCCTTGATCTTTAAAGGTGCTTCGCATTTATGTTTTGCGGTCTTAGAAAGGGCTAGCGAGATACCATCTTGTCATATCGTATTATGATTGTTTTGAGAAAGTGTTGTCATCCGAGATTTATTATTATTGCTCGCTAGTTGATTATGCCATTGATATGAGTAAACATGAGACCTAAAAGTTATTGTGAATGTGGTTAGTTCATAATCTTTGCTGAAAACTTGAATGCTGGATTTACATATTTGCAACAACAAGAGCAAACAGAGTTTGTCAAAGTTTTTCTTTATCACTTTCGGTTTCTCAACCGATTTGCTTGAGGACAAGCAAAGGTTTAAGCTTGGGCGAGTTGATACGTCTCCAACATATCTATTTTTCCAAACACTTTTGCCCTTGTTTTGGACTCTAACTTGCATAATTTGAATGGAACTAACCTGGACTGACGTTGTTTTCAGCAGAACTGCCATGGTGTTAATTTTGTGCAGAAATAAAAGTTCTCGGAATGACCTGAAAATCAACGAAGATTTATTTTGTAATATATATAAAATATGTGCGGAAAGAACTAGACCAGGGGGCCCACACCCTGTCCACAAGGGTGGGGGGCGCGCCCCCCTGGGCGCCCCCTACCTCGTGGGCCCCTTGAGGCTCCACCGACATCACCCCCGACTCCATATATTCACTTACGGGGAGAAAAATTTCAGAGGGAAGGATTCATCATGTTTTACGATACGGAGCCGCCGCCAAGCCCTAATCTCTCTTGGGAGGGCTGATCTGGAGTCCGTTCGGGGCTCCGAAGAGTGGAGATCGTCGCCATCGTCATCATCAACCTTATTTCATCACCAATTTCATGATGCTCACCGCCGTGCATGAGTAATCCTATCGTAGGCTTGCTGGATGGTGATGGGTTGGATGAGATTTACCATGTAATCGAGTTAGTTTTGTTAGGGTTTGATCCCTAGTATACATTATGTTCTAAGATTGATGTTGCTATGAGTTTGCCATGCTTAATGCTTGTCACTAGGGCCCGAGTGCCATGATTTCAGATCTGAACCTATTATGTTTTCATGAATATATGTGTGTTATTGATCCTATCTTGCAAGTCAATATTCACCTACTATGTGTTATGATCCGGCAACCCCGAAGTGACAATAATCGGGACCACTCCCGGTGGTGACCGTAGTTTGAGGAGTTCATTTATTCACTATGTGTTAATGCTTTGGTCCGGTACTCTATTAAAAGGAGGCCTTAATATCCCATAGTTTCCAATAGGACCCGCTGCCACGGGAGGGTAGGACAAAAGATGTCATGCAAGTTCTTTCCCGTAAGCACGTATGACTATATTCGGAATACATGCCTACATTACAATGATAAACTAGAGCTAGTTCTGTGTCACCTTATGTTATAACTATTACATGATGAATCGCATCCGACATAATTATACATCACTGATCCAATGCCTACGAGCTTTTCACATATTGATTGCTGCTTATTTACTTTTCCGCTGCTACTGTTACAATCACTACAAAAATACTATCGCTACTTTTGCCACTGTTACCGCTACTTCCATATTACTTTGCTACTAAATTACCTTGCTGCAGATATTAAGTCTTCCACGTGTGGTTGAAATCAACTTCTAATACTTGAGAGTATTGTTTGGCTCCCCTTGTGACGAATCAATAAATTTGGGTTAAATACTTTACCCTCGAAAACTGTTGTGATCCCCTACACTTGTGGGTTATCACGCACCTGGCTGAAACGCTGGATGAATTTGCGGAGGGTCTCGACAGGGTGTTGTTTCACACGCAGCAAGTCGTTGAAGGTGAGGGGGCTATCGTGCATACCCTTGAAGTTAGCGATGAACTGGCCGTAGAGCTCGCTCCATGAAGAGATGGACTCCTCAGGTAAGTTCATGAGCGAAGAACAAGTGCCGTCCTTGAGCGCCATGGGAAACTAGTTTGCCATGACCTTGTCGTCGCCGTTCGCCACCTTGATGCTTAGGGTGTAGAGCTGAAGGAACTCCACAGGGTCAAGGACACCGCCGTAGCGCAGAGGAAGCTCTAGCTTGAACTTAATGGGTCACACCACCCGACGAAGCTTGCCGGTGAAAGCCCTGCAGACCAGACTGCTTGAAGGAACGCCGCGCGTGAGGGCAGCTTGGTTCTGGGACCCGGCTACCGCGACCTTTTGGATGATTCGGTCCTGGCACCGACGCTGCTGCTCGAGGAGCACACGCGCATCAAGCGGCGCGTGGTAGACGATCTGGCAGCTAGCCTCATCTCGGGCTGGTGGCGGCAGTGCACGAGTCTAGTCGTGCGGGCGCGCATCACGTCAAGTCTCGATGAGGTCACTGCTCAAGGGGGGTGGCGAAGGTGCACCGTGCGCCACATCCCTGGCTCGAGACTATGAAGGACGAAACGAGTGGGAGGGCATTGGAGCTTCTCCAGCTGTGTTGACGAGCTCGGTAATGCGGCCAAGGTAGGCGTCAGCCAGGCGGCAGCGGAGGATCTCACGTGTCATGAGTAGTGATGACCCACAAGTATAGGGGATCTATCGTAGTCCTTTTGATAAGTAAGGGTGTCGAACCCAACGAGGAGCAGAAGGAAATGATAAGCAGTTTTTAGTAAGGTATTCTCTGGAAGCACTGAAATTACCGGTAACAGATAGTTTTGTGATAAGGTAATTCGTAACGAGCAACAAGTAACAAAAGTAAACACGATGCAGCAAGGTGGCCTAATCCTTTTGGTATCAAAGGACAAGCCTGGACAAACTCTTATATAAGGAAAAGCACTCCTGAGGACACATGGGAATTATCGTCAATCTAGTTTTCATCATGCTCATATGATTCGTGTTCGTTACTTTGATAATTTGGTATGTGGGTGGACCGGTGCTTGGGTACTGCCCTTCCTTGGACAAGCATCCCACTTAGGATTAACCCCCCTCACAAGCATCCGCAACTACAAAAGAAGAACTAAGGTAAACCTAACCATAGCATGAAACATATGGATCCAAATCAGCCCCTTACGAAGCAATGCATAAACTAGGGTTTAAGCTTCTGTCACTCTAGCAACCCATCATCTACTTATTACTGCCCAAATAATGGTGAAGTGTCATGTAGTCGACGTTCCAATAACACCACTAAAGTAAAGACAACATACATCTCATCAAAATATCGAATGAATACCAAATTCACATGACTACGTATAACAAGACTTCTCCCATGTCCTCAGGAACAAACATAACTACTCACAAATCATATTCATGTTCATAATTAGAGGGTTATTAATGTGCATAAAGGATCTGAACATATAATCTTCCACCGAATAAACCAACTAGCATCAACTTCAAGGAGTAATCAACACTACTAGCCACCCACATCTACCAATCTGAGGTTTTGAGACAAAGATCGGATACAAGAGATGAACTAGGGTTTGAGAGGAGATGGTGCTGGTGAATATGTTGATGGAGATTGACCCCCTCCAGATGAGAGGATCGCTAGTGATGACGATGGTGATGATTTCCCCCTCCGAAGGGATGTTTCCCCGGCTGAACAGCTCCGCCGGAGCCCAAGATTGGTTCCGCCAAGGTTCCGCCTCGAGACGGCGGCGCTTCTTCCTGAAAGCTTCCTTCTGATTTTTTGTAGGGCAAAATACACCTTATACCAGAAGATGGACATCGGGGGGCTTCCAGGTGGCCCACAAGGCAGTGGGGCGTGCCCAGGGGGTAGGGCGCGCCCTCCACCCTCGTGGACGGTGGGTGGCCCCCCTCTGGTGCTTTCTTTGCCCAATATTTTTAATATATTCCAAAACTGACTTTCATGGAGTTTTTGGACTTTAGGAGTTCTGCAGAATAGGTCTCTAATATTTGCTCCTTTTCCAGCCTAGAATTCCAGCTGTCGGCATTCTCCCTCTTTATGTAAACCTAGTAAAATAAGAGAGAAAAGGCATAAGTATTGTGACATAATGTGTAATAACAGCCCATAATGCAATAAATATCGATATAAAAGCATGATGAAAAATGGACGTATCAACTCCCCCAAACTAGACCTCGCTTGTCTTCAAGCGGAAGCCGATATCGAAAAATGTGTCCACATGTTTAGAGATAGAGGTGTCGATAAAATAAAATACGGACATGAGGGTATCATGATCATTCATAGAATAGCAATTTATATTATTGTCATATGATTTCTTATGCTAAAGTAACAATCTATTCACAATGTAAAGTATGAATCAGAAACTTCATTGAAAAACTAGCAAACTATAATCTCAGTCATTGAAGCAATTGCAATTTATCATAACATCAGAAAGAGTCAATGTAAGATCTTTTCAGCAAGTCCACATACTCAACCATCATTTAGTCTTTCACAATTGGTAACACTCACGCTATACTTATGGGTATGAAGTTTTAATCGGACACACAGAAAGATAGGGGCTTATAGTTTTTCATCCCAACCTTTTACCTCAAGGGTAACGTCGACAATAATGCTTTATGCAAACTCACATCCAATTGGATATATATATCAGGATCTTCCCAACACATAGTGCTTGCCAAAGGATAAAGTGTAAAAAGGAAGGGTGAAGATCACCATGACTCTTGTATAAGGTATAAGACAAAACTAAAAGATAGGCCCCCCGCAGAGGGAAGCAAAGGTTGGCATGTGCTTTTATGCTTGGATGTACAAAATCTTAATTCAAAAGAATGTCACTTTATATTGCCACTTGTGATAGAGATCTTTATTATCCAGCCGTCACTTTTATTTCTTCCATATCACAAGCTCGTATAAAGCTTATTTTCTCCACACTAAAAGATCATACATATTTAGAGAGCAATTTTTATTGCTTGCAACAATGACAACTTACTTGAAGGATCTTACTCAATCCATAGGTAGATATGGTGGCTCTCATGGCAAAACTGGGTTTAAGGATATTTGGAAGCACAAGTAGTATCTCTACTTGGTGCAAAGAATTTGACTAGCATGAGGGGGAAATACAAGCTCAACATGTTGGATGATCCATGACAATATAATTTATTTTGGATATAAGAAAACATAACCCATTACGTTGTCTTCCTTGTCCAACATCAACCTTTTAGCATGCCATATTTTAATGAGTGCTCACAATCATAAAAGATATCCAAGATAGTATATTTATATGTGAGAACCTCTCTTTCTTTATTACTCCCTATTAATTGCAACGATGACCAAAACTATGTTTGTCAACTCTCAACAACTTTTATTCATCATACTCTTTACATGTGAAGTCATTACTCTACAAAAGCTCAATATGATCTCTTTATTATTTTTATTCTTTCTAGATCATAGAAAAATAACCAAGCCCTCGACTCAAGACTAATCTTTATTATATATAGCTCACAAACTCGATTACATAGATAAGGATCAACACAAAAACTCAAAGCTAGATCATACTAAACTTTATTCTACTAGATTAAGATATAACCAAAAGGATCGAACTAAGAAAAATGGTAGAGATAGAAGTGTGATGGTGATACGATGCTAGGGCACCTCCCCCAAGCTTGGCAGTTGCCAAGGGTAGTGCCCATACCCATGTGTTTATGTCTCTTTCTTCAGAGGCGGTGATGATGGAGTTGTTGGTGATGTAGGCTTGTCGTCCATCTTCCAAGGCATAAGCTCACCATCGTAGAAGGGTGATCGAGTTTCCGGGATCCTCAAATCTACAGCCAAACACATCTTCTTGTATCTATATTCGTACTCAAAGTTTTGGTTTTGCAGGTCATAGATCTGGGCTTGGAGGTGCTCGATTTTCTCGTGAAGCTTGCAGATGGTCTCCCCAATGTTCTTGGCATCCATCTTGTGGTTGATGGTGAACTCCGCGATCATCATGTGGTTGGCGTTGAGTCCGTGTTCCGCCATCCCCTGGCACATGAAAACTTGTCGCTCCATTGCTTCGAGTCTTGTCTCCACGCTTCCGGTCCTCCTTGGTCCCTTAACATCGCGAATGCGCAGCACCCCCTCACGCATCTCAATGGTTTGAGGGTGTTGCAGCACCTCTGCGAGGTAGGGGTTGATGACCTTCTCGAAAAACTTGTCCTTGGGGGCGCTTGAAGACGTCATGGTGATCTAGAACTGTCAGAAAAACAGCTCGAAACAAAAGCAGAGGATTTTGTCGTGGTACCGTGGTCAAAATCTTCGGGAGATTATATAGTGAATTTTTACCGACCAAAAGAAGTATCGTGCAAGAAAACAGAGTCCGGAGGGCACACGGGGTGTCCACCAGGCAGGGGGGCACGCCCAGGGGGGTAGGGCGCGCCCTCCACCCTCGTAGATGCCTCATGTCCCTTTCGGACTACATTTTATTTTCCTTATTTTTTTAAATATTCCAAAACGGAGAAAAAAATGCTATTAGAACTATTTTGTAGTCGGTTTACTTACCGTACCACATACCTATTCCTTTTTGGAGTCTGAAACGTTCTGGAAAGTGTCCCTTATGTACTCCTCCAGGGTTACAATGTCAATAACATTGGTTTCAACATTTATGGGATTACCTGAGATATAATGTTTGATTCTTTGACCGTTCACCACCTTCAGATTTGTGCCTTCGAAGTTGTTGATTTTCACAGCACCGGAACTATAGACCTCCTTGATAACATAAGGATCTTCCCATTTAGAGAGAAGTTTTCCTGAAAAATCTCAAGCCAGAGTTGTATAACAAAACATAATCACCTATATTAAACTCACGCTTTTGTATCCTTTTGTCATGCCATCTTTTAACTTTTTCTTTAAACAGTTTGGCATTCTCATAGGCCTGGGTTCTCCACTCATCAAGTGAGCTAATGTCAAATAGTCTCTTCTCACCGGCAAGTTTGAAATCATAATGGAGCTCTTTAATGGCCGAATATGCCTTCTGTTCTAGTTCGAGAGGTAAGTGACATGCTTTTCCATAAACCATTTTATACGGAGACAAACCCATAGGATTTTTATATGCAGTTCTATAGGCCCATAATGCATCATCATGTTTCTTGGACCAATTCTTTCTAGATCTGTTAACAGTCTTTTGCAAAATTAATTTAATTTCTCTCTTACTTAGTTCTACTTGACCACTGGACTGTGGGTGGTATGGAGATGTAATTCTATGATTAACATCATATTTAGCAAGAATTTTACGAAAATCACCATGAATAAAATGTGAACCACCATCAGTCATTAAGTATCTAGGGACTCTAAACCTCAGAAAAATAACTTATTTAAGCATCTTAATAGAGGTGTTATGATCAGCACTACTAGTTGGAATAGCTTCTACCCACTTAGTAACGTAATCAATAACAACTAAAATATGTGTATACCCATTAGAGGAAGGAAACGGTCCCATATAATCAAAGCCCCAAACATCAAATGGTTCAATAACAAGTGAATAGTTCATAGGCATTTCTTGACGTCTACTAATATTACCAATTCTTTGGCATTCATCGCAACACAAGACAAACTTATGGGCATCTTTGAAAAGAGTAGGTCAATAAAAACCGGATTGCAATACCTTATGTGCAGTTCTATCTCCGGCGTGGTGTCCTCCATATGCCTCGAAGTGACACTTGCGTAGGGTTTGTTCATGTTCATGCTCAGGTAGACAACGTCTAATAACACCATCTACTCCTTCTTTATAAAGCTGTGGGTCATCCCAAAAGTAATGTCTTAAATCATAGATTTTTTTCTTTTGCTGGTATGTGAAACTAGGTGGCATAAATTTATCAACAATGTAATTAGCATAATCAGCATACCATTGAGAAGTACGAGAAGCATTTATGACAGCCAATTATTCATTAGGAAATCTATCATCAATAGGTAGTGGGTCATCAACAACATTCTCTAACCTAGATAAGTTGTCTACAACGGGGTTCTCAGCTCCCTTTCTATCAATAATACGCAAATCAAATTCTTGTAGCAAGAGAACCCATCTAATAAGTCTAGGTTTAGCATCTTTCTTTTCCATAAAATATTTAATAGCAGGATGATCAGTGTGAACAGTTACTTTAGAATCAACAATATAAGGTCTGAACTTATCACAAGCAAATACAACTGCAAAAAACTCTTTTTCAGTAGTAGCATAATTTCTCTGGGCATTGTTTAGAGTTTTACTAGCATATTGGATAACACTTAATTTCTTATCAACTCTTTGTCCTAGAATAACACTACAGCATAATCACTAGCATCACACATAATTTCAAAGGGTAAATTCCAATCAGGTGGCTGGACAATAGGTGCAGAAATCAAGGCTTTCTTAAGTATTTCAAATGCTTCTACACAATCATCATCAAAGACAAAAGGAACATCTTTTTGTAAGAGATTAGTCAGAGGCCTAGATATTTTTGAGAATTCTTTAGTGAACCACCTATAAAAACCGGCATGACCAAGGAAACTTCTTATACCTTTAATGTCCTTAGGACACGACATCTTTTCAATAGCATCAACTTTAGCTTTATCAACTTCAATACCTCTTTCAGAAATTTTATGCCCCGAGACAATACCTTCATTAACCATAAAGTGGCACTTCTTCCAATTCAAGACAAGATTAGTTTCTTCACATCTCTGCAAAACTTGATCAAGGTTGCTTAAGCAATCATCAAAAGAAGTTCTGTACACGGAGAAAGCATCCATGAAAACCTCAACATTCTTTTCAGAAAAGTCAGAGAATATAGTAGTCATACATCTTTGAAAGGTAGTAGGTGCATTACATAAACCAAAAGGCATACGTCTATAAGCAAAGGTACCGAAAGGGCAAGTAAAAGTGGTCTTTTACTGATCCTCTTTTGACACAGGTATTTGAGAGAAACCAGAATAACCGTCTACAAAGAAAAAATGTGTATGTTTGGATAATCTTTCTAGCATTTGATCAATAAAAGGTAAAAGGTAATGATCCTTTCTAGTATCTTTATTAATTTGCAGAAATCAATTACCATTCTATAACCTGTAACAATTCTTTGAGGAATCAATTCATCTTTATCATTGGGAACAATAGCAATACCTCCCTTCTTAGGGACACAATGGACAGAACTTACCCACTGACTATGAGCAACATGATAAATTATACCTGCCTCCAGAAGCTTTAGTATTTCATTTCGTACCACTTCTTTCATCTTAGGATTTAACTGTCGTTGGTGATCAACAACCGGTTTAGCATCTTTCTCCAATTTTATTTTGTGCTGGCATAGAGTGGGACTAATGCCCTTAAGATCATCAAGAGTATATCCAATAGCAGCACGATGCGTCTTCAGAGTTTTCAATATTTTCTCTTCTTCCTAATCTGAAAGGTTAGCACTAGTAATAACATGATATATCTTCTTTTCATCAAGATAAGCATATTTAAGAGTGTCAGGTAATGGTTTAAGCTCAAATACGGGATCACCCTTGGGTGGAGGAGGATCCCCTAGAATTTCAACAGGCAAGTTGTGTTTCAAAATAGGTCCCTGTTTAAAGAATACTTCATCTATTTCCCTTCTTTCATTCATCAACATACCATTTTCATGGTGTAGCAAATATTGTTCTAAAGGATCATTAGGAGGCACGACAATAGAAGCAAGACCAATAATTTCATCTTTACTAGGCAATTCTTTATCATGGGATTGTCTACGAAATTTAGCAAAATTAAAATCATGAGACATATCCCCTAAACCAACAGTAACGATATCCTTTTCGCAGTCTATCTTAGCATTAACACTATTCAAGAAGGGTCTACCAAATATAATGGGACAAAAGTCATCTTGTGGGGAAGCAAGAACAAGAAAATCAGTAGGATATTTAATTTTCCAACACAAGACTTCAACATCTCTTACAATCCCAACTGGTGAAATAGTATCTCTATTGGCAAGCTTAACAGTAACATAAATATCTTCTATCTCAACAGGTGCAATATCTTGCATAATTTCTTTATATAAAGTATAAGGTATTGCGCTGACACTAGCACCCATATCACATAAGGCATGATAATAGTGATCTCCCATTTTAACAGAAACAACATGCATGCCAACAACAGGTCTATGTTTATTTAAAGTATCGGGTCTAGCAATTCTAGCAGCTTCATCACAGAAGTAAATAACATGCCCATCAATATTATCGACCAAGAGATCCTTAACCATAGGAATACTAGGTTCAACTTCAGTTTGCTCAGAGGGTGTAGGTGTTCTAGCAATACTCTTACAAACCACAGTTGAAGCTTTAGCATGATCCTTTATTCTAACAGGGAAAGGTGATTTCTCAATGTAAGCGGTAGGAACAATAGGATCAGCATTATAAGTGATAGTCTTTTCTTCAACTTTAAGAGGTTCAACTACTTTTAATTCAATGGGAGGATGATATTTAAACCACTTCTCCTTAGGGAGATCAACTTGAGTAGCAAAGGATTCATAGAAAGAAGCTACTATCTCAGAGTCAAGCCCATATTTAGTGCTAAATTCACGAAAAGCATCGGTATCCATAAAAGATTTAACACAATCAAACTTAGGTGTTATACCTGACTCATTACCTTCGTCGAGTTCCCAATCTTCAGAGTTGCGTATAATTCTTTCCAATAAATCCCATCTGAATTTAATAGTCTTCATCATAAAAGAACCAGTACAAGAAGTATCGAGCTTGGAGCGATTATTGAGAGAAAGCCGAGCATAATTTTTTCTGAACAATAATTTATCTTGAGAGCTCATGATTGGGGCATGAATATAACATTGACTTAAGCCTCCCCCAAGCTTGAGCGATACTTTCTCCTTCGCGAGGCCAAAAATTATATATATAATTACGATCACGATGAACCAGATGCATAGGATAAAACTTCTGGTGAAATTCCAATTTCAATCGGTTGTAGTTCCATGATCCAATATCATCACATAGCCTAAACCATGTCATTGCCTTTCCCTTAAAATATAAAGGGAATACCTTCTTCTTGTAACATCCTCGGGCATACCTGCAAGCTTAAATAATCTACAGACTTCATCCACATAGATTAGGTGCATATCGGGATGTAATGTTCCATATCCTGTAAAAGGATTAGCTAGCAGTTTCTCTATCATACCCGAAGGAATTTCAAAGTAAAAAATTTCAGTAGGTTTAGTAGGTTGGGGAGCAACTCTTTGCTCTCCTGGTCGGGGTGAAGATACCCCAAACAAGCCCCTCAAAGTATTATTTTCCATAGTAACAAGTGACAGTAAATTTCAGCACACTATATAAATTTTTCCTTACCAAATTCCACCTACCAAAGGCGCTTCACTACCCGGCAACAACGCCAGAAAAGAGTCTTGATGAACCAAAAGTATAGGGGATCTATCGTAGTCCTTTAAATAAGTAAGAGTGTCGAACCCAACGTGGAGCAGAAGGAAATGATACACAATTTTCAGTAAGGTATTCTCTGCAAGCAGTGAAATTATCGGTAGCAGATAGTTTTGTGATAAGGTAATTCGTAACGAGCACCAAGTAACAAAAGTAAACAAGGTGCAGCAAGGTGGCCAATCCTTTTTGTAGCAAAGGACAAGCCTGGACAAACTCTTATATAAGGAAAAGCGCTCCCGAGGACACATGGGAATTATCGTCAAGCTAGTTTTCATCATGCTCATATGATTCACGTTCTTTACTTTGATAATTTTATATGTGGGTGGAACGGTTCTTGGGTACTGCCCTTCCTTGGCCAAGCATCCCACTTATGATTAACCCCCCTCACAAGCATCCACAACTATGAAAGAAGAATTAAGGTAAACCTAACCATAGCATGAAACATATGGATCCAAATCAGCCCCTTACGAAGTAACGCATAAACTAGGGTTTAAGCTTCTGTCACTCTAGCAACCCATCATCTACTTATTACATCCCAATGTAATCCCCTAGGCCCAAACAATGGTGAAGTGTCATGTAGTCGACGTTCACATAACACCATTAAAGGAAAGACAACATACGTCTCATCAAAATATCGAACGAATACCAAATTCACATGACTACTTATAACAAGACTTCTCCCATGTCCTCAGGAACAAATGTAACTACTCACAAATCATATTCATGTTCATAATGAGAGGGATATTAATGTGCATAAAGTATCTAAACATATAATCTTCCACCAAATAAACCAACTAGCATCAACTACAAGGAGTAATCAACACTACTAGCAACCCACAGGTACCAATATGAGGTTTTGAGACAAAGATTGGATACAAGAGATGAACTAGGGTTTTAGAGGAGAGGGCGCTGGTGAATATGTTGATGGAGATTGACCCCCTCCCGATGAGAGGATCGCTGGTGATGACAATGGTGACGATTTCCCCCTCTCGGAGGGATGTTTCCCTGGCAGAACAGCTCCGCCGGAGCCCTAGATTGGTTCCGCCAAGGTTCCACCTCGAGACAGCGGCGCTTCATCCCGAAAGCTTCCTTCTGATTTTTTCCAGGGCAAAAGACACCATACACCAGAAGATGGGCATTGGGGGGCTTCCAGGTGGCCCACGAGGCAGGGGGTGCGCCCGGGGGGGTAGGGCGCGTCCTCCACCCTCGTGGATGGTGGGTGGCCCCGTTTGGTGCTTTCTTTGCCCAATATTTTGAATATATTCCAAAACAGACTTTCGTGGAGTTTCACGACTTTAGGAGTTCTACATAATAGGTCTCTAATATTTTCTCCTTTTCCAACCCAGAATTCCAGCTGCCGGCATTCTCCCTTTTCATATAAACCTTGTAAAGTAAGAGAGAAAAGGTATAAGTATTGTGACATAATGTGTATAACAGCCCATAGTGCAATACATATCTATATAAAAGCATGATGCAAAATGGACGTATCAAGTAGCACGGCATGCATGTTAGGCGGCCCGTGGTGGGCATGGGGGGATGACGTTGTGGTTGTGCGGTCTTCTGCCCACATAGAGGGATGCAGAGGGGAGCCCTACTGCTTGTTGGAGACCGAGTCACTGGTGGCAGCAGGCTCGGCTCCGACGGAGTGGTGGTGGTTTCCACGGGCGGGGGCTCCGTTTGGATGATGCGGGCGGCCTGGTGTTTGGCATGCGCGCGGCAAGCGTCAGCCATGGAGTTGGTGGAGCAGGGGCCGGAGCGAAGTGGAAGAGTGGCGGAAGAATAGCTGCGCACCCCTACCTGGCATGCCAAATGTTGTAACCGAGGCTCCGGGGACCCAAGAGGTTGGAACTCTGGGGTGCGCTTGTTCCTACCGCTCTACTTTGCCCTCACGGCCCCACGGCGACACTGCGCGAACTCGAACTAAGGAATAAGAACAACGAACACAAGAGTCACCAAGGTTCAGGCCACCTCATGGTGTAGAGACCCTACTCCGGCTTGTCTGGGATAGCTTGGCGAGGGAGAGTACTGATGTCTACTACACAACCTTCTTCTTGTAGACTCGTGTTGGGCCTCCAAGCGCAGAGTTTTGTAGGACAGTAGCAATTTTCCCTCAAGTGGATGCCTAAGGTTTATCAATCCGTGGAAGGCGTAGGATGAAGATGGTCTCTCTCAAACAACCTTGCAACCAAATAACAAAGAGTCTCTTGTGTCCCCAACACACCCAATACAATGGTAAATTGTATAGGTGCACTACTTCGGCGAAGAGATGGTGATACAAGTGTAATATGGATGGTAGATATAGGTTTTTGTTATCTGAAATTAAAAGAACAGAAAGGTAAATAATGATAAAAGTGAGAAAAAACGGTATTTCGGTGCTTGAAAACAAGGCCTAGGTTTCATACTTTCACTAGTGCAATTTCTCTCAACAATGATAACATAATTAGATCATATAATCCCTCAACATGCAACAAAGGATCACTCCAAAATCACTAATAGCAGAGAACAAACGAAGAGATTATTGTAGGGTACGAAACCACCTCATAGTTATTCTTTCTGATCGATATATTTAGCTATTCCTATAAGTGTCACAAACAGCCCTAGATTTCGTACTAAAATAACACCTTAAGACACACATCAACCAAAACCCTAATGTCACCTAGATACTCCATTGTCACCACAAGTATCCGTGGGTTTGATTATACGATATGCATCACACAATCTTAGATTTATCTATTCAAACCAACACAAAGGACTTCAAAGAGTGCCCCAAAGTTTCTACGAGAGAGCCAAGACGAAAAGGTGTGCGAACCCCTATGCATAGGTTCACAAGGTCACTGAACCCGCAAGTTGATCACCAAAACATATATCAAGTGGGTCACGTGAATATCCCATTGTAACCACAGATAAGCACATGCAAGACATACACCAAGTGTTCTCAAATCCTTAAAGACTCAATCCAATAAGATAACTTCGAAGGGAAAACTCAATCCATTACAAGAAGGTAGAGGGGGAGAAACATCATAAGATCCAACTATAATAGCAAAGCTTGCGTTACATCAAGAGCATGCCAAATCAAGAACACGAGAGAGAGAGAGAGAGAGAGAGAGAGAGAGAGAGAGAGAGAGAGAGATCAAACATATAACTACTAGTACATACCCTCAGCCCCGAGGGTGAACTACTCCCTCCTCGTCATGGAGAGCACCGGGATGATGAAGATGGCCACCTGTGATGGTTTACCCCTCCGGCAGGGTGCCAGAACGGGCCCCCGATAGGTTTTTCATGGCTACAGAGGCTTGCAGCGGCGGAACTCCAAATCTAGGTTTCATTTCGGGGGTTTATGTATTTATAGGAATTTTTGGCATTGAGAATAAGTTAGGGGGGGTCCACGAGTCAACCAAAAGGTAGGGGGGTGCGCCATAGGAGGCGCCCTCTACCCTTGTGGATGACTCGTGGCTCTTCTGGCCCAACTCTTTTGCTTCGGGGGCTCCTTTTGGTCCATAAAAAATCATCGTAAAGTTTCATTCCGTTTGGACTCCGTTTGATATTCCTTTTTTGCGAAACTCAAAAACAAGGAAAAAAACATAAACTGGCACTGGGCTCTAGGTTAATAGGTTAGTCCCAAAAATCATATAAAACAACATATAAATGCATATAAAACATCCAAGATTGATAATATAATATCATGGACCAATCAAAAATTATAGATACATTGGAGATGTAGCAAGCATCCCCAAGCTTAATTCCTGCTCGTCCTCGAGTACGTAAATGATAAAAACAGAATTTTTGATGTGGAATGCTACCTAACATATTTATCAATGTAATTCTTCTTTATTGTGGCATGAATGTTCAGATCCATAAGACTCAAAATAAAAGTTTATCAATATCAAAACAGTAATACTTCAAGCATACCAAAAGTAATCTACGAAGCTTCAAAATAACATGGCTAAAGAACGTTATCCCTACAAACATATAGTCCTTATGCTCCCTTTTCTTAACACAAAATACCCCTCATGCCCATCCCGGAGTCAGCCAAGCAATTGCTTTCATACTCTACTTTTTCAAGCCTTTTTTCAACTCTTCACGCAATATATGAGCGCAAGCCAGTGACATAGGACTATGGGTGGAATGGAAGGTGGTGATAGGAAAAAAGAGGGAGAAAGTCTCACATCGACTAGGAAAATCAACGCACTATGGATATGTCCATCAATCAATATCAATGTGAGTGAGTAGGGATTGCCATGTAACGGATGCCCTAGAGCTATAAGTGTATGAAAGCTCAAAAGAAAACTAGTGGGTGTGCATCAACTTGCTTGCTCATGAAGACCTATGGCATTTGAGGAAGCCCATCGTTGGAATATACAAGCCAAGTTCTATAATGAAAAATTCCCACTAGTGATATATGAAAGTGATAACATAGGAGACTCTCTATCATGAAGAACATGGTGCTACTTTGAAGCACAAGTGTGGAAAAGGATAGTAACATTGTCCCTTCTCTCTTTTTCTCTCTTTTTTTAGGCTCCTCGTTTTTTGGGGGACCTTTTCTCTTTTTTTGGATACTCTTTTGGCCTCTTCTTTTTTTAGAAGCTCTTTTATTTACTTACAACTCGATACTAGAACAAAGATATGACTCTATATGGATGCCTCCGGCGGTGTACCGGGATGTGCAATGATCAAGAGTGACATGTATGAAAAAAATGAATGGTGTCCTTGCCACAAATACTATGTCAACTACATGATCATGCAAAGCAATATGACAATGATGAAGGGTGTCATAATAAACAGAACGGTGAAGTTACATGGAAATATATCTCGAAATGGCTATGGAAATGCCATAATAGGTAGGTATGGTAGCTATTTTGAGGAAGGTATAAGGATGGTTTTATGCACAGGCGAAAGTTGCGCGGCACTAGAGTGGCTAGCAAGGTGGAAGGTGAGAGTGCGTATAATCCATTGACTCAACATTAGTCATAAAGAACTCACATACTTATTGTGAAAAAAATTATTAGCTCTCGAAGCAAAGTACTACGACACATTATCCTAGGGGGGTGGTTGGTAGGAGTTGACCATCGTGCGCCCCCGACCTTCACGCAAAGACAAATACTAAATACAAAGTGCTCCATTTTGGTTACATAGTTAGCAGACCATATGTGCATGCTACGGGAATCACAAACCTTAACACAATTATTTCGTTAACCTCACAAACTACCACTAGCATGACTCTAATATTACCATCTTAGCATCTCAAAATAATTACAAGCATTCAAACTTCACATAGTATTCAATTCTCTGTATGAAAGTTTTTACTAAATCTCCCTTGGGTGCCCAACATATTAGGACTAAATACATGAGCCAAGAAAATTACCGTGTTGTTCAGAGACTCTCAAAATAATATAAGTGAAGCATGAGAGTTCATAAATTTCTTTTAAATAAAACCACCGTCATGCTCTAAAAAGATATAAGTGAAGTACTAGAGCAACTGACAAACTACTCCAAAAGGATATAAGTGAAGATAAATGAGTAGTCAAATAATTAACTAGCTATGTGTAGATCCTCTCTCATTTAAGAATTTCAGATCTTAAGTACTTTATTCAAACAGCAAAACAAAATAAAATGGCATTGTAACGATAGCACATATCATGTGAAGAAGCAAAAACTTAGGTCAAACCGATACTAACCGATAATTGTTGATGAAGAAAGGTGGGATGCCTACTGGGCATCCCCAAGCTTAGATGCTTGAGACTTCTTGAAATATTATCTTGGGATGCCTTGGGCATCCCCAATCTTGAGCTTTTGTGTCTCCTTAATTCTTCTCATGTCGCGGTTTCCCTAAATCTCAAAAACTTCATCCACACAAAACTCAACAAGAACTTGTGAGATAAGTTAGTAAAAATCAACTCAAAACCTTAACATTCTCTACTGTAGAAAATCACTAAAATTATAATTTGACATTGCATACTAATTTCCTCTGCATATTTAATACTCTTATCCTCAAATAGAATCATTAGACATGCAAACATATGCAAACAATGCAAACATAACAGCAATCTGTCTAAACACGACAGTCTGTAAAGAGAGGAATTGTTCTCATGCTTCCCTAGCTCTAAAAATTCTGAAAAATTACCATGTTACAGAGAACTTATTCATGCCAACTTTGTAAAAATTTCAAGAATTGATCACGTTCAGACTATGCATAAGAATTCAGACAATGAAAGAAAAATTTATGTTTTCAAACAGCAACATATATACTTGCAAAATAAGCATGGTAAAGGCTATACTTGTCTTTTTTATTGAAACAAAAGATACTAAAACATATCCTAAATAACAGAAAGCAAATCTAAACAAAATAGAATGATGCTCCAAGCAAAACTCATATCACGTGGTGAATAAAAATATAGTCTCTAGTAAAGTTACCGATGGACGAAGATGAAAGAGGGGATGCCTTCCGGGGCATCCCCAAGCTTAGGCTCTTGGTTGTCCTTGGACATTACCTTGGGGTGCCTTGGGCATCCCCAAGCTTAGGCTCTTGCCACTCCTTATTCCATAGTCCATCAAATCCTTACCCAAAACTTGAAAATTCACAACACAAACTGAACAGAAAATCTTATGAGCTCCGTTAGTATAAGAAAGCAAATCACCACTTAGGTACTATTGTGAACTCATTCTAAAATCAATATTGGTGTTATATCTACTGTATTCCAACTTCTCCATGGTTCATACCCTCCGATACTACTCATGGATTCATCAAAATAAGAAAACAACAAATGAAAAACAGAATCTGTTTAAAAACAGAATAATCTGTAGTAATCTAGACAACTACCATACTTCTCGAACTCTAAAATTATGAAAAATTAGGACAATGTAGGCAATTTGTATATCAACCATGTGTAAAAAAATCAGCTAATTATCACGTTCCAGTGATTTATTGAATTTTCTGCACCGGACACAAAACTTTCTATTTTTGCACAGAATCAAATCAACTATCATCCACACAATCGCAAAGGATTTAATTGGCACTTTATTGAAACAAAAGCTATAAAACATGATTACTACAGTAGATTAATCATGTGTACACACAAAAACAGAAGGTAAAAGTATTGGGTTGTCTCCCAATAAGCGCTTTTCTTTAACGCCTTTTTAGCTAGGCATGATGATGCTCACGTAAATATAGGAATTGAAATATAAAAGGGAGCATCATGAATCACATTGCAAGAACATTTAAGTCTAACCCACTTCCTATGCATAGGGATTTTGTGAGCAAACAATTTATGGGAACAAGAATCAACTAGCATAGGAAGGCAAAACAAGCATAACTTCAAAACTTTCAACACATAGAGAGGAAACTTGATATTATTGAGATATGTAAAAGAATATATTCCTCTCTCATAACAATTTTCAGTAGCATCATGAATGAATTAAAAAAATATAACTATCACAAAAATCATTCTTTTCATGATCTACAAGCATAGATATTTTACTACTCTCCACATAAGCAAAATTCTTCTCATTCATAGTAGAGGGAGGAGCAAATTCAACAAAAGAACTCTCATGTGGTACTTGATTAAAATCGTGATGACAAATTTCATGGTTATTATTATTCTATATAGCATACATGTCATCAGAATAATTATCATAAGTAGGAGGCATGCTTTCATCATAATAAATTTGCTCATCAAAACTTGGGGGACTAAAAATATCATCTTCATCAAACATAGCATCCCCAAGCTTGTGGCTTTGCATATCATTAGCATCATGGATATTCAAAGAATTCATAGTAACAACATTGAAATCGTGCTCATCATTCAAATATTTAGTTCCAAACATTTTATTGCATTCTTCTTCTAGCACTTTGGCACAATTTTCCTTTCCATCATTTTCACGAAAGGCATTGTAAAGATGAAGCATATGAGGTAACCTCAATTCCATTTTTTGTAGTTTTATTTTATAGACTAAACTAGTGATAAAACAAGAAACTAAAAGATGCGATTGCAAGATCTAAAGATATACCTTCAAGCACTCACCTCCCCGGCAACGGCGCCAGAAAAGAGCTTGATGTATACTACACAACCTTTTTCTTGTAGACTCGTGTTGGGCCTCCAAGCGCAGAGTTTTGTAGGACAGTAGCAATTTTCCCTCAAGTGGATGACCTAAGGTTTATCAATCTGTGGGAGGCGTAGGATGAAGAGGGTCTCTCTCAAACAACCCTCCAACCAAATAAGAAAGAGTCTCTTGTGTCCCCAACACACCTCATACAATGGTAAATTGCATAGGTGCACTAGTTTAGCGAAGAGATGGTGATACAAGTGTAATATGTATGGTAGATATATGTTTTTGTAATCTGAAAATAAAAAACAGCAAGGTAACTACTGATAAAAGTGAGCACAAACGCTATTGCAATGCTTGTAAACAAGGCCTAGGGTTCATACTTTCACTAGTGCAAGTTCTATCAACAATGATAACATAACTAGATCATATAACAAACCCTCAACGTGCAACAAACAGTCACTCCAAAGTGACTAATAGCGGAGAACAAATGGAGATATTATTTTAGGGTACGAAACCACCTCAAAGTTATTCTTTCTGATCGATCTATTGAGTTATTCCTATAAGTGTCACAAACAGCCCTTGAGTTCATACTAAAATAACATCTTAAGACACACATCAACCAAAACCCTAATGTCACCTAGATACTCCATTGTGATTTTTTTGAACCTATGATGATTTTTATAGCAAATTCAGAAACTATTCGCCCTAATGCATAAAAATCGAAACTATGACCCCATCGGCCTTCTGTTGGCCGAAGAGGGACTTTTCGGCCTACCATTGGCCGAAGAGGGACTTTTCGGCCTACCGTTGGCCGAAATAGCGCCCAGCTGGGCCGAAGAGCACTTTTCGGCTTCCTTTTGGCCGAAAAGTGTCAGGGGCACAAAACGTAATTAAGATGGCCTCAAATGAAAAATTTATCAAAATGAAAATTCTTCATCTCGTCAAAACGGTTGATTTTGATATAAAAATCGTCTAAATCCGACGTCGTATGCAACCAGTAGAGCCCAAACAAGGTCAGAGGCAGAAGCTGCAGAGTTACTTTGGACAGACCGAATGGATGTTAGAAAATTTGTCACAGGACACCCGGTGCACTCGGTGAGACCATGTGGAATACAGAAGAGTACACAAGTTTGGTTACGTTCACTCGGTGAGACCGAACCAAACCACTCGGAGGCTCCGAAAAATTGCCAAAGATTTTTGGATAGAATTTTTAGTCTTTTTATTGTACGGGAAGTCCAGCTGCCTCATAAATCGATGTGGGCATTGTTCGTCTGCACCGGGAAGAAACATGCCGGCATTGAAGAAATGTCTCCATTGCGATGGCAGGAATTGAGACGAAAACTTTCGGCCGTGGCGTCATCCACCATGCAAAGTAGAGGCAATGGTTACCTCGAGCCGGGGGTGATGCACACAAAAACGTCACCATGTACCCTCGACGCGGGGGTGATGCACCGTAGCTCACAGTTGAAGGAGACTCGGCCGAAAGCGCAGTACGCAAGCAGTCTTCCCGGTGCAGACGAACAATTTTTTGGATCAAAAATCCTAACTTTAACTCGGACATAAATCTTTAGTAATTTTTCGGATCCATTCGGAGCCTCCGAGTGGTTTTGTTCGGTCTCACAGAGTGAGCGTGACCAAACTTGTGTACTCTTCTATATTCCACATGGTCTCACCAAGTCCACCGGGTGTCCCGTGACAAATTTTCTGACATCCATTCAGTCTGTCCGAAGTAACTCTGCAGCTTCTGCCCCTGACCTTGTTTTGGCTCTATAGATTGCATACGACCTCGGATTAGGATGATTTTTATATCAAAATCAACCGTTTCGACGCGACGAAGATTTTTCATGTTGATAACTTTTTCATTTGAGGTGATCTTAATTACGTTTTGTGCGCCTGACACTTTTCGGCCAACGGGAAGCCGAAAAGTGCTCTTCGGCCAACAGGAAGCCGAATATGGCACTCTTCGGCCAACGGCAGGCAGAAAAGCCCACTTCAGCCAATGGTAGGCCGAAAATTCCCACTTCGGCCAACAGTAGGCCGAAAAGTCCCTCTTCGGCCAACAGAAGGCCGACGGGGTCATAGTTTCGACTTTTATGCATTAGGTCGTATAGTTTTCGAATTTGCTATAAAGTTCATCATAGTTTCAAAAAAAATCCTCCATTGTCACCACAAGTATCCGCGGGTTTGATTATACGATATGCATTACACAATCTTAGATTCATCTATTCAAACCAACACAAAGAACTTCAAAGAGTGCCCCAAACTATCTACTGGAGAGTCAAGACGAACTTTAGCTCAGAACCTTGTTGAAGTTAGGTCAGCCCCGAGGGGTACCCGCGAGAGTTACCGGAGTTGGGATGACCAAGAGGGTGCTCATGAGATAATTACGCGGCGCGATCGGGCATTCTTAGCCTTTGTTTTAAGTCCATGAGACCGGGCGGCGGGACGACAAATCCTGGATCATTCATCGTCTCCGTGCGCTCCCAAGATACTAACGGGTTTGGATAGGTGATCTGAGTAGGCCTCTAGCCTTTTCGCACTAACCACCACGCGGGAATAAGTATGGGCACTCTGCGTCATATGTTTCTTCCGAAAGCTCGCTGACCTTAGCGATTTAGCTGTGCGCGCCCGGTTGGACGGGAATCACCTGCGCTTCTATTAGGGGGTGGGTCTGCTCTAGGTCGCGTTCGCAACACGTAGGATTGCAAACGACGATTGTCCCATGAACCCTTCGCATTTAGGATGTAGATCGGCGTGCTCGCTCTTTGTTGAGCCTAGGTAGGACTACGGTGTGTTGATCAGTCGAGGTCGGGCATGACTCGGAAAAGTGTGTCCAGCAAAAGGTAATCGAGCATGTTGGGTAAGTTGGTGCACCCGTGTAGAGAAGTTAATCTATTCTAATAGCCATGTCCATGGTAACAGACGCTTGGAGTTGTATCCCAATCTATACAACCAGAACTGGATACTAGACACACTAAATGGATATGATGGATCCGGGATTACTTTCTCGCAGGGAGTTGAGGAAGGATCTCTAGGTGTTACTACAACATACTTACTACTTATAATATGCTATTCTGCACTCTTCTAATGTTACAAGATGCTTCAAGATGCTAGTCTTCGATAGGCTAGGACTTCCCCTCTGTTCTGGCACTTATGCAGTATAGTCCATAGATACACCCCTTTCCACTACAAAAAAGACACATCCGTGACATTTTGGGCCGAACGAATTTTTTCTGTCATACTTACGACACTTCTATGACAATAATTGTGAGAAAACACGATATCATCATAGATGTGGTGGGGTCCTACTTCTGTGACAAAAAATCATGACAGAAAATGGGATTTTTGTCCTGGGCGGGTCGGAGACGCAGCTGCATGAAATTCTTTGGGCCGTCCATAACGGAAAAAACCGTGGTAGAAGTGAGGGCGAGGAAAATATCGGGGTGTTCCCAGTTACGGTGGGTGGTCGGGGCCGAGTGATGTGCATTTCTCTCGTACACGCACGCGCGTGGCTGCGAGGCATTGGGATCTAACTGAAGCCGAGCGAGGCGTTGGGCTCTAAGTGAACCCAAGCGATTGCACTACAAGCTACGCGTTACTGAACCCGAGCGATCGATTGATGGCTATTAACTGAACCCGATCGAGCGATTCCTTCGCTACTGCTGCTAACTGAAGCCAATCGATGTTGCCTCTGCATTAATAGTGAGCGTTGTTGTGGGGTTTGGATGAAAAGTTCCCGGTGGGGGTGGCTGAACAGGACCCCGTGGTGTTGCCTATGGATGAACAAGACCCTGATTGATCGAGCCGGTTGGGGCTGCATGAACAGGACCCCGTGGAGGGCTGGATGAACAGGACCACCCCGTGGAGGGCTGGATGAACAGTAGACGATGGAGGGCTGGATGAACAGTAGCCCGTGGAGGGGTGGTTGAACAGGAGCCCATGGAGAGGGCTGGTTGAACCGTAGCCGATGGAGTAGCGCGCGGTGGAGGCTGAACAGTCGCAGGTGGAGGCAGGAGGAGGTCGACGGTGGATGAACAGTAACCCGTGGAGGCTGGAGGGGGTCGACGGTGTAGATGAAAAGTATCTAGTGGAGTCCCATTTTGCGGTACGCCACACCCCTCTCGATGAACAGGACCCCCGTTTCGACCGTAGCACTCCAACACAAGTCTGCTTTCTATGTTTTGCGGTACGCCACACCCCTCCCGATCAACAGGACCCCCGTTTCGACCGTAGGAGGTCCGTTTCCTCCGTTTTGCGGTACGCCAGATCCCTCCCAATGAACAGAATCCCGTTTCGATAGTGGCCGGTCGAACACAAGGCCATTTCCTCCGTTCTGCGGTACACCAGGCCTCGTTTCCATTGGCTGTTCCGTCCAAGCCGGTTGGCTCCCACGCGTTATGTTGCCTCCCGATGAACACGACGCATTCCTCTGCCTCCCCATGAACACGACAATGACGCAGTTTCTCCATTCCGACCTAGCCATGTACACGAGCCCTGGCCGTACGTATGTGCGAGTAGGCGTTCGAGACCCTGCCCGTATGTACGTACGTGGCCGTATTTTCTTACTTGCACATTGGCCGATGTATGTACGTGTACATGCTATGTGCGCGCCTCCACTACGACACGTGCACACTTCTACATCGATCAGTATGTGCGTACATGTTCGCGACCAGAATGACAACGCTACGTATGCTTCGACCAGGTGGGTCCTGACTATCAGACACTTCCTTGCGTGCGAAGATGTAGCTGGTGGGTCCTAGCAGTCAGGGGGGCGAATCGTTTTTTTGCCCGGACGCACTTCCTTACGTGCGAAGATGTAGCTGGTGGGCCCAGCAGTCAGGGGGAAACATTTTTTTCCTGAAATACGGTGGCCCGTCCGGTGGGTCCCCGCTGTCAGGTGGAGGAATAATTATTTTGCGCGTAATAAGGAGGCACTTCCTTGCTGCGGCCGTGAACCCAGCTGTCAGCCTCTCCACATACAGTACTCTTCCGATAGAAGTCGTTCCTTGACCACGCCGCGCCGAGAGCACCAGGGCGGTGGATGACGGCGAGGCCTAGGAAGGGGACGACACGGAGCCGGGGAACACGCGGCAGCGGAAGCCCGCACGGAGAGGAGTACGAGGGTTCACTGGTTCGGCTGTGGTGTGAGGCTACCGTCGCCGCAGGGCCTGGCCAGCGATGGGAATAGTAGGGGGCGGTGAGGCCTCCGCGGCAGCACAGCCGGCCACGGGAGGCAGGAGCACGAGGCACAACCGGCGCTGGTTTGGGCGGCTGGAGCAAGAAGACCAGAGGTTGAAGAAGCACTACGGCCGTTGGATGGACATCGTACGGTCAATGGAGCTAGAATCGTGCATATTGACTAAGTTGACAAAGCCCTCCGTCCCCGTCAACTTAGTAGGCCCACAAGTCAGCCTCCCACTATACTAGGTGCCAGCTAGCAGGGGGAGTATTCATTTTTTTGTGCGTAATAAGGACGCATTTCCGGTGGTTCCGAGCTGACAGCGGGGGGAACGTTTTTTCGCGAAATACGGTGGCCCGTTCGGTGGGTCCCAGCAGTCAGGGGGGAAACGTTTTTTCACCAAATACGGTGGCCTGTCTGGTGGGTACCCGCTGTTAGGTGGAGGAATAATTATTTTCCGCGTAATAAGGAGGCACTTCCTTGCGGCTGCCATGGACCCAGCTGTCAGCCTCTCCACATACAGTACTCTTCCGATGGAAGTTGTTCCTTGACCACGCCGTGCCGAGAGCACCAGGGCGGTGGACGACAGCGAGGCCTAGGAAGGGAACAACATGGAGGCAGGGAATACTCGACAGTTGTTTCCCACACGGAGGGGAGTACGACTGTACGAGGGTTTACTGGTTCGTCTGCGATCCCCGGAGAATAACAGCAGGTGTGGGTGGGTAGAGGGATGGCTAGGCCAGCGATGGGAGTAAGATGGGGCGGTGTGGCCTGCACGGCAGCACAGCCGGCCGCGGGGAGGAGGGAGCAGGCAGTCCCGACGGCGCTTGTTTGAGCGGCTGGAGGAGGAAGAGGAGAGATTGAAGAAGCACGACGGCCGTTGGATGGACATCCAACAGTCACTGCTTGTGCGTAAACCTTTTTTTAGGAAGGCCTCAAATCTGTGGAAAACATCATACATCCCATCTGACATTATTTCTAATAATTTACAGCCCATTTGCTAATCCTTAAGGTTTTTTTGAGCCCGTATTCTTTTTGTTAGCATTACAGCCCATATTGTGGCCACGGTTAAAATATTATACGAAATTTTGCATATTTCGGTGCGGTCCGAACTGTTTTTAATCCCGAAATTTCGAGTCACATTCCAACTAATTTTAAAAATAAATGTATATCAATATAAAATCCAACAAATTGTCCACACATAAAAATCAATGCAATTTAAAATCTTGAAATAAAAAAAGATATTTGAAACTAATTGTCGGTTTGATGTGTTTTAAAAATGTACATCCCATTTCTCATTGCTGATAGGCCATTTTCTCGGCCAGCCGAATGAAGCTCTCCTCGTCTTGAAAGATTTACAACCCAACATGCCTGACAAGCGAATTACTTGGCAAATCACAAAAAAACTCGGCTGTGGCCGTGGTCCTAGCTGCGGCCGTGGACCCAGCTGTCAGCCTCTCCACGTACAGTACTCTTTCGATGGAAGTCGATCGTTGACCACATTGACCACGCCGTGCTGAGAGCACCAAGGCGGTGGACGATGGTGAGGCCTGGGAAGGGGATGACGCGGAGCCGGGGGAAACGCGGCAGTGGATGCCCACGCAGAGAGGAGTACGAGGGTTCACTGGTTCGGCTACGGTGTGAGGCTGTCGTCGCCACAGAATAACAAGGGGTGTGGGAGAGTAGAGGGATGCCCTGGTGGGCGGTGGGAGTAGTAGGGGGCGGTGATGCTTCCGTGGCATCATAGCCGACCATGGGAGGCAGGAGCACGCGGCACGACCGGCGCTGGTTTGGGCAGCTCGAGCAAGAACACCAGAGGTTGAAGAACCACTACTGCCATTGGATGAACATCGTACGGTACCTGGAGCTAGAATCATTCATATTGACTAAGTTGACAAAGCCCTCTTGTTGGGGAACATAGTATTTCAAAATTTTCCTCCGATCACGCAAGATCTATCTACTAGAAGCATAGCAAAGAGAGGGGAGAGTGTGTCTACGTACCCTCATAGACCAAAATCGGAAGCGTCTAGTGACGCGGTTGATGTAGTCGAACTTCTTCGCGATCCAACCGATCAAGCACCGAACGTACGGTACCTCCGCGTTCAGCACACGTTCAGCTTGATGACGTCCCACGAGCTCTTGATCCGGTTGAGCTACACGGGAGAGTTTCGTTGGCACGACGGCGTGGTCACGGAGATGATGAAGCTACCGGCGCAGGGCTTCGCCTAAGCACTGCAACGGTATGACCGGGGTGTGTTTCTGTGGAGGCTGGCACCGCACACGGCTAGAACAATGTTTCTTCTGTTCCTTTCGGTGCCCCTGCCCCCGTATATAAAGGAGCGAGGGGGGAGGTGCGGCCAGGCCTAGGGCGCGCCAAGGGAGTAGGATTCGTACTCCTAGTAGGAATAGAAACCCCCTTTTCCTATTCCTACTAGGAGTAGGAAAGGAAAGGGGAAGAGGAGAAGGAAAGGAGAGGGGGCGCCTCCCCCCCTTTTCCTAGTCCAACTAGGAACCCTAGGGGCTACGGCCAGCCCTATGGGCTGCCCCTCTCTTTCCCTTATTGGCCCACTATGGCCCATACTCCCTCAGGGGGGTTCCGATAATGTAACACCCCATATGTGATACCTTCAATTTATGGCAATATATGAAATGTTGACTTCATGAATTCCATTCTGGGCTCTTCCTTCATTTCATTTTTCTTTGTTTTGCGTGTGCGTGTGTGCATTTCATCCATGTCATGTTATCATGTGCATTGCATTGCATTCGTGTTGTCACTTGCACCCGGTCCCGCTCGTCTCTTCCCGTTGTCCGTTTCGAGTTCCGACACTCACACACGTGTCCGTGGCACCCCCGAGTCCTTCTTTCATATTTGGCCGTGTAACGTTCTTAGAATGAGGTGAGACTTGTCGTGCGTTGTTGTTTTAGTACGTGTAGGCCGCCTGTCAAGTTTCATCGCGTTTGGAGGTCGTTTGATACTCCAACGGTTAACCTAGTGGGCTAAAAGCTCCTCTTCCTTTTGGCCCAATACCCCCTCCACAACAGCCCAGTAACCCAGCACAACCACTCCAACGGTTAACCTAGTGGGCTAAAAGCTCCTCTTCCTTTCGGCCGGACGCACCCGGCCAATCCGGAGCCGCCACGTGTCCACTCCGCCGCCACCTCCCACCGTGTCACCGCGGCCCACAGAGACCACGGCCAGCCCGCGCCCAGGCCGCGCCGGGCCCGACCCCGCGCCTTCGTCCCTTCCGCCCCAGGCCGCTCGGTCTCCCGCCGGCGAGCCGCCGCCGGAGCGCCCGCCACCTGTGCGCCAACCTCCTCCTCCCGTCCGGCCGGCTCCCTTCTCCGCCGGCGAGCCGAGCCCACACCGCCGCCTCAACTTCGCCGTTGGCCGCCGCCAGGCACGCGCCCCGGACGAGCACCGCCGCCGACCGGCTCCCGCCGCAGCTGGCCGCTCGCGTCTCCGCCTCCCGTCGGCGCCCCTCGCCACCGATCCCACACCGCCGCTAGACTCCGGCCTCGTAGCGCCTGCGCCGTGAGCCACCCGCCGGCTGCCGCCTCTCCACCCTCGGCGCCGCCCCGCCACACGCCGGCCCCGCCGCGCCTCCTCACCGTCGTCTCCCGGAGCTCCTCCGGCGACCAACTCCGGCAATCCCGATCCGGATCGGGATCGGGATCAGATCCAACACTCCCTCCATCCAAACGGCCCCGCTCTGCCCGAATCCCTCCATCCCGCGTTGACTTTTCGCGGAGATAAAATTCCACGAATCTGAGATTCGTGTAAATTTGTTGCCTCCTTTGCCATGTGATAACTTTGTGTTCGGTGCTCCGTTTTGCGCGTATGATATGTCGAAATGTTCGCCTCGTCGTGCTCTACATGTTAGTACCAATTTCATGCATGTTAGAGATCATCTAGTTGACTCAATCTTTGTGGCAAGAGTGCATGTTGCTGTAACTTGTTGTCTATGTAAATTTGTTGCCATGTTCGTGAGTTGATAACTTTGTGCATATTGGTCCGATTGGAGTGAATGATACGTCCAGATCTTCGTTGTGAAATGCTCTACATGATGGTTGCTGTAGCATTCATGTTAGTTTTCATCTTTACATGTATATCTCTTTTGCAAAAGTGCATTTGGCTGATAAGTTTCTGAACTTGTTATGAGATGATGTTTTGCCTTGCTTGTGCATATTCATCCATATGAGCTAGGTGTCAACATGATTTTGCTCTTAAGTATGTGCTCTACATGATAGATTCATTTTTCATGCCATGATATGTCTTGGTATGAGTGCGACAAGCTTGTTAACATGTCATCATGTTTATAAATTTCTGTTAAGTGTGAATCTGGTAAATTTTATGCCATGTATCCATGATGCCCCCGTCATTGTTGTGCATGTTTAGGGTTGTCCAGTGGGTGTTTCTTGAAGTATATGGTATGCTCTAGATATCCATGCACTTGTTTGCCATTATGCCATGATGTAGATTGTTATTATGAGGCCCTCAAGTTGCTATAAATTTTATCTGTCAGCATGCCCTGATTTTGCTAAGTCTGGATAAACTTCTACTCTTTTGCCATGGTGTTTGGGACATGTTCTAGTACGTTGTAGAAGTTTCCATGTGGTTATTCTTGAAGAGCATGTTATGTATGTTATTGCCATGCCTTTTGCTTGCATGATGGCTTGCTGTTACTTGTTGTTTTCATGCTCTCGACAGGCTATAAAATGTATCTGTTAGCATGTTATCAACAAGTTTAGTTTTGCCACGAGTGTAGCTAGTGTTCCATGCATCCTATGGGCATGTTCTTGCTTTGAGTAGCTTCTCAAATATGTCTTCTTGCTGTTGGTTACCTTAACTTGCCATGCTATGCTTTGAGTTGAGTTGCACAAGCTTGTAAACATGCCTAGTCGTTGTAATTCTGCCATGCCTTGTAATTTTCACTAAGTCTGAGAATTCTTTAAATTTATTGCAACTTGGCATGCTTGTTTAATTGTGTTCCAGCAAGGTTTTGGGTGTGTTCTAAGTTCATGCTTGTTAAGCATCATGTCTATTTCACATCCATGCTCTTTGTCTCCATGTTTGGGTGCTGTAGCATAAGTATTTCTTGCTCCAAAGATGCCATGTTGTTGTAAACTGCAGTTTTGTGTGAATATTGTTTTGCTTGTCATTTGCAAACCGTGCGTCCATTGCCGGTGATCTTTGTATCGATTTCAACCAAAATCTTCCCCTCTATCCAGTGCCTGGTTTGGTTTCCCAAGATGAGGCCTTTTCCATCATCTTCTCCTTAGGCTCAAGACCTTCCTCATGCATACGCACATCATACTTGCATCATGTTGATTGTGCATTGCACCGTGTTTGATATTGTGTTGTTCTTGTGTTCTTGTGTTGGGTAGAGCTGGGAGCCAATTCGGAGTTCGAGGTCCCTACCGAGGCTGAGTTTGAGGAGCAAGGTTACGATCCCACTGACGACTTAACTGGCAAGATGACCATACCCAGATATCACTACTATCTTTGCCTATGCTAAATGTCTCACTCTTTAGATATTGCCTCGATGCCTATGTCTGTTTGTCAGCCCTCCTATTGTTGCCATGAAACTCTTTTACCACCCTTCTAGCAAACCGGTGTTTGGCTAAGTAAGCTTCGCTCAGCCCCTCTTATAGCGTTTTTAGTTGCAGGTGAAGATTTGAAGATTCTTGCTTCGTGATGAAGTTATTGTTGGGATATCACAATATATAAACTGTTAAACTAAATCACCTATATATTGGTAATGCGTGGAAGGCAAAGCCTCTTTCTTGGTGTTTTATTCCACTCATGCCACCCTAGGAACCGATAA
>LR738713.1:322930210-322982775 GCA_902687465.1 Secale cereale
GTTACGATCCCACTGACGACTTAACTGGCAAGATGACCATACCCAGATATCACTACTATCTTTGCCTATGCTAAATGTCTCACTCTTTAGATATTGCCTCGATGCCTATGTCTGTTTGTCAGCCCTCCTATTGTTGCCATGAAACTCTTTTACCACCCTTCTAGCAAACCGGTGTTTGGCTAAGTAAGCTTTGCTCAGCCCCTCTTATAGCGTTTTTAGTTGCAGGTGAAGATTTGAAGATTCTTGCTTCGTGATGAAGTTATTGTTGGGATATCACAATATATAAACTGTTAAACTAAATCACCTATATATTGGTAATGCGTGGAAGGCAAAGCCTCTTTCTTGGTGTTTTATTCCACTCATGCCACCCTAGGAACCGATAAACCGGTGTTATGTTCCTTGATTTTGCGTCCCAAACACGGTTGGGGTTTATGGGCCCCCCTCGATAACTCGCTCAGTGCTAAAGCTTTTCCAGCAAGGCCCAGCCTTTGTTGTACATTTTCCTAATAACTAAAACTTGCATAGGGTGTTGCAAACCCGAGTTCTTAATTAATAACCCGGGCCAGTGCTCCTCATGAGTGTTGGTCCAAACTAGGCAGCCTGTGGGGCCACCTCGGGGAAACTCAAGGGCTGGTATACACCTGTAGGATGTCCCATCCCGTCGTGGCCCGAGACTAGATACGCACGGCTACTGTCAGGGTGTCGGCACGCCGGGAGGTCTTGCTGGATTAGTTTTACCTTTGTCGGAATATCTTGAGCACGGGATTCCGAGAATACTCGGGTCTTCCCACCTTGGAGTTGCGACTCCGCAGATCGTGAGCTTGTGATTGGCTAAGTTGGGACACCCCTGTAGGGTTTGATCTTTCGAAAGCCGTGCCCGTAGTTAGGTGGCAGATGGGAATTTATTAATATCCGGTTGTAGATAACTTGACACCATGTTCTTGAATACACTACCTGCGTGAGTATCTGTGATGGTCTCTTTCCTAAGGGGTTCGGGAAGTGAACACTTTGGGGTTATGTTTGATCGTGAGTAGTTAGGATCACTCCGTGATCAACTTGGCGATCGTTGGCACTTGTTCTCTTCTCGCGATAAACTCGTAATCTAGTGCTTAGTGCTGCTGCAACCTTGTTTTAAGCCTTTCCACACCAAAGGCTTTGATAGTCTTGTTAACCGGGAACTGGATTGCTGAGTCCTCTAAGGCTCACAGATTCAACACAACACCAGATGCGGGTACCGTTGAGAACTATACAGGAGATGGGACAGAGCTGTACTGGGAGTTCGATGAAGAGCATGGACGATACTATGTGTCTTATCCCGACGATCAGTAGTGGCTCTTACTAGGATGATCCGAGCCTTGTGTTGTTTATGGTATCTTTTCGTTTGGATTTTCGTCCGTAGTCGGACTCTTATGTTATTTGGATGATGTATGCTATTGTATTCACTTGTGTGAAGTGGCGAGTGTAAGCCAACTATCATTTTACACTTTCATCCCTGATTTTACATGAGTTGTGCAAAGATACCATACTTGAGATCATTCTAGTATGCGTTTATGTCCTTAAGTCATGCCTCGACACGTGGGGGACATAGCCGCATACTGGGCATTACAGATAACCCCATCCAGCACTCCGGTTTTACCCGATAACACCCGGAACATTTCCGGTGTCCGAATATAGTCGTCCAATATATCAATCTTTATGTCTCGGACATTCCGAGACTCCTCGTCATGTCTGTGATCTCATCTAGGACTCTGAACTACCTTCGGTACATCAAAACTCATAAACTGATAATACTGATCGTCATCAAACGTTAAGCGTGCGGACCCTACGGGTTCGAGAACTATGTAGACATGACCGAGACTCATCTCCGGTCAATAACCAATAGCGGAACCTGGATGCTCATATTGTCTCCTACATATTCTACGAAGATCTTTATCGATCAAACCGCATAACAACATACTTTGTTCCCTTTGTCATCAGTATGTTACTTGCCCGAGATTCGATCGTCGGTATCTCAATACCTAGTTCAATCTCGTTACCGGCAAGTATCTTTACTTGTTCCGTAATACATCATCTCATGACTAACTCATTAGTCATTTGCTTGCAAGGCTTATTATGATGTGCATTACCGAGAGGGCCCAGAGATACCTCTCCGACACTCGGAGTGACAAATCCTATTCTTGATCTGTGCCAACACTATGAACACTTTCGGAGACACCTGTAGAGCATCTTTATAATCACCCAGTTACGTTGTGATGTTTGATAGCACACAAGGTGTTCCTCCGGTATTCGGGAGTTGCATAATCTCATAGTGATAGGAACATGTATAAGTCATGAAGAAAGCAATAGTAGTAAAACTAAACAATCATAGTGCTATGCTAACGGATGGGTCTTGTCCATCACATCATTCTCCTAATGATGTGATCCCGTTGATCAAATGACAACTCATGTCTATGGTTAGGAAACATAACCATCTTTGATCAATGAGCTAGTCTAGTAGAGGCATACTAGGGACACTCTGTTTTGTCTATGTATTCACACATGTACTAAGTTTCCGGTTAACAAAATTCTAGCATGAATAATAAGCATTTATGATGATATAAGGAAATAAATAATTACTTTATTATTTCCTCTAGGGCATATTTCCTTAAGTCACCCACTTGCACTAGAGTCAATAATCTAGTTCACATCGCCATGTGTTTTAATACCGCTAGTTCACACCGTTATGTGAATAACACCCATAGTTCACATCGCCATGTGACCAACACCCAAAGGGTTTACTAGATTCAATAATCTAGTTCACATCGCTATGTGATTAACACCCACGAGTAATAAGGTGTGATCATGTTTCGCTTGTGAGAGAAGTTTAGTCAACGGGTCTGACACATTCAGATCCGTATGTATTTCGCAAATTTCTATGTCTACAATGCTCTGCATGGAGCTACTCTAGCTAATTTCTCCCACTTCCAATATGCATCCAGATTGATACTTAGAGTCATCTGGATTAGTGTAAAGCTTGCATCGGTGTAACTCTTTACGACGAACTCTTTATCACCTCCATAATCGAGAAACATTTCCTTTGTCATCCAGTAACTAAGGATAATTTTGACCGTTGTCCAGTGATCTACACCTGGATCACTTTTGTACCTCCTTGCCAAAGTCATGGTAAGGTACACAACAGGTTTGGTACACAGCATTGCATACTTTATAGAACCTATGGCTGAGGCATAGGGAATGACTTTTCATTCTTTCTCTATCTTCTACCATGGTCGGGTTTTGAGTCTTACTCAACTTCATACCTTATAACTCAGGCAAGACTTCTTCTCTGACTGATTCATTTTGAACTACTTCAAAAACTTGTCAAGGTATGTACTCATTGAAAAAACATATCAAGCATCTCGATCTATCTCTATAGATCTTGATGCTCAATATGTAAGCAGCTTCACCGAGGTCTTTCTTTGAGAAAACTCCTTTCAAACACTCCTTTATGCTTTCCAGAAAATTCTACATCATTTCTGATTGACAATATATCATTCACATATACTTATCAGAAAGGCTGTAGTGCTCCCACTCACTTTATTATAAATACAAGCTTTACCGCAAGTCTGTATAAAACTATATGCTTTGATCAACTTATCAAAGCGTATATTCCAACTCTGAGATGCTTGCACCAGTCCATAGATGGATTGCTGGAGCTTGCACAATTTGTTAGCACCTTTAGGATTGACAAAACCTTCTAGTTGCATCATATACAATTCTTCTTTAATAAAACCATTAAGGAATGCAGTTTTGTTATCCATTTGCTAGATTTCATAAAATGCGGCAATTGCTAACATGATTCGGACAGACTTAAGCATCGCTACGGGTGAGAAAGTCTCATCGTAGTCAACTCCTTGAACTTGTCGAAAACCTTTCGCAACAAGTCGAGCTTTGTAAAAAGTAACATTACCGTCAGCGTCGCTCTTCCTCTTGAAGATCCATTTATTTTCGCAACAAGTCGAGCTTTGTAAACAGTAACATTACCGTCAGCAAGTCAACCAAAGTCCACACTTTGTTCTCATACATGGATCCCATCTCAGATTTCATGGCCTCGAGCCATTTTGCGGAATCTGGGCTCATCAACGCTTCCTCATAGTTCGTAGGTTCATCATGGTCTAGTAACATGACTTCCAGAACTGGGTTGCCGTACCACTCTAGTGCGGAACGTAGTCTGGTTGATCTACGAAGTTCCGCGGAAACTTGATCTGAAGTTTCATGATCATCATCATTAGCTTCCTCACTAATTGGTGTAGGAATCACTGGAACTAGTTTCTGTGATGTACTACTTTCCAATTAGGGATAAGGTACAATTGCCTCATCAAGTTCCACTTTCCTCCCACTCACTTCTTTCGAGAGAAATTCCTTCTCTAGAAAGGATCCATTCTTAGCAACAAATATCTTGCCTTCGGATGTGTGATAGAAGGTGTACCCAACAGTCTCTTTTGGGTATCCTATGAAGATACATTTCTCCGACTTGGGTTCGAGCTTATCAGGATGAAGCTTTTTCACATAAGCATCACAGCCCCAAACTTTAAGAAACAACAACTTTGGTTTCTTGCCAAACCACAGTTCATAAGGCGTTGTCTCAATGGATTTAGATGTTGCCCTATTTAACGTGAATGCAGCTGTCTCTGATGCATAACCCAAAACGATAGTGGTAAATCGGTAAGAGACATCATAGACCACACCATATCTAATAAAGTACGGTTATGACGTTCAGACACACCAATACGCTGTGGTGTTCCAGGTGGCGTGAGTTGTGACCACATTGTTTCAAATGAAGACCAAACTCGTAACTCAAATATTCACCTCCACGATCAGATCGTAGAAACTTTATTTTCTTATTGCGATGATTCTCTACTTCACTCCGAAATTCTTTGAACTTCTCAAATATTTCAGACTTGTGCTTCATCAAGTAGATATACCCATATCTACTCAAATCATCAGTGAAGGTCAGAAAATAACGACACTCGCCGCGAGCTTCAACACTCATCGGTCCACATACATCAGTATGTATGATTTCCAACAAATCTGTTGCTCGCTCCATTGTTCCGAAGAACGGAGTTTTAGTCATCTTGCCCATGAGGCATGGTTCGCAAGAACCAAGTGATTCATAATCAAGTGATTCCCAGAGTCCATCATTATGGAGTTTCTTCATGTGCTTTACACCAATTTGACCTAAACGGCAGTGCCACAAATAAGTTGCACTATCATAATTAACCTTGCATCTTTTGGCTACAATATTATGAATATGTGTATCACTACGATCGAGATCCAACAAACTATTTTCATTGGGTGTATGACCATCGAAGGTTTTATTCATGTAAACAGAATAACAATTATTCTATGACTTTAAATGAATAACCGTATTGCAACAAACATGATCAAATCATATTAATGCTCAACGCAAATGCCAAATAATATTTATTTAGGTTCTACACTAATCCCGAAAGTATAGGGAGTGTGCGATGATGATCATATCAATCTTGGAACCACTTCCAACACACATCGTCACTTCACCTTTAACTAGTCTATGTTCATTCTGCAACTCTTGTTTCGAGTTACTAATTGTAGCAACTGAACTGGTATCAAATACCAAGGGGTTGCTGTGAACACTAGTAAAATACACATAAATAATATGTATATCAAATATACCTTTGTTCACATTGCCATCATTCTTATCCGCCAAGTATCTAGGGCAGTTCCACTTCCAGTGACCATTTCCTTTGCAGTAGAAGCACTTAGTTTCAGGCTTGAGTTTAGCTTTGTGTTTCTTCATGGGAGTGACAACTTGCTTGTCATTCTTCTTGAAGTTCCCCTTCTATCCCTTTGCCCTTTACTTGAAACAAGTGGTCTTGCTAACTGTCGTGGATTTAGCACGGAAGATGTCCTAGCAAAAGGACTTAGTCGTGAGGCCATTGCTACGGGTTAGCTTCAAGGGGTTAAAGTGGACGAAGGACGTAGGGATTTTATACTAGTTCGGCCCCTTCGATGAAGGTAAAAGCCTACGTCTAGTTTGGTGTGGTATTGCTTGGGCTTCGATGACCAGGGAACGAATCCGCTTTGCCTGTGTCTCGAGCTATTGTTGTCTGTCCTCAACCGTCGGCGGGTCGTCCCTTTATATAAGAGGTGATGCCCGGTCCGGTTTACAGAGTCCCGAGGCTGGCTCATAAACGTGTCAGCCTCGGTCTCTGCTCTTTCTATCATACATCCCAAGTTACATAGTATGACGGTTTACAAATCATGGGCCCTAACACATGGGCTCTAAGCCTCTTGGGCTATAATCTTCTACTCCATACTCCGCTGGGCTTCTGACTATATAATCTTGATAACGTAAACCGGACCCTCCTGGCCAGTTTATACCTGGTAGTAATATCCCTGACATTAGGCCCCAGATTGATTTGAACCTGTTCATGTCAATCTCCAAAGTCTTGTACAGATTTTCCTTTCTACAGCTTCAGTATGCTTGCTAAACCGGCATGACGTCATCCCCTCAAGTCGCTTTAAACCGTCGTGACACCATCCGCGCATTTAATGCATGTACCTGTTTTTTACCTTTACTTATTAAAGCTCCGAAGATCGAGGCGACAGCACCATCCATATCCGATTTTTGGTCTCCTCGATTCCCGCGCTTGCCGTTTTATCTCCTCAGCCTATAAATAAAGCCGAGGGCCATCTGTTTATTCCCCTTGGCTTTCTTCTTCCTCTGACCTCCAGCGCTCAAGCCCCGCCGCCGTCCGCCGAGCTCGTTGTCGTCGTCAAGCCCGGCCACTGCATCAACCTGAGCGTGTCCAGAGATTCTCCGCCGTCCTTCCTCTTCCATTTCCTCAGGTGCGTTACTCATTCTTCCCCGTAGATCTTAGCTCTAGGGTTTCAAGGGAGCTCGCAGATGAACCTCCGTTCTTTGCAGTTCATCCCCATAGGTAAGTCCTAGCCATGGATGTTAAACTTTTTAGGTCGACTTTTGTACGCATAACTCCGCTTCGTCTTTATAATCTTAGTTCCCCCCAATACTGCTAGCTAGATTGGATCTGTAAAAAACCTTCGCTGCCTTCGACGAATATGATTTCAATTATCTTGAGTTTACGCTGTAGATCCATATTTCTCTATTGCTTATGTGAAAGTTGTTTCTCACACCTTAGATCTGTATCTCATCTGCCTGTGTTCATGGTTTCAGCTTTAAACATGCGCCTCATATGCCTGTGTCGACGGTTTAGCCTTAGATCTACACCTCGCCTGCTTGTGTTTGGCGGTTTAACTTGTTCCTTTCAAACATCATAATACGGTAGCTGTTACATTCATAGTTATTCCAGACCAGTGGATACCATTAGTCCCCTGCTTAAACCGCCAATTAAATCAATGCCTTCATAGAACATGCCGGTTTATATCTGCGTGGATCATAAACCGGGTCTTGTATTGTATTTTTCAGCATTCCCCCTTTGAAAATCATGACTTCTGCGGCCAAACAGTTTGTCGCTTGCAACTGTGTCCCATCCCGAATTACCGAGGATGATTTAGAAAAGGCGGCCTCAATTGGTGCTTTAGGTCCCAAGGAGGTTCTGCACTGGAGGGCTCCCGGGAAAGAGTGTCCTCCCCAGCCTAAAGAGGGAGAGATTGTTATCTTCTTTGATCACCTGGCCCGGGGCTTTAACCCTCCAGGGTCAAAGTTTTTCCGCGATGTATTGGCAGAGTTTCAGCTCCATCCTCAATACATTGGCCCCAATTCCATACCAAACATCTGCAATTTCCAAGTCTTCTCAGAAGCCTATCTGCAAGAGAAGCCGTCTGTAGAGTTATTCCGGGATTTCTTCCATCTGAATCGCCGGACTGAATTTCATGACGGGCCAAACACTGAACTGGGCGGAATGAGTATCCAGAAGAGGAAGGATGTCAGCTTTCCTCATGCTACCCTTCATAGACATCCTAAGGATTGGAACCAAACTTGGTTCTATTGCATCGACACTTCACCAGAAGGAGAGAACCCACTGCCGGGTTGCCGCTCTTATCGTCTGACAGCGGATCATCCTTTCCTGCAGCGTTTGAGTGCCTAAGCCGGGCTGGATATGCCCCCCAGCTTTCCAAATTTAGGGCTTTCGTAGCCAACGGGTTAACCGGAGTTGACTTTGTCCGCTGCTGGCTCTCTTGGAGCATTCTCCCGTTAAGCCGGCGCTCCGGTTTAATGTGCGAGTATACTGGTAATCCGAAGGACCCTCAGCGTCACACGGATATGGTGCTTCCAGACAATGAAGTTACCGAATCTTCTAAGAAGATGTTGAATATACCTCTGGAGGAGTGCAGTCGGACCGGTTTAGCACCCTTTTGCATGAACAATAAACTGCCATCGGTAAGATTCTTCTGTCCCTTCTCTTTGTTTTAATCCGTCCATATTGCTTGGCATTAACATGCTTTTATTCTTCTAAACAGGCTAACGACCCTTTCTGGAAGAGGAAAGCCCAGGACAAACCAGCGAAGCCAACTCGAAAGAAGAGCCTGGCCGTAAAGAAACATAAGAAAGGACATGCCTGCTTCCGGTTCAAACGTGGAAGAGGATGATCCGGCCTCTGAGGTACCTCTTGGCTCCTTTGACTTTTAACTTTCCCTTGTTTGTATTTATATTAACAATGACTTTTCCCAGGATCCGGCGGAAGGGAGTAAAGCGGATGAAGTTGAGGTAATCTCTCTTTCCTCTGATTCAGAACCATTACCACCCAAAGTTCGTCGTGTAGCCCGGAAATATCCATTTTCTCACCCTTATGCTCAACTGGATCCCCATTTTCTTTTGAAGAAGCGGCAGCATGAGGCTCGCCGCACCACACGCCACAGTGGCCATGTGGTCGAGTCGACCAGATTGACCCATACTCCGGCTCGAAGACGCCGTTCAGAGGTTTTACTTACTCCAACTCTTCTTCATCCTAAAGCGGGTCTTTTCCGTAAACCACTTAAACCGTCTGATCCAAATTATCAGGAAACTCCTCTGTCATCCTCCAGCGAGTCAACCGCCACCCAAGTCTCGGTGCTCAAGACTGTTCACGGGTAAGCCGTCTTTCATTCTCTCCGGTTTATCTCTCCATTTGACTTGTGATTTTAATTATTCCTCTTATCTTTTCTCAGTATGCACAAGCCTAGCAAAAAGGCAAAGCTGAGTAAACCGGCGGTCGAAAATACTTCTGAACCGGCAGAAGATCCTGAAGCCGCCAATCCGTTAGAAGAAAACATTGAAGTTCCACACAACAGACCTTCCCCTATGGACCGAGAAGATGTTGCTGCTCCGGGGGATGACCCCATAGAAAATCTTGCTGAACTGGCCAGCCCTGTTCGGACTAGCCCTGCTCGGGTTAGTTCGGCCCCTGCTAGTCTGGTACACACCAATCCCGTTGCTGCTGTTGATCCCCCCAGGCCAACTGCTGCCTCGACAGACGATGTCGAGATCATTGGGATAGGCTTTACTACTCCCGCAGAGCCTGTCATCTTGGCCAGACACACTGCCAAGTAAGAAGTTCTTCAGAAGGACAAGGGCAAGTGGAGCACTGACCTGTCTAGCTATGCTCTGCTTAGTGCCCAGGAGCTTCATTCTGGGAACCTAAACCGGCTCTTCACTAGCCGTGACCACGAGGCCAGTTTAGTAAACTTAATGAAGGAAAAATATGAGGTAACTTCTTTTCCTGTGCCTTTCATTTCTGCTTGTGTCTTGTAGCTATACCTTTAGTCTATTGTAGCCCCCAAGTGCCGGTTTAGCCTTTAGGGTGAACCGGGACTTTGATAGATCAACTAGAATAGTTTGATTTGCACGTGTAGCCCCCAAGGGCCGGTTTACTGTCACATCCCTAGATCAACCCCTATGGTCTTTGCCTGATCATCATGTCATCATGTTTAAATTTTGCTAAACTGGAATTGGGGATTGATCAAACCCTAGCACTAAATGAACTCAACTAGGTTCAAATAAAAATCCTTTTCAATAAACCCAAAAATGCCTTCATCAATGTGTGATAATTTTGGCAAGGGTTTTGATCCAAACCAAAAATATTGAACATTTTTAGGGAATTATTGGGCTTTGAATTAAATCATAAGTATTTGAATTGGGGCCATTTAAATGCTATATATTTTTAAATTGCTCCAATAATTCTGGAAAATTGTGAGGGGCTTTGGAATAATTCTTTTAGTCCCTACAAATTTATCAGAAGAAAATAAATTGATTTAGTATTTTTTTTACTAAATCAGAAACAAATTACAGAATAGAAAAAAATAGAAAACAGAAACTAATTTAGAAAATGAGAGAGAGAGTGGAACCTCACCTGGGCCTTACCTGGCAGAAGAGGCCCAGCCCAGCAGGGGCTGTGTGGTCTTCTTCCTCCTGCCAGGAGGACAGGCAGGTGCGTGGCGAGCGCGCCGGGGACGCCTTGCCACCTCCTCCCTGCGTGCTTCCCTCCCCGACGCCCTGGACGAGCGCCACGCAACCCCCACCCCCCCGACCCCTCTGGCCTGTCCACTCCTCCTCTCCCCTCCTCTGTCTCCCTCGCACGCACCCACCCGAGCGGGCTCGTCGCCACCGCTCACCACCACCGCAGCCACAGCCACTGCCTCGCCTCCCTGAGCTAGTCAGGAGCTCCGCCGCAACGTCTAAGGCCTCCTCACCAAGCCATGCGACGCCGGACGCCTCGAAGTGCCACCCCCGACGCCTTCTTCAACCTCGGGTGCCGCCGTTCATCGCCGTCGATTCGCTCCGGCCAAGCCGTCCTCGAGCCCGTTTCGACGCCCCCTACACGCGCCGTGAGCACCTACGTCTTTCCCCTCTACTCCCCATGCCGATTCCTTCCTCTAGCTAGGTCCACCGCCGCGGCCGAGAGCTTTGCTCCGCCGGCCATGTCGCCGCCGCGGCCACAGCTACTGCCACGCACGTCCGAGGCCATCAGCGAGCTCAGTGCACCCCAAGGAGCATTTTGCACCCACCATATCTTCCCCTAATGCACCGTAGCCTGGTTTCCATCAACGTCCGAACTCCGGCCGCCGCGCAAGTCGCTTCCGCCGTCGATTTAGGCCACTGGAGCTGCTGCTTCCTGCACCACTGGACGCGGAGCACTCCAAGCCTTCTGTAGAGCCTAGTCGCGCGCCAAACCGTCGCTGGACGGCGATTTCCGAAGCTCACCGCCGTGTTTGGCCTCGCCGGCGACAGAACGCCGGCGAGTTTGACTTGTTTGACCGGGGGTTGATCACCCCGGGTCACTGACGTATGGGCCCCACGCCCTTAGTTAACCACTAACTCACTGACGTGTGGGGCCAGTCCCTGCTAATTACCTAGTTTAGGTTTAATTAAAGTAGGATTAGCCCTGGCTCACTGACGTGTGGGCCCAGGCCCCTGACTAATTAGAGTTAGGTTTAAATTAGTGTTATCTAATTTAGTTAATTAGTTGAGACACTGACTTGTGGGTCCTAGCCGTCAGGTTTGACCTGGGCTGGCGCATTTGACTTGCTGACATAGTGATGATGTCACTATGATGTCATAAAGCCTTTCTGGAATTCTAAATAAATCAGAAATGATTTATTTATTTCAGAAATTACTTAAAACTTCTAAAATTCATATAAAATTAACCGTAGCTCAGATGAAAATAATTTATATATGAAAATTGATCAGAAAAATGTGTGTGATAAACCTGGACTAGAGTCTTGTGTGGTTAGTCAGGTCGTGGCCGACACCCTCGCCAGGCTTCCGCTTGAAGGTTTCCGAGATACACGACGTGTACATGGCGGTAAGTGGCGAGAGCGTGTGTGAAGAAGTACACCCCTGCAGGGTTAACATGATCTATTCGAATAGCCGGGTCCGCGGTTATGGACTTCTTGGATGCTTACGTGGTACATAGACAAGTGAAAGTGGATACTCTAAGATGCTCAAGACAAGTGTGAGTGCTATGGATGGCGTTCTCGTAGGGAGACGGAGCGGATCCATAGTGGTGTTTTGATTGGTGATTATGTGGACTCGTGTGCGCCACCTCAAAAGAGTTACTTGCAGTCGTAGTTTAGGATAGCCACTGAGTCAAAGCTGGCTTGGTGCAGTCAAACTCCACCACCCCTTTGCTGATACTGATTCATATGTAGTTAGTTCTGATGTAAGTCTTGCTGAGTACCTTTGTACTCACATTTGCTTAATTTATGTTTTTGCAGAGAGACTTCAGTCTCGCTAGTGGTTCCGCATGGACTTCGACGTTTAGCTTGTTACCTCAGCTACGATCTTGTACCCTTGGGAGGGTCTTGTAGATAGTCAGGCTTCTCAGCCTTTTTCATTTGTAGTTGTATGTACTCAGACATGTTATGCTTCTGTTGCCTGTATGCTCTGTATGTTGGGTCATGTGACCTTTGTTTGTAATAAATTCTATGATGGCTCCTCTGGGCCTTTATTTATATGAGTTGTTGAGTTATGTTGTGATGCCATGTTGTACAACACATACTTGCATGTTATGAGTACGTGTAATATGTATTGCTATGTGTGGGATCCGACACCTAGTTGTTTACCCTTGGTAGCCTATCTTACAGGGAAATGTCTCCTAGTGCTTCCACTGAGCCTTGGTAGCTTGCTACTGCTCCAGAACACTTAGGCTGGCCAGCATGTGTCCTTCTTCGTTCCTGTGTCTGTCCCTTAGGGGAAATGTCACGCGTTGTTCCTTTAAGTCCTTGTAGCTTGCTACGACTTGGGTTCATACGTTGATGAACGAAACGTTCGTTGCTGGGTCATGTATGCCTGTCTCTGTAATTTAGTGCCACTTTTGGTTTATAACTAGTCATGTCGGCCCGGGTTCTCTGTCATATGGATGCTAGAGACACTATCATATACGTGAGCCAAAGCACGCAAACGGTCCCGGGCCAGGTAAGGTGGCAGCCGTGGGGATACCGTGCGTGAGGCCGCAAAGTGATATGATGTGTTACATGCTAGATCGGTGTGACTTAGGATCGGGGTCCATTTACTCCATTGCGGGTGAATTGGGACTTCACCTATTTTTGAGAATGACATTACATTAATTAGCCCCCAAGTGTCAAGGACATAACTTGTTATGTGCTTGGGACTTGTCTGAAAAAGTTGCTTTCTTTCACTTCAATTGTACATTAGCCCCCAAATGTCAAGTGCATAAATTGTTATGTGCTTGGGACATTAATTTAATTGCTTCCTTTATGGATATCTGACCTGTTTTATCCTTGGCAGACTGATTTGAACCAGAGGGCCACTGAAATCACTGAGCTCCGGAATAGCCTATCCTTCCACGAGACTGCTTCGACTAAAGCCAAGGAGGAACTTACCCTTGCTTTAGCTAGCATGGAGAAGCTCAAGAATTTTTTTGAAGCGGAGCGGTCCACTTGGGAGGTAGAGAAGGCTGCTTTACAGAAAAGAGCCAATGATGCTGAGGCAGCTCTTAACCCGGTGACAGAGGAGCTGTCCGGGTTAAAGCAGCACATAAATGATATGACATCTGCTATCTTTGGTAAGTATTTGTTGACCTAAGCTTATCCTTGATATCTTGCGCTGCTCCGGTTTAACTCATCTCTTGTACACAGGGAGGCGCGTTACTCATCTTGGGGATGATGTGTGGAAGAAGCTGAAGGCTGCTTACACCTTGGTAGAACAACTCTATGCCGGTGCTCAGAGGGTCATCAGTGCTATTTCGCACAATAAACCGACACCAACCACTATCCAAGGTACTCTGGAAAAACTATCCATCTTGCATGCCTGTATTGTCGAGGTGAAGAAATCCTCTGCAAGAGCTGGCTCCCTCATGGCGTTAACCCGGGCCAAGGCATGGGTTCCCAACTTTGATCCGGCGGAGGCCATGAATGGTTATCCAAGTATGAAAGAAGACGGGTCAGCTTTCCCCGCTGAAGATCTTCGCGCCTTAACGAAAGACATGCGGCCTCTTGCCAGTAAGCTTGCAGATGAAGCAGACTTATCAAGGTATCGCCCGGGTTATGATCTGGAGAATGTGCGGGTGGAGCTGCCGTCTTATGACATCGAAAATCTTATTCCACCCGTTCGTAAGCATACCTTCGCTCCTGACATTGAACCGTTAGAACTTATAAACGATGAAGTGTATTTCCGCACCCTTGCCAAGATTGACTGGAGCACCCCTGATTTCCAGCAGCTGCCTGAAGTCGTCGAAGACCCGGAACAAGCTGACCCTCAGTCTTCCCAGCGAGCCAAAGCAGAATCCTAAACCGGTTCCGGTTTACCTTTCTTTGCTGAACACTTGGTGAAAAACTGATATTCTTTTGGGCCTGCCAGTGCCTTGTAATAGCTGACCCTCAGTCTTCCCACACTTTGTGTCATGGCATTAATTTGTTTGGCAACTCCTAACTTATCTCCTGCTTGCAATGCTTTGACAGTTTATATTACCTGTGTCTGCATAAACAATGCTAAAAAATGTCATGGCGGTTTATCACCGGACGGGTTATACTGCCCAAACACATGTTCTAAGTAAATAACTTGAACTGTGTATAAAATAGAAGCACGTGCCGTACCTGCGATCAAGTGTATATGTAAACCTTAACCCGACATGAACAATCCAAGGTGTAAGTGCTGATGACTCCCTTGGCTCTTTGTCGGCTCATCATGAAGGCCGATCCGGGTTACAATGAACGTCAGGTTAACTGTAAATTAGTACTGGTGTTTATAACCCAGACTACGGCTCTGTAAATACAGATGTAATGACAACTTTGTAGTTATCCAATCGTGAATCAATGGACTTGGTTGAAAAACCAATGACCTTGAAGGTAAAGATTTGAGAAAACATAAAAAATGAAAAATAAAGTTTTTGGGCAAATAAGACCATGTAGTCGAGGCTTTTTACGAGCTGCTAGGCTCCAAATTCGAGGCTTTTTATGAGCTGCGAGGCTACTGTCATTAACCATTTTAGCAAAGCCTGTTAAGATGATCCGCAATATTTAACCAAATCATCAATGTCAAATGCTACCAATGTTCAAAATCTTATAAAGATTTGACTTGTGTAATCACTTGATGATCGTCAATTTAACGTTACCAAGTTCAGGGTCCCGAAGGATTGACTTGTGTGTACGTTCGACGGGTCATACCAGGTTTACCTGGACGGCGCGATTTACTTGATGCAGGCAGGTTAATCCGGGGTTTTAGGTGTATACACCAAGCTTCCAAGCCGTGTTCACTACAAGAGTCTTCAACTCGCTGATGAACTTGCATCAGGAGCCCCCAGGTAGCGTGTGAGAATTGCTCGTCGGGGCCTATGTTTGAGTTGTGCTAGGCATCAAACTCTCTTTTGCCCCTCGTCATCATGTGGAAATTGCCGAAGCAACCAGAGCTGTGCTCTTATGATGGTCTTGATGTGGCCGCCGATTTAAGAGGCCATAGGAAACTCCCTTGCCCACGGAAGCCCCCATGTGATTCTCTTTATGTACTGGAAAGACGGCTGATACCTTGATTTATCAAGGGCGCCGGTTTATTCTATTAATCATAATATATACATTGTACATAAAGCGGAGCCTATGGCTCAAGTATAGTAAGGTCGAAGAAGAGCGATGTTCCACGGCCGCTTGGTCTCCTCCTCCGCCGTGCGTGAGTCCTTATGTTCTCGAACATCGACGAGGTAGTATGATCCGTTGTGCAGGTTCTTGCTGACCACAAAGGGTCCTTCCCAAGGTGGGGATAGCTTGTGCATGTCCGTCTGGTCTTGGATGAGCCGGAGCACCAGATCTCCTTCTTGAAATGTCCTCGTCTTAACCCGGCGATTGTGGTACTGGCACAGGTCTTGTTGATAAATCGTGATCGAGCTGCTGCCGTGTCCCGTTCCTCGTCCAGCCGGTCCAAGGCGTCTTGTCTTGCTTGTTCATTATCCGCTTCAACATAAGCCGCCACCCGCGGCGAGTCATGACGGATATCACTAGGGAGAACCGCTTCAGCTCCATATACCATGAAGAAGGGCGTGTATCCTGTGGATCTATTAGGTGTAGTGTTGATGCTCCATAGTACAGAAGGCAACTCCTCCACCCAACTACCCGGCGTTCTCTGTAAAGGAACCATAAGCCGAGGTTTGATGCCTCTCAAGATCTCTTGATTGGCTCTCTCAGCTTGGCCATTAGATTGAGGGTGAGCTACCGATGATACATCAAGACGGATGTGCTCTCGTTGACAGAACTCCTCCATAGCCCCCTTGGATAGATTGGTGCCATTATGAGTTATAATGCTGTGTGGAAAATCAAATCGGAAAATCACCTTTTTGATGAACTGAACCGCTGTTGCTGCATCACACTTGTTGACAGGCTCCGCTTCAACCCATTCCGTAAACTTGTCCACAACCACTAATAGGTGGGTTTTCTTGTCTTGGGATCTTTTAAAGGGTCCAACCATATAAAGCCCCCAAGTCGCAAACGGCCAAGTAATTGGGATCATCCTCAGCTCCTGTGCCAGTATATGAGCACGCCGTGAGAATTTCTGGCAAGCATCACATTTTCTGACCAAGTCCTCTGCGTCGGCGTGAGCCGTCAACCAGTAGAACCCATGACGAAAAGCTTTAGCCACCAAAGATTTTGAACCAGCGTGATGACCGCAATCCCCTTCATGAATCTCTCTAAGAATATCACAGCCTTCTTCTGATGATACACACCGCCGAAAAGCTCCAGAGACGCTGCGATGATGAAGTTCCCCATTAACAATAGTCATAGATTTAGATCGCCGGATTATATGCCGGGCCTCGACTTCATCCTCTGGTAACTCACCTCGGTTCATGTATGCCAGGTAAGGGAGCGTCCAATCCGGAATAACATGAAGTGTTGCGACCAATTGTGCTTCCGGATCAGGAACAGCGAAGTCCTCCTCTGAAGGTACCTGTACCGACGGATTATGCAACTCATCCAAGAAGGTATTAGGTGGAACCGGTTTACCTTGGGAACCTAGCCGGCTTAACGCATCGGTTGCTTCATTCTTTCACCGGTCTATATGATCCACCTGATATCCTTTGAATTGTCCAGTGACAACGTCCACCTCTCGTCGATATGCTGCCATGAGCAGATCCTTAGAGTCCCACTTGCCAGATACTTGCTATGCCACCAGATCTGAATCGCCGAAACACTTAACCCGGCTCAAATTCATCTCCTTGGCCATCCGCAGTCCATGGAGAAGGGCTTCATACTCAGCAGCATTATTAGTATAAGGGAAAATTAAACGGAGGACATAACAAAACTTATCACCTCATGGGGAAGTTAACACGACTCCAGCCCCCGAGCCCTCCAACTTTCTTGAACCATCAAAATGAATAGTCCAGTATGTACGATCTGGCTTCTCCTCAGGCGCTTTCAACTCTGTCCAATCGTTGATAAAATCCACCAGAGCTTGAGACTTTATCGCAGTACAGGGCACATACTTTAATCCGTGCGGGCTAAGCTCAATGGCCCACTTTGCAATTCGACCAGTAGCTTCTCTGTTCTGGATTATATCCCCTAACTGCGCTGAATTGACAACGGTGATTGGGTGGCCCTGAAAATAGTGTTTTAGCTTCCGGTTTTCCATGAACACTCCATATACCAGTTTCTGCCAATGTGGATATCTCTGCTTTGACTCAATAATCACCTCACTGATGTAGTAAACTGGCCGCTGAACCAGATATTCTTTCCCTGTCTCCTTGCGCTCTACCACAATGGCAACGCTTACAGCACGGGAATTAGCAGCCACATATAACAACAACGCCTCATTGTCAACTGGGATAGCAAGGACCTGCGGTTCTACTAATTGCCTCTTCAAATCCTCAAACGCAGCATCAGCAGCATCACTCCAGACGAAATGGTATGTCTTCTTCGTCATCTGATAAAGTGGAATTGCCTTCTCTCCCAAATGGCTGATAAACCGGCTGAGTGCTGCAATTTGGCCCGCCACACGCTAGACATCGTTGATGCACGCCGGTTTAGCCAGGGACGTAATCGCCTTGATCTTCTCCGGATTAGCCTCAATTCCTCCGTTGGACACCAAGAATCCCAGGAGCTTGCCTGCCGGAACACCAAAAACACACTTCTCCAGATTAAGCATCATTTTATAGACTCGAAGATTATCAAAAGTTTCCTTCAGATCATCTATCAGTGTCTCTTCCTTCCTGGATTTTACCAAAATGTCATCGACATATGCGTGAACGTTCCGTCCATTCTGCCCTTGAAGGCAGTTCTGCACACAACGCTGGTAGGTCGCCTGGGCACTCTTGAGCCCAAATGGCATAGATACGTAGCAAAAGGCTCCAAAGGGAGTTATAAAGGATGTCTTCTCCTGGTCCTTAACTGCCATCTTGATCTGATGATAACCTGAGTATGCATCCAAAAAACTTAGCCGCTCACATCCTGCCGTAGCATCAATGATTTGATCAATACGGGGGAGAGCAAAAGGGTCAGTTGGGCAAGCTTTGTTCAGATTTGTGTAATCAACACACATTCTCCAAGTTCCATTTTTCTTAAGTACCAGCACCGGATTAGCCAACCACTCTGGATGAAACACCTCAACTATAAAGCCTACAGCCAAAAGCCTAGCCACTTCTTCTCCAATAGCCTAGCGCCTCTCCTCATTGAAGCGGCGCAGATACTGCTTGACCGGTTTAAACTTAGGATCGTTATTAAGATTGTGCACAACGAGTTCCCTCGGTATACCTGGCATGTCAGAAGGCTTCCATGCAAAGATATCCCGGTTCTCACGGATGAACTCGATGAGCGGGCCTTCCTATTTTGGATCTAGGTTAGCGCTGATAGTGAACTGTTTGGATGAATCGCACAGGACAAAGTCCACCTGCTTGGTCTCCTCGGCCGATTTGAATTTCAACGCCGGATCATGCTCTGTGGTTGGCTTCTTCAGCAGGGACATATCCGCCAGATCAACATTGTCCTTATAGAACTTCAGCTCCTCAGTGGCACAAACCGCCTCAGCATAAGCTGCATCACCTTCCTCGCACTCCAATGCAATTTTGCGGCTCCCGTGAACCGTAATAGTTCCCTTGTGGCCTGGCATCTTGAGCTGTAGATAAACATAACACGGCCTAGCCATGAACTTGGCATAAACCGGCCGTCCAAACAAAGCGTGGTACGGGCTTTTGATCTTTACCACCTCAAAGGTCACCTTCTCTGACCTGGAGTCATGCTCATCTCCAAAGGTGACCTCCAAATCGATCTTGCCAATTGGATAAGCCGATTTACCGGGTACCACTCCATGGAACACTGTGTTAGACTGTCGAAGCTTCTTATCTGTCAGCCCCATACGCCGAAAAATCTCATAATACAGGATGTTGATGCTACTGCCTCCATCCATAAGCACTTTGGTGAATTTGTAGCCACCCACCTGTGGTACCACCACTAGGGCTAACTGACCCGGATTATCAACCCGGGGTGGGTGATCCTCTCTGCTCCACACAATGGGTTGCTCAGACCAACGCAAAAAGTGTGGTATCGCCGGTTCAACAGAATGCACTGCCCTCTTCAGAACCTTCTGATCCCGTTTGCACAAACTCGTGGTGAAGACGTGATACTGCCCACTTCTCAGCTCCTTCGGATTATTCTGATATCCGCATTGCTGTTGTTGACGCTGTTGATTCCCTTCGTTATTGTATCCGCCCTGACCATGCTGCTGGTTATGCTGACTGTGACCATTGTGGTTATTGTTATTGGCTTGATATCCTGAACCGGACCCACCACCTTGGTAACCCGTGCCTTGGAAGCCAGGGCCTGATCCGTCGGGGGGCCCGTGATCATACCTATTCCTGTTCATGAACTCCTGCATGATGAAACAATCCTTCCAGAGATGCGTAGCTGGTTTTTCCGGCGTACCGTGCTTTGGGCAAGGCACGTTCAACTGGCGCTCCAGATTAATAGGTGGCCTCCCGTTACGTGGGGGCGGTCTGCCCTTGCGGCGTTGCCCATCCTCCTGAGTGTTTGTGTTAGCCACAAAATCTGAGCTCCCTTCTGCTTTACGCTTCCCATTGTATCCTTGGTTCACCGGATTGGCGTGCGGCGGTTTACCATTCTTGCTTGCTTTCCCATACTTGTCTCCATCTGTGTCTGGATGCTTGGTGTTCTTAGAGTCTCCATACTTTACTAAAACACCCATGAGCATTCCCATGTCATTGCAATCACGTTTAAGCCGTCCCAACTTCTGTCTCAAAGGCTCAAACCGGCAATTGTTTTCCAAGGTTACCACCGCTGTGCTTGGGTTGATGCTATTAGAAGAGTGCAAGATTTCGGACACTCGACGCACCCAACTGCTTGTAGATTCCTGCTCTCCTTGGAAGCAGGCAGCTAAGTCAACAACATACATTGGCTGCATGCATGTGTCTTCGAAATTTTTGATAATCCGGCTTCGCAGCTCAGCCCATGATCCGATGGAGTTAGGTGGCAAACCCTTTAGCCATGTTCGGGCCGTGCCCTCGAGCATCATTGTGAAATACTTAGCGCATGCCGCCTCATCCACATCGAGCATCTCCATTGCCATCTCATAACTCTCAACCCATGCCTCTGGAGCATGATCCGCCGTGTAGTTGGGCACCTTGCACGGACCTTTGAAATCTTTGGGTAGTTTCACGTTCCGTAAAGTGGGGATGAGACATGGTATGCCCAGGGAACTGGACATGACCCCCGGTTCAACTGTGGTGGTGGGATGAACCGGCATCGCCTGACGGGCGTCGTATTGCGCTGTTAGCTCGGCCTCCCGGCGCTGTCTGGCCGGATCCACCACCTCTTGGGCGTGCGCCTCATCTGCTGCCGGATTATCCCGCCTCTGCTGATGACGCCTCCGTGCGCTGCTTGATACGGCCGGTTCATCCAGTCGCCTTGTATAACTCTGGCTCAGACGGGGGGTCAAATGGATCCTCTCCCGGCTATAGGAATAAGCTTGTTGTTGAGTTAGCGCCGTGTCCAACAACTCCTTAGCCCGTCGCGCCGACACTGCTATGGGGGACGTTCCTTCAATAGGAAGGGCGGCCAATCGTGGAGCGGCAGCAACTATGTTATCCAACGGATTTGAATAATGACCAGGAGGGGTGGGCACATGTTGGGTCGGCACAACTTGGCGATTCGGCTCTACGGCCGGCGGCTGAACCGACGCGCCTGTTCCTGGTGCTCCTCCATGGTTTACCTCTGGCTGGTTACTTGTTCCTGCGCCTGGTGTGCTGAAGAGATTCCTTGCCTCATAAACCGGCGGTAGGCGAGATCGTTGTCTTCTCATCATTACCCCTTGTGAGGCGGTCTGGTCTAACATAAGCCTATATGCCTGAGCCTCCAGCTCCGCCTGCTTTGTAGCCATCCTAGCTTTCTCAGCTGCCAGGTCCAACTTGGCTTGTTTGATCCGGATCTTCACCTGAGCGATCTTCACGTCGTGCTGCTCCTTGTTGGCCTGTTCCACCTCTGCTGTTACTAGTGCTCTCAAAGTATCGACCAAGGTAGATAAAGTATCAGATGGCGACGGGGGAGGATCTCCAGCCCTAGCTCCCATTGCCTCTGATATCAACGCCCCTATTGTTGAGGTCTGCTGCACGGGTTGTGATCCGGCCATGAAGACAGCGACCCTGTTTGGCGGATCAAGGGGGTCCGGAATACTGTCGCCATCGTAACAACCCTCAGACCGGCCATCCTGCAGCAGATACAAAGATTCGTTCTCTGCAGAAGAAGATTCATCGCCGGAATAAACAACAGTCTCGCCGCCAGAGTCCGATCCGTCCTCGGCTTGTACTCCATGCACTGCTCCCTGTACGCCAGATTCATCACGGAGGTCTTGCACGCTGATCCGACTCGATGATGTTGGGAAAGATGTCTGGCTCAGGGCCCGGTTCGCCGATTTTGCCGATGAAGACTTGGATGCCGCCGAAGGGGACCCGGTACCCGTATTCGATTGAATCGGCCTCGGGGCCCCAGCCTTCATCGTCAATGTAGATCCGGTCGCGACGACTCTTAGTCATCCGGCCCACTGCGTAGCCCTTGAGTCATTCAAAGCTGCCCTTCAAGAACTCAAAACCATCGTGCAATAGCCCCACGGTGGGCGCCAACTGTCGTGGATTTAGCATGGCAGATGTCCTAGCAAAAGGACTCAGTCGTGAGGTCATCGCTACGGGTTAGCTTAAAGGGGTTAACGCGGACGAAGGACGCAGGGATTTTATACTAGTTCAGCCCCTTCGATGAAGGTAAAAGCCTACGTCTAGTTTGGTGTGGTATTGCTTGGGCTTCGATGACCAGGGAACGGATCCGCTTTGCCTGTGTCTCGAGCTGTTGTTGTCTGTCCTCAACCGTCGCCGGGTCATCCCTTTATATAAGAGGTGACGCTCGATCCGGTTTACAGAGTCTCGAGGCCAGCTCATAAACGTGTCCGCCTCGGTCTCTGCTCTTTCTATCTTACATCCCAAGTTACATAGTATGACGGTTTACAAATCATGGTCCCTAACACATGGGCTCTAAGCCTCTTGGGCTATAATCTTCTACTCCATACTCCGCTGGGCTTCTGATTATATAATCTTGATAACGTAAACCGGACCCACCTGGCCGGTTTATACCTGGTAGTAATATCCCTGACATTAACCATCAACACTTGATGCTCTTTCTTGATTTCTACCTTCGTCGATTTCAGCATCACGAAGAACTCGGGAATTACTTTCGTCATCCCTTGCATATTATAGTTCATCACGAAGTTCTACCAACTTGGTGATAGTGACTAGAGAACTTTGTCAATTACTATCTTATCTGGAAGATTAACTCCCACTTGATTCAAGTAATTGTAGTACCCAGACAATCTGAGCACATGCTCACTGGTTGAGCTATTCTCCTCCATCTTGTAGGCAATGTAGTGTCAAAAGTCTTATACCTCTCGACACGAGAATGAGTATGAAATACTAATTTGAACTCCTGGAACATCTCATATGCTCCGTGGCGTTCAAAACGTTTTTGAAGTCCTAGTTCTAAGCTGTAAAGCATGGTGCACTAAACTATCAAGTAGTCATCATACCGAGATTTTGTCAAAACGTTCATAACGTCTGCATCTGCTCCTGCAATAGGTCTGTCATCTAGTGGTGCATCAAGGACTTTATTCTTCTGTGCAGCAATGAGGAAAATCCTCAGATCACGGAACAAGTCCGCATCATTGCTACTAACATCTTTCAACTTAGTTTTATCTAGGAACATATAAAAAACAAACAGGGAGCTACATCGTGAGCTATTGATCTACAACATAGATATGCTAATACTACCAGGACTAAGTTCATGATAAATTAAAGTTCAATTAATCAAATTACTAAAGAACTCCCACTTAGATAGACATCCCTCTAGTCATATAAATGATCACGTGATCCAAATCAACTAAACCATGTCCGATCATCATGTGAGATGGAGTAGTTTTAAATGGTGAACATCTTATGTTGATCATATCTACTATATGATTCACGCTCGACCTTTCGGTCTCCAGTGTTTCGAGGCCATATCTGAATATGCTAGGCTCGTCAAATTTAACCCGAGTATGCTGCGTGTGCAAAACTGGCTTACACCCATTGTATGTGAACGTAGAGCTTATTACACCCGATCATCACATGGTGTCTCGGCACGACGAACTTTTGCAATGGTGCATACTTAGGGAGAACACTTGTACCTTGAAATTTTGTAAGGGATCATCTTATAAATTTACCTCCGTACTAAGCAAAATAAGAGGCATAATAAGATAACCATCACATGCAATCAAAATATGTGACATGATATGGCCATCATCATCTTGTGCTTTTGATCTCCTTCTCCAAGGCGCCGTCATGATCACCATCGTCACCGGCACGACACCTTGATCTCCATCGTAGCATCGTTGTCGTCTCGCCAACTATTGCTTCCACGACTATCGCTACTTCTTAGTGATAAAGTAAAGCAATTACATGGCGACTGTATTTCATACAATAAAGCGACAACCAAATGGCTCCTGCCAGTTGCCGATAACTTTACAAAAAACATGATCATCTCATACAATAACGTATAACTCATCATGCCTTGACCATATCACATCACAACATGCCCTGCAAAAACAAGTTAGACATCCTCTACTTTGTTGTTGCAAGTTTTACGTGGCTGCTACGGGCTTAGCAAGAACCGTTCTTACCTACGCATACAAAAACCACAACGATTTTTCGTCAAGTATATGTTGTTTTAACCTTTACAAGGACCGGGCGTAGCCACACTCGATTCAGCTAAAGTGAGAGAGACAGACACCCGCCAGTCACCTTTAAGCAACGAGTGCTCATAACGGTGAAACCAGTCTTGCGTAAGCGTACGCATAATGTTGGTCCGGGCCGCTTCATCTCACAATACCGCCGAACCAAAGTATGACATGCTGGTAAGCAGTATCTTTATTATCATCCACAAAACACTTCTGTTCTACTCGTGCATAACATCTACGCATAGACATGGCTCTGATGCCACTGTTGGGGAACGTAGTATTTCAAAATTTTCTTACGATCACGCAAGATCTATCTACTAGAAGCATAGCAAGGAGAGGGGAGAGTGTGTCTACATACCCTCATAGACCGAAAGCGGAAGCGTCTAGTGACACGGTTGATGTAGTCGAACTTCTTCGCGATCCAACCGATCAAGCACCGAACATACGTCACCTCCGCGTTCAGCAAACGTTCAGCTTGACGACGTCCCATGAGCTATTTATCTAGTTGAGCTACACAGGAGAGTTTCGTCAGCACGACGGCGTGGTCACGGAGATGATGAAGGTACCGGCGCAGGGCTTCGCCTAAGCACTGCAATGGTATGATCGAGGTGTGTTTCCGTGGAGCGGGGCACCGCACACGGCTAGAACGGTGTTTCTTCTGTATCTTTGGGTGCCCCCTGCCTCCGTATATAAAGGAGCAAGGGGGGAGGTGCGGCCAGGTCTGGGGCGTGCCAAGGGAGTAGGATTCCTACTCCTAGTAGGAATAGGAACCCCCTTTTCCTATTCCTACTAGGAGTAGGAAAGGAAAGGGGAAGAGGAGAAGGAAAGGAGAGGGGGCACCTCCCCCCCTTTTCCTAGTCCAACTAGGAACCCTTGGGGGGTGCGGCCAGCCCTATGGGATGCCCCTCTCTTTCCCACATTGGCCCACTATGGCCAATACTCCCTCGGGGGGGGGGGGGTTCCGGTGACCCCCTCCGGCACTCTGGTTTTACCCGATAACACCCGGAACACTTCCGGTGTCCGAATATAGTTGTCCAATATATCGATATTTATGTCTCAGACATTCCGAGACTCCTCGTAATGTCCTTGATCTCATCCGAGACTCCGAACTACCTTCGATACATCAAAACTCATAAACTCATAATACCGATTGTCATCAAACGTTAAGCGTGCGGACCCTCGGGTTCGACAACTATGTAGACATGACCGAGACTCGTCTCCGCTCAATAACCAATAGAGGAAACAGGATGCTCATATTGGCTCCTACGTATTCTACGAAGATCTTTATCGGTCAAACCGCATAACAACATACGTTGTTCCCTTTGTCATCGGTATGTTACTTGCCCGAGATTCGATCGTCGGTATCTCAATACCTTGTTCAATCTCGCTACCAACAAGTCTCTTTACTCGTTCCGTAATACATCATCTCATGACTAACTCATTAGTCATTTGCTTGCAAGGCTTATTATGATGTGCATTACCGAGAGGGCCCAGAGATACCTCAATGACACTCGGAGTGACAAATCCTATTCTTGATCTATGCCAACACCACCAACACTTTCGGAGACACCTGTAGAGCATCTTTATAATCACCCAGTTATGTTGTGACGTTTGATAGCACACAAGGTGTTCCTCCGGTATTTGGGAGTTGCATAATCTCATAGTCATAGGAACATGTATAAGTCATGAAGAAAGCAATAGCAGTAAAACTAAACAATCATAGTGCTAAGCTAACTGATGGGTCTTGTCCATCACATCATTCTCCTAATGATGTGATCCCGTTGATCAAATGATAACTCATGTCTATGGTTAGGAAACATAACCACCTTTGATCAATGAGCTAGTCTAGTAGAGGCATACTAGGGACACTCTATTTTGTCTATGTATTCACACATGTACTAAGTTTCCGGTTAATACAATTCTAGCATGAATAATAAATAATAACTTTATTATTGCCTTTAGGGCATATTTCCTTCACCTCCGTCCCCGTCAACTTGGTAGGCCGACAAGTTAGCCTCCCACGATGCTGGGTTCTAGCTGGTAGGGGGTGTATTCATTTTTTTGTGCGTAATAAGGAGGCACTTCCTTGCGTGCGAAGATAGCTGGTGGGTCCGACCTATCAGCGGGGGGCACGTTTTTTCGCAAAAGTCCCTTCCGGTGGGTCCCAGATGTCAGGTGGAGGAACCAAAGACTTGAGAAGGCATACTGAACAAGCAGTGTACCAGTAAAGAGATGTTGCTGAGTTTTAGGAAAAAGAGAGACGTGCTCATGTAGCTGGTTCGAATCCAAACCTAGACTATGACTATATATGGTGCTATGCTACTCTGCATGTAATGATACAGACATATCCATCATTTGCTTCTCCTCTTCTCTACTTACTCTGCCTAGCATCAGAAGCTCTGGCCGCAGCAACCATGTCCGCTGGCTGCTCGTCCACCTGCTCTTCAACAGGCAACAACCACATATGAGCCAAGTCGCCACCCGTACCATCGCCTGTGGGTCTCATCACACCCTCGCCGGCACGTGCACCGCAGCCGGTTGCTCATCGCAACCCGCTGCCATTGGTGTGGTGCCACTGCTGCAAATCACACAGAGTCATACGTCGCGTCTCAACCACAATCCTCAACCCCGGCCAAGTCTTCTACAAATGCCCGAATCATTGGTTAATAATATGTTTAAGTGTTGTTCTGCTGCTTTCAGTTGCTGATTTTTTTAATAGTTTGGTTGATGATCTTCCAATTTGATTCGTGCAGAAAAGGGAAGATTCGTGCGATTTGTATTTCTAGGAAGTTGCTGATGTGGGGGAGTGCAACTACGCTGATTATTTGGTTAGCCGAGGAATCCCAATACCAGCAGGTTGGGGTGTTGGACAAGTAACTGAAGGAACGGCAGAAGAGGAAGATGCAGAGCAGAAGGTTAAATATGCAGTTCCTCTAATCATGGCCAAGCAAGAGCTGATGAACGGCCTTGACAACAATGAGGAGATGAAAGAGCTTGTGAAGATAATGGGCAAAATCGATGTGCTCTGTAGGATGATTGTCACTTTATTTGCAGTGTATGTAGCACTCGTGATGTATTCAGTGGCTATGACATGAGAACTTTGCTGAAACTAGTAATGAATGAAACATGTGTAGCAGGCTGGGCGTAGTGTTGTGAACATCTAATGATTTCTATTAACGGAAATCAGGGGGTATCCCCTTTTGCTCATAAATAAATAAATAGCAGAGGCCCTTTCGGTAATAAATAAATAAATTAGTAGAGGCCTTATCGGGTCAGCATTGTTCTCATTCGAAGACGTCGATCAAATTGCAGCCCAACATCAAAGTATGTCATCAAATTCAAGTTTCACAGCCAAATATGATTACAACTAAACAACAATGTCATCATGTTTTAGTCGAGCAAATTGCAGTCCAACATCAAACTATGTCATCAAATTCAAGTTTCACAGCCAAATATGATTACAACTAAACAACAATGTCATCATGTTTTAGTCGTCATACAATCACCAAACACAAATCAGCATACATAACAAGTGATGTTCTCACAGGAAAATACTAAACAACATGTTCATCACGTTTCAGTTGTCATAGCAAACACAATTTCACATAGTAGATAAAAAACGTCTTCTGACAGGCAAATACGACAAAAGCAATGTAATGATCATCCGTACCAGCAGCGTCAACATCTTCTCCATGTGTATCAGTCTGAATCGTAATTCCTCATGGTGTCATCTTCTTCTTCGTCCTCAACGTCCTCGAACATTGGCTTCTTCTTGATCAACTCTTGTATGTACACAGCACGACATGCAATTTTTCGCCGGCGTCATTGACGTGATGGTTATAAAAGATATTAGGAACGTCTGTGTTATCTTGTACATCAGGAGCAGTGTAGGCATCATCTTGTTATGCAACTTCATTAAACGAATTCCTCTTCTTAAACCTTTGCAATACTCTCCAGTCATCGCTACGTGCAAATGTGTCTTCCAAGAAAAATATCCGTGTTGCTTGATTTGCCAAAATAAAAGGCTCGTTGGTCTGGTACGCTTCCTTGACATTGATGGATTTGAAATAATCATCAGCTCTGGGTTTTGCGATCCTAGAAAACAGGTTATACCAACGACAGCACAACAGAACCACACACCGATGATCCTCAAAACTGGAGATATACTGCAACTGACCAATGTCTGTTATGTTAGCATACATTTGAGTTGTCTCTTTGTCATACATATCCGTACTCATGATGGCACTGTTTTGTGTCTTCTTGCCTTCGTCTTGTGCAAGGTTATTGTAGCGCACATCTCCAACAACGCAAGATTCATAATGTCTTGCCCGAGTATCAGGACCCATTGCTAGTGAGTAAAGGGCATCATCAACTGCCTTCCCATCCTCTCGCATCTTCTTAACCTATGGTTAGAAAATAGACAAGCTGATCATCTTATGTACTCAATATATTTAAAAAACTAACAGTGCAATTCAAAAGGTTACATGGCTCTTGAACCATTTCGCAAATCCTGCCATAACCAGTTTGTCAATGTTTCTTGGATTTTGCGGGAGTAACTCCTTTTTGTAGATGTTGCACAACATAGTGATCGTGTCAAACATCTAAATATATAAGAATGTGATTCAAGTTTAGTAGATTACGATGTATAAGCTGCAGTACTTAGCACTTACTTGATATAAGGTAGTATCTCAGGACAGTTATTCAACACATACCAAACCATTTTGTCCAAATCTTTAGGTTTGTCCTCTTGTCAACTCTTCCCTATAACTCAAACAGAATAATCGAAAACATTGAGGCCGGGATTGTCTTCATCCACCTCTTTGCTAAGCTGATCAGCTGTTTCAATGTATTTTGAGCAGAATGTCAACGCTTCTGTAGCAATGTAGGCATCTGCAATGGAACCCTCGGGTCTAGATCTGTTCCTAACATAGCCCCTGAAAGTGCCTAGCCGCCTTCCAATAGGGTACATCCAGCCATACTGTACTGGACCTCTAAGTAGTGCCTCATCAGGTAGATAAACAGCTAAATGCACCATCACATCAAAGAAGGCTGGAGGATATATCTTCACAAACTCGCATAGGATAGTTGGTATCTTGTCTCTAAGACGCTCCAAAGCATATATCCTTATATTTCTACTTTAGAGTTCCCTGAAGAATTGTCCCAACTCTGCAACTGCTCTGTATAAGTCAGGGCAGCCCAATCCTCTAAGGATAACAGGTAAAACCCTTTGAAGTTGGATGTGGCAGTCATGAGTTTTCAACCCTTGTACCTTGTTTCCATCTGCGCTGACTCTCCTTTTAGGGTTGGAAGCAAATCCATGTGGGAATCTAACACGTGACAGGACCTTGCAGAATTCTTTTCTTTTTACCTTGTCCAAGACGTACACAGCTGGTGCCATATCCCGTGGTTTACCTTCATCTTGCACCTGCAAATCATGTCTGATACCCAGGTGTGTCATATCAATCCTAGATTTTAAGGTATCTTTCGTCTTGCCTTCAATATAAAGAAGTGTGCCGATAATGCTGTCACATATATTTTTCTCGATGTGCATCACATCAAGATTATGCCGCAGATCCAAATCTTTCCAATACTCCAAGTCCCACAAAGTGGACCTGCGGGTAAACAATAATCTCTCTTTTTCCCTACCACGCTTCCTTTTCCCGCTACCATTATCAGGATGGTTTCCTGGTGTAATATGCGTGACCTTTTGTAATTCCACTTGCAACTCATTGGCGGTGAGCCTCTTTGGCGCATCACGGTTTTCATGCTTTGCATTGAACACGTGTCTTCAGTATTTTCCAGGATGCGGCTTGTCCTTGGCAAGGGAACAGTGGTGTCCAATGTAACAGATCTTGCTAAGTATTGCGTACGACAGCGGATTCCTGTCTCAGCGAACACATGCATTGTAACCATGTGCCATTCGCCCTGACATAGTGCCTAAAGCCGATAATCATGGATGCACCAAATTATAACAGCACGTAGAAAGAAATCAGCTGGTGGGCTACTATATAGGTCTTGAGTGAGAACACCCCTCCATAGCTGTTGAATGTCGGGGCCGGATTTCGGGAACATAATATTCCAGAAATTTACCCCTAGTGTCATCACCAGCCCAGGATTACTGTTACTGGTGGACACATCCTCGTTACAGATTACCAAGCATTTACAAGAATTTGATACAAGACCATAAAGGTCTACTGATATAACAATGACTCCGGTGGTGGATGAAGGAATTGGCTTATGGAACTCCATATCGATGGGGCTCCATTCCAACAGGAACAGCTGACCCGGATAACTCCTATCCTGCGTGGCTGCACTCCTAGGCTTCGCATGGACGTCGCTGGGTTCTTCTCGTAGAACTTCTAACCTGGCCAAGTAAATAGCCAGGGACAAGCCTGTGAGTACGTTTGAATGTACTCGCAAACATCATGGACAAAAGATATAACAAATGCAGCAAACAAATATATGGTCATGATGAATTAAAATATATGCATGTGCTCATGATGGACTTATATTAAATGCATGCTGACAGGAATTAAAACATGGCATGGTGAATAATAATTAGGGCAGGAAATAAATATTAGCATCAATAAAATATAAAAGAAATGCCGGTCGGATGTCAAGTGACACCACGGTCGGTCTTGAGAAGAAATGCCAGTCGGGTGTCTAAAAGAGAAATCGGACGATACCATCCGAGAACTCAGGCGACGCCACGAAAGGACTTGAAAAGAAATGCCAGTCGGGTATCCACAAGAGTAGTGGCGTGATAGACCGCCTGACACTCGAGGGACGCCACAAAAGGACTTGAAAATAAAGGCGAGTGTCCGGGGTAGTCTAGCCAGCCCCTGAGACACTCTAAGGAAATAAAATAAGAGAGACGGGTTAGTCCACAATAATAATCATATCATCAAATAGACTAATGATAACACCAGTAGCAACGATAATTATTCCGAAAAAATAACCATGCTCAATTTTAAATATTTCCTTCGTAGACCGACTCTAAGACCGACACTTGACCAACCCAGACTGTAGTCCTTAACCGCGGACACGGCTATTCGAATAGATACGATTCTGCAGAGGGTGTACTCTTTACCCACAAGTATAGGATTTCTTTAGTCAGTATCGTGACACTGACTAATTCCCATTACGGTCTTTGGGATGAAAATACACCTAACCAGCACACACCAGCTTAACTTTTCTGCTGCCAGGAGTCACCCAAAACAACAGTTAAGTAAAACTCTAAGTGGGAAGGCTACAACCTCCAATAGCATGGGATCACTATTCAAACGCGCGGATTACAAGGGTACACTCCCTCTCGGCTACAACCAGAAACACCCATGCCCCCTTGACCCGATGACTGGATTTAGTCCAGGGCCCTGGAAACCCTCATCGTGGCCCTCTGTACGGTGTGTGCATGGAAAGGGGTTAACAACTTACTAAACCATACCTTACCCAAGGCAGGGACAAGTGGTAGCACGAAACAAGTATGGGGGTTACCGGAACAAGACTCGATCTACGGTCGACTCAGGAGGCTTATGTTTCCTGCAGTGGTTAGCATAACAAAACATTCTTTCAACCATATCATCAGGACAGGGCCACAACCCTTGCCTGCTTCCACATATATCTCATGACACCACCATGTCAAATATGGCCCGTGCCCACCGGCACGTCCAAAACAGGAGCACAACCCTGGACTTTCACAATTTATGCATAACACAACTAGAGTATAATGTATGCAAGAGAAAATATGCCCATGACCCTGCATGCACTACTAACAATATGTAATTTAATTGAATTCAACATAATCATGTTTATATTATTCTAGCAAATAGTTCACCATGCTTTCATCATATCAAGTGTTCAAGATGCTTGCCTTGATCATGCAGCAATATTGGGTGCACTCCACAAGTTTGAAAAATTCATCCCCCCTTCATTTCCTATTTTCAAAAATATCTAAATCACCACATAATTCAAAAACAGCACTAAAAGGTATTTCAAATGTTTTTGAAACAAATACTAAAATAAACTAGAGGATATTTAAGGAATATCAGAAAAAGAATTAATTTATTTAGAGTTCATATGAATTAGTTATGGAATTACTAAGATGGAAAACATAATTAAAAGCAATATTAAATTCATTAAACAGAAACTATGCACAGTAAAAATGTTTACTTAATTTAGATAAATAGATCATGATTTTAGAAGTCTACAGAAATTGGAATAACTGGATTTGGATTTGAAATGTGCTCTGAGGAATTATTTGAAGACTTGCTGAAAAAGAAAAGGGAAAGGTCAGAGAGGCGCCCTGAGCGCGACTTAGCCGAGCGCGCCACTGGGCCGAGCCCAGCTGCTTCGGCAGTGTGGGACGCGTCGACGTCGAAGGCGTATTAGCGGAGTACGCCTCCACTTACGCCGAGCTGGCGCGGCCTGTGGTCACTGACAGTGGGCCCGCCTGGCCCACCGGTCAGGTTTGACCGGTCTTCGTCCTCCTCCTCGCGCGCGTCTGGGCAGAATGGAGGAGGAGCTCCGGCGATGATTGCCGGCGCCGTAGGGCATCTCTGGCGATGCTCGGCAGATGGACAAGTCCAGGAGGAAGTGCCGCATCCATACGTAGTGATGGTGGTCGCCGGGAAGCTCGGGACTGAGCAGTGCTTCGAGCACGGCGGAGGGGATCGTCGGGTGGAAGAGGGCTTTCGCCCTGGGGCTTGCTCCGGTGAAATTGAAGGGTGGGATGGATCCGCGGAACCACGGGGAGGCCTCTGGTGTAGAGACTGGAGAGGGGGAAACACTGGAGAGGTGGTGAGCTTCGAGGGGAGGGCGGTGGCAGAGGCGGCCGGAGTCGAGGAAGATGGCTCCTCCGGTCGTCTTGCTTGCTCGGGGAGGCTCGGGATGGTTTGCTGGAGGAGGGGAGAGGTGGAGATGAGGAGCCTGGGTGCTCGGGGTGGCTTAAATAGGCGGGGCGACGCGGTGCCGCGACTTCCAGAGAGCGGACACGGTGGCGATGCTTTTACTCCGGCAGGTGAGGTCGTTGGGTGGCCGGTGAGGGTCGGTGAGGACGGTGGCCGGCCGGAGTTAATAGGGGGAGTGTGCTGGCGGCTCGGGGAAGTGCCAGGCAATTTGGACGGCGCCGTCCACGGGCGGACAGAGGCGGCGGCCATTTACGGCGGCGGGTGAGGCCGGTGAGGCCGGTGGCGGGATCAGTGAGGTTGGTGCTACGTGGCGACGTCGGTGGCTGCCGCGTATGGCCTTGGCCGTTGGCCATTAAGGCGGGACGGCGTTGGCTGGCTCAGAGCTGAGCCACGCATCTCGGCAGAGACGTGGCGGAGCTGGGTTCGTCGGGCGGCGGCTCCGGTCGGCGTGGACGGTGCTAGAGGACAAACGGAGATGTCGGCGAAGGTGGTGGTTTGCCCATGAAGCTTCCTGGGAAGGTTGGCGTGCAAGAGCAGCAGCAGGGAGGGCGGTACAGGGCGATGCCACTGCCTGCAAAACGCATGCCCTGGCCATGCTCTGGGCATGCACACCAGGTGCTCGACCCAATGCCAGGTTACCCTAGGATGGTCCTAAGGAGCTGGTTTTTGGCAGAGTGGTATTATCTGATATGGAAAGGATGCTAGACAAGTTATTTTGGCAAAAAGAGCAGGTGTCATATGGTGGTTTGGATGGTTGAAAGTTTTGCTCATGCACTCAATGTGTTCGACAGAATGATAGAGCCATCTATGAAACTTTGTTGGAAGTGATACTTGGTAGGGTAGTGTCTCCTTAGATGATATAGGTGATGGTGGAGTTATTTTGGCAGAAGGAAAAACTTGATAGTGCAAGTTTTGAAGAATTTAGTTTCTGGACAGAAACTATAGATAGTTATTTGATGGACTTAGAAAATTCCAATGGAGCTGATATTCTGGACTTAAGGTTTTGGTTGGAAGAACAAGAAGATGGCCGAGGCTCAGAATTTTTGGAGCAAGAAATAATAGGGTTGTAGTTGAAACCTAGAAGATGGACATAAATGAAAAAGAGGATGATTCACTCAAATTTTGCAAAACATCAAGTTGGGTTTTTGCACCAAAGTGACATATAGGCATCACAGGACCTCTCAGAATTATGGTGGAATTTTTGGAGAATTATTTAAAATAGTTGTAGTGCAACAGAAGCATTTAAAACACTGCAAAAGCTATTAAAAGAATTTTCTAAGGCAAAATTTTATTATGAAAATAATTTCTAATGTTATCATACAAATAATGAAATGACCCAAGATACAACCAGAGCCCACAAAATTATTTCCAAAAATTTTCTATATGAATAGAAAATTTTCTAAGACAGGAATAGAAAGGGCTCTGAAAATTATAAAATGACCTATTATAATTCAAAATTTTATTTCTAGCCAAATTTTATTTAATGAAAAAGTAATTAAATTTTTGGGGTGTTACAAACTCTAACCCCCTTAAGAAAATCTCGTCCTCGAGATTCGTTAAGGGCGGGAGAATTAAAAAGCATACCACCCAAACAAAACACTCGTATGCGAAATGCAAACAGGGCAATACATTCATGACATCCAAACGAAACAAGATCACATCATGCAAACAAACACTACACGCTAAGCCAACGCACTCACGACCGTCTACGGTCCGAAAAAGAGATTTACGGGGTCAAGCAGAAAGCTTCCCGGTGTTGGAACACATCCTTCTTCTTCCGGAGGGAGTGGAGGAAGTGGAGGGAGCAAACGAAGGACGTGTCCCTCCTGGGTTGGCAGAGGGGGTCCTCCAATGGCGATCCGGGAATTCAGAACAACAAGGTAGTGGAGATACTCCAGTATTTGCTGGGTGAAACGCTCCTGGGCCATCACATATTGAATGAGATAGACCAGGGCTGGATCGCTCTCCGCACGTCCACAGCGGAACGTAGCTTCTGCTCCAAAAGCAGCGCGACTTGGAAAATAGCAGTATTCCCTTGCGTTGGCACAGGGCACCGCAAATCGAAGACGGGTGACTGCTTCATACGCAGCAGATTCGATGGCCATGCCTGGGGTTGGCATAGATCTCCCGATGAAAATCACATAGGGAGGGCCTTGGTTTAAATCTGCTGGGGGAATATGTACAGCTGCCCAGTATTTCGAGAGATCAGGAGTGATTCTTGATTTGAATAGCTCATACAGGGGTGGATGGGTGGAGCCAAGAGTATTGCGGGTAAAATCCCACAATAACATAACAAAACTACCAGGTCTTGCATCGGGGGTCCTCAGATAAGCTCCGGGGTGAGACATGGGTGGATGAATGGAAAAAGGCAGTGCTTGATGCTGATGGTTGCTGGTGTGGAAAAAATGAGCGTGGCCTCTTATGGAGAGCCTGGGTCATGAAACATGAAATGCTGCCGGTACGACAGAGACACCGACTCCAGCGCGGGGCTGTCTGAGTCAAAGTCTCAGCCCTCAATCCCCAAAAAGAAAGTGACATGTTACTGTGCGTGTCGGTTAGGGGTCACGTCTAGAATTTACTCTGCAACCACTCAACAAGCAATTCATGCCAGATCACTCATACTATTAGATGGTGACACACAGGGGGTCTACAAACCCACTACGCCACACACCAGCTACTGCGGAACTAAAGGAAAAACCGAGCCACTAGGGCTTGATAACAATTCTGGTGGACTCAGTCCACCTGGTTGATATCTAGCCGGGCGCGTCTTGCGGATGCCGAGTCCTCTCCGGGTGCTTCCGCGTCGGAGCTGGCCGGGGTAGGATGGGAAGCTACAGGGCTGGAGTAGCGGTGGTGGCCTTCGCGGGGTGTCGAGGTCACCGTCCCATTGGAGTAGGCCTCCAAGAGACGACGGAGATTTCCGGGTGAGGCGAAGGCATTGCCTGGGTAGGTGACATGGTCAGAGCTTGGGGGCTCAACCGGCCTTCCAAGCAACAATATCGGGGCGTCGGTGGCGGGTGCGGCTTCGCTCCTTGCTGGGGTCAGGAGAGCGAGCGTCCTGCGGGTCTCAATCAGGTCAAGAGTGACCTCATCAAATAGTGCCTCTTGCGCTCTCAGGTAGCGCACCAGATGCACCAGGGCAGGATCCGACTCATGGTCTCCGCTGGCGACCTGGGTCGGGCTACCATAGCCTTCACGACTAGGGTAGTAGTAGAATGAGCGGCAGTTAACCCTCGGCGACAGGTGCCGAAGATGAACTATAGCCTCTCGGGCTGCAAGTTGGATGGCTTGGGGCTCGTCGGAGGTCGTCCTCCCGGTGAATCGGTAGGGACGCTCTGATGTGGTGCCCCTCCCATAGAGGTGCACCGTGGCCCAGAAGTGATGGATGGAGTTACTCGTGTGCTCTTGGTACACGACATATTCCGGCGGCTCGGCGATGCCAAAGACACGACGGGTGAGATTGGCGAGGATGGTTACGAAGCCTTCAAGCTCGACTGCGGTGGTCTCGTTGTGCACGAGGGGGCCTGGCATCTTGGTGGTTGGATATGAGGCTGTGATGTGCTGAGTTTGGGGTAAGGCTTCCTTTATAAGTTAGCCGAGTCTTCCATCGCACGCTTGTGGATGGGAAAGCTCAGGTGTTGGCACAGGCACACGGCCTATGGATAGACTGATAGGTTGGGCACCGGCTATCAAAAGATGTCGGTTGCCACTGTGGATGGGATAGACTTGACCGTGGACAGGAAAATATGTGGATGGTGTGGAAACCTAGGGATGGTGACCAGGCTAGGATAGGATTAGCCAATGGTCAGCCTGGCTCTGATACCAAGGCTGTCGGGGCCGGATTTCGGGAACATAATATTCCAGAAATTTACCCCTAGTGTCATCACCAGCCCAGGATTACTGTTACTGGTGGACACATCCTCGTTACAGATTACCAAGCATTTACAAGAATTTGATACAAGACTATAAAGGTCTACTGATATAACAATGACTCCGGTGGTGGATGAAGGAATTGGCTTATGGAACTCCATATCGATGGGGCTCCATTCCAACAGGAACAGCTGACCCGGATAACTCATATCCTGCGTGGCTGCACTCCTAGGCTTCGCACGGACGTCGCTGGGTTCTTCTCGTAGAACTTCTAACCTGGCCAAGTAAATAGCCAGGGACAAGCCTGTGAGTACGTTTGAATGTACTCGCAAACATCATGGACAAAAGATATAACAAATGCAGCAAACAAATATATGGTCATGATGAATTAAAATATATGCATGTGCTCATGATGGACTTATATTAAATGCATGCTGACAGGAATTAAAACATGGCATGGTGAATAATAATTAGGGTAGGAAATAAATATTAGCATCAATAAAATATAAAAGAAATGCCGGTCGGATGTCAAGTGACACCACGGTCGGTCTTGAGAAGAAATGCCAGTCGGGTGTCTAAAAGAGAAATCGGACGATACCATCCGAGAACTCAGGCGACGCCACGAAAGGACTTGAAAAGAAATGCCAGTCGGGTATCCACAAGAGTAGTGGCGTGATAGACCGCCTGACACTCGAGGGACGCCACAAAAGGACTTGAAAATAAAGGCGAGTGTCCGGGGTAGTCTAGCCAGCCCCTGAGACACTCTAAGGAAATAAAATAAGAGAGACGGGTTAGTCCACAATAATAATCATATCATCAAATAGACTAATGATAACACCAGTAGCAACGATAATTATTCCGAAAAAATAACCATGCTCAATTTTAAATATTTCCTCCGGAGACCGACTCTAAGACCGACACTTGACCAACCCAGACTGTAGTCCTTAACCGCGGACACGGCTATTCGAATAGATACGATTCTGCAGAGGGTGTACTCTTTACCCACAAGTATAGGATTTCTTTAGTCAGTATCGTGACACTGACTAATTCCCATTACGGTCTTTGGGATGAAAACACACCTAACCAGCACACACCAGCTTAACTTTTCTGCTGCCAGGAGTCACCCAAAACAACAGTTAAGTAAAACTCTAAGTGGGAAGGCTACAACCTCCAATAGCATGGGATCACTATTCAAACGCGCGGATTACAAGGGTACACTCCCTCTCGGCTACAACCGGAAACACCCATGCCCCCTTGACCCGATGACTGGATTTAGTCCAGGGCCCTGGAAACCCTCATCGTGGCCCTCTGTACGGTGTGTGCATGGAAAGGGGTTAACAACTTACTAAACCATACCTTACCCGAGGCAGGGACAAGTGGTAGCACGAAACAAGTATGGGGGTTACCGGAACAAGACTCGATCTACGGTCGACTCAGGAGGCTTATGTTTCCTGCAGTGGTTAGCATAACAAAACATTCTTTCAACCATATCATCAGGACAGGGCCACAACCCTTGCCTGCTTCCACATATATCTCATGACACCACCATGTCAAATATGGCCCGTGCCCACCGGCACGTCCAAAACAGGAGCACAACCCTGGACTTTCACAATTTATGCATAACACAACTAGAGTATAATGTATGCAAGAGAAAATATGCCCATGACCCTGCATGCACTACTAACAATATGTAATTTAATTGAATTCAACATAATCATGTTTATATTATTCTAGCAAATAGTTCACCATGCTTTCATCATATCAAGTGTTCAAGATGCTTGCCTTGATCATGCAGCAATATTGGGTGCACTCCACAAGTTTGAAAAATTCATCCCCCCTTCATTTCCTATTTTCAAAAATATCTAAATCACCACATAATTCAAAAACAGCACTAAAAGGTATTTCAAATGTTTTTGAAACAAATACTAAAATAAACTAGAGGATATTTAAGGAATATCAGAAAAAGAATTAATTTATTTAGAGTTCATATGAATTAGTTATGGAATTACTAAGATGGAAAACATAATTAAAAGCAATATTAAATTCATTAAACAGAAACTATGCACAGTAAAAATGTTTACTTAATTTAGATAAATAGATCATGATTTTAGAAGTCTACAGAAATTGGAATAACTGGATTTGGATTTGAAATGTGCTCTGAGGAATTATTTGAAGACTTGCTGAAAAAGAAAAGGGAAAGGTCAGAGAGGCGCCCTGAGCGCGACTTAGCCGAGCGCGCCACTGGGCCGAGCCCAGCTGCTTCGGCAGTGTGGGACGCGTCGACGTCGAAGGCGTATTAGCGGAGTACGCCTCCACTTACGCCGAGCTGGCGCGGCCTGTGGTCACTGACAGTGGGCCCGCCTGGCCCACCGGTCAGGTTTGACCGGTCTTCGTCCTCCTCCTCGCGCGCGTCTGGGCAGAATGGAGGAGGAGCTCCGGCGATGATTGCCGGCGCCGTAGGGCATCTCTGGCGATGCTCGGCAGATGGACAAGTCCAGGAGGAAGTGCCGCATCCATACGTAGTGATGGTGGTCGCCGGGAAGCTCGGGACTGAGCAGTGCTTCGAGCACGGCGGAGGGGATCGTCGGGTGGAAGAGGGCTTTCGCCCTGGGGCTTGCTCCGGTGAAATTGAAGGGTGGGATGGATCCGCGGAACCACGGGGAGGCCTCTGGTGTAGAGACTGGAGAGGGGGAAACACTGGAGAGGTGGTGAGCTTCGAGGGGAGGGCGGTGGCAGAGGCGGCCGGAGTCGAGGAAGATGGCTCCTCCGGTCGTCTTGCTTGCTCGGGGAGGCTCGGGATGGTTTGCTGGAGGAGGGGAGAGGTGGAGATGAGGAGCCTGGGTGCTCGGGGTGGCTTAAATAGGCGGGGCGACGCGGTGCCGCGACTTCCAGAGAGCGGACACGGTGGCGATGCTTTTACTCCGGCAGGTGAGGTCGTTGGGTGGCCGGTGAGGGTCGGTGAGGACGGTGGCCGGCCGGAGTTAATAGGGGGAGTGTGCTGGCGGCTCGGGGAAGTGCCAGGCAATTTGGACGGCGCCGTCCACGGGCGGACAGAGGCGGCGGCCATTTACGGCGGCGGGTGAGGCCGGTGAGGCCGGTGGCGGGATCAGTGAGGTTGGTGCTACGTGGCGACGTCGGTGGCTGCCGCGTATGGCCTTGGCCGTTGGCCATTAAGGCGGGACGGCGTTGGCTGGCTCAGAGCTGAGCCACGCGTCTCGGCAGAGACGTGGCGGAGCTGGGTTCGTCGGGCGGCGGCTCCGGTCGGCGTGGACGGTGCTAGAGGACAAACGGAGATGTCGGCGAAGGTGGTGGTTTGCCCGTGAAGCTTCCTGGGAAGGTTGGCGTGCAAGAGCAGCAGCAGGGAGGGCGGTACAGGGCGATGCCACTGCCTGCAAAACGCATGCCCTGGCCATGCTCTGGGCATGCACACCAGGTGCTCGACCCAATGCCAGGTTACCCTAGGATGGTCCTAAGGAGCTGGTTTTTGGCAGAGTGGTATTATCTGATATGGAAAGGATGCTAGACAAGTTATTTTGGCAAAAAGAGCAGGTGTCATATGGTGGTTTGGATGGTTGAAAGTTTTGGTCATGCACTCAATGTGTTCGACAGAATGATAGAGCCATCTATGAAACTTTGTTGGAAGTGATACTTGGTAGGGTAGTGTCTCCTTAGATGATATAGGTGATGGTGGAGTTATTTTGGCAGAAGGAAAAACTTGATAGTGCAAGTTTTGAAGAATTTAGTTTCTAGACAGAAACTATAGATAGTTATTTGATGGACTTAGAAAATTCCAATGGAGCTGATATTCTGGACTTAAGGTTTTGGTTGGAAGAACAAGAAGATGGCCGAGGCTCAGAATTTTTGGAGCAAGAAATAATAGGGTTGTAGTTGAAACCTAGAAGATGGACAAAAATGAAAAAGAGGATGATTCACTCAAATTTTGCAAAACATCAAGTTGGGTTTTTGCACCAAAGTGACATATAGGCATCACAGGACCTCTCAGAATTATGGTGGAATTTTTGGAGAATTATTTAAAATAGTTGTAGTGCAACAGAAGCATTTAAAACACTGCAAAAGCTATTAAAAGAATTTTCTAAGGCAAAATTTTATTATGAAAATAATTTCTAATGTTATCATACAAATAATGAAATGACCCAAGATACAACCAGAGCCCACAAAATTATTTCCAAAAATTTTCTATATGAAGAGAAAATTTTCTAAGACAGGAATAGAAAAGGGCTCTGAAAATTATAAAAGGACCTATTATAATTCAAAATTTTATTTCTAGCCAAATTTTATTTAATGAAAAAGTAATTAAATTTTTGGGGTGTTACATTGAAGTTCCTCCACAAGAGGCTCCATGAACAAATCAAAATCCTTTCCAGGACTTTTTGGACCTGGGATGAGCAAGGCCATCATGTAGTTTGATTCTTTGGTGCACACATTTGGAGGCATGTTGTAAGGGATAACAAGCACTGGCCACATGCTATATGCGGCGCTCTGGTGGCCAAATGGGTTAAACCATCTGAAGCTAAGCCAAGTCCAATGTTTCTCGGGTCAGCAGCAAACTTTTCGTGCTTCTGATTGAAGCTTTTCCACTCACTACCGTGTGATGGATGGTTCATTATATTCGGATCTCTGTACTACTCGTTCCTAGAACGCCACAGTACATCATCTCTTGTTTCAGCATCATGAAACAACCTCCGCAATCTTGGTGTAATTGGAAAATGTCTCAGAACATTATGAGGAATCCTCTTCACAACATCGCCATCTTTCCATCTTGATGATTTGCATTTCGGGCATTCACTTAAGTTGGCATAATCCTTCCGGAAAAGAACACGATTATTCTTACAAATATGGATCATATCATATCCAATTCCAACAGCACGAAGGAAATTCTTCATTTTATTGTAGGTGTGTGGTAGCTCAGACGCATCTAGGAAAGCTTTGTGGAAAGCAGCCAACATCGCATCGAATGATTTGTTGGTCATCCGCTCAGATGTCTTCACCTGAAGAAAGGTGACCATAGCTGAGAATACTGACAGCTTATTTCCTGGGGTGACATCCACGTTGCATTGTTCCAACATGCGGGCCCACCGTTTTTCTTCTGCAGGTGAAAGTTCACGGAATGCACGAGCATTTTGTAGCATTGTTTCTATGTTGGTCAAACTCACTGGCTCCGCCACCACCTCCTCCTCCTCCTCTTCCACCTGAGCATCAAGAAGATCAAGATGCTGATCTGCTGCTTCCACGTAGTCAATAACATTGACGTTCACAGCTTCACCATGATGAACCCACCTAGTATATGTGACCGACATCCCATACAAGTGTAGATGATTTTGCACAGTTGACTGGGGTCTTGTAACTGAATTCATACAGCTGCTACACGGGCAGAGCACATCTGATTTCGGACAACCATACTCAGCTCTGATAAAGTTCATGAAGTTTTCAACCCCCTCGACATATGCAGCGGAGAATCTTCGAGTAGAAGTTATCCAAGTCCTGTCCATCTGTTAGACATACAAATTAGTTCTTCTACTAGATATTACAGGAAAAACATATATGTTTTTTATGAAGTCCAGAAGAAAATACCTAGGTCGATGTCTAAAGCTATAGCAAGATATTTGGATGAGCAGATCTAAGTAACGAAATATATGTAAGCTAATTCAACAAACAAATTTGAGTGCTAAATTATGGCAGGCTGTTTCAGCAGTCAATGAGGCCGAGCACACAACCATCGAACTATCGAAGGCCATCACAGCAACAAAGATCGAGTATAAAACGGTGTAGAGCTATTTCACCAAACAGTTTGGCTACTAGACCATGGCAATCTACGTCACAATAAATATATGGCAGGATATTTTAGCAACTAATCGGCATTGGCATGCCATCTCAGCTAAGCAGATTGAGTGCAGAACAGGGCAAGGAAGCTTCTTAAGCAGAGCATATTGACTGTAAACTACATCGGCAAACAGTGAGATTAACAACGTCTATCAGCTAACATTCAGCGCTACACGGACATAAACTTGTTGCTTCACGCGATCCATCGATACCACTACTAGTAATCCGGTAATCCCGACTAAAACGGCGCGGCCGGGTCTTTTCCCACGCGATATGCTGGGAGGTTGGCTTAGTTGGGTTTTTTAGGACGAGTAATGCTACACCTACATAGTCCCAGTTATGTAATTAACATAATTTGAAACGTGTGAGCTGTTGATTGTAGATTGGGGGGAGGGAGGGGCCCACCATTATGAAAATGAGGGGAGGAGAGAGAGAGGCAATTTACGTTAACCCTTTCGTAGGTTCCCTCAGATGTGAAATGCATGAATGTGCATTTGCAGATAAGGCCTTCCCTCGTTCATCCTTTTCTCCCATAAGATCTTGATCTTCCATGCAACGCACGGGCATCTTGCTAGTACTCCTACAATATACTATATTATTGTGAAAGTTCATATACATCGGCCGAGATTAATGCAAACACGGCAGGTTTTCATAACATTTCAAACTTTTACAGGACAGAAAAATAAAAAAACCCGACCCTAAACCTATTCTACAGCGGCGACCGACGTCCTCCATCTGCGATCTCCATGTACGGGGGCGGGGTTCAAGACCCGTGAAGTGAAGGTGCGGTCTCCGGCGAGGAAAAGTAGAACACGGGAGACGGACCGGCCAGTTGGCACACTATGCCCTGCCGCCTCCCATGCCCTACTCATCCTCGGAGGAGTCCCCGACCTCGGCGATGCCGGACGTTGGACGGCGGCCAGTAGGACGCATGGCTGACGGTGCTCCCGTCATCGGCCGCCAGCGTAGCCACCGCTTGTGCGGTGACTTGAGCGAGGGCGGCGACCTCGAGCTCCATCCCCGAAGACAAGCTCTCCCACGGTGCGTTCGCTCTTGCGGTCATGGCGGATATGGTGCTAGGTAGGAGGACGATGCACTATGTTGTGGAGGTTAGCCGGGCATTGCCGCTTTAAGTAGGGCATTCCGGTGAGGCCAAGCGTCCTGGTGTGTCATTAAGTCGCCGGAGTTGGTTCCTCGGGCACCGAGCCTCTTAAAGACGACATACGGACGGACGACATGAATGTGGGCAGCTGGCGCCGGCTGGGAATGCACCACGCGACGGCATGTGGGACGAGGGTTTTTGGTGTGCCAGGGTAGTCAGCTACGGTCGTGGCAACGTTGGAGATGCCCTTTGCTCACATGCGATCGACGCATGTCATTGAAAAAGCAAGACGACCCGGCATGGTCTCAGGTCCTGAGGATGCAATTGGCCGCGCTACACCACTCCGCGGACGCGTCCCGACGCCCCGTGCATCCTCGACGAGCTGGGTGTTGGGGTGTGTTTGGATTGTGGCCAAAGTGCACCTTACCAAAATTTTGGTCATGACCCAAAGATTGGTCTTTGTTTGGATGGTTGCCTTTTTTTTGACATGCCAATGATCTCTAGCCAACTCTAGTTCATTTTTCTTGCCAATGTCGGCCAAATCATGGGCAACCAAAACCTCAACCAAAATTTTGGCTACCCAATGCTTTGACGGGGCAACCTTGGGCACAAACCAAACATACTATTGGTCGTGCCACAGCACTGACGCCACCCTCGGCACACTGAAACCGACCGTGTCTAGCGACGATGAGCGTGTCACTCACCGCGGTCGCTGTGTCCAGAGGCGGTGCTGGAGCTGCGCGTTGTTGGCACCCACGACCCACATGAACGGTTGCCGGTGGGGAGGAGGTCGTGGGCCAGCTCCTCCATTGGACTAGTTTGCGCTACGTCGTCCCGACAGGTGTGCCCCACATGTAGGTTTCCCTGTTTTCCGAGCCATATTCGAGCGTCAGTGCTCCGCGTTGCGCATTAGGCCTTTCACTATGTAGGCTAGGCGAGACAACTTATTGTTTATTTGAGCCATTCAAGTATAATCATGTGGAGTTTGCTTATTTCTCAATCCTCTCCAACCCTCTTCTCCATCGATCATTTCGCCCTCCGGTCGAGTCCATCCTCGTGCATGCCTCATTTGATAATTCTGCCGAGTATCATTCGCATGTGGGCCTAGACCATGCTTGTATTTCCAATGTTTATTTGTAATTTGTCCGACATGCATACAAACATACGGTTCGTTTGAAGTTTCACTTTGCCTCCACTACGTGTCGCTTCGCGTCTTAGTTTTGACATCCCATTCGGTTCATACCCCGAGACATGTTGACGAGATCGATAGATGACATGGCAGTTCCTTATAGCCATCGACTGGCTATATTATTAACCATGCTCTAATGCGTTTTCAAAACCGCATTTGACTATTGACAAGATTAATAGTACATGAGATGTATAATGTGAAAATTATATCATTGGAAGCTCCTTTCACATACGTATCCCTGCCTTACCCTCCCTTTCGGTCACTTACAGGCGGACCCCATGCTTGCTAGGCCCCGCATGTCAGTTCATCAATGGGTTCAACCACGTCAGGGATCCTCATCCGTAGTATACACCCTCGGTTTTTATTTACTCCGCATTAAATGACACGGGCAGGGGAGGGGGATGGACGTCGGTTTGCTCTCAACTGCGGTCCCACAAGCGAGCGAAAACGCAAGACAAAGTGGGTCCAGCGTGCCAGGCCGCAACGCGAACGCGACAAGAGTGATGTACAGTCAAAACCGATTGACCGGTCGTCACCAGAACCACTATTCACACCAGAACCTTCGCTGCTCGGCCTACGCCAGCCACTGCCCTAAAACCACACCTAATCTCCAGCCCCTTCCCCCACCTTTTGATCCCCTAGCCCGCATCAAGCGTACCCTAGTTCGCCGGAAAGCCATGGTGCGCCGCAAGATCACGTACTACAAGATGCTGACGTCGGAGTGCCGCGCAGAAATTGCGGCAGCGGTCGGCGCCAGAGACCTCCGTTCCCAAGCTCGCTTTGCGGCGGGCCAATACCCGAATTCTCTGGAGCCAAGCTACGAGAAGGAGGAAGCCGATCCAATGTTCATGGCGGAGGTCGCGAGGCATAAGGCCCCCGGTGGGTATGAGATGATGGACGTCGACTTCGTGCTGGCGGCCGAGTCCCCCATGGTGCAGGTGGACCAGCGGTTCAACATGGCGATACTAAAGGAGGACCGGGAAGCAGAGGCTCAACTTGACGCGGAGCGCGCGCATGCCGCTGCCATCGAGGCTCTCCTGTAGGAGGAACCGGATGTCGTGGATGTGAACCGGGCGGTGGAGGCTCAACTTGAGGCGGAGCGCACGGATGCCGCTGCCATCGAGGCCCTGCTGCAGGAGGAACCGGACGTCCTAGACTTGAAACGGGTGGCAGAGGCTCAACTCGACGCGGAGCATGCGGATGCAGCTCTCATCGAGGCCCTCCTGCAGCCGGAACCGGATGTCCTGGACTTGAACCGGGCGGCGGAGACTCGACTCGATGCGGAGCACGAGGATGCCACTGCCATCGAGGCCCTCCTGCAGGCAGAATCGGACGTCCTCGACTTGAACTGGGCGGTGCTCTCGTCCGTGCAGAGCGCCAGCACGCTCCGCGTGAACGTGTAGCTGGAGGCCGAGGACAACCACGGTGCGGAGACACACGTCGATAGCTACGGCTGGTTCGCGCCGGCAGCCAAAGACGACGAGGCCGTCTCGTTTCGCGAGCAGTGATAGTTTTTCTTTATGTTGTTGTTTTTATGGATCTTTTGTTGTGTAAAAACATATATTGGTATGCAAGTCGCCTGACTTGGGTTAGTCTACCATTTCAGGCGGTTGGATGAATATCCTACGTCTCCTAACCCTTCTTCCTCACCTCTTCTTCTTCCCCAACTGACCACCGCACGTGCCGTTCGGATACTCCCCAATATGCGGTTGGATAAACATACTCTATGAACGAAAACTATGTGTCCGCGGTAGGATGGCTGAGTTTGGTTTTTTCACATGCAACAACACGTGTCAGTGAGGGTGCGTTCCCTTGGTTGGGTTTGCGGCATGCAGGAGCGGCTGTGCATGTGAGGGTACGGTGCAACCGCGGCATGCAGGAGCGACCGTGTGAGGGTGTGGTGCGACCGCGACAGCCGTGCGCAAGTGTACCTCCTTTTTATTTTGAAAACTTTAGGCAAGCTTGGCAAAAATGTGTGACGAAGTATGGCAATGCAAGGCCTAGACCCAAACAGGATAAGTACGTAGTACTATGTACTAGGAGTACTAGTGTTAAAAAAGAAAGGCGGGGTTTTCCTTCACGGGATTAATCGATACAAATCCTTGTTTCACGTGTCAATTAATGCGTATTTCTTTCTCCAAAGCCCAAAGAGCTAACCATCTCACTCCTCATCGCTTGATTAATGCAGCGCCATGCAAACCAACCTTCTCACTTCCGCATGCATGCAGGGAATATTAATGTCCTTGGTTGCTAGTACGAGGCAAACCCCATCAATTTTGCCTCGATTAGTGTTAGTGGCCTTTTGCAAATTGTAATTTTGATATACTGGCCTTGTGTACAAAAAAGTGGAGGTAGTAACTATATTTGACTTCCTTCCCCATTGTGGTGACGTCGACGATATCTCGAACATTGTGGTTTGTCGAAGTGCGTTCGACGGAGAACACCATTGAGGGAGACCACAATAAGTCGTTCGGAAGTGCCGCCTGCCAGCCGAGACAACCGCCTTATTTGCATCCAGGAAGTCCGTTGAACCAAAGGACGCGTAAATGTACTAGTACTACTCATACACAATAGCATCGTCCGTCCAGCTTAGTGCGATGAGATGGTTTCTCGAAGAAGACGATGGAGAAGCGGAGTCAGCGAAGAGTGCAATGATGGTTGCTTCATCTGTGCTTTGTGATTTGACACCTCACTGCTTTGTGATTTGTGATAGAAGGGACATGGGAGTAGACTCTATCCTCTGTAATGCACATGCGTCCAAGCACGGGAGAAGGAGGAGAGGCGTTGCATTTATCTATTCCTTCAATCAATCAATCAGGGAGCTTCGGTTCCATCCTTTTGGCTTTGGCAACACCGTCCACAATGGTTCCCACGATGCCAAAAGCTATTTTCACATTTGGCTACACATTGTGGATGCCCTTAACCGTACCACTTGGTTTTGCTCCTGTGTGCTATCTATACAAATCTCAATTATATTGATTTAAAATATTATAGAATCAAGATTAGTAAAACGGAGGTGATTTTGCCGCGTGGATGGCGGGGGAGGTTTCTTATTTTTAGAGGACGTTGTCATGTCGGTTTGCTAACATGCGGTCCCACGTGTCAGTGCTTCACCAAGCCGATCCGCTTCCCACATGAGGCAGAACAACAGCAGAAGCAACACGTGGTTAACTTGAAGGAGATGAGGGAGAACCGGATTCAACAACGAGTGAAATGATGGCTGCTTTGTCCCTCCAACTTCTTATTTTTTAGCATTATTACTTCGTCCCTCCAACTTATCTGCAGGAAAGGTGCAGCTTTGTGGTTTGATGCCTCATTGATCATTACTACGCCGGCGCCATGACTGGGCGCTTCACCCCGGCTGCTCTGCACTGTATTCCAGTATGGCACGTGGACCTGGTAGCTTGATGCCCCACATGTCAGCGAAAGGGACTAGAAGATTTATGAAAGCGAGCGCTCCACTCTTACGACGAAGGAGTACACGACACGACGGCCCAGTGAACTGTCACTTGTACTGTATATAGTACTATAGTTTTGTTGTTTCGCACGATCAATTGATACAAACCCGATTAAACAGGAAAGGGGGGATTTTCCCGCGCGGTATATGATACTGGCCATACATTTCAAAGGCAATATTCATGTATGCAAACTGAATAATTAAGTAACAATATGACATCTAGTAAAACTAAAAACACATATGATTTATTGTGTTAGAGTGTAGTAGTAGTGATGTATTCCTTAGTTGTTAGATGTAACATGCGAGAACGTGTAGAGATGTAGTTTTGGAGGGCCTACAGAGAGAAAAGCGTAATAGTTCATCGAACTTCAGAATAAGCTGATTACGGTCACTATATACGTTTTGCAATGATTATACGGTCACTTGCTCACGGTTCAGCATCGGATTGCACTCTGTTGACCGGCCAAATAGTCTGCGTGGCACCATGTTGACTAGTTAAATTGACCACGTTCCTAGTGGGTCCCACGTGTCAGTTTGCATAGGGAAAAGGTCAGATAAACACAAATTTACACAGGCGCGACAAGACTCCACCCCGTGCGCGGGAATCACCTGGTTGTGTATGTGTCCGTCAGGGCCTAATGTGTGCGCATGCACGTGTAGGTTGAGCACTTGAGCATGAGAGTGTGTGTTGGTCGTGTGGTGTACTGGTGTGTGCATGCATGCATGCGTGTGAGTGCTGCGTGCGTGTGTGGCTGCGTGTGTACGTGTGAGTGTTGCGTGCGTGCGTGGGTGCATGTGTTCGTGTGAGTGTCGTGCATGCAGTTCGTGTGCATGTGTGCGTGTGTGTATAATCACCACACCATCTCATGTGTGTTAAAACAGACGGCTCAGCATACCAATACAAGGGCACCACGTCCGATGTGCCCGCGGTCATGACTTCGAACCACCGTCCAATATTTTTTTGTCGTTTGTTTTCATTCTTACTAGCAAGATGCATGTGCGTTGCACGTAACATCAAGATGCATTTGTATGACTAGTTTATTTTGTGAGAGAAAAGGATGAACGAGGGAAGGCCTTATTTGCAAATATGGAGAGGTGTGCGGTTACCTTTTTGCAAAATTGCCATAGTTTCTTTCCTATCCGTCAGATATAAATCGGACGACGTATATTGCAGGTTGGCGGGCACACCATCATCACCAACTCTGTTTTATAAGAGTGTATTTTATCCCTACTCTTATAAAAAGCATAGTCGCTGATGATCATGTGCGTCCCATCCTACAATATAGGTCGTCCGATCTATATCTGACGGATAGGAAGGAAACTATGGAAATTTTGCAAAAAGATACCCACACCCCTCTCCACACTTGCAAATAAGGCCTTCCCTTGTTCGTCCTTTTCTCCCACAAGATAAACTACTCATACAAATGCATCTTGATGTTTCGTGCAACGCATGGGCATCTTGTTAGTATTTTATAAGAGTGTAGATGTAGAGTATATACAAGCCGACAGGTGGGCCCGATGGTAGTGAGATAATGTGATGCAATACTAGAGGTGCCATGTGGAGCGTTTAACTGGTCAACTAGTCGTGTCTTGAAAAATGCAGAGTTGTACGGTGATTCTGTGACTGTATAATAACCACAAAACGTAAATGGTGACCGTAATGAGTGGATTCTGAAGTCCAATGTACGTATCGTGCTTTCGCTTCAAATACAATGATCGTCACTGTATATATCGCGAGAGAAAGATGAAACATGCGTGAATGTGATGGGGCTTACTTTTAGAGGATGTGGAGATAGTTTGTGTGCGTACGTGAAAGGGGCGTGGAGGAGGGTATGCGATGGAGAGAGAGATGCTCGTTGTTTCTCTTTATTATTACTAACTTTATATATAGTATAAAAATATACAAATTCACAGTGCGGAATAAATATCATCGTGGGCACCATGCAATGCAAGCGTTCATACTCCTCCATATAAATTTGTAATGTTGTATATATTTAGAAATTCTAAAATACTTTTTGGGCCACACTTTATTCAAAAGGAATGTTGTATGCGAAATAAACGTTAAGAGAGGGCTTTTTAGATCAACGGGGTACGTGATGTAACATGTGTGAATGTGTAGTTGATGCATTTGGAAGGGCCTAGAGAGGTATGTGTGTGTATTATGTATTCGAGAGAGGCATGGATAGAGGGGCCGACAGGGGGGGTGGCGTGGGAGAGATAGCACGAGAAATGAGAGTGGTCTAGAGAGAGAGACGAATATGACGTCACGGCGAGAGATTCCCTTGAGTGTGTATATGCAAGGGGGAGTGGATAGAGGCACCAGGAGCATATTTTTGTGTGTGTGGTGTCTGTGTTGGTATGTGTGGGTGTGAGAAGATAACAAGACGTGGGGGCAGAGGGTGTGTCACCGCGTGAGGTCCGGTGGGTCGAGGTGAGGCCATTCGTTTGCTTCCGTCCTACGCCACACTGGTCGGCCCATGACGGATTTAGGGAGACCCATGGATGACTAGTCGTACAAGACAAAGATAGCATAATTGTGAAGGACTCTATGTCCACTGACAAAGTCGGCTAGGATTTGTAACCCTAGGTTCTCGGACTAAGGTAACCCCATTATCTCTGATATTACTATTCATCCAACCTAACTTTAAGGGGCATCCTACAGAATGCTCTGCTAGAATCATACTCGTCGATTAGGAAGAGAGGTGTGAGACAATGAGAGAGAGACAGGCCTAAAGATAATGTGTGTACAGGAGACACGTAGGTAGGTCTATGTATATAGAAAGGGTCGATGGGGATTGTGCGTGTGTATGCTTGCGAGAGGGCAAGTGCTTGTGATAAATGCTAGTGAAAACAGTCGTAAATGATTACGAGAGGAAGGGAGGGTTATATCGAGAGCATGTGTGCGAGAAAGACACCTCGGGAGAGAGTGTGTGAGCATGTGTGAGAGACCACCAATGGAGAGTGAAACTACACGTACAAGACTGCTGTACACATTGATTAAAGATATAAATTGTATCCAAATATTAGGATGGGATCATGATATTTGCAATTCGCGTAAGGAACGGTCAGGATCCATCAGACATCTAGATTCTATCGAATTTGAGCATGTCTACGTTATTATTCGACACAATTGATCCACATAGTTAGTATTTTGAACTCTAGACAATGCATCGCTTCATGTTGTGTGTGTAAAGCACATTATACATATGAAAGTTACACAATGAACATTATAAATAGCTACCTATGAACTAGCATACATTTGAATTCAACTTAAGGTGGTTTAAAAAATCGAATTCAACATGAAGTCCATTCAATTATTTGAATTTGATATCATGGCATTTGTAAATCATACCTAAAATATGGGGGCACCAATCTTTGCTCTGATTTTGTACATAAAAGCATATGTAGTTGTGTACAAAATAGATTATAATTTAGCTCCTCCATTCCAAAATAATCGTAGTTATAGGATTTCCATGTGTCAAAATTTCAAAAAGAAGCGGATAATTTAAAGAGGTTTTCAAACATACAAGGTCAAATTTAACGTTGTCTATTTAGGTTAATCCTCAAAGTTCAAGAGTACTCTAAACATGAATGCTTGTGTTTCAAAATTTCGAACGAAGCGCCAAAAGAGCCTCTACTCGCCCGAAACCGCGTGAGACCAATGTTTGGTAGTACTAGGAAATTACTTTTCTAATAAATCCGACCCATGAAACCTACCGGCCCAACGTCCAAAGGTCTAAATCGGGGTAGGTTTGTAGCTTCATCTAGACGCCACGCAACTGCCTCCGAAAAATATTCATACACAATGGCCACCTAAGCACACATGCGCGCGGCCGAAATCGCTCCTGCCCACTATTTGGGACACCTGGGATTACCATCCTACCCCCGACCCGCAGTAGGTCCGAAATTTAAGAAGGGGGAAAAGTTTGTACTTTCCCCAAATTTCAAACAAGCGCGTCCCATCTTCTGTTCAAAAAAGCCAAAAACAAGCGCGTCCTAGACCCGAAACATGGTTCTCCCCC
>LR738713.1:322982831-323011666 GCA_902687465.1 Secale cereale
ATTCCACATTCGTACTCCGTGGGCGCGAAAACTACCTCACCACCAGCCACGAAACCCCGGCGTCCTCCCTCCACCACCCCATTCCACCCATCAACCGCCGCCCTCCTCCATCACGCCAAAGCCGATACACTAACGACGTCGTCCACCGCAACCTCAACCGCAACGCCCTCCACGGCTAGTAGTTGAAGCCGAGGCCGAGCTGTCTGTACCCGAGCCAGTTCAACCACGCCGTCCTGTGCCTCACCACTGCCGCTCCAACTTCGCCACCCTCCACCGCACCGGAGATGTTCCTGATACGCCGTCCTTTGCCGCCTCGGATCTGCTTCCCCTCCGCCGACATACGGCCACAGCAACACAGTCAACAATTTGGCCATGGGTTCGTCCAAGATTGCACCCTCCTCCATAACATCGGTTTCCCCGGCAGAAAGAAGAAGATCGGCGCGACATGTGGAGGCGACCACACCGGCAACCGAAAATGGTACTCCTCTTCCCTTATTCGCGCAAATCTTATGTGTCTGCTTGCACGGTATTCATCCCACAGAAGACACTAGTTGACCGCTTCTTCTTGATACTAGATGTTCCTAGTAACTCGCGATGCACAAGGTTTCTCCTCATATACTATTTCACCTTAGCTAGAGGTCCGTCGCCCCCCTGAATTTCAATTCCTGGTCAGTTGATTCCCAATTAACGGAATCATTCCCCGGCGTAACAGGCGCTAGTCCGCCTATTACGTCAGGGAAGCAACGCCTCGGTGTTTATCTTAGGGGCGTGTGGGGCCTAGAGCTATTGGTGCCCAATCTGGAGGTCGACCGGGATTAAAGGGATGACCTGGGGACACTGCCAAGCACGACGGTGGTGTGAGGTCGAGGGGAGGGCGGGGCGGCGGAGGCAGGGGTCTAGGCCGGTGGTCGCTGGCGGTTCGAGAAAGATCGTCAACAGTGACTGGCGGGAGGTAGACGAAGGCCATCTGCCCGTTCCTTATAGATTGGATGGTTCATTAAAAAAATCGACTGACCTATTTATTTTCAGTCGACAGTTATCTTGATATGACCACATGTGGTTGTGTGCTGGAGGAGTACCTGCATTTCCTGTGCTCATATATTACAAAATCATATAGAGTAGAATCTTATTTTGTTTGCCATGCAATGTTGTAGAGCTATCATATGTCTCTTGTCATTTATTTTTCAGCCACCTGCTATCTTCTACTTTTACAGTGCACTAGTTCTGCACACACTTCACCCATACTCTCACTATTGTGTTTTTATGCAAGTGTATTTCAGACAATGCTGCTATGAGAGAAGCAAAAAAGAAAAGAGAGAAGTCGCTCCAGCATCGTATGCGGATAGGCCAGACACGTTTAAGCCTTATAATAAGTGATGTGTTAGCAGATGGAGATGGTAAACGTAGCTCTGAAGTTGATGAACTCGCTCGCAATGAACCACCATCCCAGATGGTTGCTTTAACTTCGCAGTGTCATATGTGGTTGCATGTTCCATATGGTGTCTAGCTTGTATTCGAAAGGCCGAAGTCGGTCTTTATTAAGATAAGGAAAGATATTTTTTACATGAACCACCATCCCGTGAGCACCAGAAGACAAATAGCTAGTCAGGGCATTGGCCGAGCCAGTGACAAGCCCAGCAAAGAGAGACATCACCTGGAAGCCAACTAAAAAGCCGCGATGGTGGTGAAGCAGCCCGCCTCCCACCTGGCTCTCAGGTCCTAGATGATCATGCTCACCACTCCAGCCGGATGTCTAGCTTGTATTGCTTCCAATTTGGTTAAATTGCATCTGCTTTGCTTACACATTATACCTTTGAATATGACATGCCTTTCTGTTTTTGGTACATACTAGTACATCTGTGTATTAACCATGTTCTTACATCAAACTAATGTTCTTGTGTATCCCTCATCAATCACTTATGATGAGGCAGTCAGGCAAGTCGATTACTCCTCATTTATAGAATGCAGTGTTAGCCTCCCGACATGATTCTCAAGAAACAACAAGGCTAGATGAAGATAGTGAACATAGCTCTGTAGTTAATTACCGCATTTCCCCTACACTAGCATCACATGTGCTTGCTCTAACTTGGCAGTGTGATATGTGGTTGCATGTTGCATATGGTGTCTAGATTGTAATTTTTCCAATCTCGTTAAACTGCATGTGCTATTCTTCTTAGCTTATAAATTATACATGTTAATGTGACATGCCTTCCTATATTTAGTACATAGTACATCTATCTATTAAGCATGTCCTCACATCAAACTGTTGTTTTTTTGTATCCCGCATAAATCAATATGACGAGACACATTCAATATATGCATTGTGATATTAGTTGCATCTTTGATATGATTTATAGCATGTGCTGCTTCTAATTTGTTGAAATGCCATTTATGTTAGGACACTTTTAACTTGGCAGAGTCATATTGGTTGCATCTTTCACGTGGTGTCTAGCTTGCATTGCTTCTTATTTGGTGAAATCGTTTCTGCTTAGTTTACACAAACAGTTGTGAATATGCCACGTCGTCCTGTTTTTCATATTATTCCATCCTGGAATCATGTGTTTTCCTTACATCAAAGTAGTGTTTGTCAGTATCATGCACGAATGAGTTCTGAAGAGTGAATTTTATTGCTTTTTCTTGTCGGTTTTACTTGACAATTCAAAATCAATAAAGCGGAAGGAAGTTAGCAAGGCAGCGGATGATGGTGCTCCTTCCAAATGGAGGGCCTCTACAGATTCTACTCCTCCATCCCCCCAAAATGATTTCCAAAACAACACATGCATAGACACTCAACGTAGCGGTGTTGGTGATGAGCACGTCTCCCCTAGTGCACCATCACAGGTGCTCCCTCTAACTTGGCACTGTTATATGTGGTTGCATGTTATGTATGATGTCTAGCTTGTATTGCTTCTAATTTTGTTAAATTTCATCTGCTTACTTTACACATTATACTTATGACTAAGACACGTGTTCTTGTTTATAGAACATACAATATATGTCTAACACACCATGTTCTTACATCAAAGTACATTTGTTCTGAAGAACTAAATTGATATTCATTTTTCTTGTCAGCTTGACTTAACATGGCACAGAGCAAGAGGAAGCAAGACAAAACGACAGGGAAACGGAAGCGGAACAATCCTGCAGATTCTGCTGGTACTGATGGTGCAATAGAAGGTCAAAGTCCAGCAGAAAATTGTACCGACAGGGTATCCCATGCTACACGAGCTGCAGAACAAGCTAAACAGAAACAAATAGCTGCCACCAAACAAGCAGAGACAACCCTAGTTGTTGCAACATCTTCCAGAGTACCACCAGCTGCACAATTTACTCGTTCGTAAACTCAGCTAGCAGCACGTTCCCAAGCTCCCTTGCCACCTAACACCACTTCTGAAGCACTCTTGACACAAGATGAGTTGGCAAGATCAGATGAACTTTGTGAGCTTCAACAGCAAGAAGGTAGTTGCTGGAGTCAAGTTACAGTTGCATGCTTCTTTATATGTAGTCTCATAGTCTGATGTACACCAACACTTCCTATGTTTGTTGTTGGACTAGCACCTAGGCGCAAGAGGAAACAAACATCAGGGAGAATGCTCGATAGGTTAACTAAATCTAGAGGAGGAAGAATGGATATCCGTTTTGAGGCATGTTTAAAAAGGCCACGTGATGCTACATAGTCAGCCATGTTAGTATCAGAGGCAACGGTTGCTGTTAGGTGTCATGTACGTATCCTCCCAACAAAGATTCAGTACAGGAATGACAAAGACGAAACCCAATTCAACACCTTCCTCGAACATTTATCTGTAAGTATGGTTATGTATGGAAACTAGTAACATCGTCTTGCTCTGTCCAATACTTTCTAGGTTGCTGATAATGAGACTCTCATAATTTTCAACATATGAGGTTCAAGTTGGATAGCCAAGATGATGCAACCAGACAAGCTTGCACCCATGTTTTCAAGTCTGCTCTGCGACAGTATCGGTATAACTTGAGGAAAACTCACTTTGAAGGCAAGGCAAACAGTGAACTTGCCCAAACATCTCCAGTGGATAATATATCTGATGAAGACTGGAGAGGCGTCGTTAAACACTGGTCCGATCCGAACTATCAGGTACATTATATATTTGTGATCAGATCACATGTTGAAGTCCTATTTACGCAGGTGCCACACAAATCTATCTTCTTGTAGGTGAACTGTTCAAAGAACAAGGCCAACCGTACGAAAGTGAAATTCCACCAGACAACAGGATCTCGTAGCTACATTGCACATTGCAAGGCTCTTGTAATTAGCTGTTGTTTCACTCTTTTCGCTATACCATATTATCAAATCTATATTGACTTGTTACAAATGCAGAGGAAAGCCCACAAGGACCAAAAAGTACCTGAACCAAATGTTGTGGAAATCTTCAAGGACTGTCACACCAGCAAGAAGAAGGGCATGACTACACCAATCAAAGCTGTTGTTGCAAGTCCTTAATCCTCATGCCTTTTAACTACTACTTACTCTGACTTGTGCCTTGAACTACATGGTTTGCAGCCAATGTCTATTACTCTTTTCAATTTTATACAAAATTGTCTTAGCGTATCATTGCACCTTACAAGGTTTAAAAAAGAGGAGTGATGTTACTTTGATCTTGACCTATAATCTAGTTCCGTGCTGGACTTGCCCACACAACGTTACAATTGCATGTTTGTCTGTTCTCAGTTGTTTTGTGATATGAATGATGTCATACTATGCTAACCGTATTATAAACTTCGTCTCTTTATCCTTAGCCCTCAATACAATGTGAAGACATAGACAATACATTAGCGATGGTACATGGTCATATGTTTGGAACATGGTTTTATTATGTACTTTGCAATAAAATACAACTATTATTTTACATGGGTTCACCATAATAAGTTATGTATATAGAACAAAGCTATTTTGTTTGGTTTTGCTGGCTCCTTAATATCTTCTGTTCTAGTACTACTAATGTAAAACCTCAACTTTTCAACGAGCTATGGAAAAAATGGTGGAACCGCCACCTTCTGAAGGTGGTGAGGCAACTATAACCGCAATGTCAGCTCTTGCTGCAGTGGGTCAGTACCTGTCCACTAACAGTGCCAAAAGCACGTTCCTGCGTAATAGTGGCTTGGTTGTTAAGGCAATCTTGTCCAAACTGCCTCATGATCAAGATATGCAAGCTCAAAACAATGGTGTAACTACGCTCCAGACACAGGTCCATTCCCTAACAGAGACCCTTTGTGAAACAAGGAGAGACATTGTTTGATGTTGTCAAGATATGCATGGTTTTGAAACCAGACTATCAGACATTTGCTATGTTGTTGAGGAGCCTAGGAGAACTGAAGGCGAAGGTTATGGTGCTCCATCGGACAATACAACATGAAAACGTAACAGTCAGGTCAAATGAACTGAGCTTCTGAACTTCTGGTGGTGTATTTATCTACTAGACTGTTAACTTTCATGCCAACCTTCCTTTTGTTTTATAGTTGTAATTTGTTTTGGTGCGATACAAAATTTGTTCTGAACGTGCAGCCACCAGCTGAAGAAAACAGCAAGCCATTTTTGTATAGTGTAGGGTGTTCCCTATATTTGCACTAGTGGCGAACTTCGATGTCCATCGGCTGTAGCTAACATGGGCCTCCTACGCGCCGTAGAAACAATGGGCCTTCTAAGGGCCGTAGAAACAATGGGCCTTCTTTCTTTCAAGAAAAAATAGTTGGCCTTCTACGTGGCGTAGAAACAACGGGCCTTATACGGGCTGAAGACACAATGGGCCTTCTATGGGCCGTATCATCAATGGGCCTTCTACGGGTCGTATGATCGGTTGGCCAAACATGGGCCAATAACAGACCACATTATGGCCGTAAATGGGCTAGAGTTGAAATCGTCCGTTCATGGGCCGACCATAACGGGTCGTCGTTTATCGGCCGTATTTTGATGACGCTATGAAAGTGGCCCAACGTACTAACGGGCCACAAATGGGCCGACTGTAACCAGGGGCTGAATTTGGCCCACAAGCAGAAAATGACATTAACGGGCCATAAGTAAACGAATGTGGAAATGAGCCCAAGAATAAATGGGCCCCGAGAAGGCCAAAGATAACATGGGCTGGAAATTGCCCAACAGAATAATGGGCCGTTAATGGGTATAAAGTGATACACTATTCATTACGGGCCAGTTTCACCACGTGCCGTTAATGGGTATAAAGTAATACACTGTTCATTACAAGCCATTTTTACCACGGGCTGTTAATGGGCCGAGAGTAATAAGGGCCTCATATGGGCCGAAAGACGTCATGGGCCATACATGGGCCGGAAGTAAAAATGGGCTAGAATTATATTGGACGACCCAGATGACGCTCCTGGGCCTAATTCGGATAGGCCGTAAACGGGCCCTGGGTTAGTGGGTTGTAAATGGGCTATGTGCGAACAAGCCATTAACAGGCTTGCCGTGGGCCGGCGCGCCACCTTTTGACCAAGACAAACGGGCCGGGCTTTTCATAGGAATGGGCCTCTGTTGGGGGCCGTGCCACGTGTCGACGTATCATATGCGCTTTGGGTCCAATGAGTGGATGACATCTGTCCCAACGGTGAGCCAACATGTGTTTCCTCCAGCCAATGATGATTCTGCACATGGAAAATCCCCATTGGACGGGGCTGTTAGCGGGTTATCGGATCCAAAACCGGACCCGATAGCTTAACGGCATTCCGTTATTGTGGATGCCACGTGTCGGTCACCCTTGACGAAAGCACTTCTGTGACGCACGATTTATCGTCATGGAAGTGGACACTTCCGTGATGATAATTTTGGTAATGTCATGGAACACTTCTACGACAACACAGGTATGACTATCTTGATTCTTTAATAAAATTGTCATGGATGTACATGCATGACAAAAAATGCGACCTACTGTGACAAACACGTAGCATCACGGAAGTGTATTTTTTTTGTAGTGTTCCCATTAAAACTGATGCATACTTAGCATAGATCTGACGTAAGTCTTGTGAGTACTTCGGATGAGTACTCACGGATGCTTTGCTATCTTTCCCCCCCCCTACTTTCTTCCCGGATATTGCGATCAGATGACGAAGGTCAGGAGCCTGCTGATCCCACTGATGACTACTGCTACGCCGATGTAGCCTACTACTACGTGGAGACTACCGACAACCAGGAGTAGGTAGGAGGCTCCCAGGAAGGAGGCCTTGGCCTTTTCGATTAGTGTCGTTGTTTTCTAGCCTTCTTAAGGCAGACTTGTTTACTTATGTTTGTACTCAGATATTGTTGCCTCCATTGACTATTCTGTAACTCGAGCTTATGTATTCAAGCCCTTGAGGCCCCTAGCTAGTATTATTTTAATTTGTGTTTAGAGTTATGTTGTGATATCTTCATGTGAGTCTCTGGTCTTGATCGTGCACATTTACGTGTATGATTAGGGCACGATTAAGTTGGCGTCACATTTTCTCCAAAAATAACTAGGGAAAATCGGCAGAAGCCAATAAATAAAACAAATATTTAAAACCCCAAAACACGTACAAAAAAATAAAATAAGTCTAGAGGGAGCACCCAACAGTTGACACGTGCCAGCGATTGAGAGCGCGTCAAGTGGCGCACTCTGAGCCCCACAGAAATGATCCTTGCGGGAGCCCCGCAAGGGCTACTCGTTAATTAGTTGCTTCCCTATAAGTGAGACACAGCACCGCCCTGCCGCGTCACTCCGCACATGATCGATTCACTTAATGTGATACAATAGATGGGCAAGGCGCAACATACAGGAAAGGAGGTCGCTTGCTCCCGTTAGCACGTACGAGAGCAACATGCCGAGACTAGCGACCAAAGCATGTTTTTTGTTTCTTTCAAATTTTCAGTTTTCGATTGGGTTCAATGTAATAAGAATTATGAACTTGGAAAAGGTTCATTAATTTCTAAAAATGTTTGTCAATTGATAAAATATTCTTAAATTCAAGTATAGTTTCGTGAACTTAAAAAATGTTCCATAATTTGAAAAATTTCATGACTTAAAAAATATCTGTGAACTTAAAAAAAATCATGAATTAGAAAATATGTTCGTGAATTTGAAAAAAATGACCAGGAATCAAATCATGAATACAAGCAAAGTTCACAAATTTGAAAATATCTTCACAAATCAACTATGTTCATGAATTCAAAAAACGTTCATGGATTTATAAATTCATAAATTTGAATGAAGTACACAAATTTAAAATAAGTTCACGATTTTGAAAGAGAAAAAGTTCATGAATTTTTAAATTAAAATTAAATGAAATAATAATAACAACGGAACCGAAAAAATAGAAGAACTACCAAAATGAAAGAAGACGGGCGGGGAAGCCCAAGGGAAACTCTCGATAGCGCTCTCGATTGTGCGCCCCGCTTGTGAGGGCACGTAGGCGTCAACACGCGTGCTTGCAGCATGCGGCACATCATTTGTGGAGTGACTTAGAAGGTGGGCTAGTCCCTGTTTTTGGGTTGAAGTGCACTTTTATGGGGAATTAAAGAGCTTTATTCTTACAAAATGACTTCGACACTATCAGCCATAAGGCTCGTGACCAGAAAACCAGGTGGGGAATCCATCCAACACCGTCACCTACAATGTGGGAGGTTAGCATGTCTCCTTACATGGTGAACAACAACATAATTGAAACTACAATCCGGTTCTACAATTCCAGAGGCTCACTACCTCTAAGTTGAAGCACATGGACATGGTCTTTATTGTATCCATTTTTTGCATGTATGTACATGGTATACATTGTATATGCAAACTATTCTGGTTAAAAATCATGGGTACTTCGTCATGAATTGAGGTGGGTTTGCCTCTGCTTTGTTGTGATTTTTGTGATTCAATACCGAACTTATATTTGGGATCTCCTACATAGACACAAAGCTATACGATGGAATTGTTTTTGTTTTGATTAAGAACGGCTAAGCTAACTCCACTGGTAGAGTTGTGTTTTGGGTGACCTTATTGCACGGTTAGAAAACACTTATGTAATGTGATGCAAGCGAAGGTGTATGAAAAGGTTGTCGATATCAAAAAGTACCAAACTTTTCAGTATGAACATATTAACCAAATATTAGCGATATATAGATGTGCACTTGGAAGAGTGTAGAGGTACGGAACAAAGAGGCAAGTAATAGAGTTTTGCTAGTGTCTGAGAGAGGTATCGACAACATCACATGGCGTTAACCTTCTCCTGATGCACCTCAAATCTAGTAGTGGAAGGAGCCAACCAAATTTTTGGTTGGCATGTACAATCCATGCGATGAAATGGTGATGCGGGGCTAATCCGATCTAGGCCAATCTTTCACGATTGGAGGTGATTCCCACAAAGAACACGATGGGACAACAAGAGGGGAACAAGAGGGAAACCCTCAAATAAACAAGATATAGTCACACATGTGCGAGATCCGAGAACACAAAGAGGTACATGATCCAAAGTCAACAACGGACGATACACGGTAACAAGTTCTTCTCCGTGAGGTCTTGAGGTTCTTCCCGTAAAGGGGTCTTGAATCCACTTGGGGAAACTTCTGTGTAGAGGCCGCGGTCTCTCCTAGGAGTAGAACCAAATGGATGAGCAAAGCTCTATCTAAAAATGAGCTATCACGGTGCTAACCCTAGAAAAGTGGTGGAGGGGTCATATATATAGGCTAACGAGACGAAGGGGTACATGGGCCTCGGCCCAACACACACACGCAGGCGGGGATCCGGATGATCTAGGAGAGGAGCTGGATGATCTGGGCTTCAGGGAACCGGGTGATCCGGGAGATGGTCCGGATGATCCGGACATGGCGGAGGTGGCTCCGATGTCCGAGAGGGGGTCTGGACATCCGGCTCAGTCCGGATGATCTGGGGCTCCGTCCTGATGATCCGGCTTTGTGGCTGGGTTTCGGGTGCCTTCGGGCGTATTTGCCGTATCATTTGAACCAGGGTCCGGATTATCCGGGCTCTGTCCGGATCATACAGGACCTCGTCCGGATCATTCGGCCAGCCTGGGATTTGGCCGTTTTATTCTTCGTCTTCGCGCTCTTCTTCCTCGTCCGAACCTTCTTGCTCCTTAGCTTCTCCATGGTCATCTTTGATGTACCTGAGTATGCATAGAGTTTCCGTTGTGGGTAGTATCCATGTCTCATGTGATTTGAGAGGAAGTTGAGAGAGGAGATATGACACCTTGGTTTTAAGAGCTCTTGAACGAGCACGTGTCATGGGTCCACTTGGTACTTGTTGAGACGATGGTAGGTCCATGGGGATGAGCTTGGGATGCTCCACATCACCTCCCCCCTTGGGAAAGATCGAACCTCGCATCGAAATATTCATCACCATGGAAGGGAGAGAGATCCTTGGCGTTGAAGATATCGCTCACATTGTAGTTGTCGCGTGGGATGTAGATCTTGTATGCATTGTTGTTTTAGCGTGCGAGCACCTTGAAGGATCTGTCGGTGCGAGGAAGTAACTTGGACTTGCGCTCGTTGGGGAAGTGTTCCTTGCGATGGTTTAGCCACACAAGATCTCCAATGTCGAATACCATGGGGTGCTTATTGACATTGATCTTGGATGTGTGTCGTTGTACTTGACGTTTGATTGTGTGCCTTGTATCGTCATGCATCTTCTTGATATAGCTTGCTCAGGCATTTGCATCCATGTTGGTGCTCTCTTGTAGTGGTAGAGGTAGAATGTCCAATGGGGACAAAGGGTTGACGCCGTAGACAACCTCGAAGGGGGACTTGCCGGTAGTATAATATCTTGCGCAATTCTAGGTGTACTCGGCGATGGGTAGGCATTGCTCCCATTCCTTGATGTTCTTCTTGATCAACACGCGAAGAAGAGTCAATAGCATTTGGTTCGTCACCTTCGTTTGGCCGTCGGTTTGTGGGTGTTATGCCAAAGAGAAGAGAAGATTGATTCTGATCTTGGCACAAAGCGTCTTCCAAAATTAACTTAGGAACTTGACGTCGCGGTCCGATACGTTGGTCTTGGGCACTTCGTGTAGACGCAAGATCTCCCTACAAAAGAGATTGGCAATATGTGAAGCATCATCTATCTTGTTGCATGGGATAAAATGTGCCATCTTAGATAAACGGTCCATAACAACAAACAAAAAATCTTTTCCATTTTGAGTTCTAGGAAAACCAAGCACAAAGTCCATACTAATATCTTCCCATGGGTGATACGGAATAGGAAGTGGCATGAAAAGACCATGGATTGAGTTTTAGACTTAGATTTGCGACATGTCGAGCATCGTTTGGTGAAGCGTGAGACATCACGGAACATCTTGGGCCAAAAGTAGTTCTTGGAGAGCATACCAAATGTCTTGTCACATCCAAAGTGTCCCATAAGTCCTCTTCCATGAGCTTCTTGCAAAAGTAACAAACGAAGCGAAGACTCGGGAATAAAAAGTTTGTTAGCTCCCTTGACATAATCATCCTTGACGTAATATCCTTCCCAAGATGTATGCGTCAAGCATTTAGCATAAGGATTTGCAAAGAAAGCATCACGTGCATACAAGTCTTTTATGTGCTCAAAGCCAATGTCATTCGATTCAAGTTGAGTAACAAGCATGCATTTGCGAGAAAGCGATCCACCACAACATTCTCCTTACCTTTGATGTACTTGATGACATAAGGAAATGACTCGATGAATTCACTCCACTTAGCATGACACTTGTTCAACTTAGTTTGACCATTAAGGTACTTAAGTGTTTCATGATCCGCGTGAAGAATGAACTCATGAGGGCGGAGATAATGCTCCCAAACATGCAAGACTCGCACTAAAGCGTATGGCTCTTTGTCATAGATGGGGTAGTTAAGTTGTGCTCCAGATTTTTTTTCACTAAAGTAAGCTATGGGACACTTCTATTGCATTAACGCACCTCCTATGCCATTATTGCTAGCATCACAATGGATCTCAGAAGGTTTATCAAAATTGGGTAAGGCAAGCAAAGGGGCATGCGTAAGCAAATTCTTAAGCTTATTGAACGTGGTATCTTGCAATGGTCCCCAGACAAAGGGTGCGTTCTACTTACGCAAGGCATGTAAAGGTGTAGCAATTGTGCTAAAATCGTTCACAAATCATCGATAAACTCCGGCCAAGCCAAGAAAGCTACGAACTTGTTATAGGTTAGTGGGTTGGGGCCAAGTTTTAATATCTTATATCTTAGTTTTGTTTACATGCACACCCTTGGAAGGGGCAACAAATCCTAGAAAAACAAGTTGGTCTAAACCAAATTTTCATTTCTCCATCTTAGCATAGAGTTTCTCTTTACGAAGAGTTTGCAAGGAGGTTCTAAGATGAGTCACATGATCTTGTAGAGATTTCTGAACACAAGAATGTCATCAAAGTAGACCACAACAAAGATGCCAATGTAAGGTCTAAGAACATAGTGCATGGCTCTCATGGAAGTGTCGGGTGCTTCGGATAATCCCATAGGCATAACAATCCATTCATATAAGCCAAATTTGGTCTTACATGCGGTTTTCCATTCATCACCCTCTTGTATGCGGATTTGGTAGTAGCCACTCTTAAGACCAATCTTATAAAAGATTGTGGCTCCGCTAAGCTCATCTAGCATGTTGTCTAAGCACAGTATGGGGTGACGGTATCTAACGGTGATTGCATTAATGGTACGGCAATCGGAACACATTCGATAAGTACCATCTTTCTTGGGGACAATGATTACTAGAATGCACAAGGGTTCAAGCTTTCGCATACGTGGCCGTTGTCGATGAGTTTTTGAACTTGCCATTGGATCTCCTTGGTTTCTTCGGGATTCACGCGATATGGTGCTTTGTTAGAAAGAGGTGCTCCGGGGATGAGGTTGATGCAGCGTTCGATGCCGCGAAGAGGTAGACCTGGAGGTATCTCATTGGGAAATGTATCTTGGAATTCCTGCAACTAATGAGATAATACTAAAGGTAGGGGTGGTGAAGTGTTAGGTTGTTCCGCTTCACCTTTGCATAAGAGCACAAAGTGAAGGACACTTGATGGGTTCTCACACACTTCTCTCATCTCACTTTTGGTGGCAAATAGCACTAGGTGTTTGTTATCGCTCATCGTGGAGGCACTCAATTTAAGCTTGTGTATCTCACACTCCTTTTGGTGGATCACTCTCTCACTATTCTCTCCACGATGGCTGGATACTTGCTTGCCGGCGACCACTTGACTTGGTGACATGGGTCGTAGCATGAACTCTTTGCCCTTCATCTTGAAGCCATAGTGATTGGTACGTCCATTGTGGATGACTCTGCAGTCGGATTGTCATGGCCGTCCAAGAAGGAGGTGGAAAACATACATAAGTACCACATCAAACTCCAAGGTGTCTTCGTAGGTGCCAATCTTGAATGATACTTGCACGGTGTGCACAACTCGAATGATGCCGGAGTCGCTAAGCCATCAGACCTTGTAGGGTGAGTGTGCTTCATCTTGAACAATTGTAGCTTGTCGCATAGCTCTTCACTTGCCAAGTTATGGCAGCGTCCTTGATATGTCTCCAATGTATCTACTTTTCCAAACACGTTTGCCCTTGTTTTGGACTCTAACTTGCATGATTTGAATGGAACTAACCCAGACTGACCCAGTTTTCAGTAGAATTGCCATGGTGTTATTTTTGTGCAGAAATAAAAGTTCTTGGAATGACCTGCAAATCCACGAAGAACATTTTTGGAATATATAAAAAATACTAGCGAAAGAATCAAAACCAGGGGCCCACACCACGTCCACGAGAGTGGGGGCGCACCAGCCCCCTGGGCGCGCCCCCTGTCTCGTTGGCCCCTTGAGGCTCAACCGACCTCGACTCCAACTCCATATATTCACTTTCGGGGAGAAAAAAATAGGAGAGAAGGATTCATCGAGTTTTACGATACTGAGCCGCCACCAAGCCCTAATCTCTCTCGGGAGGGCTGATCTGGGGTCTGTTCGGGGCTCCGGAGAGTGGAGATCGTTGCCATCATCATTGTCGGATTTAGGGCTCCACAATACCCAAGAAGTTCGAACACAGGGGCATGAACGAAGATCTCTCCCGCTCGCGTCTAACTAGCGCCTCGCTCTTGTCAAGGTGAAGGAATTCAAGCAAACAACAGATAGAACACGCAAGAGTTTACCCAGGTTCGGGCCATGGTGTTGTGTGAGACCCTACTTCCTGCTTTGGTGGATTAGCCTCGGAAGGGCTGGAATATGAGCTAGTACAGTGGTTCCTGAGCTTAGGAGGTGTGCTCAGGAGGGTCGGGAGGCAAGTGTTCTTGCTCCTTGCGTGGTGGCAGAGTGTATGGATCGACCCCTTTCACAGTGGGAATCCTAGCTACTTATATAGGCGGCCACGGTCCTCTTCCCCCGAAATGTTTAGGCGGGAAGGGATCCCACAACGGCCATTTTTGAGCGAGAACACAAGGACGTTCCTACCCTGACAAAAGCATTCTTCGCCTGCAGAAGGACCAGGCGGTGACGCAGTGCTGGGCTCGACGGTGACATCCTGCTTGTCATCCTTGCGGTCTTCGGTCTTGTTGCACCAATGGGGAAACCTTTGCCCCGCTCCTCGGGAACCTCCGGCTGCGCTGTCCCCCTTGCACCGAAATGGCAACTGCGCCGCTGGCGGACGCTGGCATCCGCTGGCGTGGTGCGTCGCTGCTGACATCACTACCTCCTCCTGAGGTAGGCTTGGCCTTGGATTCTCCGCCCCTCCGCAGCACCTTGCCGAGGCCGCTCCTGAGGGGGTCTTGACGTCGTTCTCCGCGCGAGGCTCAGCCCCCTCGCGAGGGTCTTGGACAGCTGGTCGATCAGGTGGGCCGTACCAGGCCATAGTAGGAGCATGTTGTGGCCCGCAGACAGGCAAGTCTGGGTACCCTGGTTCCCAGGATGCCGACAGTAGCCCCCGGGCCCAAGGCGCGCGCGGAGTTGGCTTCGGGGCGAAGCCTTAGTCGAGGACGAAGCGCCGCGGGCCCTAAAAGGCTGCGAGCCAGGCCGGCGTGCGACTGTTGGATGGGATGTGGCGACTCCGCTTCCCACACAGTCTTGGTGATCGTGCGACTTGACAACTCCTTGGCGCAGGCGACGGGGGCGTAATGGCTGGGACGCCAGTGGCCGGCGGTTGGGCTCCTCCACCCTATAAATGGGACTAGGGGGAGCCCCAAGCCGTTTTCAAGCCAACGCCGTCTTCCCCTTGCTTGTTCTTAGCTCTCTCTCTTGTCGCGAGATCTCCATGGCACCGTCGAGGAAGCCGTCCGCCGTGGAGAAGGGGAAGGCCCCGAAGGATACAGTCCCGCTGCCGCCGAAAAGGGGTCGCGGTAGCCCCCGCAAGCATGCCGCTGCGCCTGCAGTGACTTCTCGGGGAGGCAGGCGCGGCCTTCTGAGTTCTGCCGCGGCCGCTGGTGAAAGGCGCGGGGCGTCCTCCCGTGGTGAAGGTGGTCGCGGCCGTAGAGGGAGAGGAGGCGCGCAACGGTGCCTGTCGGTCGCACGTCCTCCGTGCCCGCAGCTTCATTCCTTAGACGTGTCGTCGGAGTTCATGGTGTGGGCAGAGAAGCCTGTTGGCCCGTGGCTCCGGCTTTCCCGCTCGTTCGGCGACATGTTACCAGCCGGAGGCCTCGGCGGCATCTGGCTGCAGGCTGACGGTTGCTGCAGTGGTGCGTCTCGGGTGGAGGTTGATGTGGCTCCCTCAGGCGATGTGTTCCTGGAGCGCGGCTGGCAACCATTTGCTCACGCACGCCGGCTGCAGGGGAGGTGTGCGCTCCACTTCAGGTACGATGGCGTCTCCACACTGTTTGTTAGGGTCTTCTCGGAGGAATGAAGGCGCCTTGGGTGCTGCCCCGAGGTTGATGACGATGAGGACGACGGGGATGGCGTCCGGAGGAGCGGCTCCTCCTCCGAAGACGATATCAGTCGTGGGGGGCACCATGGGTCCCCCCTCTGTGGCAGCAGCAGCTCCTCCAATAGTGGCGGCCACGACGAACCACCACGCCGCCGAGCTCGACCCGGCGAGGGGAGGGGGTTGCCGCATCGCTGTGGCTCGGTGAAACCGGAGGAACTGGAAGACTCCGACTGAGCGGGAGCGGCCACTACTTCTTCTCCTTTCCTTTCCTTCATGTCCTTTTTGCGTCAAAATTTCAAGTTGCCTCGAGGAGGCCTGTAATGGGCTGTGATATATGCAAGAAGCGAGAACTCGTTGTCATGTTTTTTTGGTTGCCTGGGTGAGATCACTTAGCTTTTATGCATCGCGTCATCCTAAGGCAGAGTCCTCCTGACTCCGGCATCATGAGACCCATCGGGTCACGACGTGGTGGCCGAATATGAAGGGCTCGTACAGCCCCCGAGCGGGGGTGAGCCGCTGAGATTTGCTGAGAGTGACGAGCGTGGGTTAGAGCACCAAAGCTTGAGCGGCTCGGTAAGATAGGTTGCACGGACTGAGAAGCCCGGCGCCAGAGCTTGAGCAGGCTTGGCCAGGCGAGGTCACGGGGCCACGGCAGACGAGGGCCGGTGACCGACCGTGCCCCAGCCCCTACGCGTGAGGCGCGCGAAGAAGAGCGAGTGGCGCAGCTGAACTCAAAACTGGTGAGAAAAATCCCAAACAAGACTTTCAACCAAATGCAGGAAGCGCGAGAAACACGAAAAGTTCATAGCATGGAGTGGAGGAAGGGCTGATAGCCAAGGAAGTAGAAAAGGTTGATAGCCAAACACCAAGCAAAAAGGAAAAAAGGTCGCGTCCGACCCCTACACTATGTCTTCTTCCCAGCGTGGAGCTAAGGACTGCCACTGGGGCGTGGGTGGGAGCCCCGTCCGAGGGCCCGTAGGCAACGCACAGGAGGCTCCGAGGCGTGTACAGCCCCAACTCATTATTACGTGAGAGTGTCATGGGCGGAGACCTTCACGGGCACGAAGCCTTGATTACGGATAGAACCTCCTGAGGTGTTCGATGTTCCAGGAATTCTGGATAGGTATCCCATCCTGCGTCTCCCGGTGCACAACACCAGGCCTAGAGACACGGGTGATTCTGAACGGGCCTTCCCACATGGGCAAGAGCTTGTGCAACCCCTCACGGGAGAGGACCCGCCTCAGGACTAAGTCACCAACTTCAAGTGTTCTCACGCGGACGCCGCGGTAGTGGTACCGTCACAGCGCCTGCTAATAACGTGCCGCCCTGAGGGAAGCTCGGCGGCGGCCCTTCTCGCAGAGCTCGAGGTCCATCCACCAGGCGGTGTCCTGGCATTCCTCATTGAAAGCCAAGACCCATGGGGAGCGATGCTTGACCTCGTGAGGAAGGACCACCTCCGCCCCATAGACGAGAAAGAAGGGAGTTTCCCCCATAGGTTTAGTGGCAGTGGTTCAGATTGACCACAACATAGACTGGAGTTCATCGATCCAGCCCCTGCCGCAAGCCTCAAGCTTCTTCTTAAAGCTGCGCGTCTTGAGGCCATGCAAGACTTCTGCGTTGGCGCGTTCATCCTGGCCGTTGCTCCTGGGGTGAGCTACGTTATCCATGATGATGTGGCTGGGGACCCCGAATCGCCTCACGAGGCCCTGGATGAACTTGACAACCGACCCGGCTGGGATCGCACGAACAGGCTCCACCTCCGCCCACTTGGTGAATTTGTCGATGGCGACGTACAGGAAGCGGTAGCCCCCTACTGCCCGAGGGAATGGACCTAGGATGTCCAATCCCCTGACCGCGCAGGGCCGGGAGAGCGGAATTGTCTGGAGGCCCTGCGCCGGCTGGTGGATCTGCTTGGCGTGAAACTGGCATGCCTCGCAAGCGCGCATGAGGCAAAAAGGAGGGGCCACGTCCGGCCCCTGAGCAGGTCTTCGGTCTTCTCCCCAGCACGGAGCATAGGGCTACCACCGGCAGGTGTGGGCATAGCCATTGGAGGGCAGTGTCGACGGCCAGCGCGGAGCATGGTGCATCCACTCGGCGTGGGAGGGAGCCCCCGAGGTCCTAGGGTGACGCTCCGGAGACTCCGGGGCGTGTACAGCCCCACTCATTATTACGTGAGAGTGTCACGAGCGGAGATCTTCTGACATGACCGCCCATTCGCTTTGAGGGCCCCGCCCTGCACTAGTCCGCTCCCTCATGAATTCACCTGAAGGCGGCATTCATGAGGTGGGACACTGCGCATGATGGGGGGATGGGACCTTGGCCATAGGCCCCCCTACCGAGCACCAGGCGCACCGCTCACGCGGTCTCCGAGCGCGCTTCGCCCCTGGGGGCTAACGTCGTCCAGAGACGCGGTGTCCTGAAGTGCGATGGGGACCCCGCCCTACCCATGCTCCTAATGGCCCCTGAGCCCTTCCTAATCAGGGTCGGGCCCAGCGAGTACGGGATTTCGTGAGTAGGGGGACGGAGCTGCGGTCTTGGGCCCTCCTAGTGCGCGTAGGACGGGCTGCCATACCGCCTCCACACGCACCCTCCGTAGCCCGGGGGATGGTACGCCGGGAGGCGCAGCGTCTTGAGGATGAATGGAGGGGGAGAAGGCCCCTCCCCGCGCATAGCATACCCGCCGCCAGCGAGCCCCTGGTGAAATCCAGGGCAGGCTCATGCGTGACGGGTCATGCGCGGGGGGACGAGGGCCTGTCCCGGGCCTTCCCTTCCCTTTCTGTCTTGACGCGGCAGCCAAAGTACTTCCTTGGCCTGCCGAGGCTCGGGGCCAGAGACACCGTTGGCCCGAGGCCTATGGCTAGTGCCGCGAGTGCCGGCCTCTGTAGGCACAAGCGCGTGTTTTCATTCATGCTCCATGGCCGTCGGTGGTGATGGCGGAGGGTCAAGGGCCAGGAGTGCGGGGTTGGCCTCCCGACCTTCCGCTCCTGAGCCCCCCGGTGCCGGCGCCTGATTGCACCCGGCGTTCGGCGTAGTCCTGGGGTCTCCTCCTAATGTCTCCTCGATGGGAGCGGTACCTGAGTACAAAGGGCTTCGAGGCAGAGGGGCGGCATCATACGCAGGGTTCAGCGGATCATACCCAATGTCGCCCTCGTAGGTCGCCGCGGGTCTTGACCATACGGGCGGCCGAGTGTGGCCGGGGCGGCACCCGGTCCCCAACATCGTCGTGTGGAAGCAGAATGGCTCGGCTCCGGTGCTGGCGGCATCGAGAAGCTCGGCCACCCTGAGGAGTAGCGCGTTGTGGCCGCTATCGAGAAACCGGCAACTTAGCAGTTCCCTTGCCACCAGCAGTGTGGCCCTCATGTTCGCCATTTCACGCCGATCCCATGAGCTCGCTGCCGCGTGCTCGGCGGCCCGCGCCGCCGCGCGTCTTTGGCGTCGAGTGGGCGGTTGGTGATGCCGGTCCCCGGTGGAGGGTCGGTGATGCTCATCGTGCCGTCGGCCCCGATCAAGGCCGGGTGACGGTGAGTCCCGTGGCCGAAGGGTGATGCCTGAGCGGACGCCACGGGCTTCCGCACACGTCTGATGCGCCTTTGCCATCGTGGTCGCTATTTGTTGAAGCTGGGCGACGCGGGGTCGGTGGACGAGAGCGGGACGAGGTCGTCGGAGAGGCGAGATCTTGACACGCCCCTACCTGGCGCGCCAAATGTCGGATTTAGGGCTCCGCAAAACCCAAGAAGTTCGAACACAGGGGCGTGAACGAAGATCTCTCCCGCTCGCGTCTACCTAGTGCCTCGCTCTCGTCAAGGTGAAGGAATTCAAGCAAACAACAGACAGAACACGCAAGAGTTTACCCAGGTTCGGGCCACCGTGTGGTGTAAGACCCTACTTCTTGCTTTGGTGGATTAGCCTCGGGAGGGCTGGAATATGAGCAAGTACAGTGGTTCCTGAGCTTAGGAGGTGAGCTAAGGAGGGTCGGGAGGCAAGTGGTCTTGCTCCTTGCGTGGTGGCAGAGTGTATGGATCGATACCTTTCACAGTGGGAATCCTAGCTACTTATATAGGCGGCCACGGTCCTCTTCCCCCGAAATGTTTAGGCGGGAAGGGATCCCACAACGGCCATTTTTGAGCGGGAACACAAGGACGCTCCTACCCTGACAAAAGCAGTCTTCACCTGCAAAAGGACCAGGCAGTAACGCGGTGGTGGGCTCGACGGTGACATCCTCCTTGTCGTCCTTGCTGTCTTCGGTCTTGTTGCACCAATGGGGAAACCTTTGCCCCGCTTCTCGGGAACCTGAGGCTGCGCTGTGCCCCTTGCACCGAAATGGCAACTACGCCGCTGGCGGATGCTGGCATTCGTTGGCGCGGTGCGGCACTGCTGACATCACTGCCTCCTCCTGAGGCAGGCTTGGCCTTGGATACTCCGCCCCTCCGGAGCACCTTGCCGAGGCCGCTCCTAAGGGGGTCTTGACGTCGTTCTCCTCGCGAGGCTTAGCCCTCTCGTGAGGGTCTTGGACAGCTGGTCGATCAGCTGGGCCGTACCATGCCGTAGTAGGAGCATGTTGCGGCCAGCAGACAGGAAAGTTTGGGTACCCTAGTTCCCACTACGCCGATAGTCATCATCAACCTTCCTCCATGACCAATTCCATGATGCTCACCGTCGTACATGAGTAATTCCATCATAGGCTTGCTGGACGGTGATGGGTTGGATGAGATTTACCATGTAATCGAGTTAGTTTTGTTAGGGTTTGATCCCTAGTATCCCTTATGTTCTAAGATTGATGTTGCTATGACTTTTCCATGCTTAACGTGTTGGAAATATGCCCTAGAGGCAATAATAAAATGGTTATTATTATATTTCCTTGTTCATGATGATTGTCTATTGTTCATGATTTAATTGTATTATCCGGAAATCGTAATACATGTGTGAATACATAGACCACAACATGTCCCTAGTAAGCCTCTAGTTCACTAGCTCGTTGATCAATAGATGGTTACGGTTTCCTGACCATGGACATTGGATATCATTGATAATGGTATCACATCATTAGGAGAATGATGTAATGGACAAGACCCAATCCTAAGCATAGCACAAGATCGTGTAATTCGTATGCTAAAGCTTTTCCAATGTCAAGTATCCTTTCCTTAGACCATGAGATTGTGCAACTCCCAGATGCCGTAGGAATACTTTGGGTGTGCCAAACGTCACAACGTAACTGGGTGGCTATAAAGGTACACTACAGGTATCCTCGAAAGCATCTGTTGGGTTCGCACGAATCGAGACTGGGATTTGTCACTCCGTATGACGGAGAGGTATCTCTGGGCCCACTCGATAAGACATCATCGTAATGAGCTCTATGTGACTAAGGAGTTGGTCACGTGATGATGTGTTGTGGAACGAGTAAAGAGACTTGCCGGTAACGAGATTGAACAAGGTATCGGGATACCGACGATCGAACCTTGGGCAAGTACTATATCGATAGACAAAGGGAATCGTATACGGGATTGATTGAATCCTTGACATGTTCGTCCGATGAGATCATCGTGGAACATGTGGGAGCCGACATGGGTATCCAGATCCCTTTGTTGTTTATTGGCCGGAGAGATGTCTCGGTCATGTCTGCATGCTTCCCGAACTCATAGGGTCTACACACTTAAGGTTCGATGATGCTAGGGTTATAGGGAATATATGTATGTGGTTACCGAATGTTGTTCGGAGTCCCGGATGAGATCCCGAACATCATGAGGAGTTCCGGAATGGTCCGGAGGTAAAGAATTATATATAGGAAGTGAGGTTTTGTCCACCGGAAGTGTTCTGGGCATCATCGGCAATGTACCGGGACCACTGGAAGGATTCCGGGGGTCCACCGGGAGGGGCCACCAGCCCCGGAGGCTTGCTTGGGCCAAGAGTAGGAAGGGTCCAGCCCCTTGCTGGGCTGGTGCGCCTCCCACAAGGGGCCCAAGGCACAGGGAAGAGGAGAGGGGGGAAACCTTCAGATGGGCCTAAGGCCCACCTAGGGCGCGCCCCCTCTCCCCCCTCTGGCCGCCCCCTAGATCAATCTAGGGTTGGCCGCACCCCCTAGGGTGGAATCCTATATGGGGGCGCAGCCCCTCCCGTCCCCATATATATAGTGGGGTTTTTGGGATGCCACATATGAGACTCTCCCTCTCCCTCGGCGCAGCCCTACCCCTCCCCCTCCTCATCTCTCGTAGTGCTCGGCGAAGCCCTGCTAGAGTGCCACGCTCCTCCACCACCACCACGCCGCCGTGCTACTGCTGGACGGAGTCTTCCCCAACCTCTCCCTCTCCCCTTGCTGGATCAAGGCGTGGGAGACGTCACCGGGCTGCATGTGTGTTGAATGCGGAGGCACCGTTGTTCATTGCTTAGATCCGATTCGACCGCGATCTGAATCGCTTCGTGTATGACTCCACCAACCGCGTTCTTGAAATGCTTCCGCATGGCGATCTTCAAAGGTACGAAGATGCACTCCCCTATCTTTTCTAGTAACTCCATAGGTAGATCTGGGTGATGCGTAGAATTTTTTTGAATTTCTGCAACGATCTCCAATAGTGGTATCAGAGCTAGGTATATGCGTAGTTTCTATGCACGAGTAGAACACAAGATGTTGTTGGCGTAGATATGTCAATTTACTTGCCGTTACTTGTCTTATCTTGATACGACAACATCATGGGATGAAGCGGCCCGGACTGACCTTACACGTACGCTTACGTGAGACAGGTTCCACCGACTGACATGCACTAGTTGCATAAAGTGGCTAGCGGGTGTCTGTCTCTCCCACTTTAGTTGGATCGGATTCGATGAAAAGGGTCCTTATGAAGGGTAAATAGAAATTGGCATATCACGTTGTGGTTTTGGCGTAGGTAAGAAACGTTCTTGCTAGAAACCTTTAGCAGCCACGTAAAAACTTGCAACAACAATTAGAGGACGTCTAACTTGTTCTTGCAGCATGTGCCGTGTGATGTGATATGGCCAAAAGGATGTGATGAATGATATATGTAATGTATGAGATTGATCACGTTCTTGTAATAGGAATCATGACTTGCATGTCGATGAGTATGACAACCGGCAGGAGCCATATGAGCCATAGGAGACCATAGTATGACAACCAGCATGTGCAGTTGTCTTATTTATTGTATGACCCGCGTGTCATTGAAAACGCCATGTAATTACTTTACTTTATTGCTAACCGTTAGCCATAGTAGTAGTAGTAACATTTCACGAGACAACTTCATGAAGACACGATGATGGAGATCATGGTGTCATGACGGTGACCATGATGATCATGGAGCCCCGAAGATGGAGATCAAAAGGAGCAAAATGATATTGGCCATATCATGTCACTATTTGATTGCATGTGATGTTTATCATGTTTTACATCTTATTTGCTTAGAATGACGATAGCATAAATAAGATGATATCTCGCTAAAATTTCAAGAATTGTGTTCCCCCCTAACTTGTCGGTGTACAAAAAGAGGGGTACACTTTTTGTACCCCTATGACTGTGCACGGGCAGTCTGAGCCACAGGCACCACCACATCAAGCATAGCAGGGGAGGTGAGCCAAGGTAAGACCGAAGCTCGATGGAACTGGAGCAACGCCAAGAACAAGACCACAAAGAGCAAAGGGACGAAGCGGCTTCCCCCGGCAAGATCCTTGCCGGGAACCGGTTTCAGAAGCCCTGGAAAGATCCTTGCCGGGGCCGGCTCTGGCAGCCCTGGCAAGACCCTTGCCGCAGCAGCTCGCCCCACGCCTACGGAGCAGATCACCCTTGAGTCCACTGCCCCCATGGGGCAAGGATTCGGGAGATATCCCCGTGGTGGCATGCAGATCTTTGTGAAGACATTCAAGGACAGATACACACACTAAGAGGACGACGACCCTTGGCGGGATCCCAGCCAAGGAGGACCACAAGACCTCCGGCAAGCACCTTGCCGGGGATGACAGCAGGCACCGTGGCAAGACCCTTGCCGGGGCCCCGGCAAGGCCCTTGCCGAGGACACCCGCAGGGCCACCGTCAGGCCCGCACCAACTGAGTTTCCACCGCCCCATGCAGCTACAGACCCAACCAGCTGGGCAGGCTCCTGCGTGGCAGCATGCAGATCCTCGTGGAGACCCACCATTGCGCCACCTCAGCTGCCTGCCTGCCTACATCGCACCTCAGGCATCGCTGGCCAGGGCGCATGTCGACGCAAGAAGGAGCGGCCACGGACAAGACGGATGTCTCCCCTGTCCCCGATAAAGCGAGGACACCTAAGCTAAGCGCATAAAATGTGTCTTATCATGTAATGCGAGGGATAACCTCGCATCACTGTACCCTTTCCACCTCCTGTGTGCCACTGTGGCAACCCCTTTTCCCTATAAAAGGAGGCCCGAGGTGACCAGGAGAAGGATTCGGCTTTGTAGAAGTCCTCACGACTCAGCTTTCTGGAGCTCCTCACGCCCCATAACCAGCTGAAGAACACAAACATATAATCCACCAAAGCAGGAGTAGGGTTTTACGCATCTTTGCGGCCCGAACCTGGGTAAAGGAACCATGTGCTAACTGTTGGATCCGCTCTTCTCTCAACCCCGCGCCCCGCAACCGTAGTAGGGATTCTTGTGATCCCATAGGTGTCGTTCCAAATACACCGACATCTTTGGCATGCCAGGTAGGGGGCGCAGTTGTGAGAATCAACTCTGGCAGTTAAACCAGCGCCCCTTCGTCTTCGTGGCTCTTTGAGAAGGAAAGAGGCCGGAAGATCAGCACTCGAGCGGCTACAACTAAAAGCTAAGTTACATTGAACCCTGGATATTTCTATCCTATTATTTAAGGTTATTATCCTCGGAGCTGTCGTTCTTTGTACAACAAGAAACCTGCACGCAAATGGGGCCCTTCCCGATCCGCAACGCCTTTGCTCTGTTTCGAGTCCGCTCAACAGTTCAAACGGCTACGTTAGAAATGGTAGGGTAGCCTTCCGCAATTGGCAAGGCTCTCGACTCTGACTCGAGTCAAACTCGACAGTTCGAGCGGCTGCGTTAAGGGCGGCAAGGTGGCTCGCCCGGCAGCATGCTCGCCCGGCAGGCCAATGGGGACCTGTTCCTAAGACGCCGCCTTGGGTTTTTCGCGCCGGCAAGCCTACCCAGCTAGCGTAGGGTAGACATACAAAGGGGCAGCAAACAGGGAGATAACACGCATAATTCCAAAGATATTTCAAAGTTATATTACATCATGTCATCGCTGCGGTTCTAACTAAAGATAAAATTTGTCTTGGTCATGAACCCACAGCGGCAAAGAAGAACGGGATGCCTAATCCCGGCGCTGGCCCTCCACCCTCTTGATTTCGTCGATGTGGCTGATGATGGGCTTGATGCGCTCCTTGAGCACCGTGATGTCAGCATCCTCCGGCAAGCTGTCCATCGTGGCTTCGAAGTCGAGGGCGGGGTTCCAGAACGCCATCTTGGTGAGGACCTTGGTCATGACCCCCCGGCAAAGCCGCCGGGCCTCCCCGGCGAGCGTGGCCGTTCTGTTGGAGTGAAGATCAGCCAAGGCACCGAGGACGCCCTCGAAGAACAGGGTCAGATTGGCGTTGACGGACCCGCTCCACTCAGGGGCATAACTCATGTTTGGCATCCCCATGAGGGCCAACTGCGAGGTAACCCTGCCGGCGATGTCCTCCAGCCGGCTGATCCACCTGTTCTCGCCCGCCACGTATTCTTGGTGGGAGGCGCCCTCGTCCGCTCGCAGCTGCTTCTCCTGCTCTAGGCTCTTGGTCAAGGCCTCCTCCCGAGCTGAGCTCTCCGACAACATCTACTTGAGATTCTCCAGCCTCAGCTTGAGATCTCTGATGGAGTTTTGTGCCTCGGAGAGCTCCCCAGCCCTGCTGATGACCGCTCCGTGCGCCTCTGTCAAGGCGCAGTTGAGCCGGTTCCTTTCGCCGGACAGCTTGAGGGCCTGCTCCTTCAGCTCGTCCTGCTCTACCTCCAGCTCTTGCACCTTGCCGGCATGGGCCAGGGCCTGGGCATCGAGTGCCTCTTTGTGCCTCTGCCCCAGCTTGCAAGTCCGCCGGTCGACAAGGACCTCGAGCTCCCCATCCTTGCCGCGGAGCATTGTGGCAAGCTTCGCCTCACGCGCGGAGAGGTCTTCCTCCTGGGAATCGAGGGCGGCTTGATGCTGGTTCCGGGCGGCCTCTGCCGCGGCAGCCAAGTTCGTCGCCTCTTCCTGGGCCTTCTCGACATCAGACATCTTCATGATGAGCTCTGCGTCGCGCTTGGCCAATTCTTCCTGGAAGGCCCTCTGCTCCTCACGGGACTGGTGGAACCTGGTTTGCGCCTCAGCAACGCACGCCTGGAAGTCCACCTCCGCCTCGTCCACCGTTGCCATCCTGGACTTAACCTTGTCCAGACGAGCACGGTAGAGCGCTTGGAGCTTCCGGAAATTGGCCCCCATGGCCCGGAAGAGCTGCCCTTCTTGAGAGTCGTCGCCGCCGACGCCCGGTTCATCAATAACCTCGAGCCCGGTGGCGGCAAGCACCTCTCCATCGAAGACTTCCCCTCCGGCGGGCGCTCGGGAGCTTGACGCCCCTGCGAGATGGACGAAGAGGTTGTCGCCCACCTTCAGATACCTGCCGGGACCCGTGGTTGTGGAGGAAGAAGGCTGATCATCAATCGCCTCTTCCTCAGCTGTGGCCTTGCCGGCCTACCCGGCAGGCCCACCGCCGGCACCCTCGGTGGCGCCCTTGGCAGCATCCTCGGTGGCCTTATCCGCGGCGCCCTTGGCAGCGCCCTTGGCAGCATCCTCGGCGACCTTATCCGCGGCGGCCCCGGCAGCGTCCTTGGCGGCCTCCTCGGCAACTTCCCCGATGACGGCGTCCACGTGCTCCGTATCTGTTGAAGGAGGGCCTGGGCAGTGATGGGGATGATGAAGCCAAGAAAAAGGATAAGGGAAAAGCAAAGACAGAAGACATGCGACTCACCAGTGCCGGGCTGTGAAGCAGAAGTCCACTCCCCGCCGGCGTCTGGCGCCGTGGCAGAACCACCAGCGCCCAAGTTCCCCTCTTCCTCCATGCGTGTGGGCTCCATGCTTGGTGCCCTTGCCGGGGACGCCCCTCGCGGCGGCGTAGTCGATGGGGGTGGTGTGGTGGGGATAGCCCCCTGCGGCTCCTCCTGCTGCTGCTCCCGTCCTACAAAACCGGCAAGCTCAGCACCATAGCATCAAACACCTACTGCATGTCGAGCGAGAAAAGGATGATGAACTTACGCTGGGGGCTGTGCCGGGGGCTGCCGTTTGGGCTACTCAACACCACCAGTGGTGTCCCTGAGGCCCCAGCCGGGGGCTGGCTGCTCGCCGAAGCCTTGGCCCTCTTTATCCTCTGGGCCAACGTCTCTGCGTCCCTGAAGAGGCAAGAACAGATCAAGATGAGTGGCGTGGTTCGGGAGGATGGAAATGGCAGTAAGGAATGGAGTACTTACTCGTCGTCCATCTCCTCCTCCTGCACCGCTTTCCTCTTCCTCTGCGGGCTGAGAGGCCCGAGATCGAAGGGGAACTCCGCGTCGACATCCGTGCCGACGTCTGCCGGGGGAGGCGAAGAAGGGGGCGGAGTTTGTGCGCGCCTAGACAGAGAAAGGGCTGTCGCCTTCTTCTTCTCGGCGGCCTTCGTCGACCTCCTCGCCGCCATGGCCCTCGTGTGGCGCCCGGACCCCTCCAGGGCCAATTGAGGCTGCGCAGTCTTGCCGGGCCGGACCGGCTCGTCGGAACAGGCCCGCCGCAGGACTCGCCCTCTTCCCCTAGCTGGCTCCGGGCCGGTCGCCACGTCCTCCTCCGGCGAAGACTCATCGGCCGCGTCTTCGACTAGCGGAGCTCCGGTGCAGGCGCCGCTAGCCTCTCCGGCGGCCGCCGCCCACTGGGCGAGCTCCTTCTCCTCCGCAGCTGCGGCATCCTTGTCTTGCACACCTCCGGCGCTGCCGGCCTCCATGACGAGCTGTGCCTCCCTCGCCCTAGCGGCGATGTAGTACAGCTCCTCCTGGGTGGTGTCCCTGACAAGCCACCGCTCGGCGTCAGGCTTGACGCACACCTCGACCAGAGTGTCGAAGAATTGTTGCACGACCTCGCCCGCCGGCTCCTGCCATTTTGTGACGGGGCCGTGCGCGTTGCATTCCGGCATCATGGCGACGATCTCGGACTGGCGTGAATTGTTGCACAGTGGGACCACCCCCGCTGGCATCTTGAAGAGCTGCCCCTTAACGGCCTTGCCGGCCTTTGCGGCAGCCTTCGCGGCCTTGCCGGTCCGTTCGACCTCGCCGTCGCGACCCACGTCAAGCTGGAAGAGCCGCTGGCAGAAATGGGTGTGTCCCATCACTGTGAGGTTGTGGTCGAGGCCAGGACGAAGCCGCATGACGTCAGCCGGGTTCCTAAAGAGCCAGGCTGGGCTCCCCTTGTTGTGCAACAGGGCGATCCGACGGCAAATGAAGTCCGCCCCGATCATCTCAAGGGTGAGCCCGGCCTGGGCGAGCCGGTGGATCCTGGTGGTGGCGACGGTAAGCCTCCCGTCGGCAATCGACGTCACCCCAGTCGCTGCCACGGACCGGCGGCACCCGGCGGACCCTGCAGAACGTTGGCGGCTCTTCTTCTTCGATCCAGCACCACCGGCCGCGCCATTCGTCCCAGCTCTCCTTCACGGCGCCCTCCGGGTACGCTCCATTGGATCTCGGAATCCCGGTGATGCATCCAGAGACGGCGCCTCCCGGCTGGATCCGAGGGGTGAAGTAGTGGCGGAAGAGCACCGTGTTGGGCTGCACCCCGACGAAGCCCTCGCAAAGGTGCGCGAAGAAAGCCATGCACGCCACCGCATTCGGAGTGAAATCCAAGAGGCGGAAGCCGAAGGTGTGCATGACATTGCAGAAGAAATCGGAGAAGGGGGGACACAACCCGCAAGAAAAGTAGTCGACGAAGAAGGGGCACCGATTTGGGCCAGGTTTGGCGCAAGCAGCCGGAATGACGCGCGTCGCCGGATGACCCAAGT
>LR738713.1:323011780-323024031 GCA_902687465.1 Secale cereale
CCCCCCCCCGTCTCCACCACCCAAAGGGGTTTGAAGGCAGCCCGGAGCTCATGGACGTTGACCTTCGACGGGATGAAGAAAGCAGCCTTCGTCCGGTCCCCCGTAAACGCGCCCTCCGGCGGCCCCACAGACCCGTTGCCCTTGGCCACCCCCTTGCGCTTGGCGAGTTTGGACGCCATGGTGGCTGGGTTGGAGGGCTGAGGGAGGGGGGTGGTGAAGCAATGGTGGCACGCGATGGCGGAGGCTTCGGAAGGAAGGAAGAGAGGGAACAGCGGCTCTGAGATTGGAAGAGGCGCGAGGAAAATGGAGGAAGTGAGCAGCGCGCTCGCGGTTATTCCTTTTTATTGGGGAAAACGGGGGCCGCCTCCTTTCGCATTTACTACGGCGTGATGCGTGCGTGCGGAAACCGCCCCACGCATGCCGCCCACGTCACGCACGCCCCTCCACCCCGCGCCATGCGCGCGGGTCGTGGGAGGCGCAGCACGCGGAAAATCTTACCACGATGAGAACCGCCCCGCCTGCCCATGCACCGTTTTGGGCCTAGCCCAACAACGCGTCGTGCTTACGTGTGGCCCAGGCCCGGGGGCTACTGTTGGTGTACAAAAAGAGGGGTACACTTTTTGTACCCCTATGACTGTGCACGGGCAGTCCGAGCCATAGGCACCACCACACCAAGCATAGTAGGGGAGGTGAGCCAAGGTAAGACCGAAGCTCGATGGAACTGGAGCAACGCCAAGAACAAGACCACAAATAGCAAAGGGACGAAGCGGCTTCCCCCGGCAAGATCCTTGCCGGGAGCCAATTTCAAAAGCCCTGGCGAGATCCTTGCCGGGGCCGGCTCTGGCAGCCCCGGCAAGACCCTTGCCGCAGCAGCTCGCCCCACGCCTACAGAGCGGATCGCCCTTGAGTCCACTGCCCCCACGGGGCAAGGATTCGGGAGACATTCCCATTGTGGCATGCAGATCTTTGTGAAGACATTCAAGGATAGATACACACACTAAGAGGACAACGACCCTTGGCGGGATCCCAGCCAAGGAGGACCACAAGACCTCCGGCAAGCACCTTGATGGGGATGACAGCAGGCGGCGCGGCAAGACCCTTGTCGGGGCTCCGGCAAGGCCCTTGCCGAGGACACCCGCAGGGCCACTGTCAGGCCCGCACCAATTGAGTTTCCACCGCCCCATGCAGCTGCCGACCCAACCAGCTGGGTAGGCTCCTGCGTGGCCCCTTGTAGATCTTCATGGATACCCACCATTGCACCACCTCAGCTGCCTGCCTGCCTACATGGCACCTCAGGCATCACTGGCCAGGGCGCGTGTCGATGCAAGAAGGAGCGGCGACGGACAAGACGGATGTCTCCCCTGTCCCCGATAAAGCGAGGACACCTAAGCTAAGCGCATTAAATGCGCCTTGTCATGTAATGCGAGGGATAACCTCGCATCACTGTACCCTTTCCAGCTCCTGTGTGCCACTGTGGCAACCCCTTTTCCCTATAAAAGGAGGCCCGAGGCGACCAGGAGAAGGATTCGGCTTTGTAGAACTCCTCACGACTCGGCTTTTTGGAGCTCCTCACGCCCCATAACCAGCTGAAGAACACAAACATATAATCCACCAAAGCAGGAGTAGGGTTTTACGCATCATTGCGGCCCGAACCTGGGTAAAGGAACCGTGTGCTAACTGTTGGATCCGCTCTTCTCTCAACCCTACGCCCTGCAACCGTAGTAGGGATTCTTGTCATCGCATAGGTGTCGTTCCAAATACACCGACATCACTATGTACCGTTGTTAAGGTTCGTTGTTCCGAAGCACCACGTGATGATCAGGTGTGATAGGCTCTAACGTTCGCATACAACGGGTGTAAGCCAGATTTACACATGCAATACACTTTGGTTGACTTGACGAGCCTAGCATGTACAGAAATGGCCTCGGAACACGGAAGACTGAAAGGTCAAACATGAGTCGTATAGAAGATACGATCAACATGAAGATGTTAACCGTTGATGACTAGTCCGTCTCACGTGATGATCGGACACGGCCTAGTTGATTCGGATCATGTATCACTTAGATGACTAGAGAGATGTCTATCTGAGTGGGAGTTCATTAAATTTTATTAGATGAACTTAATTATCATGAACATAGTCTAAAATCTTTACAATATGTCTTGTAGATCAAATGGCCCACGCTAATGTTGCCCTCAACTTCAACGCGTTCCTAGAGAAAACCAAGCTGAAAGACGATGATAGCAACTATACGGATTGGGTCCGTAACTTGAGAATCATCCTCATAGCTGCCAAGAAAGCATATGTCCTTGAAGCACCGCTAGGTGATGCACCCGTTTTCCCAGCAACTCAAGACGTTATGAACGCATTACAGTCGCGTAGTGATGATTACTCCCTGGTTCAGTGCGGCATGCTTTACAGCTTAGAATCGGGGCTCCAAAAGCGATTTGAGCAACACAGAGCATATAAGATGTTCCAAGAGCTGAAAATGGTTTTCCAAGCTCATGCCCGAGTCGAGAGATATGATGTCTCCGAAAGGTTCTACAGTTGTAAGATGGAGGAGAATAGTTCTGTCAGCGAGCATATACTCAAATTTCTGGGTTGCACAATCGCTTGTCTCAGCTGGGAGTTAATCTCCCAGATGACGCGGTCATTGACATAATCCTTCAATCGCTCCCACCTAGCTACAAGAGCTTTGTGATGAATTCCAATATGCAAGGGATGGAGAAGTCCATTCCCGAGGTATATTCAATGCTGAAATCAGCTGAGCTGGATATCAAAAAGCAATATCAAGTGTTGACGGTGAATAAAACCACTAAGTTCAAGAAAGGCAAGGGTAGGAAGAACTTCAAGAAGGACGGCAAAGGAATTGCCACGCCCGGTAAGCCAGTTGCCGAGAAGAAGCCAAAGAATGGACCCAAGCCTGAGACTGAGTGCTTTTATTGCAAGGGAACGGGTCAGTGGAAGCGGAATTGCCCCAAATACTTAGCGGATAAGAAGGCCGGCAACGTCAAAGGTATATGTGATATACATGTTATTGATGTGTACCTTACCAGCGCTCGTAGTAGCTCCTGGGTATTTAATACCGGTGCAGGTGCTCACATTTGTAACTCAAAGCAAGAGCTGCGGAATAAGCGGAGACTGGCGAAGGACGAGGTGACGATGCGCGTCGAGAATAGTTCCAAGGTCGATGTGATCTCCGTCGGCACGCTGCCTCTACATCTACCTTCGGGATTAGTTTTAAACCTCAATAATTGTTATTTAGTACCAGCTTTAAGCATGAATATTGTATCCGGATCTCGTTTAATGCGAGATGGCTACTCATTTAAATCTGAGAATAATGGTTGTTCTATTTATATGAGAGACATGTTTTATGGTCATGCCCCGCTGGTCAACGGTTTATTTTCACTGAATCTCGAACGTGATGTTACACATATTCATAGTGTGAATGCCAAAAGATGTAAGGTTGATAATGATAGTCCCACATACTTGTGGCACTGCCGCCTTGGTCATATTGGCGTCAAACGTATGAAGAAGCTCCATGCAGATGGCCTTTTGGAGTCTCTTGATTATGAATCATTTGACACGTGTGAACCATGCCTCTTGGGCAAGATGACCAAGACTCTGTTCTCCGGAACAATGGAGCGAGCAACCAACTTGTTGGAAATCATACATACTGATGTGTGCGGTCCGATGAGCGATGAGGCTTGCGGTGGTTATCGTTACTTTCTCACCCTCACCGATGACTTCAGTAGATATGAGTATGTCTATCTAATGAAACACAAGTCTAAGACCTTTGAAAAGTTCAAGGAATTTCAGAATGAGGTTGAGAATCAACGTGACAGAAAAATAAAGTTCTTATGATCAGATCATGGAGGAGAATATTTAAGTCACGAATTTGGGACGCACCTAAGGAAATGTGGAATTGTTTCACAACTGACGCCGCCTGGAACACCTCAGTGTAATGGTGTGTCTGAACGTCGTAATCGTACTCTGTTGGACATGGTGCGATCTATGATGTCTCTTACCGACTTACCGCTATCATTTTGTGGTTATGCTTTAGAGACTGCCGCATTCACTTTAAATAGGGCACCGTCTGAATCCGTTGAGATGACACCGTATGAACTATGGTTTGGGAAGACACCTAAGTTGTCGTTTCTAAAAGTTTGGGGATGCGATGCTTATGTCAAGAAACTTCAACCTGAGAAGCTCGAACCCAAATCGAAAAAATGCGTCTTCATAGGATACCCTAAGGAAACTATTGGGTATACCTTCTACCTCAGATCCGAAGGCAAGGTCTTTATTGCCAAGAATGGATCCTTTCTGGAGAAAGAGTTTCTCTCGAAAGAAGTTAGTGGGAGGAAAGTAGAACTTGATGAGGTTGTAGTAACCCCTCTTGAACCGGAAAGTAGCGCAGCGCAGGAAGATGTTTCCGTGGTGCCTGCACCGACTGGAGAGGAAGTTAATGATGATGATCATGAAGCTTCGGATCAAGTTATTACTAAATTTTGTAGGTCCACAAGGACATGTTCCGCACCAAAGTGGTACGGCAACCCTATCCTGGAAATCATGTTGTTAGACAACGGTGAACCTTCGAACTATGAAGAAGCAATGGCGGAGCCGGATTCCAACAATTGGCTTAAAGCCATGAAATCCGAGATAGGATCCATGTATGATAACAAAGTATGGACTTTGGTTGACTTGCCCGATGATCGGCGAGCCATAGAAAATAAATGGATCTTTAAGAAGACTGATGCGGATGGAAATGTGACCATCTATAAGGCTCGTCTTGTCGCTAAGGGTTATTGACAAGTTCAAGGAATTGACTATGATGAGACTTTCTCTCCCGTAGCAATGCTGAAGTCCGTTCGAATCATGTTAGAAATTGCCGCATTCTATGATTATGAGGTATGGCAAATGGACGTCAAAATGGCATTCCTTAACGGCTTCCTTAAGGAAGAATTGTATATGATATAGCCGGAAGGTTTTGTCGATCCTAAGAATGCTAACAAGGTATGCATGCTCCAGCGCTCCATCTATGGGCTGGTGCAAGCATCTCGGAGTTGGAACATTCGCTCTGATGAGGTGATCAAAGCGTTTGGGTTCATACAGACTTATGGAGAAGCCTGTATTTACAAGAAAGTGAGTGGGAGCTCTGTAGCATTTCTCATATTATATGTAGATGCATATTGTTGATGGGAAATGATGTAGAACTCTTGGAAAGCATAAAGGCCTACTTGAATAAGTGTTTTTCAATGAAGGATCTTGGAGAAGCTGCTTACATATTAGGCATCAAAATCTATAGAGATAGATCAAGACGCCTCATTGGTCCTTCACAAAGCACGTACCTTGACAAGATATTGAAGAAGTTCAATATGGATCAGTCCAAGAAAGGGTTCTTGCCTGTATTACAAGGTGTGAGATTGAGCACAACTCAATGCCCGACCTCGGCAGTAGATAGAGAAAATATGAGAGTCATCCCCTATGCCTCAGCCATAGGTTCTATTATGTATGCCATGTTGTGTACCAGACCTGGTGTGAACCTTGCCATAAGTTTGGTAGGGAGGTACCAAAGTGATCCCGAAATGGAACACTGGACAGCGGTCAAGAACATCCTGAAGTACCTGAAAAGGACTAAGGATATGTTTCTCATTTATGGAGGTGACGAAGAGCTCGTTGTAAAGGGTTACCTTGATGCTAGCTTTGATACAGATCCGGATGACTCAAAGTCACAGACCAGATACGTGTATATTTTGAATGGTGGGGCAGTCAGCTGGTGCAGTTGCAAGCAAAGCGTCGTGGCGGCATCTACATGTGAAGCAGAGTACATAGCTACTTCCGAAGCAGCACAGAACGGAGTCTGGATGAAGGAGTTCATCACCGACCTAGGATTTATTCCAAGCACGTCGGGCCCGATGACTCTCTTATGTGACAACACTGGAGCTATTGCCATTGCTAAGGAGCCTAGGTTTCACAAGAAGACCATGCACATTAAGCGTCGTTTCAATTCCATTCACAATTATATTCAAGATGGAGACATACATATTTGTAAAGTGCATACGAAATTGAATGTCGCAGATCCGTTGACTAAACCTCTTCCACGAGCAAAACATGATCAACACCAGAACTCTATGGGTGTATGATTCATCACAATGTAACTAGATTATTGACTCTAGTGCAAGTGGGAGACTGTTGGAAATATGCCCTAGAGGCAATAATAAAATGGTTGTTATTATATTTCCTTGTTGTTGATGATTGTCTATTGTTCATGCTTTAATTGTATTATCCGGAAATTGTAATACATGTGTGAATACATAGACCACAACATGTCCCTAGTAAGCCTCTAGTTGACTAGCTCGTTGATCAATAGATGGTTACGGTTTCCTGACCATGGACATTGGCTGTCATTGATAATGGGATCACATCATTAGGAGAATGATGTGATGGACAAGACCCAATCCTAAGGATAGCAGAAGATCGTGTAGTTTGTATGCTAAAGCTTTTCCAATGTCAAGTATCCTTTCCTTAGACCATGAGATTGTACAACTCCCGGATGCCGTAGGAATACTTTGGGTGTGCCAAACGTCACAACATAACTGGGTGCCTATAAAGGTACACTACGGGTAACCCCGAAAGCATCTGTTGGGTTGGCACGAATCGAGACTGGGATTTGTCACTCCGTATGACGGAGAGGTATCTCTAGGCCCACTCGGTAAGACATCATCGTAATGAGCTCTATGTGACAAAGGAGTTGGTCACGTGATGATGTGTTACGGAATGAGTAAAGAGAATTGCCGGTAACGAGATTGAACAAGGTATCGGGATACCGATGATCGAATCTCGGGCAAGTACTATACCGATAGACAAAGGGAATCGTATACGGGATTGATTGAATCCTTGACATCATGGTTCATCCGATGAGATCATCGTGGAACATGTGGAAGCTGACATGGGTATCCAGATCCCGCTGTTGGTTATTGGCCGGAGAGATGTCTCGGTCATGTTTACATGGTTCCCGAACCAGTAGGGTCTACACACTTAAGGTTCGATGACGCTAGGGTTATAGGGAATATATGTACGTGGTTACCAAATGTTGTTCGGAGTCCCGGATGAGATCCCGAACATCACGAGGAGTTTTGGAATGGTCCAGAGGTAAAGAATTATATATAGGAAGTGAGGTTTTGGCCACCGAAAGTGTTCCGGGCATCATCGGTAATGTACCGGGACCACCGGAAGGATTCCGGGGGTCCACCGGGAGGGGCCACCAGCCCCGGAGGCCTGCATGGGCCAAGAGTGGGAAGGGACCAGCCCCTAGGTGGTCTGGTGCGCCTCCACAAGGGGCCCAAGGCACAGGGAAGAGGAGAGGGGGGAAACCCTAGGTTTAGATGGGCCTAATGTTCACCTAGTGCGCGCCCCCCTCTCCCCCCCTCTGGTCGCCCCCCTAGATCAATCTAGGGTTGGCCGCACCCCCTAGGGGGGGAACCCTAGATGGGGGCGCAGCCCCTCCCCTCCTCCCTATATATAGTGGGGGTTTGGGGCTGCCACATATGAGACTCTCCCTCTCTCTCGGCGTAGCCCTACCCCTCCCCTTCCTCGTCTCTCGTAGTGCTCGGCGAAGCCCTACTGGAGTGCCATGCTCCTCCACCACCACCATGCCGTCGTGCTGCTGCTGGACGGAGTCTCCCCCAACCTCTCCCTCTCCCCTTGCTGGATCAAGGCGTGGGAGACGTCACCGGGCTGCACGTGTGTTGTACGCGGAGGCACCGTTGTTCGGTGCTTAGATCGGATTCGACCGCAAATCTGAATGGCTTCGTGTACGACTCCACCAACCATGTTATTGCAACCCTTCCGCATCGCGATCTTCAAAGGTACGAAGATGCACTCCCCTCTCGTTGCTAGTAACTCCATAGATAGATCTGGGTGATGCGATATTTTTTGAATTTCTGCAACAATCCCCAACATAATGCTTGTCACTAGGGCCCGAGTGCCATGATTTCAGATCTTAACCTAGTATGTTTTCATGAATACGTGTGAGTTCTTGATCTTATCTTGCAAGTCAATAGTCACCTACTATGTGTTATGATCCGGCAACCCCGAAGTGACAACAATCGTGACCACTCCCGGTGATGACCGTAGTTTGATGAGTTCATGTATTCACTAAGTGTTAATGCTTTGGCCTGGTACTCTATTAAAAGGAGGCCGTAATATCCCTTAGTTTCCAATAGGATCCCGCTGCCACGGGAGGGTAGGACAAAAGATGTCATGCAAGTTCTTTTCCATAAGCACGTATGACTATATTCAGAATACATGCCTACATTACATTGATGAACTGGAGCTAGTTCTGTGTCACCCTATGTTAGAACCATTGCATGAGGAATCGCATCCGACATAATTATCCATCACTGATCCAATGCCTATGAGCTTTTCACATATTGATCTTTGCTTAGTTACTTTTCCGTTGCCACTGTTACAATCACTACTAAACTGCTACTGTTACTTTTGCCACCGTTACCTTACTTCCATACTACTTTGCTACTAAATACTTTGCTGCAGATATTAAGTTTTTCATGTGTGGTTGAATTGACAACTCAACTGTTAATACTCGAGAATATTCTTTGGATCCCCTTGTGTCTGATCAATAAATTTGGGTTGAATACTCTACCCTCGAAAACTGTTGTGATCCCCTATACCTGTGGGTTATCAAGACTATTTTCTGGCGCCGTTGCCGGGGAGCATAGTTATATTCTTTGAGTCACTTGGGATTTATATCTGTTGATCACTATGAAGAACTTGAGAGATGAAAAAACCAAGATCTTTCCCTCAACTATGAGGGGATGTAAGGAACTGTCATCTAGCTCTGCACTTGACTCACCTTCTGTTATGAGTAAATTTGCAACACCTACACCTGCTATTGAATCTGATATGTCGCATGTTCTTGATGATGCCACTTCTGCTATGCATGATACTTATGATGGAACTACTTCTATGCTTGATAATACTGTGCCACTAGGTGAATTTCTTGATGAACAACTTGTTAGGGCTAGAGAGAATGAAATTATTGAAACTGATAATATTGATGAAAGTGATGATGAAGATTCTCCCCCTAGATATGAATTGCATGTTGTGCCGCAGGGTTATGTGCTAGAGATCTTTTAGCTTGCAAAGATATATATGATCTTAAGAAACTGTTAGCTAAGCTGAAAGAAAAGTCTTTGAATGCTAGAATGAAACATGACCCTGCTTTTGCTACTTCACCTATCTTTATTTCTGATAAGGAACATGATTTCTTTGTCGATCATGAGTTAATTGCTTTGGTTGAATCTGATCCTTTCCATGGCTATGAATCTAAATCTTTTGTGGCACATCTTACAAAACTAAATGATATAGCCACCCTATTCACCAATGAGGAAAAAATTTCATTACTATTATATCCTTAAGCTATTTCCGTTCTCCTTAAAGGGTGATGCTAAAACATGTTTTAATTCTCTTGATCCTGGTTGTGTGCTTAGTCCCCAGGATATGATTAATTACTTGTCTACTAAATATTTCCCTGCTCATAAGAAACAAGTTGCCATAAGGGAAATATATAATTTTGTGCAAATTGAAGAAGAGAGTCTCCCACAAGCTTGGGGGAGGCTTCCCCTATTACTTAATGCTTTGCCTGATCATCCTCTTAATAAAAATGAAATACTTGATATCTTTTATAAAGGAATAATCGATGCTTCCAGAGACCACCTAGATAGTTGTGCTGGTTGTGTTTTCAGGGAAAGAACTGTTGATCAAGCTGAATTGCTATTGAATAATATGTTGAGTAATGAAAATAATTGGACACTTCCTGAACCAACTCCGAAGAAAAGGGGTATTCTATTCCTCAGTCCTGAAGATATGCAAGAGGCAAAGAAATCTATGAAAGAAAAAGGTATTAAAGCTGAAGATGTTAAGAATTTACCACCTATTGAAGAAATACATCGTCTTGATAACCCGACACAGGTAGTAAAGGTAAATTCTCTCTATAGATTTGATGAAGGTGATATTCCATATAATGAGTCTACTAGCCAATGCTTAGATGAGTTTGATAATTTTATTGTTAAACGAGAAACTTCACTGCTTATGTTGGTAGACAACTGAAATGTAATGCTTATATGATTGAACACTTGAGTGATTATATGTCTAGAGTTGAAGGTGAACTTAAACTCAGTTGTGAACATGCTTCTATGGTTACAACTCAAGTAGAACAAGCACTTAAAGCACAAAATGATTTGCTCAATGAATTAAATAATAAGAAACATGATAAAGTTGTTATAGTTATGACTAGAGGGGGTAGAATGACCCAGGAACCTCTGTATCATGAGGGCCACCCTAAGAGAATTGAGCAAGATTCTCAGAGAACTAATGTAGACGCACCTAGACCTTCTAAGAAGAAGAAAAAGAAAAATGATAGGACTTTGCATGCTTATAGTGAACATGTTGATGACACACCTGAGAATCCCAATGATATTTTTATTTCTGATGCTGAAACACAATCTGGTAATGAACCTGAACCTAGTGAAAATGATAATGATGATGTTCATGACGATGCTCAACCTAGCAATAACAATGATGTAGAGATTGAACCTGCTGTTAATCTTGATAACCCACTATCAAAGAATCAACGTTATGATAAGAGAGACTTCATTGCTAGGAAGCACGGTAAAGAAAGAGAACCATGGGTTCAGAAACCCACGCCTTTTCCTCCTAAACCATCCAAGAAAAAACATGATGAGGATTTTGAGCGCTTTGCTGAAATGATTAGACCTATCTTTTGCGTATGCGTTTGACTAATATGCTTAAAACGAATCCTTATGCTAGGTATATGAAAGATATTGTTACAAATAAAATAAAGATACCAGAGGTTGAAATTTCCACCATGCTTGCCAATTATACTTTTAAAGGTGGAATACCAAAGAAACAAGGGGATCCATGAGTACCAGCTATACCATGCTCCATTAAAAGAAACTATGTTAAAACCGTTTTATGTGATCTTGGAGCCAGTGTCACTGTTACGCCTCTCTCTTTATATCGTAGACTTGATTTGAATAAGTTGACACCTATTGAAATATCTTTGCAAATGGCCGATAAATTGTAATGCCCCGGATGTAACACTTTCCCTATATGGCAATATATAAACTTTGGCTTCATCAATTCCATTCCGGGTTCTTCTTTCTTTTCGGGTTTCTCGTTTTGTCGTGTGCGTGTTTGCATTTCATCCATGTCATGTTGTCATGTGCATTGCATTGCATTTGTGTTGTCACTTGCACCCGGTACCACTCGTCTCTTCCTGTTGTCCATTTCGAGTTCCGACGCTCTCACACGTGCCCGTGGCATTCCCGAGTCCTTCTTTTGTGTTGGGGCGTGTAACGTTTCCAGATTGGCGTGTGACTTGTCGTGCGATGTTGTTTTGGTACGTGTAGGCCGCCTGTCAAGTTTCGTCGCGTTTGGAGTTCGTTTGGTACTCCAACAGTTAACCTCGTGGGCTAAAAGTACCTCCACTTTGAGGCCCAAGACCCCCTCCACAACAGCCCACCAACCCAGCACAACCCTTCACATCATCTCGGTCATTGAATTGTGATCGCGTGGTCGAAAACCGCTCCTCATTTGGAGTCTCCTAGATCCTTGTGCCTATATAAACGTCTCCCCTGTCCAAATTTCGTCCAAAAACCCTAGCCTCCTCCTAGCTTTAGCCGCCGCCTCGTTTTCCGTGCCAGGCGGACGTGTCCGTCCGCACCAGACACAACCGCCGCCTCCCATCGTGTGGGCTCGCCGGGCCCGAGGCCGGCCCCCGCGGCCCGCATCGCCTCCGCCGCCGCCCTCGCCTCGCGCTCCCTCCGCCTCCCGCGCGGGCCCTTCGTCCCGGCCGCCGGCCGGGCGCTCTGCCGCCGCCCCGGAGACAGGCCGCCACCGGCCTCGCCGTACGCCACCGCCTCCCTTCGCCCGCAGAGCCCGCCGCCCCGAGCTCGAAGGCACTCTGGTCGCCGCCGCACCGGGTCCCCGACCCCGCCGCCGACCTCATTGTCCTCGCCGACGGGCGCCAGGGACCGCGCCGGCCACCGCGGGGCATACTGTCGGCCGGGATCGAGGGCGCCGCCGCATCGCCCCGACGGGATCGACCAGCCCGATCCGATCTGTCGCCAGGAACCCTAACGGGTCCCGCGTTGACCCGCGGCCCGGTACCCGCATCGCCCGATCCGCTAGTGAGCCCGACCCGTGAGGTGGT
>LR738713.1:323024041-323061219 GCA_902687465.1 Secale cereale
CCCGCGCGGGCCCTTCGTCCCGGCCGCCGGCCGGGCGCTCTGCCGCCGCCCCGGAGACAGGCCGCCACCGGCCTCGCCGTACGCCACCGCCTCCCTTCGCCCGCAGAGCCCGCCGCCCCGAGCTCGAAGGCACTCTGGTCGCCGCCGCACCGGGTCCCCGACCCCGCCGCCGACCTCATTGTCCTCGCCGATGGGCGCCAGGGACCGCGCCGGCCACCGCGGGGCATACTGTCGGCCGGGATCGAGGGCGCCGCCGCATCGCCCCGACGGGATCGACCAGCCCGATCCGATCTGTCGCCAGGAACCCTAACGGGTCCCGCGTTGACCCGCGGCCCGGTACCCGCATCGCCCGATCCGCTAGTGAGCCCGACCCGTGAGGTGGTTCCTCTGTCTTATTTTGGCTAAGTCTTTTAGTTATTTTGTTGTCTGATGCATTCTTGCGAAGGCTATAACTATTTGTGTGTATGTTCGTTTTGTGCATAAAATATGTCAAAATGATCGTGGTGATGTGTACTATTTTTTGTTCCATTGTGTCATGCATGTTTGAGTCCATCTAGATGTCCTAATCTTCATGACAAGAGTGCTATATGATATAAACTGCTGCTATTAGTTGTTTTCATGCCATGTTTGATATGTGCTAACTTGATGCATGTTTATCCAAATGAAGCAAATGATATGTCCAAATGTTCATCATGAGATGCTCTACATGTTGGTTGCTATAGCATGCTTGTTAGAGTTCATATTGCCATGTTTAACTCTGTTGCAAAAGTGCATGTGGCTGTTAGGTTTTATAACTTGTTACGAGATGCCTAGTTGAGGAGCTCGTTGCTACTGATGTGTTTGTCCCCATGTCACATGCTCATATGTTTTGGACTCCCCATCATGTGTTCTTTGCTGTGGTGCAAACCACTTGCCATGTTATGCTTTGAGGTGACTTAAACTTGCTCACAAACATGCCATGATAATATTGCTGTTTTAACACTTGGTGAAATTTCACTAAGTCTGGAATCTGTAATATCCTGATGCTATGTTTGCTTGTTGTTCTAGGCAAATCCATGTTAGTTTTGGTGTGGCCATTGATCATTCCTTGTTGTATATGTTGTTTTATATCCATCCATGTCCTCACATGCTCATTTGGGTTGCTGTAGCATATTTAACTCTTGCTCCAAATTTGCTATAAAATATTGCTGTCAGGTTTTTATTGTCATGTTCAAAATGTTGTAGCTTGTTGCTATTGATCCATGCCTCCTATGGAGTTGCTCCAATGCAGTTGTTTGCTGTAGGATATGTCTACTTCATGTCATGCTTCATGTCACCATGTTTGAGTGCTGTAGAGTATATATTTCTTGCTTCCAAGTTGCTATGTGGCTGTTAATTTCAGCTTTTTGTTGTTCCTTGTTTCGGGTGTATCTTTTAGTCCGTTGCTCCGTTTTGAGCAAGTCCTATATGAAACTTGTGTGATTTTGCATGTAGATTCATAATATCATCTTGTTAACATGTTTGGCGTATATTTTGATTGATGTTTGGGTGCATCTTGCACCGTTGCCATGCTTATCTTGTTTTGATCATATCTTCTAGACCGTAGCTCTGTTTTAAACAAACTTAATATGAAACTTGAGTAGAATTTCGTGTATATCATCATGGTGCATGTTAACTTTCTGTTTAACAACTTTAACTTAAGGTTTGTTCAGATCTGGACTAATTTCAAACTATGCATATAAGGACTTACCGGATTTGTCTTAAGTAGTTTCCGGCCTCATTTAAACCTGCTGTTTCTTGTGTTGGTTCTCTGTGCTTCCTACCTTGCCATGTTTTGCATCCTAAATAGACTTGTCTTGCATCCTACTTGCTTGAGCATATTGTCATGTTTCTTGTGTTGTTTCTCTGTGCTTCCTATGTTGTCTTTCTGTGCATCCTAAGTGCATCTGCAGTGCTTCCTTAGTGCATCAGCCATGCATCTTGTAGTTTGCGCATTGCATCTTGTTTGATTCCGTGCCTCATGTGTTCTTGTGTTGAGTAGAGCCGGAAGCCGAGATTGAGTACGAGAACGAGGTTACTACCGAGGTTGAGAACGAGGAGCCCTCTTACGATCCCATCGACGACTCGACAGGCAATATGGCCTGACCCAGATATCATTACTATCTTTGCCTATTGCTAGAAGTCTCGCTCTTTAGCTTATTGCCTCGATGCCCATGTTTGTTTGTCAGCCTCCTATTGTAACCATGAATCTGTTTAACCACCCAACCTATGCAAACCTTTGGTTGGCTACGTAGGCTTCGCTCAGCCCCTCTTATAGCATTGCTAGTTGCAGGAGAAGATTTGAAGATTCTTGCTTCATGTTGAAGCTTGTTGGGATATCACACTATATAAAGTCTTAAACTAAATCATCTATATATTGGTAATGGGTGGAAGGCTAAGCCTCTTGCTTGGTGATTTGTTCCACTCATGCCACCCTAGGAATCGTATAAACCGGTGTTATGTTCCTTGATTTTGCGTTCCTCACACGGTTGGGGTTATGGGACCCCCTCGATAAACCGCTTAGCGCTAAGTCTTTTCCAGCAAGTCCCAACATTGGTACTATTTGCCTAATAACTAAAAACTTGCATAGGGCTTTGCAAACCCGAGTTCTTAATCAACAACCCCCGGGCCAGTGCTCCACATGAGTGTTGGTCCGAACTGAGCGGACTGCGGAGCCACCACGAGGAAACTCGAGGATTGGTATACACCTGTACGACGTCTCATCCGGTCGTGGCCTGTGACTAGATACGCGCGGCTACTATCAGGGTGTCGGCACGCCGGGAGGATTTGCTGGATTAGTCTTACCTTAGTCGGAGTATCTTGAGCACGGGATTCCGAGAATACTCGGACCTTCCCACCTTGGAGTTGCGACTCCGCGGATCGTGGGCTTGTCATGGGCCAAGTTGGAACACCCCTGCAGGGTTTTGAACTTTGGAAAGCCGTGCCCACGGTTATGTGGAAGATGGGAATTTGTTAATATCCGGTTGTAGAAAACTTGACACCATGTTCAGAACACACTACCAGCGTGAGTACAGTGACGGTCATTTTCCGAAAGGGGTTCGGGAAGTGAACACGGTGGGGTTATGATTGACGTGTTTAGTTAGGATCACTTCGTGATCACCTTATCGCTCGTGGCACTTCTCTTCTCGCTCTTATTACGTAAGTTAGTGCTAGTGCAGTTGCAGCCTTTTATTCTTTCTTCAGCCTTGCTTCACACCCAAGCCTTAGATAGTTCTGCTACCCGGGAACGGGATTGCTGTGTCCTCTGTGGCTCACAGATTCTACACCACACCAGATGCAGGTACTCAGGCGAACTATTCAGGTGACGTCATAGAGCTATACTGGGAGTACGATGAGGAACGTAGCCGCTACTATGTGCACTATCCCCATGATCAGTAGTGGTTTCTACTAGGGGCGATTCAAACCTGTGGCTTTATGTATGTTTGGTATCTTTCATTTGGATCTTCACCCGTAGACGGGTTGTGATGTTATTTGAATGATGATTTGCTATATAATGAATTGTGTGACGTGGCGAGTGTAAGCCAACTATCTCTTTCGTTTTTCATCCCCATTTTTTACATGAGATGTGCAAAGATACCGAACTTGAGATCATTCCAGAATGGTCTTATACCTTTAAGTCGTGCCTCGACACGTAGGAGGTATAGTCCCATCCTGGGCATTACAAGATGGTATTCAGAGCCTTCTCCGACCTAGAAGCCCCCACTGATTGATCGAATCGTTGACGGTTGAGTCTAGGCACACACTTAAAATGTTTTCAGTCCTATATATATATCGGAGAGTAGGAATTCTTTTGCTCCTCATCTCTTTTCACTCTGGTGAAGACTCCTGACGATTACTCTTGTCTCTTCTACTCTCAAAAATTCACCAAATTTGTTTTTTAGGAATCTCGCGAGTATTGTTTGGATTGTTCCGATGTCTTTGTGATGAGAACATTGTTCTCGATGCCTCCTGTCATTTAGGGGTTGTGGCAGTGTCCCGGGGAGTTGAGCTCTGAGGTGTTGTCATCACAAATATATCGCGGCATTTCTGGAATACTTAACACGGCCGACATCGAAAACTCTCCTATGCGGTTAGTGGCAAGATAACCCCGACATCACCCTGTACTAGGGAGGTAGTTCGGGAGTATTGCCATAGCTTGTATAGTAGATGCGTTTCGAAGGTCCAAGGTAGACGGTTTCCGGAAATAACTGGTTATGTGTTGAAGGATGGATACAGCTGGATGTAGGATTAGAGTTGAGTGCGCGATGCTTCCCCTGTATCCCCAACACCTGATTGCATAACTGGAAACTTTCGGAAATTAATAGGTGGGTTCATCTAGTAGATCATAGGCTTTCTTCCAACGAATGCATGATATGGAGTTCGGGGTTCTACATTGAGTGAAGTAGTTTTATGGCCGTTGTTCCGGTCGGAAGTTGCATCTTAAAGGGTCCTTGGCTATGCTGATCCGGGGATTGCAAAACCCTTTTGTAACACATTCCATAAGCTTTCGGCACGAATATGTTGAACGAAGCTTCTATCTTGTATTTGTTCTATCTGCACCTTGTTGTTTTATTTACCTTTTGTTCTCCCAAGTGGCTTCTCGTGAAGATTGTTGTTATCATTAAACTGTGAATTTCATTCGTTCCTCTTGTTCGAATGATTCTTGTGAAGACTATGTTGCAATTCTAGCCGTTGATTCATCTTATATCTTCTTTCAATCAATGGCTAATAGTGGTCATCTCTTTCAGGATGGCTCCTAAAAGGGTTCCCAACGCTAACCCAGAGGGTGAAGAGGTTCCTGATCGTCCTCCTTCCCCTCCTCCTCCGTCTGAGGCCTGGAGAGCAATTATGCAAGCTACGAATCAGAACACCCAGATGCTTTTGCAAATGATGCAGAACATTCAAGCAAATCAAGCAAATCAGCGTGCTCATGGGAACCAAGGCAATTTGTTCAACCAACCACACTTTGCTACGCTCAACCAGTTCTTGGAAAATCAACCGAAGGCATTCAGTTACTGCGTGGACCCTCTAGATGCCGAAGACTGGATAACAGATATCAAGAAGCATTTCCAGTGCAGTAACGTCAGGCCCGAGGACTATGTGAAGTTTGCAGCCTTCCAACTCAAGGACCAAGCAGCTGATTGGTGGCAGCAGTACAAAGACTCCAGAGCAGGGCGTGTAATCTCCTGGGATGACTTCTGCAACGACTTTCTCTCTCACCACATTCCAACAAGTGTCATCGAGGGTATGCGTGAGTAATTCCGCAACCTGAAGGAAGGCTCTATGTCTGTCTACCAATATAATGTCAAGTTCCAGAACCTTGCCCGCTATGCCAAGCAAGACATCCCAGATGCCAAGAGCAAGATCTATCAGTTCCGTGGTGGTCTGAAGGATAAACTCCAACTTGCTCTCACCTTGTTCGAGCCTGATGAGTTTGATCAATTCTATAACATGGCACTTAAGCAAGAGGCAGCCCAGCTCAAGATGGAAGCTTCCAAAAAGAGGATCAAAGATGTTGTTCACTCCTCCTCTTCTTCTCAAGTGGTCGCGAAGCAACAAAAGTTTTGGCTTCCACCTCCTCCAGTGATCCGAGCTCCCAACAACAACAACAAGAACTCTGGTGGCCATGGTTTCTCCCACCCACACAACCAAGGCAATCAGTCCAAGTCGCAGTACCAAGCTCCAAGATCAAGTGTTCCTCCTCCTCGTCCACTTGCTGAGGTCACTTGCTACAAATGTGGTCTGAAGGGTCATTATTCCAACAAGTGCACCAACCCGAGGCGCCTTCCGCCTCCTCCACATGTCAGTACTGTTATTGTCAAGCACAATCCCAAGCAAGCAAGAGTGGATTTGATGAATGCAGCTCAAGCAGAAAATTCTTCAGATGTGATACTTGGTAACCTTCCAGTCAATCTTAAACCTGCTAAAGTGTTGTTTGATTCTGGTGCATCACATTCCTTCATGTCATTTCCATTTGCATCCAAGCACAATGTGGGCACAGTGGCCTTGCCAAAGGAGTTACAAATTATTTCTCCGGGCAAATGCATGACTTCTAGATTATATGCTCAGGATGTATCTATTTTCATGGGTGATTACCGTTTTTTGGCTTCTCCGGTTGTTCTCGGCAACTCCGACATTGATCTTATCCTCGGGATGGATTGGCTTTCTCAGCATGATGCTCACATTGATTGTGCAAATAAGGAAGTCAAGATTACTCATCCTAACGAAGAAGTGATTATCTTCGGCTCTCGAGATAACACAATCAGGCTATTCTCTCTCAATGACAAGGGCGAGATTAATGCCATCTCTCAAATTCCGGTGGTCAATGAATACGAAGACATTTTCCCTGAAGAGCTTCCAGGCATGCCTCCGCATCGTCAAGTTGAATTTGTCATTGAACTCGAGCCAGGTACTGAGCCAACATGCCGGCATCCGTACAAGCTCTCCCCTGAAGAGTTGAAGGAGTTGAAGAAACAGCTCGATGAGCAAGAGCGTATGGGTCTGATCAGGCCTAGCACGTCCCCTTGGGGCTGTGGTGTATTATTTGTCAAGAAGAAGGATGGCACGGAGCGCCTTTGCGTTGATTACCGGCCATTGAACAAGAAGACAATAACGAACAAGTATCCGCTCCCCAACATCAATGAATTGTTCGAGCAGCTCAAAGGAGCAAAAGTGTTCTCTAAGCTCGATCTCCGAATGGGTTATCACCAAATTCGCATTCGTGAATAAGATATCCACAAGACTGCCTTCAGAATGAGCTACGGCTCCTATGAGTATACAGTCATGTCTTTTGGCCTCGCTAATGCTGCACCTACCTTCTCGAGAATGATGCACTACATTTTCAACCCCTACACCAATGAATTTGCGCTTGTGTATCTGGATGACATCTTGGTATTCTCCAAGAATGAAGAGGATCACGAAAAGCACCTCCGTCTGGTTCTCGACAAACTCCGTGAACATAAGTTCTATGCCAAGTTCTCCAAGTGCGAATCCTGGCTCGATAAGGTCTTGTATCTGGGCCATATCATCTCCGCTGACGGTATTGCTGTGAACCCCGACAAAGTTGAAGCGATTGTCAACTGGGAACCTCCTCAGAACGTCAAGCAACTCCGAAGCTTCCTTGGTCATGCTAGCTATTGCAGATGGTTCGTTGAGAACTTCTCCAAGATTGCCAAGCCTCTCTCCAACTTGCTGCAGAAGAATGTCAAGTACAACTGGTCTCCGGATTGTGATGTGGCATTCAAAACTCTCAAAGAAAAGCTCATCTCCGCTCCAGTTCTTACCCCTCCAGATGAGTCCAAGCCCTACGAAGTATTCTATGATGCTTCTCTTCAAGGACTTGGTGGTGTGCTAATGCAGGACAAGAAGATTGTGGCATACACTTCTCGTCAATTGAAGCCAAGTGAGAAGAACTACCCCACACATGATCTCGAGCTAGCAGTTGTGGTACACGCTTTGGTCACGTGGAGACACCTTCTGTTAGGCAGAAAAGTCGACATCCTCACCGATCACAAGAGCTTGAAGTACATCTTCACACAGCCGAACCTGAACCTTCGCCAGACTCGTTGGGTTGAGATGATCCAAGAGTATGATCCAAGCATCGAATACACACCCGGCAAGGCCAATGTCATTGCATATGCCTTGAGCAGAAAGGCATATTGCAACAGTCTCCTTATCAAGCCGTTTCAGCTTGAGCTTTGTGAAGCATTCAGGAAGCTCAACCTCCAAGTTGTTCCGCAAGGCTTTCTTGCAAATCTTCAAGTTGCTCCTACCTTGGAAGATCAGATCCGTGAGGCCCAACTCAGTGATGATATGGTGCAGAAAGTGAAACATGGTATTGCAACGGGTACTCCCAAATACAAGTGCTATCGCGTTGATGAGAGAGATACCTTGTTCTTTGAGGACAGACTTGTGGTTCCCAAGGGTGATCTCAGGAAGCTCATAATGAACGAGGCACATGACTCCCTCCTTTCGATTCATCCTGGAAGTTCTAAGATGTACCAAGACCTCAAGAAATCTTACTGGTGGACTCGCATGAAAAGGGAGATTGCCCAATTCGTGAATGAATGTGATGTCTGCAGAAGAGTGAAGGTAGAGCATCAACGTCCAGCCGATCTTCTCCAACCTCTTCCTATTCCCGAGTGGAAATTCGACCACAATGAAATGGATTTCGTCACTGGGTTTCCTAAGTCCAAGAAAGGGAATGATTCTATCTTTGTCGTGATTAACAAGCTTACCAAAGTAGCTCACTTCCTTCCAGTCAAAGAATCCATCAATGCAGCTCAACTGGCAGAGTTGTACACTTCCAGAATTGTGTCCTTACACGGCATTCCTCAAGTTATCTCCTCAGACCGTGGAAGTTTGTTCACATCCAAGTTCTGGGACTCATTTCAGTCTGCCATGGGCACTAAGATCCATTTCAGCACTTCATTTCACCCTCAGACTAGTGGTCAAGTCGAGAGAGTGAACCAGATCCTAGAAGACATGCTCAGAGCTTGTGTCATATCTTTTGGCATGAAGTGGGAAGATTGCCTCCCGTTTGCCGAGTTCTCTTACAACAACAGCTTCCAAGCAAGTGCCGGCAAAGCTCCGTTTGAAATCCTCTATGGCAGAAAGTGTCGTACTCCTCTCAACTGGTCCGAGACTGGTGAACGTCAACTTCTTGGCAATGACTTGATCTCAGAAGCCGAAGAAATGTGCAAAGTCATACGTGAGAATCTCAAGGCCGCTCAGTCGCGTCAGAAGAGCTACTATGACGGCAAGCATCGTGATCTGGCCTTCAACATTGGTGATCATGTCTATCTCCGTGTTTCTCCTATGAAAGGCACCCAAAGATTTGGTATCAAAGGAAAGCTTGCTCCTAGATACGTTGGCCCTTTCAAGATCCTTGGCAAAAGAGGCGATCTAGCCTATCAACTTGAGCTCCCTTCCAACTTCGCTAATGTTCATGATGTGTTTCACGTGTCTCAACTCCGCAAGTGCTTCAAGACAACTGAACGCACCATTCCGTTCGAGGAGATTGATCTTCAACAAGACTTGTCTTACCGAGAGCATCCCGTTGCTATTCTCGAAGAAACCGAGCGCAAGACCCGCAACAAGTCAATCAAGTTCTTGAAAGTCAAGTGGTCACACCATACCGACCGAGAAGCTACGTGGGAACGAGAAGATCACCTTCGTTCCAAGTATCCTTCCTTCTTCCAGTCCTAGATCTCGGGACGAGATCTTTTCGTAGTAGAGGAGAGTTTGTAATGCCCCGGATGTAACACTTTCCCTATATGGCAATATATAAACTTTGGCTTCATCAATTCCATTCCGGGTTCTTCTTTCTTTTCGGGATTCTCGTTTTGTCATGTGCATGTGTGCATTTCATCCATGTCATGTTGTCATGTGCATTGCATTGCATTTGTGTTCTCACTTGCATCCGGTACCACTCGTCTCTTCCCGTTGTCCGTTTCGAGTTCCGACGCTCTCACACGTGCCCATGGCATCCCCGAGTCCTTCTTTCGTGTTGGGGCGTGTAACGTTTCCGGATTGGCGTGAGACTTGCCGTGCGATGTTGTTTTGGTACGTGTAGGCCGCCTGTCAAGTTTCGTCGCGTTTGGAGTTTGTTTGGTACTCCAACAGTTAACCTCGTGGGCTAAAAGTACCTCCTCTTTGAGGCCCAAGACCCCCTCCACAACAGCCCACCAACCCAGCACAACCCTTCCCATCATCTCGGTCGTTGAATTGTGATCGCGTGGCCGAAAACCGCTCCTCATTTGGAGTCTCCTAGCTCCTTGTGCCTATATAAACGTCTCCCCCGTCCAAATTTCGTCCAAAAACCCTAGCCTCCTCCTAGCTCCAGCCGTCGCCTCGTTTTCCGTGCCGGGCGGACGTGTCCGTCCGCGCCGGACACAACCGCCGCCTCCCACCGCGCGGGCCTGCCGGGCCCGAGGCTGGCCCCTGCGGCCCGCATTGCCTCCGCCGCCGCCCTCGCCTCGCGCTCCCTCTGCCTCCCGCGCGGGCCCTTCGTCCCCGCCGCAGCCCCGGCGACAGGCCGCCACTGGCCTTGCCGTACGCCGCCGCCTCCCTTCGCCTGCTGAGCCCGCCGCCCCGAGCTCGAAGGCTCTCTGGTCGCCGCCGCACCGGGTCCCCGACCCCGCCGCCGGGCGCCAGGGGCCGCGCCGGCCACCGCGGGGCATCCCGCCGGCTGGGATCGAGGGCGCCGCCGCATCGCCCCGACGGGATCGACCAGCCCGATCCGATCTGTCGCCAGGAACCCTAATGGGTCCCGCGTTGACCCGCGGCCCGGTACCCGCATCGCCCGATCCGCTAGTGAGCCCGACCCGTGAGGTGGTTCCTCTGTCTTATTTTGGCTAAGTCTTTTAGTTATTTTGTTGTCTGATGCATTCTTGTGAAGGCTATAACTTTTTATGTGTATGTCTGTTTTGTGCATATAATATGTCAAAATGATCGTGGTGATTTGTACTATGTTTTGTTCCATTGTGTCATGCATGTTTGAATCCATCTAGATGTCTTAATCTTCATGACAGGAGTGCTATATGATATAAACTGCTGCTATTAGTTGTTTTCATGCCATGTTTGATATGTGATAACTTGATGCATGTTTATCCAAATGAAGCAAATGATATGTCCAAATGTTCATCATGAGATGCTCTACATGTTGGTTGCTATAGCATGCTTGTTAGAGTTCATATTGCCATGTTTATCTCTGTTGCAAAAGTGCATGTGGCTGTTAGGTTTTATAACTTGTTACGAGATGCCTAGTTGAGGAGCTCGTTGCTATTGATGTGTTTGTCCCCATGTCACATGCTCATATGTTTTGGACTCCCCATCATGTGTTCTTTGTTGTGGTGCAAACCACTTGCCATGTTATGCTTTGAGGTGACTTAAACTTGCTCACAAACATGCCATGATAATATTGCTGTTTTAACACTTACTGAAATTTCACTATGTCTGGAATCTGTAATATCCTAATGCTATGTTTGCTTGTTGTTCTAGGCAAATCCATGTTAGTTTTGGGGTGGCCATTGATCATTCCTTGTTGTATATGTTGTTGTATATCCATCCATGCCCTCACATGCTCATTTGGGTTGCTGTAGCATATTTAACTCTTGCTCCAAAGTTGCTATAAAATATTGCTGTCAGGTTTTTATTGTCATGTTCAAAATGTTGTAGCTTGTTGCTATTGATCCATGTCTCCTATAGAGTTGCTCCAATGGAGTTGTTTTCTGTAGGATATGTCTAATTCATGTCCATGCTTCTTGTCACCATGTTTGAGTGTTGTAGAGTATATATTTCTTGCTTCCAAATTGCTATGTGGCTGTTAATTTCAGCTTTGCGTTGTTCCTTGTTTCGGGTGTATATTTTAGTCCGTTGCTCCGTTTTGAGCAAGTCCTATATGAAACATTTGGGATTTTGCATGTAGATTCATAATATCATATTGTTAACATGTTTGGAGTATGTTTTGCTTGATGTTTGGGTGCATCTTGCACCGTTGCCATGCTTATCTTGTTTTGATCATATCTTCTAGACCGTAGCTCCGTTTTAAACAAACTTTATATGAAACTTGACTAGAATTTCGTGTAGATCATCATGGTGCATGTTAACTTGCTGTTTAACAACTTTAACTTAATGTTTGTTCAGATCTGGACTAATTTCAAACTATGCATATGAGGACTTACCGGATTTGTCTTAAGTAGTTTCCGGCCTCATTTAAACCTGCTGTTTATTGTGTTGTTTCTCTGTGCTTCCTACCTTGCCATGTTTTGCATCCTAAATAGACTTGTCTTGCATCCTACTTGCTTGAGCATATAGTCATGTTTCTTGTGCTGTTTCTCTGTGCTTCATATGTTGTCCTGCTGTGCATCCTAAGTGCATCTGCAGTGCTTCCTTAGTGCATCAGCCGTGCATCCTGTAGTTTGCGCATTGCATCTTGTTTGATTTCGTGCCTCGTGTGTTCTTGTGTTGAGCAGAGCCGGAAGCCGAGATCGAGTATGAGAACGAGGTTACTACCAAGGTTGAGAACGAGGAGCCCTCTTACGATCCTATCGACGACTCGACAGGCAAGATGGCCTAACCCAGATATCATTACTATCTTTGCCTATTGCTAGAAGTCTCGCTCTTTAGCTTATTGCCTCGATGCCCATGTTTGTTTGTCAGCCTCCTATTGTAACCATGAATCTGTTTAACCACCCAACCTATGCAAACCTTTGGTTGGCTACGTAGGCTTCGCTCAGCCCCTCTTATAGCATTGCTAGTTGCAGGAGAAGATTTGAAGATTCTTGCTTCATGTTGAAGCTTGTTGGGATATCACACTATATAAAGTCTTAAACTAAATCATCTATATATTGGTAATGGGTGGAAGGCTAAGCATCTTGCTTGGTGATTTGTTCCACTCATGCCGCCCTAGGAACCGTATAAACCGGTGTTATGTTCCTTGATTTTGCATTCCTCACACGGTTGGGGTTATGGGACCCCCTCGATAAACCGCTTAGCGCTAAGTCTTTTCCAGCAAGTCCCAACATTGGTACTATTTTCCTAATAACTAAAAACTTGCATAGGGCTTTGCAAACCCGAGTTCTTAATCAACAACCTCCAGGCCAGTGCTCCACATGAGTGTTGGTCCGAACTGAGCGGACTGCGGGGCCACCACGAGGAAACTCGAGGATTGGTATACACCTGTAGGACGTCTCATCCGGTCGTGGCCTGAGACTAGATACGCGCGGCTACTGTCAGGGTGTCGGCACGCCGGGAGGATTTGCTGGATTAGTCTTACCTTAGTCGGAGTATCTTGAGCACGGGATTCCGAGAATACTCGGGCCTTCCCACCTTGGAGTTGCGACTCCGCGGATCGTGGGCTTGTCATGGGCCAAGTTGGAACACCCGTGCAGGGTTTTGAACTTTCGAAAGCCGTGCCCGCGGTTATGTGGCAGATGGGAATTTGTTAATATCCGGTTGTAGAAAACTTGACACCATGTTCAGAACACACTACCAGCGTGAGTACCGTGACGGTCATTTTCCGAAAGGGGTTCGGGAAGTGAACACGGTGGGGTTATGATTGACGTGTTTACTTAGGATCACTTCGTGATCACCTTATCGCTCGTGGCACTTCTCTTCTCGCTCTTATTACGTAAGTTAGTGCTAGTGCAGTTGCAGCCTTTTATTCTTTCTTTAGCCTTGTTTCACACCCAAGGCTTAGATAGTTTTGCTACCCGGGAACGGGATTGCTGAGTCCTCCGTGACTCACAGATTCTACACCACACCAGATGCAGGTACTCAGGCGAACTATTCAGGTGACGGCACAGAGCTATACTGGGAGTACGATGAGGAACGTAGCCGTTACTATGTGCACTATCCCGATGATCAGTAGTGGTTTCTACTAGGGGCGATTCGAACCTGTGGCTTTATGTATGTTTGGTATCTTTCATTTTGATCTTCACCCGTGGATGGGTTGTGATGTTATTTGAATGATGATTTGCTATGTAATGAATTGTGTGACGTGGCGAGTGTAAGCCAACTATCTCTTTCGTTTTTCATCCCCATTTTTTACATGAGATGTGCAAAGATACCGAACTTGAGATCATTCCAGAATGGGCTTATACCTTTAAGTCGTGCCTCGACACGTAGGAGGTATAGTCCTATCCTGGGCATTACATAAATCAAGTGCTATAATTGTCGGTATTTGTGAGGATGTGCATGTTTTGGTTGCAAAGAATACTATTTTAATAGACTTTGTTATTCTTGATATTCCCGAGGATGATAGTATGTCAATTATCCTTGGTAGACCCTTTTTGAATACTGCACGGGTTGTTATTGATTGCAACAAAGGCAATGTCACTTTTCATGTTAATGGGAATGAGCATACGGTACACTTTCCAAGGAAACAACCTCAAGTCCACAGTATCAATTCTACTGGAAAAAAATTCAACGATCACTATTGGAGGTTTTAAATTCCCTCTTCCTACTGTCAAGAAGAAATATGATATTCTTATTGTTGGGGACATACATATCCCCGTTGGTGTAACCTAGTGTTATTCGAAAATTCTCCGGTTTTACGTTATTCAGAAAGAGTTTGTTAACAAGACTTGATCAACCTTGTTAATGGATTCCTTTTGATGAGCGTGAGATGGATGAAGTTAGAAAGCACAACTCTCTGTACCCACTTTTTACTTTCTGTTAGTTAGATTAAATAAAGCAAAAATAGTATTTTCTGTCTATTTTCTGAATTATCCTTGCAATAAAAATACCCCGAAAATAAAAGTTCTCCAAATGTCCTGAAAATGAAATATGATTTTTTGTAGAATATTTAAGAATATTTGGCTCTGAGAACACATCAGGGGGTGCTACTTCTCGAGCTTGCGTTGTTTTCCCTCGAAGAGGAAAGGGTGATGCAGCACTATAGCGTAAGTATTTCCCTCGGTTTTTGAGAACCAAGGTATCAATCCAGTAGGAGAACACGTGCGAGTCCCTCGTACCTACACAAACAAATAAGAACCTTGCAACCAACACAATAAAGGGATTGTCAATCCCTTCACGGCCACTTGCAAAAGTGAGACCTGATAAAGATGATAAGATAGTATTTTTGGTATTTTTGATATACAGATTGAAAGTAAAGATTGCAAAACAAAAGTAAAGTAAGGATAAATAGTTGATGGAAGATTAATATGATGAAGATAGACCCGAGGGCCATAGGTTTCACTAGTGGCTTCTCTCTTGATAGCAGATTTCTATGGTGGGTGAAAGAATTACTGTCGAGCAATTGATAGAAGAGCGCATAGTTATGAGAATATCTAGGCATGATCATTGTATATAGGCATCACGTCCGTGACAAGTAGACCGAAACGATTTTGCATCTACTACTATTACTCCACACATCGACCGCTATACACCATGCATCTAGAGTATTAAGTTCTTAAGAACAGAGTAACGCCATAAGCAAGATAACATGATGTAGAGGGATAAACTCAAGCAATATGATATAAACCCCATCTTTTTATCCTCGATGGCAACAATACAATACGTGCCTTGTTGCCCCTACTATCACTGGAAAAGGAGACCGCAAGATTGAACCCAAAGCTAAGCACTTCTCCCATTGCAAGAACTACCGATCTAGTAGGCCAAACCAAACCGATAATTTGAAGAGACTTGCAAAGATATTTAAATCATGCATAAAATATTTCAGAAAAGAATCCAATATTGTTCAAAGATAATCTTGATCATAAACCCACAATTCACCGGATCTCGACAAACACACCGTAAAAAGATTACATCGAATAGCTCTCCACGAAGATCAAGGAGAACTTTGTATTAAGATCCAAAGAGAGAGAAGAAGCCATCTAGCTAATAACTATGGACCCGAAGGTCTGTGGTAAACTACTCATAACTCATCGGAGAGGCTATGGTGTTGATGTAGAAGCCCTCTGTGATTGATGCCCCCTCCGGTGGAGCTCCGGAACAGGCCCCAAGATGGGATCTCATGAGAACAGAAGGTTGCGGCGGTGGAATTAGGGTTTCGTGGTGCCCCCCGATGGTTTCAGGGTACGTAGGTATATATAGGAGGAAGAGGCACGTCAGGGGAGCCACGAGGGGCCCACGAGGGTGGGCGGCGTGCCTACCCCCCTGGGCGCACCCCCTGCCCTCGTGTCCACCTCCTTCGCTTCCTGGCGTGTACTCCAAGTCTTCTGTGTTGATATTGTTCCAAAAATAACTCTCCCGGAGGTTTCATTCCGTTTGGACTCCGTTTGATATTCCTTTTCTGCGGAACACTGAAATAGGCAAAAAACAACAATTTGCACTGGGCCTTGGGTTAGTAGGTTAGTCCCAAAAATAATATAAAAGTGTATATTAAAGCCCATTAAACATCCAAAACAGATAATATAATAGCATGGAAAAATAAAAAATTATAGATACGTTGGAGACCTATCAAGCATCCCCAAGCTTAATTCATGCTCGCCCTCGAGTAGGTAATTGATAAAAACAGAATTTTTGATGTGGAATGCTACCCAACATAATTCTCAATGTAATTTTCTTTATTGTGGCATGAATGTTCAGATCCAAAAGATTCAAGACAAAAGTTTAATATTGACATAAGAATAATAATACTTCAAGCGTACTAACAAAGCAATCATGTCTTCTCAAAATAACATGGCCAAAGAAAGTTCACCCCTACAAAGTCATATAGTTTGGCTATGTTCCATCTTCGTCACACAAAATACTCAAATCATGCACAACCCCTGTTTCAGCCAAGCAATTGTTCATACTTAAATGTTTTCAAACTTTTTCAACTTTCACGCAATACATGAGCGTGGGCCATGGATATAGCACTATAGGTGGAATAGAGTGGTGGTTGTGGAGAAGACAAAAGAGGAAGATGGTCTCACATAAACTAGGCGTATCAATGGGCTATGGAGATGCCCATCAATAGATATCAATGTGAGTGAGTAGGAATTGCCATACAACGGATGCACTAGAGCTATAAATGTATGAAAGCTCAACAAAAGAAACTAAGTGGGTGTGCATCCAACTTGCTTGCTCACGAAGACCTACAGCATTTGAGGAAGCCCATCGTTGGAATATACAAGCCAAGTTCCATAATGAAAATTCCCACTAGTATATGAAAGTGACAAAACAAGAGACTCTCTATCATGAGGATCATGGTGCTACTTTGAAGCACAAGTGTGGCAAAAGATAGTAGCATTGTCCCTTTTTTCTTCTTTTTTTCTTCCATTTTTTTGGGCCTTTCTTTTTTTTATTTGGCCTTTCCTTCTTCTTTTTTCATTTTCTTTTTTTTATTTGGGACAATGCTCTAATAATGATGATCATTACACTTCTATTGATATACATCTCAAAGATTACAACTCGATACTAGAACAAAGTATGACTCTATATGAATGCCTTCGGTGGTGTACCGGGATGTGCAATGAATCAAGAGTGACATGTATGAAAAATTATGCATGGTGACCTAGCCACAAATACGATGTCAACTACATGATCATGCATGGCAATATGACAATGATGAAGTGTGTCATATGAACGGAACGGTGGAAAGTTGCATGGCAATATATCTCGGAATGGCTATGGAAATGCCATGATATGTAGGTATGGTGGCTGTTTTGAGGAAGGTATATGGTGGGTGTATGGTACCGACGAAAGTTGCGCGGTACAAGAGAGGCTAGCAATGGTGGAAGGGTGAGAGGGCGTATAATCCATGGACTCAACATTAGTCATAAAGAACTCACATACTTATTGCAAAAATGTACAAGTCATCAAAACAAAGTACTACACGCATTCTCTTAGGGGAAGAGTTGGTAGGAGTTAACCATCGCGCGATCCCGACCTCCACACAAGGGATGACACTCAATGAAATACCTCATGCTACAAATTTGTCACACAACGGTTACCATACGTGCATGCTACGGGACTTGCAAACCTCAACACAAGTATTTCTAAAATTCACAACTACACTACTAGCATTAATCTAATATCACCGTCCCCATATCTCAAAACAATCATCAAGTATCAAACTTCTCATAATATTCAATGCACTTTTTATGAAAGTTTTTACTATACCCATCTTGGATGCCTATCATATTAGGACTAATTTTATAACCAAAGCACATTACCATGCTGTTCTAAGAGACTCTCAAAATAATATAAGTGAAGCATGAGAGATCAATAATTTCTACAAAATAAAACCATCACCTTGCTCTAAAAGATATAAGTGAATCACTAGAGCAAAACTATATAGCTCAAAAGATATAGGTGAAGCACATAGAGTAGTCTAATAAATTCTGATTCATGTGTATCTCTCTCAAAAGGTGTGTCCAGCAAGGATGACTGGTAAACTAACAATCAAAGACTCAAATCATACATGACGCTCCAAGCAAAACACATGTCATGTGGTGAATAAAACTATATTCTCAAGTAAAGTTACCGATAGACAAAGACGAAAGAGGGAATGCCTTCCCGGGGCATCCCCAAGATCAGTCTTTTGGTTGTCCTTGAATTTTACCTTGGGGAGCCTTGGGCATCCCCAAGCTTAGGCTCTTGCCACTCTTTGTTCCATAGTCCATCAAATCCTTACCCGAAACTTGAAAACTTCACAACAACAAACTTAGCAAAAATCTCGTGAGCTCTGTTAGTATAAGAAAACAAACCACCACTCAAAGGTACTGTAATGAACTCATTCTTTGTTTATATTAGTGTTAAACCTACTGTATTCCAACTTCTCTATGATTCATACCCCGATACTACTCATAGATTCATCAAAATAAGCAAACAACACACGAAAAACAGAATCTGTCAAAAACAGAATAGTCTGTAGCAATCTGTAACTTTCGAATACTTCTGTAACTCTAATTTTTTTGAAATAAATTGGTGGACGTGAGGAATTTTTCTATTAATCATCTGAAAAAAGAATCAACTTAAAATCACTCCCAATAAAAAATGGTAGCTAATCTCGTGAGCGCTAAAGTTTCTGTTTTCTACAGCATGATCGCATAAACTTCACCAAGTCTTCCCAAAGGTTCTACTTGGCACAAACACTAATTAAAACACAAAACAACATCTAAACAGAAGCTAGATGCATTATTTATTGCTAAACAGAAGAAAAAACAAAGAAAATAAAATTGGGTTGCCTCCCAACAAGCGCTATCGTTTAACGCCCCTAGCTAGGCATGATACAAGAATAGATCTAGGTATTGCCATCTTTGGTAGGCAGTTCTTCAATTGAACACTTGTAATTCTTAGGAGTTTCTTCCTTTCTATTAATAATCAAACTTCTAAGCAGGAAATCAATAAATTCGTTTGTAGCAACAGCTTCCCTTATGATAGTGAGAAAATTGGGGTGAACACTTATTGATTTGAGATCCGCAGTTTCCTTACTAGAAGATTCACCCTTATTTTTAGGAACATACATAAACTTGGCCAATTTAGTAGTAGAGGGGTTCGAAGTATTTCTCACAGCAGAAAAAGCAGACCCAACACTAGTAATAATATCCTCAAGTTTGTCAATCCTAGTGGAATCTTGATCTATTCTCTCTTTAACTATGGGTTCTTTTTCTTTAAAAAAATTCAGAATAACTCCTACCTTAGATCCATATTGGGTAATTTGTTTATAGATCTTTTTATCCAAACTCTCAACCAACTCTACAGTGGCAAATTTATTTCCAATAATTTCAAACCTTTGCATAACATGCTCTAAAGTTAAGACAGTTACATTAACTAGAAGAGGAGGTGGGCCAAACAATTCTGTCATAGCATTATAAGAATCAAAAGTACGGCTACCCAAGGAATTCCCTCCGGTAATGTATCAAGAATATATCTATCCCAAGGAGTGATGCCAACATAAAAATTGCGAGGAAGCACAGAAGTGGAAAGCTTCCTAGTAGATCTATTTTGAGCACTGCAAATTCTATACCAAGCATCTTTTAGATTTTCTTCCTCCCTTTGTTTAAAATTAAGAACTTCACTCTCGGGAGTATTGATAATGATAGGAGGGCTAGCCATGACGGCAAAGCAAACGATAAAGCACACTGAGCAAATAAGAGGGTGAATAAAATGGGAAGGGTGGAGTGGGGGAGAGGAAAACGAGAGGCAAATGGCAAATAATGTAATGCAAGGGATAGGTGTTTGTGATAGGTACTTGGTATATGACTTTTGCGTAGATCTCCCCGGCAACGATGCCAGAAATTCTTCTTGCTACTTCTCGAGCTTGTGTTGTTTTCCCTCGAAGACGAAAGGGTGATGCAGCACAGTAGCGTAAGCATTTCCCTCAGTTTTTTAGAACCAAGGTATCAATCCAGTAGGAAACCACGCGCGAGTCCCTCGTACCTACACAAGCAAATAAGAACCTTGCAACCAACGCGATAAAGAGGTTGCCAATCCCTTCACGGCCACTTGCAAAAGTGAGATCTGATAAAGATGATAAGATAATATTTTTGGTATTTTTGATATAAAGATTGAAAGTAAATATTGCAAAATAAACGTAAAGTAAAGATAAATAGTTGATGGAAGATTAATATGATGAAGATAGACCCAGGGGCCATAGGTTTCACTAGTGGCTTCTCTCATGATAGCAGATTTCTACGGTGGGTGAATGAATTACTGTCGAGCAATTGATAGAAGAGCGCATAGTTATGAGAATATCTAGGCATGATCATTGTATATAGGCATCACATCCGTGACAAGTAGACCAAAACGATTCTGCATCTACTACTATTACTCCACACATCGACCGCTATCCAGCATGCATCTAGAGTATTAAGTTCATAAGAACAGAGTAATGCCTTAAGCAAGATAACATGATGTAGAGGGATAAACTCAAGCAATATGATATAAACCCCATCTTTTTATCCTCGATGGCAACGATACAATACGTGCCTTGCTGCCCCTGCTGTCACTTGGAAAGGACACCGCAAGATTGAACCGAAAGCTAAGCACTTCTCCCATTGCAAGAACTACCGGTCTAGTAGGCCAAACCAAACCGATAATTCGAAGAGACTAGCAAAGATATTTAAATAATGCATCACATATTTCAGAAAAGAATCCAATATTTATCATAGATAATCTTGATCATGAACCCACAATTCATCGGATCTCGACAAACACATCGCAAAAAGATTACATCGAATAGTTCTCCACGAAGATCGAGGAGAACTTTGTATTGAGATCCAAATAAGAGAGAGAGAGAAGAAGCCATCTAGCTAATAAATATGGACCCGAAGGTCCGTGGTAAACTACTCACAACTCATCAGAGAGGCTATGGTGTTGATGTAGAAGCCCTCCGTGATCAATGCCCCCTCCGGTGGACCTCCGGAACAGGCCCCAAGATCGGATCTCACGGGAACAGAAGGTTGCGGCGGTGGAATTACGGTTTCGTGGTACTCCCCGATGGTTTTAGGGTACGTAGGTATATATAGGAGGAAGAGGCACGTCAGGGGAGCCACGAGGGGCCCACTAGGGTGGGGGCGTGCCTACCCCCTGGGCGCGCCCCTGCCCTCGTGGCCACCTTGTTTGCTTCCTGGCATGTACTCCAAGTCTTCTGTGTTTATATTGTTCCAAAAATAACTCTCCCGAAGGTTTCATTCCGTTTGGACTCCGTTTGATATTTCTTTTCTGCGAAACACTAAAATAGGCAAAAAAAACAGCAATTTGCACTGGGCCTTGGGTTAGTTGGTTATTCCCAAAAATAATATAAAAGTGTATAATAAATCCCAATAAACATCCAAAACAGATAATACAATAGCATGGAAAAATCAAAAATTATAGATACGTTGCAGATGTCACTACAGGAATCAGCTATTTTGCCGACATGAAGCCTCTTTGCCGTCAGCTAATCGTCGAGGCAGACGGCAAGATTATTTCACCGTCATGAACCTGACGGCAAATGATGACTGCCGGCAAAGATTAGGATTGACTGACGGCAAAGAATGGCTAACGGCAAATACATATTTTGCCGTCTGTAAAAAAAATGATGACGGCAAAGATATTTTGCCGTCTGTAAAAAAAATTTGATGACAGCAAAGATATTTTGCCGTGTGTAAATAAAAACCGCAGACGGAAAAATAAGAAACACACCTCGCGGATCGATCTCTCGGATCGATGAGGTGGCAGGATCTTAGACGCACATCTCACCCACTCAAAAAATGCTCTTTGCCGTCTGTGTTTTCATTTGGTAGACGGCAAAGATTTTGCCGTCTGTTTTTTCTTTTACTGTAGGCAAAGTGATAGTATCGACCTTTTAATTTTTTTAACAATGTAAACAAGGTCTAAAGAGTATGAAATTTGTTGTGGTATTAGTTTATAAGTCTAGGAAAATATAGAAAAAGCTTGGGAAAATTTACTAAATTTTAAAATGTTTATTTTGTCAAAAGCATTCGGGTAAAGAAATACAAATGTTTTGCTGGTTTCTTATTGGCTGGAACCTCCTTCTCCTGGATTGATGACGTGGCAGGGGAATCCACCACCACACCACGCATCTCACGCCACAGCCACATGCATCTCACGCACCGGCCCCACCATCACATCACACACCGGCCCCCATCATGCATCTCACGACTCACATCATCCCTCCTCTCTTCTCTCTCTCTCTCGCTCCTCTCTATCTCTCTCTCGTAACCGCACCAGCATGAGGAACGAGCAGCGCCGCCTCCTGCAGCCGTCCAAGTTGGAGGCCCCGAGGCCTCTTCCCTGCCCCGAGCGCTCGAGTTGGATCCGCCCGTCTCTGCCCAGGGACCCTCCCTCCTCTCCTTTCTACCTCGCCCCCATTCCCGTGCCTGGTTCCAACCCCGAGTGTGCTCGCCGTTGAGGTCCTCCGGCAGTGGCAGCGCTTGCGGGAGTGGGCCATGGCGGCCGCTACTTTAATACTTCCCGAGGTCGACGAACGAGCACAACGGTAGCAAGGAACAGAGCCGCCACGACCACCGAAGCCTCGTCGGAGTTGCCCACCACCGCCGTGACCACCCAAGCACCACCGAAGATCTTCCTCCGGCACCACCAAAGCCTCCGCGGAGTTTCCAACCACAGCAGCAACCGCCGTGACCTCTCCTTCCTCCCTCACGTTCTGTCCTCCACGAGCCGCGGCGGCAGACGGTGCCAGAGGCGGAGAAGATGACGATGCGGGCAACGATTCCTCAGGCCGAGCTTCGCGAAGATGAGGACTGGATGTGTGGAGGTAGGGAGAGGCGGCCGAACCGGCGAGGCGGCTTCGGTGAGGCTGCTCCGGCGAGGTCTTGGTTGCCATGGCCGGCGAGCACACACAGCCTATTTTTCTAATTAAATAAAAACATCTTTGCCGACTGTTACACTATGAGGATGACGGCAAAGCTATATGGGGCCCACCAGCTAACAGAAAATCCTAAACTCTACTTTGCCGTCATGGATGTATGAGGCAGACGGCAAATCTAGAGTATGGCTGACGGCAAAGTTGTTTTTCTTTGCCCTATGCTATTTATTCCGAATGACGGAAAAGATGGAGTTTTGCCGTCTGCCCTACTAAATGCTGACGGCAAAGAGTTCTTTGCCGACTTTGACTTTGCCGACAAGGTTTGCCGTCATGGGCTGACGGCAAAATCTTTGCCGTCTGTAATCCTGCTTTTGCCGTCTGTAGGAGCCTGACGGCAAAATGCCTGATTCCTGTAGTGCGTATCAGGGGGCCACACCACCTAGCCACGAGGGTCCAGGGCGCTCCCACCCCTGGGCGCGTCCCCCTGCCTTGTGGGCCCCACGTGGCCCCCCTCCACTTATTCCTGCAACCACACACATCATCTTCCTCTAGAAAAAAAATCCTCCCATAGCTCAAACCCGTGTTCTAGCTTATCTTGCTGCCATTTTCGATCTCCTTGCTCAATGCTCCATTCACAAAACTATTTGGGGAGATTGTTCTTCGGTATGCGACTCCTCCGATGGTCCAATTAGTTTTTGTTCTAGTGCTTTAGTTATTGCAATTTTTTGCTGCTTAGGTGACCATGTTCTTGAGCTTGCATGTCAAATTTATATGGTCCCAAGTAGTTTTAATGCATGATATAGCCTCTAGGCACTTGCGGGAGTAGTTGCTATCAATCTTGTTGAGTTTGGTTCACTTTTATTTTGAGTCACTAAAATTCAGAAATTTTTCAGAGAAAAATGCATACGAAAATATACCAAGGTGGTTCCTCAAGGAAGCAAGGACCAAGGCTCGCGATACTTGAGCCGGACGATGAACCACCGAGGGAAGCTCAAGTGCAGCCTTGTGAATGACCGTCAGAGGAGTTAATTATCCAGGCAGGCATCAAGGATGAATTTGACACGTATGTGCGTAATGCTGATCTTGAGGACTTCGTGTCAGATAAGTGCCCACATTACCACTACCTAACTGATTCCTTTGTGAGAAGATTTAAATTTACATCCTCACGCAATTCTCGCACTGTTTTGTTTGATATTTATGATAAATAATATACCATGGACTTAGAAGATTTTAATGATGCTTGTAAGCTCCCGCGGTGGTGTAATGTTAGTGAACCTCGCAAATCTGAATATAAAGACTTTCTTGCTAGTATCACTGTGGAGGAATCTAGAGAAATCACACAAGCTACCATAGGGAGAATTCATTTCCCTTCCATACATTATTTTGCTCTCTTCGTTGGTAGATGCATTAATGGTAAAGATGAGGCTTGCCACATGTACGTTCCAGATCTTAGTGTCCTCAAGAGTACGGTATTAGGTGATAGACAATATAACTTGGGGGCCATTGTTGCATGAAGGCTACATCTTAATGGTTTGATTGGAGATTTGTTTGGTGGAATTTATGCAACTCGTGTGGCTAATTATCTTCGTGTACCCATACATGAAAATGATATGAAGTTGCCTCTTGCTTATCTAGATTATAATGCTATGGTCCGCCATCAGTTTCTTGAGAGAAATGAACAATTCCTCCAGTACCGACTAATCTTTGACAGACGTCACACTATCCATATTGCTCTCCCTGCTCCTACTTTTTTGACTTTCAGACAAAAAGGAGATATGTTATAACCAGGGAGGAGACAAATGAGTATGAGGAGACGACGAAGGTGGCTCGTCTCCAAGCTGCAGCTCATCAGGCAATAGCTGCTGCATCACAGTACAACCCCAACTACAACTTTGGATATCTGTCAGGCCAGCAGTGGCCATAGACCAACTTAAGCCAAAAGCCTAAGCTTGGGGGAATACGTATTTCTCACCGACATTACATTCATGTTCACACACTCATTCCAGTAGTCGGTGCTCATACTTTTTCATCGTACTATCCATGCTAGTTTATTTTCTTTTCTAAGTCTTTTTCTCGTGTGTCTAAAAAACCTTAAGAAAAAAAAAATTAGTTGTAGCTTTTAGCTAGTTTACTTTCCATGCCTGTAGTAGTAGTAATTAAAAGAAAACCCAAATAGATTTCTCGTTCTTCTTTTTCTTGTTGGGAGCTTTCCCATGTAAATAGTTTTATTTCCTTTCTTTTCCTTGGGGGTCAAGTGGAGAAGACCATGATGAAAATGTTGACTGGCTCTTGATTCAGCCTGTTATGAATGAAACATGCTTGCAATGACAATTAGAGATTATAGTTGCTCATGCCATGCTTAATTAGCTAGGAGTTTATAATGGTTTACCTTGCGTGCCAACATGATATTTAAAATGGTTGTGTTGTGGTATGATAGGGTGGTATCCTCCTTTGAACGATTCGAGTGGCTTGACTTGGCACATGTTCACGCATGTAGTTGAAACAAAATCAACATAGCCTCCATGATATTTATGTTCATGGTGATTTATATACTACTCATGCTTGCACTCATTGTTGATTAATCTTAATGCATGTTCATGACTGTTATCGCTCTCTAACTGGTCGCTTCCCAGTCTCTTTCTAGCCTTCACTTGTACTGAGCGGGAATATTGCTTGTGCATCCACTTCCATAAACCCCAAGCTTATTCCATATGAGTGCCATACCTTCCTATATGCGGTATTTACCTGCCGTTCCAAGTAAATTTGTATGTGGCAAACTCTAAACCTTCAAATGAAATTCTGTTTTGTATGCTCAAACAGCTCATGTATCAACTAGGGATGTCTATATCTTCCATGCTAGGTGGGTCTCATGATGAGTGGACTCCGCTCATCATTCACGAGAAAATGGCCGGTAACTGGGATGCCCAGTCCCATGCTCAAATCAAATCAAAATAATTAAACAAAACTCCCCCAGGACTGTTGTTGGTATGGACGGTACCCGTTGTTTCGGGCCAGCCGTGGAGTGTGCTTGTTGGTGGTGGGGGGAGTATAAAATTTATCATTCAGCTTGGGAACCACCTATAAAGTGTGTAGCATGGAAGATATCGAGAACTCTTGGTTGTTATGTTGAAATGAAAGTATGCCACTCAAAATATTATTTATCTCTATTTCAAAAGTCGAGCTTTGGCACCTCTACAAATCCCTACTACCCTATGCGAAGGGCATATCTATTTTCTTTTATGTTGAGTCATCATCCTCTTATTAAAAAGCACCAGTTGGAGAGCACCGCTTTCATTTGCATGCATTGCTATTAATTTACATTGAGTATGACTGTGACTGGATCTCTTTTACCATGAATTACAATGTCTAGTCAGTCCTTGATCTTCAGAGGTGCTCTGCATTTATGTTTTGCGGACTCAGAAAGGGCTAGCGAGATACCATCTTATTATATCATATTATGATTGTTTTGAGAAAGTGTTGTCATCCGAGGTTTATTATTATTGCTCGCTAGTTGATTGTGCCATTGATATGAGTAAACATGAGAACTAAAAGTTATTGTGAATGTGGTTAGTTCATAATCTTTGCTGAAAACTTGAATGCTGGCTTTACATATTTGCAACAACAAGAGCAAATAGAGTTTGTAAAAAATTTATTTATCACTTTCAGTTTGTCAACTGAATTGCTTGAGGACAAGCAAAGGTTTAAGCTTGGGGGAGTTGATACGTCTCCAACGTATCTACTTTTCCAAACACTTTTGCCCTTGTTTTGGACTCTAACTTGCAGGATTTGAATGGAACTAACCCGAAATGACGCTGTTTTCAGCAGAATTTCCATGGTGTTATTTTTGTGCAGAAATAAAAGTTCTCGGAATGACCTGAAAATCCACGGAGAATATTTTTGGAATATATAAAAAGTACTGGCGAAAGAATAAGACCAGGGGCCCACACCCTGTCCACGAGGGTGGGGCGCGCCTGAGGCTCCACCGACTACGACTCCAACTCCATATATTCACTTTCGGGGAGAAAAAAATCAGAGAGAAGGATTCATCGTGTTTTCCGATACAAATCCGCCGCCAGGCCCTAATCTCTCTCGGGAGGGCTGATCTAGAGTCTGTTCAGGGCTCCGGAGAGTGGAGATCGTCGCCATCCTCATCATCTACCTTCCTCCATCACCAATTCCATGATGCTCACCGCTGTGCGTGAGTAATTCCATTGTAGGCTTGCTAGACGGTGATGGGTTGGATGAGATTTACCATGTAATTGAGTTAGTTTTGTTAGGGTTTGATCCCTAGTATCCATTATGTTCTAAGATTGATGTTGTTATGACTTTGCCATGCTTAATGCTTGTCACTAGGGCCCGAGTGCCATGATTTCAGATCTGAACCTATTATGTTTTCATGAATATATGTTAGTTCTTGATCCTATCTTGCAAGTCAAGAGTCACCTACTATGTGTTATGATCCGGCAACCCTGAAGTGAGAACAATCGGGACCACTCCCGGTGATGACCGTAGTTTGAGGAGTTCATGTATTCACTAAGTGTTAATGCTTTGGTCCGGTATTCTATTAAAAGGAGGCCTTAATATCCCTTAGTTTCCAATAGGACCCCGCTGCCACGGGAGGGTAGGACAAAAGATGTCATGCAAGTTCTTTTCCATAAGCACGTATGACTATATTCGGAATACATGCCTAAATTACATTGATGAACTGGAGCTAGTTCTATGTCACCCTATGTCATAGCCGTTGCATGAGGAATCGCATCCGACATAATTATCCATCACTGATCCAATGCCTACGAGCTTTTCACATATTGATCTTTGCTTAGTTACTTTTTCGTTGCCACTGTTACAATCACTAGAAAACTGCTACTGTTACTTTTGCCACCATTACCGTTACTTCCATACTACTTTGCTACTAAACACTTTGATGCAGATATTAAGTTTTTCAGGTGTGGTTGAATTGACAACTCAACTTCTAATACTTGAGAATATTCTTTGGCTCCCCTTGTGTCGAATCAATAAATTTGGGTTGAATACCCTACCCTCGAAAACTGTTGCGATCCCCTATACTTGTGAGTTATCATTCCTCCATCGATGATGACCTTGACGAAACGTCCATTGATGCCGACCTTCGTGTGGAAGATGTGGCAACGTTGATCCTTGTCTTGTTGGTGTTGAAGCGTCAAGACCTTGGAGACAACGAGAGTGGGGCTCGGGTCACTGTCACAAAAGACTTGATTGTCTTCATACTCATTCACTCGACGATGCATGGCCACATGCTCAAGGACATCCACTTCTTCATCACTCATAGAGTCATAGGAGCCATCATCGTTGATGATCATGGTCTATTTTGTTTGACACTCAGATGACTTGTGGACTCGTCCTTGACATTTGAAGCATTTTATGGAGCTCGTCTTGGCGGTGTCATCAGTAGGAATTGTAGATGATGAAGCTCTCGGCTTGAAGTTGTTCGAAGTAGGAGGACGACTTGATGTTGTCGAAGTCTTGTAACTTGACTTGTCGCCTATGCTTGGAGAGGGTTTGACTGAAGTAGGAGGCGCAGAAGTCGTTGGAGCTTGGTTATAGGAGCCGTAGTTGGAGTACTTGGAAGGGTATTTGGAGTACTTGTAGTCCTCTTGTACTTATCGCTTCGCTTTTGTAGGTTGATACACGAGCTCAATAAGGTTGGAGTAGGGTTGGAAGTCGGCGATTTCTTGATAGGATGGTTGAGTCCATTCAAGAATCTTGCCATCGTTTGCTCTTCATCTTTCGAGATATTGGCTCGAATCATGACAATCTCCATTTCTTTGTAGTACTCTTCAACGGACATGGTGCCTTGCTTCAGGAGTTGCAACTTCTTGAATAAGTCGCGTCATAATGTGTTGGCACGAAGCACGCTCTCATGAAATCCTTCATTTGGTTCCAAGTGGTGATTGGTGGTTCGCCTTTTCTTTCACGTCTCTCAAGGACTTGCTCCCACCAAATAAGAACATAGTCTTAAAACTCATGGGATTCCATCGTGATCTTCTTCTCCTCATCATAGTTGCGGAGGTGAAAGATTTTGTCGACTTTAAATGCCCGTGAGAGATAGTCTTCGGGATCAATGCTTCCGGAGAACTTTGGCATGGTGAGCTTGAGCTTGCCGTAGCGGTGCTCTTCATTGTTCGCTTGCCTATTGAAATGGCGTTCATGACGTAGAGGATTGTCAACCTCAAGTTTTTCTTGGCGTGGTTGATTCTCATTGTGTTGTTTCTCTTGGCGAACTTGATGTTCTTGTTGAGGTTGTTGGTCTTAACGAACTTGTGTTCTTATAAAGCTTGTTGCTCTTGACGTCCTTGTGGAGGAACTTGGAGTTCTAATCTTGCTTGCTATCGACTTTCTTGAACTTCATCTCCAAGTGCTTCTTCTTCACGAGTTTGTCGGTTGTGTGCGACAACGTCGCGACGTGAGTCACGTATGGCACGTTGCGCCTCAAGAGCTTGATCTTCTCGCCATTGTTTTTCTTGACGTTATGCCTCGGCATCTTGCTTGTCTTGGTGTTGGTGCGCCCGCACATCCTCTTGTTGGCGTAAGCGTTGCCTTTCTTATGCTTGCTCGAGGGTAGCTTGATTTTGATGATGTCGATGCTCTTGCTCTTCAAGTTGCTCATGTGAGCTCTTGCCGTGAAGTTGATTCCGGCTTGCATGCTGGTCTTGGCACGCGGCTTGAAGAAGAGTGTTCGACGTCGGTGTACTTGAGACGGAAATGGAGTTCGAATGACGACTTGAACGGCTCCATCTTTGTGATGAAGAAGTGGAAGAAGTTTGATTGATCATTAAAGTCCACAGCTCTTCCATTTGAGTACTCATATTAGCATTGAGGTCTTCAAGACGGTGAGTAAGAGTAGCATCGAAGTATTCTCTTGTACGCTCTTTAGAATGCCTCAAGTCGATGGCGAGTAGCTCAATGCGCTCTTGCGTAGCTTCATTCTCTTGATGTAGCGCTCATTGAACACCAAATAGGTGAACTTTGGTGACGTAGTTGTTCGATTCTTGAGGATCGTCGAATAGCGGGTTCGAGGAAGTAGGTGGCCTATCCATCATCGCAAACAAATATGTGAGTGGGAGAGGAGAAGAACTATACCAAATGTACCTTAACCAAAGTTGAAGATGGATCAATGATCACTCAATAGTGTAATCCAGAAATAAAACAATTGGTACCAATTCTTGTCGATTCTCACATCTACACAAGTAAAACTTTTTGGAGGAGCTCGGTGAGGATAGTGGCACAAAATTGATGCAATTTTTTAGTAAGACTCAATGATGTTGAAAATGATTGGCAAATAAACAAATGTAACAAGTAGACCAATAGCAAAGTGGACACATGGAAAGACATGCACGAATAGATAAATGTGGGTGTGCAACCAAGGAACGAGCGGAAAATGTGGAATCCTCAGAAAATGCTCTTGTCGGACAACACTAGAGAACACTAACTAAATGATCAATAGGCGGATACGCACTTGTGCACGACTTATAAGAGATAAAATGTAACGATGTTCTATCACAAGTATGCTATATGTGTATGATGTTCCGATGCTTTGACACAATATGATCCAAGATGATAGAGTATGATAAAATATGATCTATTGTTGCTATGGCTCTTACTTACAAGCTTCTTTGTGGCTCTTTTGCTTAAAAGCTTTTTGGATCTTTTCTCTTTTGAGCTTGTTTGTTGGCCACTTATGCAAAAATCTCTTACCAAGGTAGGAATTGTGTATGCGGAATACTCTTGTGTCACATTGAGATATGATGATGTAGTATGCAATGTCTACGACTATCACTAAGGTGCACAAGTAGCATGGCCCAGGAATACTCAAATGGCTAGTCTCGATAGGAAAATTACGCAAAATGTGCTATGAGGGTCACAATTGCAATTGCAAGAGAGTAGACAAAGTGTTGTCGATGACTTGATGTTACCGTCCTTGTCGAGGATGAGCGGTGGTGTCGTTGATGTTGTCCGTTCCAAGTTATCCTAAACACCCAATGAAATGGAGAAACCAAAACTCAGGTCACGAAGACACATGGTCGAAATCGAGAGTGGTGTAAGGTAGCATATGATCGGAGTCGTAGCAGGTATGTGGTGGTAGGGTCAGGTATGTCGAGTATGTAGCGGAAGTAGGGGTGTGGTTTAGGTAGGTATGTGGTGGCGGAAGTGGCAGCGGACAAAGACTGCACAAAATGCAGTTTCGACCGTGGAGGCCGGATGATCCGGGCCAGGGCCCGGATGATCTGGGTCGCGGGCAGGTCAACTGCTGCAGGATGAACTCGGGAAATTTTGAAAAATTGGAGGAAAAAGTAAATTTCAGGGATTTTGGATGGATTTGGTGGTGGAGAAGGTGGGGAATAGGTAGATCCACTTGCTACACAGCTAATCCACAGATCAAAATTAGCAAAACATCATCAAACAAACAAATCACGATTTTTTTGGTATGGCTCTTTTTGTGGGGAATTTTCGGAATTGGGTGAAAAACAACAAAATCAGGCTAGAAAACAAGGTGTGGGGCTCCAAATTCGTGATGAACCATGGCTCATGATACCATATGATGTGGGGCTAACCCGATCTAGGCCGATCATTCATGATTGGAGGTGATTCCCACAAAGAACACGAAGAACGCGAGGGGACAACGAGAGGGGAACGAGAGGAAAACACTCAAATCAACAAGATTATGTGCTAGATCAGGGAAGACAATGACGTACACGATCCAAAGCCAACAACGAACGATACACGATAACAAGTTCTTCTCCGTGAGGAGGTCTTGAGGTTCTTCCCATAAAGGGGTCTTGAATCTACTTGATGATCTTCTCTGTAGAGGTTGCGGTATCTCCTAGGAGTAGAACCAAATGGATGAGGAAAGCTCTATCTCAAAAATGAGCTATCACAGAGCTAACCCTAGAAAAGTGGTGGAGGAGTCGTATATATAGGCTAAGGGGGCGAAGGGGTACATGGGCCTCGGTCCAACACGCTCACGCACGCGGGGATCCGGATGACCCGGGAGAGGAGCCGGCTGACCCGGGATTCAGGGATCCGGATGATCCGGGAGAAGGTTCGGATGATCCGGACATAGCGAGGCAATAGGAGGTGGCCCGGATGTCCGGGAGGAAGGTCCGGATGATCCGGGGCTCCGTCCGGATGATCCGACTTCATGGCTGGGCTTCGGTTGCCTTTGGGCGTATTTGCCGGATCGTCTGAACCGGGGTCCGGATCATCCGGGACCTCGTCTGGATCATCCGACCAGCCGGGGATATTTCCGTTTCTTTCTCCGTCTTCGCGCTCTTCTTCCTCATCCGAACCTTCTGGCTCCTTAGCTTCTCCATGGCCATCTTCGATGTACCTGAGTATGCATAGAGTTCCGTTGAGGGTAGTAGCCATGTCTCATGTGATTCGAGAGGAAGTTGAGAGAGGAGAGATGTCACCTCGGTTTCAAGAGTTCTTGCACAAGCACATGTCATGGGTCTGCTTGGTACTTGGTGAGACGATGGTAGGTCCATGGGGATGACCTTGGAATGCTCCACATCAAATGGACCTCAACATTTTCTACACCTCAAAAACTATCATCATTGGGTATGGTGCGACGACTCCATTTAGGGATGCACAATGAGTGCAAGAGTGGAAGCCCAAGGAAATCATACGCTATCATGGAAAATTTATTTGTTTACAAAGGCAATATTATTTTTGGTTCAAAGGAATTTTATTGGATGGCACCATTGCAATTAGCACTCTACATACTATGGTAAATTAATTTTGGCACATTATTTTTTGGCATGGCATTTTTTCACATCATGGAAAAATATTGAATAAACTATGGTAAATTCTTTTTTTTATACCATGGCAAATTATTTAAGTTTCCATGACAATTTTTTATTGCGACTATTTCACAAATGTTTTCCCACTACCTCATAGGAGAACAATTTTTTCTGATAAATCTCCTATGTGATGACTACAATCAATTTTTTTATAAAAAAATCCATGCTCTGGAGAGACAATCTTTCCCTGATCACCAAGTGTCTACTACAATTTTTGTAAATCTATATCATGTCAGTTTGTATGTTAGCCTTGTTTTTAGGTTTATGGTACATGAAATTGTTTTGCTCTGCATGACAAATTTATTCGTTTTTGTCATGGAAAGTTTGTTATGATCCACAACATGATATCTTTTTTGTGTCCTTTTTTGTTTTTGATATTTTCAAAAACAAATTTAGGCCGTGAAGGTATAACATTTTCTCATGGAAAATTTACAATATAAAGCATGCCAGTTTTTTGCCTAATCAACAAATGTAATACAAGTATGGCCCATGTCGGTCTACTGCCCATGCGCTTGGTACATCTCAAACATATCTATATTTTTTATTGTCGAATGTCATTATATTACCATCCTTACATACTTGGGCCATCATTTTATATTACTCCCTCCATCCCATAATATAAGAGCATTTTTGACACTACACTAGTAAAAACACTCTTATATTATGGGACGAAGGGAGTATTTCTAGACTAACATATGAATCTAGTGTCCAGTGCCAGTTGTTATTTTCTACTTGTTTTTGGTTTTACAGAAAATCAATACCTACAAAGGTCCAAACACGCAAAACATTTTGACGATTTGTTTCGGAACATAAGAGATCCTATAAGCTTCGGCAGGTGACCAGAAGATGGACCAAGGGGCCACAAGCCAGGGGCGCCCTGGGGGCTAGGGCCCGCCAACCAGGCTTGTGGCCCCCTGCTGCTACGTTTGCCCTAATCTTTGGCCTATAAATTCCCATATATTCCAAAACGCTCAAAGTGAGACACAAAACAATTTTATCACCATCGCAAGGCTTTATTCGGACGCGATCCCATTTGGAGCCTTATTCCGGCACTTTGTTGGTGCGGTCAATCATTGGGGAGGCCATCTTCATCAACCTTGCTACCTCCATGATGATGTGTGAGTAGTTCTTTCAGGACCTATAAGGCCATAGTAGTAGCTAGATCTCTCTCTCTCCCTCTCTTTCTTTCTATCTATATCTCTCTCTCTCTATCTCTCTCTCTCTCTCTCTTCATCTTCAATACAGTGACCTCTTCAAAGATCCATTCGATGTAATTCTTGTGGTGTGTTTGTTGGGATCCAATGAATTGTGGATTTATGATCGGATTGTTCATTGAAATAATTATTTGAATCTCTTGAAGTCTTTGCTACGTAATTTATAACTATGTAGGCTTTCCGATCTATGAGTCTTCTCTGGCTAAGATAGATGAGTAGTTTTCCAGCGAGCGTTGTGCATAGTAGTGGGCTCAGTTTGGCGGTGATCTTGTCCAGTGAAAATAAGGACGAAGGCACGTATTATATTGTTGCTACTAAGGATAAAATGACGAGGTTCATCTTATTGCTAGGTTTTATTTGGTCTACATTATGTCATCTTGGTTACTGCATTACTCTGTTTCTTGTAAACTTAAGACTTTGACATGCATGCTGGATCATGGTCTTGGGTGGAGTAATAGTAGTAGATGTAGTTGAGCTAATGGCCTACTTATCACAGACGTAATGCATATGCGAGATTATGCTACGAATGAACATAGTAACAATTTGCATTATTCTGTCAATTTCCCAATAGTAATTTGTCTACCATGACACTACATGCTTTCGAGAGAGATGCCACTAGTGAACCTATAGCTCCCCTCCCTCCGGCGCGATCTATTTTCCATCAATACAAAAACTCCTACAACTATTTTTTTTTACTTTCTTGCAACTTTAGCCTATCATTGTTTGCTTTTAATCTTGTAGCTAGTAAGGACAAGGAGATTGACAACCTCCTTCCCTTCGTTGGATGCAAGCAAAATATTTTTTTGTGTGTAGGTACTGCCAATATTGTTAGCTTAGTGGCCCCTACTAGTTCGATAAATCTTGGTTCTTAAGTGAGAAATATATTTTATGTTGCTTTGCTACATCACCCTTACTCTTTTGGGAAATCCAACAACTCCATCATGAGTAGAAGCGTGCAGTAGTGTCATGCTGAGTTAGGCCTCGAGCGACCCATCATTGGATAACAAAATCCTCCACAGAGGCATATGAGAGCTCTTGTAGTCCGCCTTCAGCGCCCGAAAGGTGTGATGGCGCTCAAGCGTGTCCAAGCGGGCCTTGACCCAACAACATGAGGTTGCTTGCCTAGTTTAAATCGGTGGATTGATTTGACCAGATAAGCGTTGACTTTTGAAGGAAAACATAATTTTGAAGAAAGTTCACAAGAACTAGAAAAGTTTGAGAATTGGGAAAAAGTTTGTGTAATTGAAAAACGTCACAATTTTTATTTTTTGGGGGGGATTTCAAAATGTTCACGATTTTTAAAATAAATCATGAATTTTGAAAAAGTTAATGAATTTTAAAAACCTTTACGATTTTGAAAAGCCTATATATTTGAATTTTTTTCACAAATCCGAGAAACATTCACGAATTTTAAAAAACCTGGCTTTGGTGAATGGAAGTTGTACTTAGGTGTAATAGGACTCCTAGTTACTATGCACGATCGTGTGTTGAGGTGCTCCCTGACGGCTGTTGTAACTTACACCTTCTTTTCGTGAAGGCAAGTGACTTCACAAACTGCTCAAAATTTCCCTTTAGGGCTGGGAACTAATGAATAAAGAAGGGTTGGATACACCCCTCTACGATATCTAGAGAAATAGAATAGTCCTTTTATACAAACTACTAAGTTCGGAGATGGGAGTCGAACCCATGACCTCAATTCAAGAAGGGACTCCATGAAAGAATATCAAGACTTCCTAATTATTATATATTTTTATCATACATCTTATGTACATACATAAATTAAAGTAAGGACTACTTAACTCTAGTGAGAATCAGATTAAATGGGTCAATGGAAAATCAATTTAGGAGTTGTGTTATGGATAAAGTCCCTTCATTCTTTCATAGAATGATACAAAGCAAGGCTGCAAGGTTTAGGTCAAAAATAAACATAGTTAAGGTAAGTATCCAATAAATATTTATCTACCAATAATTTTATGTCTTTTGCTTACAAAAAAGAGTAGAAAAAGGAACAAAAAACATTCCTATTCCCGCTTCTTCTATTCAGGACATCATTCCCGTACTCTTTCTTTTTTAAGGAAAAAGAGCTATAGTATCATATTTTTAATGCTCTCCAATTCTATCAGAATTCCTATAAGACAAAATGCTAGAGAAATGACCGCACTTAAAGGATGCCCTCGGTGTCGAGGAATATGTGCGACTCGTTCAGGTCTTCATGTTTAAAAAATCATATATTTCAAAAAAATGTTCATGAAATTGAAAAAAGTTTTTGAATTCCAAAAGTTCTGGTCGGCCAATCTGCCCATGTCCGCACAGGGCCTCAAACGACCTGGCATCCCTATATTCCCACCAATTTGTGCGTTAGCAATGAACGAATGGAACAATTTATTCCCTTATGCAAGCATTCATCATCTCAGGGCAGTGAAGTCTGACTACTCTCCTATACTCCTAATGAATGATCAAGAAGCTAATAATAGGAGGATTTCCATTGAGCGTTTGCTCCATTATGAGGTGATGTGGGAATGTCAAGTTTGGAGAAGTAATAGAGCAAGCTTGGCAGTCAAGTGCAAAAAGCAGACTAGCGGCTGAACCGAGCAACAAACTTGCCGCCGTGACAGTTGCATTGAAATAATGGTCCTCTATGTCTTTTGGGGGTGTACGAAAAGATCAAAGGGAATTAAGGCGCAATCTAGGTGAATTGAGGAGCCAACCAGGGAGAACGGGACCAAGCTATGAAGAATTGAAAATTGAAGAACGCCTTGCTGAGCTAAATTACCGCGAGGAAATTATGTGGAGTCAGTGTGCTCATGTTCAGTAGCTTGCGGAAGGAGATAGTAACATAGAGTTTTTTCAATGCAAGGTGACGATGATAAAGAATAAAAACATGATAGACTGGTTAGCTAGACTCGATGGTTCTTTGTGTGTTGACCATGATGAGATGCGCAAGATGGCAACCGAGTTCTATAAAAATGTGTACACTTCGGATCATACAATAGGAATTTAGGAGGTTTTGTCTCATGTTCCTTGTAAGGTAATGTATGAAATGAATAGTAAATTAACCGCTCCTTACCGAGAAGAAGGAGAAGTAAAGCAAGCCCTCTTCCAGATGTTTCCGACTAAGGCCCCGGGCCCGGATAGATTGCCGACGCATTTTTTCTAGAGAATCTAGGAGCTTTGCCATGACGAGGTTACTATAGCCATGCTAAGAATCCTCAATATCGAAGTTGTTGTTGTTGTTATTGTTGTTTTTGTTGCTGCTGCTGCTGCTGTTGTTGTTGTTGTTGTTGTTGTTGTTGTTGTTGTTGTTGTTGTTGTTGTTGTTGTCGTCGTCGTCGTCGTTGTTGTTGTTGTTGTCGTTGTTGTTGTTGTTGTTGTTGTTGTTGT
>LR738713.1:323061412-323084098 GCA_902687465.1 Secale cereale
TTGTTGTTATCGTTGTTGTTGTAGTTGTTGTTGTTGGTTGTCGGATTTCGGGTTCTGCAAACCCTTGAGAGGTTCGAACTCTGGGGTGCGCACAAAGAACACTCTCTCCCTAGTGCGCTCGCCCTACAATTCCACAACCTAGCTCGAAGAACTCAAAGAACAAGGGACACAGAGGCTTATACTGGTTCGGGCCACCTTGCGGTGTAATACCCTACTCCAGTGTGTGTGGTGGATTGCCTCGTGGGGCTGAGGATGAACTAGTACAATGGATGAACAGCCTCCGGAGGAGAGGTGTTCTTGGGCTCGGATGAGCTTGTGGTGTGGTCAGGGTGGAATGGATCCGATCCCAAATCAGATGCCCCTCTATGGTGGTGGCTAGGTCCTATTTATAATGGCCCTGGTCCTCTTCCCAAATATCGACGGGAAGGGATCCCACAACGGCCAAATTTGAAGGGGAACAGCTAGTACAAGGTATCCTAACAAAAGCGGTCTTTGCGTGCCAAAGGCTCTGGTGGTGATGCCGCGCCGGGCTCCATGATGACCTCCATTCTGCCGTCCTGACAGTCCTTGGTATTATTGCACTGATATGGAAACCTTTGCTCGATTCCTCGGGACTCCACGCCTACGCTTGTCCCCTTAACACCAAAGAGGAAACCGGTACACTGCGCCCACTGGCGCCCACCTGGCCTTAGTCGTCATGGCTCACGTCACGTGAACCATGCGAGGTGCACCTTGCATAGATATCTCCGCTCCTCGGGAGCCAGCCTAGAGAGGCTGCCCCCAGGGAGGTCTTGTCGTCCTCCGCCTCGCGAGGGTCTTGAGCTGTGGTTGCTAAGTTGGGCCATACCAGGCCGCCGATGGAGCCACGTCACGGGCCGAAGGCAGGCAAGTATGGGTACCCATGTTCCCAGGACGCCGATAGTAGCCCCCGGGCCCAAGGGGCAAGTGCGAAGCGCCGCGGGCCCCAATCGCTTGTGGCCTTGGTCGACGCATGGCGACTGATTGGACGTGGGCATGTCCGCTTCCCCAAGCTGCCTCGGCAACTGCCCGACTTGACGAGGCCCTGCTGCATGCATAGAAAAACCATCATTACGTGCGATCGTGGAGATCGGCGGTTGGCCTCCTCCTGGCTATAAATGAGGAGGGGGCAAAGCCCCCGTTGCTCATCTCCTTCCTCTTGTCGCCTGCCCCTTCTTCTTCCTCCTTGCTGCGCCGGCTTGCCATGACGCCCATGGCGCCGATAAGGAGATTCTCCACTGCCGAGAAAGGAAAAACCCCCTTGCGAGGAGCGGAACCACTTTCGACGAAGAAAAGGTTCTGCCGTCCCCGTTGCACCAGCGAGAGGCTGGAGGTAACGAGGCCTTGGTGCGGGCGGCCTCCTCCCAGCTACCTGTTGCCCTTTACGCCCAAGTGCAATGCTCCGGAATAGGGGGTTGCGCCCCATGCCGCTCGCATCGTGGCTGATGTGGCCAAGATGGGGAGGCACGAGTCGCCGGCCCTGAACCCATGCTAAGGGCTCCTCGTGCGAGTTTGTCGTGTGGACAGCGATGCCACCGCCTTCTTGGATCCAGCTCCCGAGGTTCTTCGCGGAGCTGATGCCGGCGAGGGGTCCTGCTGAGTTGTGGTTGCAGCATGTTGGGTGCTGCAGCCAGGCTTCGGAGGCGGAGGTCAAGGCCGTCACCCCAGCTAGTGTCTTCATGACTCGAGGATGGGGCGAAATCGCCCGTGTGTGCCGTCCTGATGGAGGCTTCGTCATCCACTTCGAGTTTGATGGTGCCTCCACGTTGTTCTTCAAGTTCTTTGATGGGGAAGGCCGCCGCTTGAAGTGCTGCCATGGAGGGAGCCGCCAGGGTGGCGCGACAGCAAATGCCATGCCCGCCCTCGGCCCTGCCGATAGCTCCCCCAGCAGCAGCGACGACCCCTAGGAATTCGGCAGCTCTTCCAAGCCTGACGAGTCTCCGGAGACGAGTGACGACAGCTATGCACCACCGAGCTTACGCCGCGCCCGGAGCGCGACAGCAGCATTAGCTCATCATCGTTGGTGACCTGAGTGGGGTTGGTGTCGGCCTCTCGTGGCCTTCTGTTGATGATGGCATCGGCGGCGGGAGCCGCGGTTAGGCCCCTTGGAGATCTCCTTTTGTTCCCTGCGAGGAATGAAAATGAAACTTGTGGGGGCGTGTAAATAACATATAACGCTTTTGCTCCGATATTTATTATTCTTGTTATGAAACCATGGTCGCTCATTTTGCTTCGCCATTGTCCCCCCTTTTCGTCCTTATAGTAGCTTTGCGCTCTACGCCGGCGGGTCCCACTCCCAAGGCAAGCTTCAACCGTTGCTGGTATGCCAGGTCACGATGCCGTGGTTAAGGCCAGGAGGTGAGCGGCCCGGGGTCCGGTAAGAGCTCCTGAGGCGCGATGCTCAATAGGTCCCCCTTGGCGTGCAATTGAAAGTGCAACTACCCCTGTGTGGTTTTGGTAATTCCTAACAACATATAGCTCATTGAACTAATGCTATTTAAAGATAAATATTTCAGGAAAGTTCAATGATTGGCATGGCATGGACTAGAGGATGTGGAACCCCTTCAAGAAGATAAGTACAAAGGATTGGCTCAAGCTCATAGCTCAGGACTCTACATTTTCTATTTTAGTGATCCAAGATCACATTGAGTCCATAGGAAAGCCAATACTATTAAAAGGGGATGAGGTGTTGCTTAATGCCTTGCTTTCTCAAAATTCTTAGTGATATGCTCCAAAACCCTCAACCACTTTCTCACATCCACATATGTCCCAAACCAAAAGTCAAACTCGGCCCCACTGAAAAGTTCTATCCGGCGCCACTGAGTTCATTTGACATAGCCACTGCCACAAACCCTAATCATTTCGGTCTCACTGAAAGGGATCTCTGTCTCACCAAGATGGGATTGCAAACTCTCTGTTTCCCTTTGTAACATTTTGTTCTCACCGAGATGAGCGATCAGTCCCACCGAGTTCGCAATGGAAACTCTCTGTTTCCCCTTCGTAACGTTTCCGTCCAACCGAAACGAGCGAATCGGTCCCACCGAGTTTGCCTGACCAACTCTCTGGTGTGCTTATTACTGATACGTCCAAAACGTATCTATAATTTCTGCTTGCTCCATGCCTCTTTTGGGTGATAATGCTATGTTATTTATACACTTCCATACACTTTTGATCATATTTGGACTAACCTATTAACTCAGTGCACCCCAGTGCCAGTTTCTGTTTTTGGCTGTTTTTGTATTTCAGGTTTTCACATTATGAGAATTGCCAGAAAAAATCTAGAAAAATTATATAAAAAATCAGCGTTCCATAAGCTACCAGGCACCCGAAGCACAGCCGGAGGGGGGCCACCAGGGCCCCAGGTGCCCTGGTGGCGCCCCCCCTGGGCCGCGCCGGGGGGGCGCCTGGGCCCCCCAAGCCTCGTCTGATGCCCCCTTTGGCATATATTTAAAGCGTCTCCCGAAACCCTCGAGACGGGAACTCTTTTTCGCGATCTCATCTCTGTTCCGCCGCCGCCGCCGCTTCCAAGATCGGGAGCACCAGGAGAACTCTTCCCGGCACCCTGCCGGAGGGGAGGATCACCACCGGGAGCTTCTCCACCTCCATGGACGCCTCCCGGATGAGTTGTGAGTAGTCTCCCTTGGACCATGGGTCCATGACCAGTAGCTATGTGATGTTCTCCTCCCGTTCTTGTGCTTCACTAATTAGTCCTCGTGAGCTGCCCTACATGATCGAGGCACATATGTAATCCTTATGCTGTTGCTATGATGAGTTTGCTGGGATCCGATGGATTATGAGATTATGTTCAGATTGTGTTTGAGTAATATATTTGATTCACCTCTTTTATATTTATGTTCGTAAGTAATTCTTGCATGTTCTCCGTTGTTATTTATTGCTTTGGCCAAGTAGTAGGTAGTGACTCCAAGAGGGAACGTTATGCTTGATTGTGGGTTCATGCCCCTCGATGACTAGTTTGAGTGACAGAAACATGAGTCTAGGGGATGTGCTGTTGCCACAAGGGGGAAAACAACGGTGCTTGTGCCCGCGGGTGCAAGGATTGTTTACTTTACGCAAAGTTCTTTTAATGCAGTTGTCTGTTGCTTTGAGTTTACACTATGGGTGGGACTCGCAACTTAATACCAGCGAGATGTTCTGGATAGATATCTCAAGGTGGATGATTAGTAGTAGATGCAGATGGATTTCGGTCTACTTACCTCGGCGTACCGCCCATGCTTTGAACCTCTACCTTTCTTGCAACTTAGTCAGCATTGGTTTGCGCACATGGTCCTGTCAATTGCCCAGCTGTAATTCGTTTACCTCACAGAGCAGTTTTATCGTGAGACATAACTAGTGAACATCATGAGACTCCGGTCCATATTACCATCATTGATCACATCCGCTATTTACTTTCCGCTTTTTACTTACTATTGCAATTATACCTATCACTATTATCACTTGCGTTTGATCCTTTGTAAACTACAAGGCCGGAGGGATTGACAACCTCTCTGTACTCGTTGGGAGCAAAGTTATTTGTATCTGTGTGTAGGTCCACGTTGATTGCTAATATCTGGCGCCGTTAGCAGTTGACACCTTCTTGTTGAAACTGGGAGTCTCAGGGGAAAACGATCCTTGGTATCTTTGCCAAGGGAAAACTTCTGCTACACTACATCTCAAACCTTCCACTTGGGGTAACCAACGAGGGGCGAGAAGCCTAGCAAAGAAATTTCTGGCGCCGTTGCCGGGGACTCCACTCTTCAGGATAGGGGAGTTGCACGCTATCTTTTACCTTTGCTTTTAGTCTTGTTAGTTTACCTTTCATTTTTTGCTTTAGTATCTTTTATCGAAAATCACAAAAATAGTTATCTTATTCTTTAGTTGTCATTATGTCGGGTCCTTTTGTCTTTGACGAGGCAGAAGTTCTCACCTTTAAACAAAGAGGTGCGGAAAGTCTGAAAGATGCTTGGTATAGAATTAATGATTCTCAAAAAAGAGCCACTAAGAAGCAACCTACTACTATCCTGCTTAGAAATTTTTATGTTGGAATAACTTCTTGGAATAGGTTTATTCTAGATACTGCTATCAATGGGAATTTCCTAGAAGCCCCAGTTTGGGAGTCTCTTAGTATTATTGAAAATCTTGTTGGGAATTCCCTTGTTGTTAGCATTCAAGAGGACATCACCCTAGCTCGCATTATGAAAAAACTTGAAAAAATAGAGCTAGAGATGCCAAGCATTAATAAGATAAATGAGTTGGATCGTAAGATCCAAGGGAATTTGAATAGGCTTGATAGCTCCATGCATAAAATTTTCAAAACTTTGGAGACCGTCAAATTCCATGACTTGGACTCATCTAGGATAGACAAGATTGAGGAAATCATTGATACTCTAGGAACTACTTTCTCCTCAATCAAAACCGAAAAGGTAGAAACTCCGGCAAAGAGGGAGCCTAAGTTCGTTCACGTTCCAAAGGCTCCCCGTTCTAAAAGTAATCCATCTATTGCCAAAGGGGTTGAAACTGTAAAGACTTTGGAAGAAACACCTCTCTTTGATGAATTTATAAATGAATCTTCCCTTGACTTTTATCCTTTTGGTCTTCTCCCTAGAAGTATCTCTATGAGGCCTTTATTTGAGAGCCCTCTTAAGACTAGTTATATTATTGAAGAGCTTTTTGATGATCTTGATGATGGTTCAATTGATACAACTTGACCTCTATGCATTATGCCTAGCTTAAAGGCATAAAAGAAAGCGCTTTTGGGAGGCAGCCCAATGAATAAATTTTATTTTGTTTTTGTTGTGTCTTGATGTTGTTACTACTGTAGCATCATCATTGTATCTTTTCTTTTCAATTTTGTGCCAAGTATAGCCTCTGATTGCAAGAAAGTTCAAAAGTTGTGACGTGCTGTCCAGGAAACAGATTCTGTCCTTGGATAGAAAAATTCGTATAAAATCACCAGATCATCTTTTTGGTCTGAATTGTTTCGACAGCGTGCTCTATATAATTGTCTTTCGTGTGTCTGTTTTGAGTTTTTTGATTAGAGTTGCAGAAGTGCCCCGGAAAAATCATTTAATACCTGCTGTTATGTTTTTCATAGATTCTGTCATGTTTTGCCTTTCCTTCAATTTGCAAACCTAGAGCTTGCTTTTTCTTTGCAAAAACCTTTTGGCAATCTTGAGAAACAGTAGAACTTCAAGAATATCTTTATTTCCAGCAAGGAACAATTATTTTATTATGGGTACTAACCTCGCTAATCAGATTATGATGAGTTATGTATGAAGGGAGTTTTCAAGTGTGCGAGGGAAGATGATAAAAAGATTCAGGAGTGTCAAACGCTCAAGCTTGGGGATGCCCCCGTGCACCCCCAAGAAATATTCAAGGTGACTCAAGCGTCTAAGCTTGGGGATGCCCCCGTGCATCCCCTTCTCCATCAACATTATCAGTTCGTCTTTCGTTCCACTATATTTTAATCACTTCATGTGTTATGTGCTATGCTTGGAGCGTCTTGCTTTTAGTTTTCCTTTTTAGTTTTCCTTAGCTTTTCATAACGAGTCGGAACTCAGCTTTCTTTATGTGGGAGAGAAACACGCTCCACTTCTACCTAGAACATAACATAGAATTTTCATATCTATCTCTGCTGTGTATGTTCTTTGTCTTTCAATAGCTACTATCATGCTTAGCTCTTAGTTTTCATGCTTATCTTTTTAAAGAGCTTTCGTTTAGTTGGTTGCTTGAACTCTCTTTAGTCATCACTCTTATCTTATTAAGAGAGTTTGCTTCCGTTACATTGGTTGATATGTCTATGATAAAGATGCTACGTGCAGAATGGCGCTTAGTAGTTCAGGTTTTCTTATGGTTAGTCCCAAATAGCTGGGGGGGTTCCCAATATGTTATTGGAGTACCAACATGATTTGTTTGCCTATGATGTGGTATGGTTTAGTAATATCTTCCTTCAAAGAATTTATTTTAATTGACTTGGCGTATGCTCACGCATATTTAAGACTGTAAAGAAAGTCTGTCAAGCCTTGATGATCTTTTGTTTCTGAGTAGCGATATAACTTCCATGCCTGATTCAATGTTGCTTTGTCGCTCTGCATGATTATGACCGTCATTGCTCTCTTAGTTGGTCGCTCCCAGTCTTTTGCTAACCTCCACCTGTACTAAGCGGACTGACTGCTTGTGCATCCAAATTCCTTTAAACCAGTTATGCCATATGAGTCCACCATACCTTCCTACATGGTATTTACCTGCCATTCCTAACGGAGACTTGCATGTACCATCTCGAAATTATTCAAAGAAAAAAGCATTCCTATTTTGTGCCTCTATTGTAAGTTCATGAGGAAGTAGTGGTTAATTCATGATCTTTTTAAGTTGGACAAGCTTCACCCCGGGATTGCATGTATAATGTGCAAACCCATAATACGAGAAGGAACTGACATTGAGTGCGCCCGGCTCAAAAAGATAATATAACAAACAAACCCTCCTTCACGCTTTGTTCATGAGAAATCAGAAAACTTTGGCAGTGATAAACAAAGGAGATTAAGAGGATGTGATCGTCCTCATTCAAGAGCCGTTCCTCGAAACTTGTCCATCTCAAGAAGTAATTGAGTTGTCTGCTAGCATTCATTGACGAAACATGCATGATCTAAATAAAATTATTACCTCTGTTTTTAAAATCAACAGCTCTGGTACATGTTTTGTCTTTGTTTCCGACTACGGGTTTTCAACCTTGCGAACAAAAGCCACGGTTCGAGAGTCTCCACCTTCTTTTAAAGCACCAACTACTGAGACCATGATTGTCATTCTGAGTGTAATGTGCATTGTCCCAAAGTAGCATTGTCTTTTGCATGATTGTGATATCGTTTATTCTGAAATCATTGTATCTAGTCATCACTTAAACCTTGGAGGTGCCCCTGCATTTATGTTTTGCTTCACTAAAGGGGGCAAGCTAGATATCACTTTATCATATTTGCACACCATGTTCATTACAAATCTATTTGATGTTTCAGTATCATATTGTAAAACTTTCAGTTCTTTGTGATTTTCTCATGAGGCAACTTAATTACTATAGATTCATTGTCTCAGTATGCTTTTGTCATGTGACTATGAAAAAGTCCTATATGGTTAATAGCATGTCACCACAGAAATTATTCTTGTTATCATTTACCTACTCGAGGACGAGCAGGAATTAAGCTTGGGGATGTTGATACGTCCAAAACGTATCTATAATTTCTGCTTGCTCCATGCCTCTTTTGGGTGATATTGCTATGTTATTTATACACTTCCATACACTTTTGATCATATTTGGACTAACCTATTAACTCAGTGCACCCCAGTGCCAGTTTCTGTTTTCAGCTGTTTTTGTATTTCAGGTTTTCACATTACGAGAACTGCCAGAAAAAATCCAGAAAAAATATATAAAAAATCAGTGTTCCAGAAGCTACCAGGCACCCGAAGCACAGCCGGAGGGGGGCCACCAGGGCCCCAGGCGCCCTGGTGGCGCGCCGCCCCCCCTGGGCCGCGCCGGGGGGGCGCCTGGGCCCCCCGAGTCTCGTCTGATGCCCCCCTTTGGCATATATTTAAAGCGTCTCCCGAAACCCTCGAGACGGGAACTCTTTTTCGCGATCTCATCTCTGTTCCGCCGCCGCCGCCGCTTCCAAGATCGGGAGCACCAGGAGAACTCTTCCCGGCACCCTGCCGGAGGGGAGGATCACCACCGGGAGCTTCTCCACCACCATGGACGCCTCCCGGATGAGTTGTGAGTAGTCTCCCTTCGACCATGGGTCCATGACCAGTAGCTATGTGATGTTCTCCTCCCGTTCTTGTGCTTCACTAATTAGTCCTCGTGAGCTGCCCTACATGATCGAGGCACATATGTAATCCTTATGTTGTTGCTATGATGAGTTTGCTGGGATCCGATGGATTATGAGATTATGTTCAGATTGTGTTTGAGTAATATATTTGATTCACCTCTTTTATATTTATGTTCGTAAGTAATTCTTGCATGTTCTCCGTTGTTATTTATTGCTTTGGCCAAGTAGTAGGTAGTGACTCCAAGAGGGAATGTTATGCTTGATTGTGGGTTCATGCCCCTCGGTGACTAGTTTGAGTGACAGAAACATGAGTCTAGGGGATGTGATGTTGCCACAAGGGGGAAAACAACGGTGCTTGTGCCCGCGGGTGCAAGGATTGTTTACTTTACACAAAGTTCTTTTAATGCAGTTGTCTGTTGCTTTGAGTTTACACTATGGGTGGGACTCGCAACTTAATACCAGCGAGATGTTCTGGATAGATATCTCAAGGTGGATGATTAGTAGTAGATGCAGATGGATTTCGGTCTACTTACCTCGACGTACCGCCCATGCTTTGAACCTCTACCTTTCTTGCAACTTAGTCAGCATTGGTTTGCGCACATGGTCCTGTCAATTGCCCAGCTATAATTCGTTTACCTCACATAGCAGTTTTATCGTCTTTTGGGAGAGAGACATCACTAGTGAACATCATGAGACTCCGGTCCATATTACCATCATTGATCACATCCGCTATTTACTTTCCGCTTTTTACTTACTATTGCAATTATACCTATCACTATTATCACTTGCGATTGATCCTTTGTAAACTACAAGGCCAGAGGGATTGACAACCTCTCTGTACTCGTTGGGGGCAAAGTTATTTGTATCTGTGTGCAGGTCCACGTTGATTGCTAATATCTGGCGCCGTTAGCAGTTGACACCTTCTTGTTGAAACTGGGAGTCTCAGGGGAAAACGATCCTTGGTATCTTTGCCAAGGGAAAACTTCTGCTACACTGCATCTCAAACCTTCCACTTGGGGTAACCAACGAGGGGCGAGAAGCCTAGCAATTACCAAAATAGGTCCCATCGAGTTTGTGTAATTAGTCTTACCGAGATTACGTTATGCCCTAACCCTAATGAAATCGGTCCCACCGAGTTGATCATATCGGTCCTACCGAAATGCCTAACGGTCACATTATGAACTAAATCGGTTTGACCGAGTTCTATGAATCGGTCCCGCCGAGTTTGGTAAATTGTGTGTAACGGTTAGATTTTGTGTGGAGGCTATATATACCTGTCGGTGTACTAAAGTAGGGGTACCTTAGTATCCCGAACTTGTACACGGGCAGTAGCAGCGTCCCGAGGCAGGGCTTGCCGCGCGGCCGCCAAGGCCCACTATGGTTCCTTTGGAGCCATTCAAGAACAAAGTATTCAAGTTAAAGAAACAAGGCCCCGGCAAGAGGAGCTTGCCGGGAAGGCCACTCAAGGCTCAAGACCACCTCTTTGGTACAAGACCCTGGCAAGAGGGGCTTGCCGGGAAGGCCAAACATGGCATTTCAAGAGACATGCCGCGACGCGCCTCGCGTCCCGGCAAGGCCCGGGGAGCGACAAGCTCCCGGGCGCGACGAGATGGCGGCCGCGGCAAACTTCCACTAAGTACCCGCGCTCCAGCTCATCTGCCCACGCGTCGCCCTGGGGCCCTTCCAGGCGCACGTGGCGGAAGGCTGTGCAGCCTGGGGTACACGGTGGCGAGCTGCGATGACGATGCCACCGTCGTGGCGGACGGAGGCGCCCTGACGGACGCTTTTTGCACTGTTCGGGGCGACGGCGACGGGCATTTAATGCCCTTGTTCCCTGCCGTCAGGGTTAGGTATAGAGCACTATTCGAACACTGTTCCATCTACCACCCATTTTACGTTTTCACCCTCGACTACGTTGCCACCTGTCGGTGACCCCTTTATCCTATAAAAGGAGGCCCGTGTGCAACGTAGAAGGGGTTCCGATCATCGAACACCCTCACGCTCGGTACTGCTAGCGATAAGCACTGTAGTTCTTCTCGCTCCCGAGCTCAGGACACAATACAAACCAAGGCGGGAGTAGGGTTTTATGCCTCCGTGCGGCCCGAACCTGGGTAAACTGCTAGCATGTCTGCCTCGATCTGCTCTTTGTGCATCCTCCGCCCCCTTGCCGTACCGAAAAGGGGCTCCGGTCCCATAGGTGTTCGTGGGCGATCAGTTTCCCCGACATCTTTGGCGCGCCAGGTAGGGGGTGCGTCGAGGTTGTATGAACCTGATCCGGCGTTCGCGCGGGCGAAATCTCCACCAACCTCATCAACTTCGTCGACTTCATCAACATGCCGCCGAAGAAGAAGGCTTCGGAGGTAGCAGGCCCGTCCGCGTCGATCCCGCCACCACCGGAACCAACGGTTGGTGGGGTAGACGCCGGCGGAAGGACGGACGTCGGTGAGGAAACTCACGGCGCCGCCAAGTCCAAAGACAAGACAGACGACCGGGCGCACTCCAAGACCTCGGCGTCCGTGCATGCACCGCGCCCGTCTCAGGAGGCGCCGGACCGGCAGCGACGTGGTACTCAAGGCACCATACGCTTGTTGGGACAAGGTCAAGCTGGCGGGTCCCGGGACGCTCCAGGCCAACATGCGCACCAACATGCCGGCACGAGCAAGGCTCGGTCGCTGGGACGGGACAATGCTCCTACTAACGTAGTCAGAAGTCCGAGCGTGTCCCGCTCCTCGCACCGTTCGCCGCCGTTACCCCCCACCCCAGCAGAATCTCTTGCTCGAGCTCAGCTACTCCTCGATTTCCCTCCAGCGGCAGACAAGGCCGACGACTGGAGGGCCACCATCCAAAGCCTCATCGCCTTCGCCAACAACGATACTCCGCAGCAGCCGACGACATCACGGCCGCGGCAAGCTAGCCAGGCGCGGGCTGATGGCGACAAGACTGTCGGGGGTGCAACCACCGTGCACTCCCCGCCCCGAAGGCCAAAATCGCCGACTCGCAGAATCAACATCGACGACGACTCTACGGCGTCGTCGGATCCACGAGCTCGCCGCGATCAGCGTCAAGTCCTTGACGACAGACGACAAGAGGACGCTCGAACTCGCATCGAGCGTCGAAGAGAAGCGCGGCGACAATCCGACCAGCGCGCTGGGCCCGCTGTCGACATGCACGCGCCCGGAGAACCAGGCGACTTGCCGTACGCGGCGGGTTGTCCTGCGTTCACCCGTGAGCTGCGGCAAGTCCAGTGGCCCAGCATGAAGAACTTCAAGCCCGACATACCCGAGAAGTACGACGGTAATACCCATCCGTCGGAGTTCCTCAGCATCTACACCGTCGCGGTGCAGGCTGCCGGGGGACGAGACGAGAAGATACTCGCGAACTACTTCCCGCTAGTGCTCAAGCCAAACGTCAGATCTTGTCTCATGCACTTGCCGGAGAACTCCATTTCTTCTTGGGCCGACCTGTGCCATCAGTTTGTCGGCGCCTTCACGGGTGGCCACAAGCCCCATGGCCAGGAAAGCGACCTTCACATACTCGCCCAGAAGGAAGGAGAATCCCTGCGAAAGTATATCCAGAGATTCAGTCGCGTCCAGCACAACATCCCAGACGTCCACCCTGCCGCAGTAATTAGCGCGTTCCACCAGAATGTGCGCAACCGCAGGATGATGGAGGAAATGGCGATGTGCAAGATCCGAGATGTTAGTGAGCTTTATGCCCTGGCCGACAAGTGCGCACTCGCTGAGGAGGGGAGGAGACTCCCCGGAGAGGATACTGGAGCAGGAGGAACGGATAGTGAGGATGCCGCCCCGGCAAAGAAGAGCCGACGGCGGAACAACAGGAAAAAGAAGAACAAAGAAGTACTGGTCGTTGAGCAGTCCGGCAAGGAGGCCGGCGCCAAGAAAGCCCAGGCTGGCAGTTCCGGCAAGGAGACTGTGGCAGCCGCCGACAAGCAGGACGGCTCCGACAAGCAGTACTGCAAGATCCACCGCACCAAGGGCCATGACCTCCAGAACTGCAAAAGAGTGGAGTACCTCATCGAACAGCAGAAGGCTGAGTACGAGCGACACGACAAGGAGAAGGCCCAGGGAGGTGGTGGAGAGTCCGTCAAGAAGCGGCCGTTGAACGGCTGGGGAGGACGCCGCGGCAAGGCCAAGCAGCGGCAAGGAGACATACCTCCCCGCGGCCACGACAAGGACGAAGACGAAGACGACGATGAAGACATGGATAACGGAGATAACAGCGAGCAGGAGTTCCAGAAGGCAACAGAGGTTTTGTGTGTAGACGATGGTGCTTCTCTGCATACTTCCCACCGCCAACTCAAACAATGGGTGCGGGAAGTCAATGCGGCAGAACCACCCGTCGAGTCGCGCAAACTTCTGAAGTGGTCCAACACGCCCATCATCTTCGACATTGAGGACCACCCTGATCGCACAACTGCGGTCGGGTGCTTGCCAATGTTGGTTTCACCAACTATTCGCAACCTCAAGGTCACCAAGATGCTGGTTGACGGCGGGCCGAACTAAACCTGATCTCCTCCGCTGTAGTCCGGAAACTCCAGATCCCCAACAGCGAGCTCGAAGAAACCGGCACATTCCAAGGGATCAACCCGGGAAGGAGCAAGCCGAAGGGGAATATCACACTGCCAGTGACATTTGGCGGAGAGCTGAACTTCAGAACTGAAAGGATCACCTTTGACGTTGCCGATATTCCATTACCTTACAATGGAATACTTGGCCGCCCAGCGCTCGCCAAGTTCATGGCAGCATCTCATTATGCCTACAACATGCTCAAGATGCCCGGCCCGATAAGCGTCATCTCTGTCCCCGGCGACAAGAAAGACGCCCTTATCTGTGCCGACAAGATTTACCGGGATGCAGCAGCCGCAACAGATAGCAAAACACTTGCCGCTGAAGCTCCCGAGGGGAAGAACAAGACCAAGACCGGCAAGAGCTCTGGGGCCCACTCCGGCAAACGCACCTCCTCGGAGTGCTGCGTTGCCGTCGAGAACGCACCATCGAGCTCCACCGACAAGTGCAAGAAGGCGATGGCAGCTCCACCGGAGACAAAGAAGGTGTCCGCCAAGGAGGACGGCACTGGTGGTACTTTCACCGTCAGTGCCACGCTCGACCCCAAATAGGAAAGCGCGCTCGTTGCTTTCCTGCGGGCGAATGTCGACGTGTTTGCATGGCAACCGTCTGACATCCCCGGTGTTCCCAGGAAAGTAATTGAACACAAGCTTGCCGTTTGTCCTCACGCGCGGCCCGTCAAGCAGAAAGTTCGAAAACAAGCGGTGGAGCGCCAAGAGTTCATCGCCGAAGAGATCAAGAAACTGGAAGCGGTAGGCCTTGTCAGAGGTGTACTCCATCCCACGTGATTGGCCAACCCTGTCGTCGTACGTAAAGCAAATGGGAAGTGGAGGCTTTGTATAGACTTCACCGATGTGAATAAAGCTTGTCCCAAAGATCCATTTCCCTTGCCACGCATTGACCAGATTGTTGACTCCACAGCCGGATGTGAGTTGCTTTCATTTCTTGATGCATATTCAAGATACCACCAGATATTTATGGCTGAAGAAGATGAGGAGAGGACAGCATTCATTACTCCATGTGGCACTTACTGCTTCATACGCATGCCCTTTAGATTGAAGAATGCTGGTTCAACGTTTGCAAGAGTAGTCCATACAGCTTTTGAGCCACAGATACACAGAAATGTAGAAGCTTACATGGATGATATAGTGGTCAAGAGCAAAGATAGGGCTACTCTGATTCAAGATCTAGATGAAACCTTTGCGAACCTGCGCAAGATCCAACTCAAGCTCAACCCCGAGAAGTGCGTGTTCGGAGTCCCCTCTGGCAAGCTTCTCGGGTTCTTCGTGTCTCAAAGGGGGATTGAAGCCAACCCCGATAAGATCAAAGCCATCGAGCAGATCGAAGCTCCGAAGCGCGTCAAGGATGTACGAAGGCTTGCCGGCTGCGTGGCTGCTCTCAGCAGATTCATTTCTAAGTCTGCAGAACGCGCCCTGCCGTTTTTCAAAATCTTGAGAAAGGCAGGTCCAATGAAATGGACTCCGGAAGCGGAGGCAGCGCTGCAAGACTTGAAGAGGTTCCTGTCCTCCACTCCAACACTTGTCGCACCTAAGCCACGAGAGAAGTTGATGCTGTACTTAGCAGCAACCAATCAAGTGGTTAGTGTTGCGTTAGTAGCGGAAAGGGAGGCAGGTGATGAGCCAACGGCCCCGGCAAGCACGTCCAGCGACAAGTAGGGGGCTTCCCCGACAAGCTCTGGTCCCGACAAGGATGGGTCTGCGCAGATGCAAGAGGAAGTGCGGAAGAAGATGGTGCAGCACCCAGTTTATTTTGTCAGTTCCCTCTTGCAGGGGGCTAGGTCAAGATACTCTGGGGTGCAGAAGCTGCTTTTCGGCCTTCTCATGGCCTCAAGAAAACTGCGCCACTACTTCCAAGCACATGAGATAACAGTGGTCACTCGCTTTCCGCTGAAGAGGATACTGCAAAATCCAGAAGCAACAGGCAGGATTGTCGAGTGGGCACTGGAACTGTCAAGCTTTGGCCTCAAGTTTGAAAGCACTTCAACTATCCAGAGCAGAGCTTTGGCAGAGTTCATAGCAGAATGGACGCCAACGCCAGACGAAGAGATTCCAAAAACAAGCATCCCCGCCAAAGAAGCAAGCAAGGAATGGATAATGTACTTCGACGGTGCCTTCTCGCTGCAAGGCGCCAGTGCCGGCGTGCTACTTGTCGCGCCCACCGGAGAACACCTCAAGTACGTAGTCCAGATGCACTTTCCCAAGGAGCAGGCAACGAACAATACTCCGGAGTATGAAGGTTTGCTTGCCGGCCTCAGAATCGCAGCGGAACTTGGGATCAAGAAGCTGATTGTGCGGGGTGATTCGCAGTTGGTTGTCCGCCAAGTGAACAAGAGCTACCAGAGTCCATTGATGGAAGCTTACGTCGACGAAGTGAGAAAGCTTGAAGAGCACTTTGAAGGCTTGCAGATGGAGCACGTTCCAAGAGCTCAAAACGACATCGCAGATGGCCTGTCGAAGTGTGCTGCGCTAAAGCTACGTGTGGAACCGGGGATCTTTGTGCTCAAGCTAACTCTACCATCGGTAACACCATCAACTGGACAAAGTAAGAAGAGAAAGTTGGTTTCTGGTGACTACTTGCCGGCAGAGCTCCCCGAAGCTGCCGCCAACAAAGTCCCCAAGATCAATGACAAGATTGCTGAGGAACAGTCTGCTCCTGCAAGCCCAAGGGTTTGTACAGTCGAAGCAGGCGTTCCCGACAAGCTTTGCCCCGGCAAGCTTGCCGGGGGACGTCAAGCTCCAGCTGAGCCGCAAGTTCTTGCCGTGGAAGCTGACGTTCCCGCAGCAGCGAAGATGCCTTTAGTCCTTGTTGCTGAGCCACAAGCACCAACATGGGCGCAGCAGATTGTCCAGTTCCTTCAAACAGGAGAACTTCCCGAAGAGCCAAAAGAAGCAGAGAGAATAACCCGGCAGTCAAGTATGTATCAGTTTGTCGGCGACGAACTGTACAGAAGAAGACTCAACGGCGTGAAATTGAAGTGTATTCCCCGGGAAGATGGATAGAAGTTGTTGGCAGAGATACATGGAGGCATATGTGGTCACCACATTGGCGCAAGAGCACTTGACGGCAAGGCGTTCCGGCAAGGTTTCTTTTGGCCAGAAGCCCTCCAGGATGCAACTGCACAAGTAACCAAGTGTGAAGCGTGCCAGTTCCATTCCAAACAAATACATCAACCAGCTCAAGCTCTCCAGACGATACCTTTGTCCTAGCCATTTTTGGTCTGGGGGCTCGACATCCTCGGCCCTTTCCCCCGCGCAGCCGAGGGCTTTGAGTACTTGTATGTCGCCATCGATAAGTTCACAAAGTGGCCGGAAGTAGAGCCAGTGAGAAAGGTGACCGCACAATCAGCAGTCAAGTTCTTCAGGTCGATTGTTTGCCGTTTCGGAATCCCTAACAGGATCATCACCGACAACGGCACACAATTCACAAGTCGCACCTTCATGCAGTACGTCCAAGACCTTGGCGCCAAGGTCTGCTTCGCTTCTGTTGCCCACCCGAGGAGCAACGGTCAAGCGAAGAGGGCAAACGCTGAAGTGCTGCACGGACTCAAGACAAGAACTTTTAACAGGCTACACAAGTGCGGAAGAAACTGGATCGAGGAGTTGCCAGCGGCTCTTTGGTCGATCAAGACGACGCCTAATCGAGCCACTGGACAGACACCATTTGCTCTTGTCTATGGAGCAGAGGCAGTTCTCCCCACGGAACTCGTATACGGGTCGCCTCGAGTGCTCGCTTACGATGAGCTCGAGCAAGAGCAGCTGCGGCAAGATGATGCGCTGCTCCTCGAGGAGAACCATCTTCAGGCTGCTGTACGAGCTGCTCGATACCAGCAAGCCTTGCGCCGCTATCATAGCCGCAAAGTTAAAGCCAGAAGTCTCGAGGAAGGCGACCTTGTTCTTTGGCGCGTTCAGTCCGCCAAGAATTCCAACAAGTTGACGCCGAAGTGGGAAGGCCCTTATCGGGTGAAACGAGTCACTAGGCCCGGCGCAGTCCGCCTAGAGACCGAAGATGGCTTACCGGTGAGCAACTCCTGGAACATTGAGCATCTTCGCAAGTTTTACCCATAAGGCGCGGTTGCCGTGATCCGCTCCGGCAACCACCTTTTGTTCAAGTCTTGCCGCTGGTGCATGTAATCCTTTGTACAAAGCCGGGCGCAGACCCCGTGCATGAGTAAAGCTTATGTGCATCGCACAACTTGCCAATTCATGCCCTTTTTACTTTCTTGCATGTATTATCTAACGCTTTGTGCAGCACCTATCCCCGGTAAGCAATAACGAGCCGCAAAGCTCCATATCTCTGTTTTCTCTCCTTTCTTTTCTCTCAAGCAGAAGAAGTTTTCCTCGCGCACAAGTTTGTCGGGGGGAAGGAGATAGTGGTATGGACCAAGTGCCGTTCAAGAGAGCCTTGCCTTGCCGGGAAGCGAACAACACAAAAGCTAAGTTGTCAAAGTTTGAGCGATCAAATTTTTTTATTTTTCGAGTTACCTTCCTTGAATGACCGCACTTTGTATGGAAAACCTGTGCGCGGAGGAACCAACTCGTGGCTAGCCGCGCCCTTACCTTGTTTTGAGCATGCTCAACGGCTTAAGTGTGCTGCAACAAGTGTCGTGCCCTTACTTCGTTTTCGAGTTCGCTCAACAATCTAAGTGTGCTGCGACTAGCTGCGACAAGGTTTCTTGTCGGCAACGGCATTGCCAGCAGGCTGCTGAAGTTCCGCACTCAGCGCTCGCGGCAAAGGTCCCTACGCCGGCAAGTTCCCTAAAAGCGTAGGGTAAAAGCATACAAAGCAAGGAAGTCGAGTAGAGGAAATAACATTGCATTAACTACCCAAGATAAAGTTATATTACAAAGCAACTTGTCGCAGTACTAATGGACTATTGTTCAAAACTTGGCTGACAGCGACAAGGAAAGAGGAAGATAAACGAGACTAATCTGCGCGGTCGCCCTCGACCCTCTTGATGCCGCCCACCTTGTTCACGATAGGCGCGACAAGAGCCTTGAGCGCCTCCTGGTCGGCATCCGGAGGCAAGGTCCTGAGGACGTTGGTGAGATTGAGGCCCGGGTTGCGGTGCACTATCTTCATCAACACCTTCTCGAGGGCCCCCGCACAGAGCTTGCGCGACTCGTCCGCCAGCTGCTTAGGGATCCTTTCCCGGAGCTGCTGGAGGGCCGGCGCCACCCCCCTGAAGAATAGACTCAGCTTGGCGCTGTGAGGGAGATTCTCGTCGATGGAATACCCGAGGTGCTCCGCCCCCAGCTCGGCCAGCTCCTTGTCGACGTCGGCAGCGGCGGCGACAAGGCCCTCGGTCCAGTGCTCCACCGTCAGCCTGAAGTTATTTTGGGAGAGGGCGGCGCTGTCCAACAGTGCCCTCTCGGCCCTAAGATCCTCCTTCAGTTTCGTCTCCCGCTCTCGGGCGCCGTCAAGCGATGTGGTGAGGGTGGAAAGTTTCAACTCCAGATCGGCAATGGAGTCCTTGGCGACGGCGAGCTCCTTGCCCTTGTCGGAGAGGCGGACCTGCAGCTCGGAGTGGCTGTGGGCGTCCTTCTCCCTCTCCGACACAAATGCGGCAACCTTCTCTTCGCTTGTCTTCAAGTGGACCTCCAGTTGCGCCACCCTCGCCTCCAAGTCCCTCTTGGCGGTCTCAGCAGCCGCAGCAGCGTCCTTCGCTTCCTGCAGAGCTCCGTCAAGAGACTGTTCGCGCGCGGCAAGCTCGTCCTCGTGGCTATCGAGGTCGACCTTCCGCTGCGTCAGTTCGCCTTCTCGCCGGGACAACTCCTCGGCGGCGAGCCGTTGCTGCTCCTCTGCTTCGGCCTTCTCCAGAATGAAGGCCTGATGCGCCTCGGCAAGTTGCTCTCGCTCCTCCGCCAAGGATCGGAGAGCCGCTTGGGTGTTGGCTCGGAGCTCTTCGGCGCGTTTCTCCAAGTTGACGCCCGCCTTGGCGGCCAGAGCCTCTCGGGACTCCAGCTTGGCCTGCCGGGCGCGGTACAAGGATAGAAGCCTCCACAGAAGCCGCTCCTCCTCGGGCTCGCTACTGCAGCTAGGCGCGTCGACGAACTTCAGCCCGGCGGAGGCGAGGACCTCCCCGTCGAAGACCTATCCCTCCACGGGCGCCCTCGACGTGGACGCCCAAGGGAGCTGGATGAAGACCCCGTTGCCGGCCTCCAGATAGGCGTCTGGCTCGGCTGTGGCAGCGGAGGGGTCAGCAGCCGGCGCAGCGCTGGACGCTCCTGCGGCCTCAGGGCCGTCAGTGCGGCTGTCGGTCCCCTCCTCAGCTGCCGCTCCAGTGGCCTTGGCTGCCTCTTCGGCGGCGAGCTCGTCAGCGCCGGCCGCCCCTTCCGTGGCTGCAGCGTCGCCGGTGCCACCGCGCACGTCCTCCTCGACGGCGACCTCCGTCTCCATGGCCTTGGCTGCGGATGGGTCTGGAAACAAGAAAAGAAGAAGAAAAAAGAAAATAATAGTCAAGCAAATATGCAAAAAGTGAAATTCAGAAAAAGAAAAGTCCAAAGGTTTTACCTGCGCGGGCCTCCTCTTCGACGGGGTTCCTTGCCGGGGAGTTCTCCCTCGGCGGCGTGGTGGTAGCTCCCGCCGACGGAGGGCCGCTAGCGCCTTCCCTTGGCGGCGTACTCGCCATTGGCGGAGTACTCGCCCTTGGCGGGGTGCTCGCCCTTGGCGGAGTACTCGCCCTTGGCGGAGTGTCCTCCCTCGCCGGGGGGCTCCTCCTTAGCGAAGTGGTCGAGATGTGCGGCTCGTCGGGAGCGATCTCCTGGCGCTCCTGAGGCTGCTGCTCTGCTTCTGCACAAATTGACAAACAGAACATTAACAAGGATAGAAGACCCACGCGCGCCCGACAAGCGGAAAGTGGACAAAAGACTTACGCTGGCGGATGCTCCGTGGAACGGTTGTCAGGTCCGACGAGCTTGTCGCAGGCGCACCCCCTGCTGCTGCGGCGGGCTCGTCCTCGATGACGATCACCGGGACTTTGGCCCTCTTCGCCACCCTTTAAGCCAGAGTCCTGGAAGAAAGACAAGATCAGAATCAGGCAAAAGAAGTACAAGACAAGAATCAACAGGAAACCAAAGAAAAACAAGAATCGCGAAGACTTACTCTTCTTCCTCCTCGTCGTCGGAGCTGAGCGCCGAGAAATCGAAGTCCGCCTCGCGCGTCCCGGCGCGAGGAGCTGGGGGAGTGGGCTCCCTTGGCCTCTTGGCGGGGGCAGGGACGGCGGTCTGAGAAGACCCCGCTCCGGTTGTCGCCGAGGCACGAGGGGCGGAAGGAGCAGTAGAGCCGGTCCAGGAAGATCCCCCTCCGGCCGCTGTTGAAGTACGGGGCACACCCTTGGCGGCGTTGCTCGCCGCGACGGTGCGTGTCGGGCGGCGCTGCGGCTCCTGGCCCGCCTGCCGCCCCGTCGCGTCTGCGGCCTTGCGAAGGTGCCTCCTTGTTTGAGCTGGAGGACTTGCTGGTGGTGGTGAGCTACCCGAGGATGAAGAAGAGGAGTCGAGGTTCAGCGAGCCGCCTGAGTCTTCGGCAGGATCGCTTGATCCGACGCCCTGCTCGGCGGGCCCGCTCGACTCCGCGCCTTGCTCGGCGGCCTCGCTTGTCCCGGCAAGTTGCCCGGCGAGCTTCCCCGCTTTGAGGAGCTCTTCGTCCTCGGCAAGACTTACCGCCTCCGCTGCATCCGCCTCCTCCACAGTGTATCCAAACTCGCCCGCGGCCCTGGCTGCAGCTGCCTCCTCCAACCTGGTGGTAATATATGCCATCTCCTGGTCGGTGGTGTTGCAGGTGAGGCCTCTCTTCTCGTCGGGTTTGATTGGCAGCTCCATCAGGTTGTCGAAGAACGTCTGCACGGCTTCGTCAGAAGGTTCCCGCCATGTGGGGTTGATCCCGTGGGAATCACACAACGGCATCACCGCGCAGATGGCGCTGAGCGACGAGTTGTTACACAGCGGAACTACGCCCTGCGGCAACGCGAACCACTCTGGATGGGCGGAGTCGTACTTGAAGAGCGCTTGGAGCATTGCATTGAGCTCCAAGACGGTGAAATTGTAGTTGAGGCCCGGGCGCAGCCTCATGATGTCTGCCGCGTTATCAAACTCCCAAGCAGCCCTCTTCCTCTCCTGCAAGGGAGCGATGCGGCGGCGAAGAAAGTCTGCCCCGACAGCACCTACAGTGAGCTTGGCTTGCGGGAGGCGAAGAATCCTAGTGGTGGCTATCTTCAGCCTGTCGTCCTCAGGGGCCAGATCACTCCAGTCATTGCCGCGTACTACTGCAACTTGGCGCCGGGAAGTGAACTGCTGCGGGTCGTCCTCCATAATCCAACACCAGTTGGCCCTCCACTCGTCCCACTTGCCGTGGATCTCCCCCGTCAAGTAAGCCTCTTTCTTATGGAGCCTAAAGATCCAAGAGATTCCACCGGACAGAGGAGACCCAGACTCGACTCGAGGAATGAAATAATGGCGAAAGAGGGCTACATTGGGGTAAACTCCGACGAAATATTCGCACAGATGTGCAAAAATGGCCATGGTCAAGACAGCGTTTGGGGTGAAGTCAAGGAGATGAAACCCGTAGGTATTCATGATATCACAGAAGAATTCCGAGAAGGGCGGGCAGAGCCCGCAGTAGAAGAACAGGGCAAAAAAGGCATAGCCGCCCGGGAACATATCGCAGGCCACGGCGGGGAGTACCTTGGTGCGTGGATGCGCCTTTGTCTCCCTCGACCAGAAGAGGTAGAAGGTATCCTTCAGCACCTCCGCACTGAGCCTCGGCGGGAAGACCGCCATCTTCTTCTGCATTGCTACTAGCTTCACCGCCTTGGCGGACTTCGCGGCCTTCGCCTTGTCACCCTTCGGGGCCATGGCGGGGACGGCGAGGGAAGTCGGCGGCGCCGGAGATGCTGGCGGCGACAGAGGGAGGCGGAGCGCTGCTCTCTTTCGACCTTCAGAGAGGAGGGGAGCGGCAGGGGTTTCTGGAGGATGAAGAAGCAACGGGCGAATGGAAGGAACTGCCCCTGTTTCCCTTCTTTTAAGGGGGGAGAGGGGGACGTTCCGCATTTTCCCATTAAAGAAACATGCCACGATCTCTCCCACAACGCCGCAATCGACGCGTGCCGTCAGGGAGGGGCGCGGTGGATACGGAGTGGGATACGGCGCGCCGCGGGCCACGCGTGCCCGTGCACTGTTTTGGGCCTGGCCCAACAGCGCTCGGCACCGTGTATGGCCCAGGCCCGGGGGCTCCTGTCGGTGTACTAAAGTAGGGGTACC
>LR738713.1:323084108-323118007 GCA_902687465.1 Secale cereale
GGCGGCGCCGGAGATGCTGGCGGCGACAGAGGGAGGCGGAGCGCTGCTCTCTTTCGACCTTCAGAGAGGAGGGGAGCGGCAGGGGTTTCTGGAGGATGAAGAAGCAACGGGCGAATGGAAGGAACTGCCCCTGTTTCCCTTCTTTTAAGGGGGGAGAGGGGGACGTTCCGCATTTTCCCATTAAAGAAACAGGCCACGATCTCTCCCACAACGCCGCAATCGACGCGTGCCGTCAGGGAGGGGCGCGGTGGATACGGAGTGGGATACGGCGCGCCGCGGGCCACGCGTGCCCGTGCACTGTTTTGGGCCTGGCCCAACAGCGCTCGGCACCGTGTATGGCCCAGGCCCGGGGGCTCCTGTCGGTGTACTAAAGTAGGGGTACCTTAGTATCCCGAGCTTGTACACGGGCAGTAGCAGCGTCCCGAGGCAAGGCTTGCCGCGCGGCCGCCAAGGCCCACTATGGTTCCTTTGGAGCCATTCAAGAACAAAGTAATCAAGTTAAAGAAACAAGGCCCCGGCAAGAGGAGCTTGCCGAGAAGGCCACTCAAGGATCAAGACCACCTCTTTGGTACAAGACCCTGGCAAGAGGGGCTTGCCGGGAAGGCCAAACATGGCATTTCAAGAGACTTGCCGCGACGCGCCTCGCGTTCCGGCAAGGCCCGGGGAGCGACAAGCTCCCGGGCGCGACGAGATGGCGGCCGCGGCAAGGCGCATGCCGCGGCAAACTTCCACTAAGTACCCGCGCTCCAGCTCATCCGCCCACGCGTCGCCCTGGGGCCCTTCCAGGCGCACGTGGCGGAAGGCTGTGCAGCCTGGGGTACACGGTGGCGAGCTGCGATGACGAGGCCACCGTCGTGGCGGACGGAGGCGCCCTGACGGACGCTTTTTGCACTGTTCGGGGCGACGGCGACGGGCATTTAATGCCCTTGTCCCCTACCGTCAGGGTTAGGTATAGAGCACTATTCGAACACTGTTCCATCTACCACCCATTTTACGTTTTTACCCTCGACTACGTTGCCACCTGTCGGTGACCCCGTTGTCCTATAAAAGGAGGCCCGTGTGCAACGTAGAAGGGGTTCCAATCATCGAACACCCTCACGCTCGGTACTGCTAGCGATAAGCACTATAGTTCTTCTCGCTCCCGAGCTCAGAACACAATACAAACCAAGGCAGGAGTAGGGTTTTACGCCTCCGTGCGGCCCGAACCTGGGTAAACTGCTCGCGTGTCTGCCTCGATCTGCTCTTTGTGCATCCTCCGCCCCCTTGCCATACCGAAAAGGGGCTCCGGTCCCATAGGTGTTCATGGGCGATCAGCTTCCCCGACAATACCCCTCCACCCACACTTCATTTGAAGAGAGAGCCATCAGAACATACCTACACTTCCAACTTACATGTTCTAAGAGAGAGAACCACCTACTCAAGTGTTGATACAAAGATATTCCATTCCTACCATATGAATCTTGTTCTCTAGCCTTCCCAAGTTTCTTTCCACTCAAATCATTCTTCAACCATACCCAAATCTGTGAGGAGCTGTTTGAGTGTTGGGGAGACTATCATTTGAAGCATTTGAGCAAGGAGTTCATCATCGACACACCGTCTATTACCTTTTGGAGAGTGGTGTCTCCTAGATTGGTTAGGTGTCACTTGGGAGCCTCCGACAATATTATGGAGTTGAACCAAGGAGTTTGTACAAGCAGATCGCCTACTTCGTGAAGATCTACCCTAGTGAGGCAAGTCCTTCGTGGGTGATGGCCATGGTGGGATAGACAAGGTTGCTTCTTCGTGGACCCTTCGTGGGTGGAGCCCTCCGTGGACTCGCGCAGCCGTTACCCTTCGTGGGTTGAAGTCTCCATCAACGTGGATGTATGATAGCACCACATATCGGAACCACGCGTAAAAAACTTCCGTGTCTACATTGTGTTTGCTCCCTCAAACTCCTCCCTTTATCTTCATATGCAATTGTTTTACTTTCCGCTTCTACACTCTTAGAATTGCATGTGTAGGTTGATTGCTAGACTTGTGCTATGTTGCTAAAATCTGCCAAGAATTAAAATTGGGAAAAGGCTAGATTAATATTTGGTCAAGTAGTCTAATCACCCCCCCCCTCTAGACATACTTTAGATCCTACAAGTGGTATCAGAGCTTTGGTCTCCATTTGCCTTTATTTCCATTGCTTTGGTGATCATAGCCTTGGTTTCACAACCTCGGAGAGTATGGCATCTAGCGAGGGAAGTTACCAGCGTAGAGGTCCTTACTTTGATGATACTAATTTCGCTAGATGGAAGCGTACGACAAAAATGCATAGTCTTGGACATAACCCCGCCGTTTGGGCTATTGTGTGTATTGGGTTGCAAGGTGAATTCTTCGATGGGAAGGAACCAAATCGGGAAGCATCCGCGGAAGAGTTGAAGATGCTGCAATAAAATGCTCAGGTGTAACACCCCAAAAATTTAGCAATGTTTTATTAAATAAAATTTCGCCAGTGAATTAAAATTTTGCCTTCAGCTGAATGTTTCTTTGGATTCCAGAACAATTCTTGCTCTTTTATGTTGGAGTTTTTACCCCTAGTAAAAACTTTCTAGCAAATGTTAAATTCTCTTATGCACCCCTTTAAAACTTTGTTTATATCAGCATGATTAATTATATCATTGTCCCCCTAATTATCTGCCCCTTCTTATTTGATTCCCTTTAATTTTAAGGCCTCTTTTGAACTGCAACCACTTGATAAATTTATTTATAATTTCAACCAAAAATTGGAGATGTCAAGTAGTGCTATTAGATCACTTTTATGCTAGAATATAATTATTTCATCTAATATTTTGAGCTCCACAACAAGTTTGCCAATCTGGTTCTATAGGCCAAATTGCACTACAACCCCTTTAAATATTCCTGTAATGCTCTCACCAAAATTTTGGGATGTTCATAGCAGTATGTTATTCAACTTTAGGCAAAAACACATCTTGGTCCTTTGGAAAAATTGAGTGAACCAACCTCCTTTCCATTCTGGTTCAGTTTGGTGTTTTGCACTGCAACCCTAGTCTATTTTGCTCTAGTGCTCTTGAGCTTCCTCATGCTTGTAGTCTTTCTTGCAAAACCCTTAAGTCCAGGAGAGTGGGCCTATTGGGATAGTTTTGGTTCATGAAACTATACTCTGCATTTTCTGTCCAGAACTGAAGACTTGCAAAACTTGCACTAGCAAGTTTTTGCTTTTGGTGAACTAACCTCACCACCTTCTTACTCATCCAAGGAGACATCCATCTCGTAAATTTGGCCACCCCAAGAGTTAGCTAGATGCCACTGGCATTTTGTCAAGCACCCTGAGGGCATGACCAATTTGGCTTAGTTTCTGGTTCATGTTATGAACTTGATCCCCTGTCCAGACCAGCATGTCTCTTGGGTTTGTTCCAACCTATAGCTCCACCCTGCTGACCCCCTTGCGGTTTGGAGCTCACTAGCATGCCTCGGCATATCGCCGAGCACGTAGCGTGCGTGCTCTGGGCGCGCCCAGAGCGCGCGTTTTGCACGTGCGTGCGTGAAAGCACATTTGCTCCCTGGGTGGTTTTGGTAATTAATGACAACATACTTTGTGGTTGGACTAATGCTTTAATCAAGTATGTTTCAGGAAATTCAATCACATTGGCTATGGCAAAATGTCTGAAGAAGTGGACCCCTCAAAATGCTAAGGCAAGCATTGGCAAAAGCTCAAGACTCCATTTTTGGTTTAGTGATCCAAGATCACATTGAGTCCATAGGAAAAGCCAATACTATTAAAAGGGGATGAGGTTGTGTTGATGATCTGGTTGCTCAAGTGCTTAGTGATATATCTCCTTCAACTATCAGCAACTTTCACTACTATACACACTCATAAGTAATCTCGGACAAACCGATTTTCCAAACTCAGTCCCACCGAGATGAACCACCTCAGCCATAAGCCAAACCCTAGAAAAATCGGTCATTCCGAGTTGAGATCGGTCTCACCGAAATATGGGCTGCCAACCTTCTGTAACCGTTTGACATCATTTCGGAATATCCGAGTTGATAATTTCGGTCTCACCGAAATTGGCATGTTCCTGTCTTTTCTCATATCGGTCTAACCAAGTTTTCTTTCTCGGTCCCACCGAAAACCCCAACGTTCATATCTTTTGCACTTTCGGTCTCACCGAGATGGTATTTTCGGTCCCACCGAAAACCCCAACGTTCACTATATTTGAACTTTCGGTCTGACCGAGTTTCCACTTCGGCCTCACCGAGATTGCTCAATTATGTGTGTAACGGTTGGATTTTTTGTCGAGGCTATATATACCCCTCCACCCCATCTTCATTTGTGGAGAGAGCCATCAGAAAGAACTACCACTCCTACCTTACACTTTCTGAGAAGAGAACTACCTACCCTTGTGTTGAGATCAAGTTGCTCCATTCCTACCATATGAAACTTGATTTCTAACCTTCCCAAGTTGCTTTCCACTCAATCCTTTCTTCCACCACAGCCATATCAGTGAGGAGAGTTGAGTGTTGGGGAGATTATCATTTGAAGCACAAGAGCAAGGAGTTCATCATCATCTACAACATCTATTACCTTTTGGAGGGTGGTGCCTCCTAGATTGGTTAGGTGTCGCTTGGGAGCCTCCGTCATCGAGATGTGGAGTTGAACCAAGAAGTTTGTAAGGGCAAGGAGATCGTGTCGGTGTACTAAGGTAGGGGTACCCTAGTACCCCAACTTGTGCACGGGCAGCGGCAGCTCCCCGCGGCAGGGTTCACCACGCGCTTGCCGGAGACCTTCCTGCCCCTTATCTAGCCATTCAAAAACAAAGTATACAAGACAGAAGACCAAGACCCCGGCAAGAGGAGCTTGTCGGGAAGGCCGTCCCAGGCTCGAGATTGCTTAACTAGCACGAGGCCCTGGCAAGAGGAGCTTGTCAGGACGAATAGAAGATTTTATCTTAGAAGACCCGGCAAGGGCTCGGGGAGCGGCAAGCTTCCGGGCCCGGCAAGGTCGAGATCCCCGGCAAGGTGCTTGTCGGGGGAGGTGCGCTGTGTGCCCGCGCTCCAGCTCATCGGCCCACGCGTCGCCCTGGGGCCGCTCCAGGGACGCGTGGCGGATGGCTGTGCAGCCTGGGGGACACGGTGGCACTCCACGGCAGTGGATCCATCGCCGTGGCAGACGGAGACGCAACGGCGGGAGCTTTTGGGGTCGACGGCGACGGGCATTAAATGCCCTTGTCCCCCACTGTTAAAGTAGGTATAGACCACTGTTCTGTACTGTAGCTCCACTGTTCCCGCACTGTTACAACTACCACCTCTTTTACATTTTTACCCCTTTCTCCTACGTTGACACCTGTCGGTGACCCCTTGCACTATAAAAGGAGGCCCATGCACAACGTGGAGGGGGTTCGAAACCTAGATTACTTTCACGCACGGTGTAGCTGCTTCTTCAAGCTCCCGAGCGCTCAACTCAATACACAACCAAGCAGGAGTAGGGTTTTACGCATCCGTGCGGCCCGAACCTGGGTAAAACTGCCCGCGCGTCTGCCTCGATCTGCTCTTCGTGCTCCCTCCGCCCTCGTACCGCACAGACAAGGGGCTCCGGTCCCATAGGTGTTCGTGGCGGACAGTTTCCCCCGACATCTTTGGCGCGCCAGGTAGGGGGCGTCGAGGTTGTGCGAACCTGATCCGGCGTTCGCGCGGGCGCAATCTTCATTAACCTCTCCAGCTTCATCAACAACTTCATCAGCGACAACTCCATGGCCCCGAAGAAGAAGCCCTCGGAGGTCGGAGGCCCGTCCGCGTCTCACCCGCCGCCACCAGAGCCAACGGTGGGCGGGGGAGACGCCGTCGGAAGGGTGGTTGCCGGCGAGGACACTCACGGTGCCACCAGATCCAAGAACAAGACGGATGACCGGACTTCGGTCTCCGTGGACGCGCCGCGTCCATCACAGCACACAACGACCCCGCAGCGCCATACCACGGGAGGTGGTATCCGCTTGCTGGGACAAGGCCATGCTGGAGGTTCGCGGGACGCCCCGCACCCCCGTCCGGGCACAAGCAAAGCGAAGGCGCCGGCGCGGGACCCCGCTCCTTCTAACGTTGTTAGAAGTCCGAGCGTATCCCGCTCCTCGCACCGCTCGCCCGCGTTCCCCACTACTCCGGCAGAAGCGCTCGCAAGGGCGCAGCTGCTCCTCGATTTTCCTCCAGCGGCCGACAAGGCCGAGGAATGGAGGGCCACTATCCGGAGCCTGATAGACTTCGCCAACAACGACTCTCCGCAGCAGCCGTCGGCCTCACGGCCGCGGCAGGCCGAGAAGACGAAGGCTATCGGCGACAAGACTGCCGGGGGTGCGACAAGCGTGCACTCCCCGCCGCAGAAGCAGAAGACGCCGCCCCGCCGGAACAATCCCGACGACGGCTCCACAGCCTCGTCGGACCCGCGGGCCCGTCGGGACCAGCGCCAGGTCCTCGACGACCGGCGAGATGAAGACGCTCGGACCACGATCGAGCGCCGTCGAGAAGCTCGGCGACAATCCGACAAGAGAGCTGGGAACACTGTCGACGCACCCGCGCCCGGTGAACCAGGCGACTTGCCGTACGCGGCAGGCTGCCCTGCGTTCACCCGCGAGCTGCGGCGCGTCCAGTGGCCCAGCATGAAGAACTTTAAGCCTGACGTACCGGAGAAGTACGACGGCAAGACGCACCCCTCGGAGTTTCTCAGCGTCTACACCATAGCAGTGCAAGCTGCCGGGGGGCGCGACGAGAAGATCCTAGCCAACTACTTCCCGCTCGTGCTGAAGCCGAACGTCCGTTCGTGGCTCATGCACTTGCCGGAAGGCTCTATCTCTTCTTGGGCCGACCTCTGCCATCAGTTTGTTGGCGCCTTCACCGGCGGCCACAAACCCCATGGCCAGGAGAGCGATCTCCACATTTTGGCCCAGAAGGAAGGCGAACCCCTGCGCAAGTATATCCAACGTTTCAGCCGGGTACAGCACAACATCCCCGACGTTCACCCTGCTGCGGTTATCAGCGCGTTCCATCAGAACGTGCGTAACCGCCGCATGCGTGAGGAGATGGCGATGACCAAGATCAGGGACGTCAGCGAGCTCTACGCTCTGGCCGACAAGTGCGCCCGTGCAGAAGAGGGGAGGAAACTCCCCGGGGAGGATGCTGGCGCGGGGGGAAGCGACAGCGACGACGCCGCCCCGGCAAAGAAGAGCCGGCGGCGGAACAACAGGAAGAAGGGCAAGAAGGAAGTGCTTGCCGTCGAGAAGTCCGGCAAGGAGGCCCCCGCCAAGCAAGCGCAGGCTGGCGGCTCCGGCAAGGAGCCTGCCCCTGCGGCGGCGGCCGACAAGCCGGGTAGCTCCGACAAGCAATACTGTAAGATTCACCGCACCAAGGGTCACGACCTCTCCAACTGCAAGCGCGTCGAGTACCTCGTCGAGCAGCAAAAGGCTGAGTACGAGAGGCGCGACAAGGAGAAGGCCCAAGGTGGCGGGGAAGAGCCCAGCAAGAAGCGGCCATTCAATGGCCGGGGAGGACGCCGCGGCAAGGCCAAGCAGCGGCAAGGAGATCGACCTCCCCGGGGCCGCGACAACGACGAAGACGACGATGAAGACATGGAGGACGACGAGAACAGCGAGCAGGAGTTCCAGAAGGCCACGGAGGTCCTGTGCGTCGACGGTGGCGCCTCCCTCCACACCTCCCACCGCCAGCTGAAACAGTGGGTGCGTGAGGTGAATGCAGCGGAGCCGCCCGTGGAGTCGCGCAGGCTCCTCAAATGGTCCAGCACGCCCATCATTTTTGACCTTGAGGATCACCCTGACCGCACCACGGCGGTCGGGTGCTTGCCGATGCTGGTTTCCCCCACCATCCGCAACCTCAAGGTCACCAAAATGTTGGTTGACGGCGGGGCCGGGCTGAATTTGATCTCCTCTGCTGTGATCAAGAAACTCCAGATTCAAGACGGCGAGCTCGAAGAGACCGGTTCATTCCAAGGAATCAACCCGGGAAGGAGCAAGCCCAAGGGAAAGATTACTCTGCCGGTGACCTTTGGCGGGGAGCTCAACTTCAGGACTGAGCGCATCACCTTTGACGTTGCTGATATTCCATTGCCCTACAATGGGATACTCGGCCGTCCCGCCCTCGCCAAGTTCATGGCAGCTTCCCACTATGCCTACAACGTGCTGAAGATGCCGGGGCCGATAAGCGTCATCACTGTCCATACCGACAAGAAAGATGCGCTTATTTGCGCCGACAAGATTTACCGGGATGCGGCAGCTGCGACCGAGAAGGATACTCTTGCCGCTGAAGCTCCCGGGGGAAAGAAGACGAAGACCAAGTCCGGCAAGTGCTCTGGGACCCACTCCGGCAACCGCACCTCTTCGGAGTGCTGCGCCGCCGTCGAGGACGTTCCATCGAGCTCCACCGGCAAGAGCAAGAAAGGAATGGCTGCTCCTCCGGCAACCAAGAAGGTGTCCGCAAAGGAGGATGGCACTGGTGGTACCTTCACCATCAGTGCCACCCTTGACAGCAAATAGGAAAGCGCGCTCGTCGCCTTCCTACGGGCGAATGTCGATGTGTTTGCTTGGCAACCATCTGACATCCCCGGTGTTCCCAGGAAGGTGATTGAGCACAAGCTTGCTGTCTGTCCTCATGCGCGGCCCATCAAGCAAAAAGTAAGGAAGCAAGCCGTGGAGCGCCAAGAGTTCATCAATGAGGAGATCAAGAAACTAGAGGCAGCAGGCCTAGTTAGAGGTGTGATCCATCCGACGTGGTTGGCGAACCCAGTCGTCGTGCGCAAGGCCAACGGGAAGTGGAGACTGTGTATAGACTTCACTGATGTCAATAAAGCATGTCCCAAGGATCCCTTCCCTTTGCCGCGCATTGACCAGATCGTTGACTCCACCGCCGGATGTGAGCTACTCTGTTTTCTTGATGCATACTCAGGCTATCACCAGATTTTCATGGCTAAGGAAGATGAAGAGAAGACTGCATTTATCACTCCATGTGGCACCTATTGCTTTATCCGCATGCCATTTGGACTGAAGAATGCAGGCTCAACTTTTGCAAGGGTAGTGTACACTGCTTTTGAGCCACAGATCCACAGGAATGTAGAAGCCTACATGGATGACATCGTGGTGAAGAGCAAGAGCAAAGAAACACTGATTCAAGACTTAGAAGAAACGTTTCAGAACCTGCGCAGGATACAACTCAAGCTGAACCCCGAGAAGTGCGTCTTTGGAGTTCCCTCCGGCAAGCTTCTCGGGTTCTTTGTATCACAAAGGGGGATTGAAGCCAACCCCGACAAGATCAAAGCCATCGAGCAGATAGAAGCTCCAAAGCGCGTCAAAGATGTCAGAAGGCTTGCAGGTTGCGTTGCTGCCCTCAGTAGGTTCATTTCAAAATCCGCAGAACGCGCCCTACCTTTCTTCAAAATCTTGAAGAGGGCAGGTCCCATGAAGTGGACTCCGGAAGCGGAGGCGGCGTTGCAGGATTTGAAACGGTACCTGTCCTCCACTCCTATACTTGTCGCACCTAAACCACAGGAAAAGTTGTTGCTATACTTAGCGGCAACCAACCAGGTGGTTAGTGCTGCGTTAGTAGCGGAGAGGGAGTCCGACGAGGAGACAGCATCACCGGCAAGCGAATCTAGCGACAAGCAGGGGGCTGTCCCGACAAGCTCTGGCCCCGACAAGGAAGACTCTGCGCAGGAACAAGGAGAGGTGCGGAAGAAGATGGTGCAGCGCCCAGTGTATTTTGTAAGTTCCCTTCTCCAGGGAGCTAGATCAAGGTACTCTGGTGTGCAAAAATTGCTTTTCGGCCTCCTCATGGCTTCAAGAAAGCTGCGCCACTACTTCCAAGCCCATGAGATAACGGTGGTCACTCGCTTTCCGTTGAAGAGGATATTGCACAATCCAGAGGCAACAGGCAGGATCGTCGAGTGGGCACTGGAGCTGTCAAGCTTTGGACTCAAGTTTGAAAGTACTTCAACTATACAGAGCCGAGCTTTGGCAGAATTCATCGCTGAGTGGACCCCAACGCCAGAAGAAGAAGTTCAAGAAACGAGCGTACCCGTGCAAGAAGCGACAAGTGAATGGATAATGTATTTTGACGGTGCCTTCTCGCTGCAAGGCGCCGGTGCCGGCGTGGTGCTCATCGCGCCCACCGGAGAGCACCTCAAGTATGTTATCCAGATGCACTTTCCCAGGGAGCAAGCGACAAACAACACTGCAGAATATGAAGGCTTGCTTGCCGGCCTCAGGATTGCGGCCGAACTTGGGATCAGGAAGCTGATTGTACGGGGCGATTCTCAGTTGGTGGTCCGACAAGTTAACAAGAGCTACCAGAGTCCTTTGATGGAAGCATATGTCGATGAAGTGAGGAAGCTTGAAGAGCACTTTGAAGGTCTGCAGATGGAGCACGTCCCAAGAGCTCAAAATGAGATTGCAGACGGCCTGTCAAAGTGCGCCGCGATGAAGTTACCTGTGGAACCAGGGACCTTTTTGCTCAAGCTGACTCAGCCATCAGTTACACCATCAATTGGGCAGTCCAAGAAGAGAAAGTTGGTCTCCGGCGACTACTTGCCGGCGGATCTTCCTGAACCCGCCGCCAAAGTTCCCAAGATCAACGATAACGCTGAGGAACAGTTTGCTCCTGCGAGTCCTCGGGCTTGTGCAGTTGAAGCAAGTGTTCCCGACAAGCCTCGCCCCGGCGAGCTTGCCGGGGGACCGACAGCTCCGACAGGACCAGAGGTCTTTGCCGTAGAAGCTGAGGTTCCCGCAGCAGCCCTCGAGCCTTTAGTCCTTGCCGTCGAGCCCCGAGCTCCGGCATGGGCACAGCAGATCGTCCGTTTTCTACAAACTGGAGAACTTCCCGACGACCCTCAAGAGATAGAGAAGATAACCAGGCAGTCAAGTATGTATCAGTTTGTGGATAACGAGCTGTACAGAAGAAGACTCAATGGTGTCAGGTTGAAGTGCATCTCCAGGGAAGATGGACAGAAGCTGTTGGCAGAAATACACGGAGGCATATGCGGCCACCACATTGGCGCAAGGGCACTTGCCGGGAAAGCTTTCCGGCAAGGGTTCTTTTGGCAAGAAGCCCTCCAAGATGCAACTGCACTAGTAACCAAGTGTGAAGCGTGCCGTTACCGTGGGGTGCGGCGGATATGGAAGTGGATTCGGCGCGCCGCGGGCCGCGGGTGCCCGTGCACTGTTTTGGGCCTGGCCCAACAGCGCTCGGCACCGTGTGTGGCCCAGGCCCGGGGGCTCCTGTCGGTGTACTAAGGTAGGGGGACCCTAGTACCCCAACTTGTGCACGGGCAGTTGCAGCTTCCCGCGGCAAGGTTTACTGCGTGCTCGCCGGAGACCTTCCTGCCTCCTATTAAACCATTCAAAAACAAAGTATACAAAACAGAAGATCGAGACCCCGGCAAGAGGAGTTTGCCGGGAAGGCCGTACCAGGCTCAAGGCTGTTCCACTAACACAAGACCCTGGCGAGAGGAGCTTGCCAGGAAGATTAGAAGGCGTTGCCTCGGCGCTATGCGCGCCCCGGCAAGGGGCCCGGGGAGCGGCAAGTTCCCGGGCCCGGCAAGACCAAGGCCCCGGCAAGGCGCTTGTCGGGAAGGCCACGCTGTGTGCCCGCGCTCCAGCTCATCGGCCCACGCGTCGCCCTGAGGTCTAACCAGGGACGCGTGGCGGATGGCTGTGCAGCCTGGGGTACACGGTGGCACACCACGGCGATAAATCCGTCGCCGTGGCGGACGGAGACGCTAAGGCGGGAGCTTTTGGGGTCGACGGCGACGGGCATTAAATGCCCTTGTCCCCCACTGTTAAAGTAGGTATAGACCACTGTTCTGTACTGTAGATCCACTGTTCCCGCACTGTTACAACTACCACCTCTTTTACATTTTTACCCCTTTCTCCTACGTTGACACCTGTCGGTGACCCCTTGCACTATAAAAGGAGGCCCATGCACAACGTGGAGGGGGTTCGAAACCTAGATTACTCTCACGCACGGTGTAGCTGCTTCTTCAAGCTCCCGAGCGCTCAACTCAATACACAACCAAGCAGGAGTAGGGTTTTACGCATCCGTGCGGCCCGAACCTGGGTAAAACTGCCCGCGCGTCTGCCTCGATCTGCTCTTCGTGCTCCCTCCGCCCTCGTACCGCACAGACAAGGGGCTCCGGTCCCATAGGTGTTCGTGGCGGACAGTTTCCCCCGACATCTTTGGCGCGCCAGGTAGGGGGCGTCGAGGTTGTGCGAACCTGATCCGGCGTTCGCGCGGGCGCATTCTCCATCAACCTCTCCAAGCTTCATCAACAACTTCATCAGCAACAACTCTATGGCCCCGAAGAAGAAGCCTTCGGAGGTCGGAGGCCCGTCCGCGTCTCACCCGCCGCCACCAGAACCAACGGTGGGCGGGGGAGACGCCGTCGGAAGGGTGGTTGCCGGCGAGGACACTCACGGTGCCACCAGATCCAAGAACAAGACGGACGACCGGACTTCGGTCTCCGTGGACGCGCCGCGTCCATCACAGCACACAACGACCCCGCAGCGCCATACCACGGGAGGTGGTATCCGCTTGCTGGGACAAGGCCATACTGGAGGTTCGCGAGACGCCCCGGACCCCCGTCCGGGCACAAGCAAAGCGAAGGCGCCGGCGCGGGACCCCGCTCCTTCTAACGTTGTTAGAAGTCCGAGCGTATCCCGCTCCTCGCACCGCTCGCCCGCGTTCCCCACTACTCCGGCAGAAGCGCTCGCAAGGGCGCAGCTGCTCCTCGATTTTCCTCCAGCGGCCGACAAGGCCGAAGAATGGAGGGCCACTATCCGGAGCCTGATAGACTTCGCCAACAACGACTCTCCGCAGCAGCCGTCGGCCTCACGGCCGCGGCAGGCTGAGAAGACGAAGGCTATCGGCGACAAGACCGCCGGGGGTGCGACAAGCGTGCACTCCCCGCCGCAGAAGCAGAAGACGCCGCCCCGCCGGAACAACCCCGACGACGGCTCCACAGCCTCGTCGGACCCGCGGGCCCGTCGGGACCAGCGCCAGGTCCTCGACGACCGGCGAGATGAAGACGCTCGGACCACAATCGAGCGCCGCCGAGAAGCTCGGCGACAATCTGACAAGAGAGCTGGGAACACTGTCGACGTGCGCGCGCCCGGTGAACCAGGCGACTTGCCGTACGCGGCAGGCTGCCCTGCGTTCACCCGCGAGCTGCGGCGCGTCCAGTGGCCCAGCATGAAGAATTTCAAGCCCGACGTACCGGAGAAGTACGACGGCAAGACGCACCCCTCGGAGTTTCTCAGCGTCTACACCATCGCAGTACAAGCTGCCGGGGGGCGCGACGAGAAGATCTTGGCGAATTACTTCCCGCTCGTGCTAAAGCCGAACGTCCGTTCGTGGCTCATGCACTTGCCGGAAGGTTCCATCTCTTCTTGGGCCGACCTTTGCCACCAGTTTGTTGGCGCCTTCACCGGCGGCCACAAACCCCATGGCCAGGAGAGCGATCTCCACATCTTGGCCCAGAAGGAGGGCGAGCCCCTGCGCAAGTATATCCAACGCTTCAGCCGGGTGCAGCACAACATCCCTGACGTTCACCCTGCCGCGGTTATCAGCGCGTTCCATCAGAACGTGCGTAACCGCCGCATGCATGAGGAAATGGCGATGACCAAGATTAGGGACGTCAGCGAGCTCTACGCTCTTGCTGACAAGTGCGCACGCGCAGAGGAGGGGAGGAAACTCCCCGGGGAGGATGCTGGCGCGGGAGGAAGCGACAGCGACGACGCCGCCCCGGCAAAGAAGAGCCGGCGGCGGAACAACAGAAAGAAGGGCAAGAAGGAAGTGCTTGCCGTCGAGAAGTCCGGCAAGGAGGCCCCCGCCAAGCAAGCGCAGGCTGGCGGCTCCGGCAAGGAGCCTGCCCCTGCGGCGGCGGCCGACAAGCCGGGTAGCTCCGACAAGCAATACTGTAAGATTCACCGCACCAAGGGTCACGATCTCTCCAATTGCAAGCGCGTCGAGTATCTCGTCGAGCAGCAAAAAGCTGAGTACGAGAGGCGCGACAAGGAGAAGGCCCAAGGTGGCGGGGAAGAGCCCAGCAAGAAGCGGCCGTTCAACGGCCGGGGAGGACGCCGCGGCAAGGCTAAGCAGCGGCAAGGAGATCGACCTCCCCGGGGCCGCGACAACGACGATGAAGACGACGACGAAGACATGGAGGATGAGGAGAACAGCGAGCAGGAGTTCCAGAAGGCCACGGAGGTCCTGTGCGTCGACGGTGGCGCCTCCCTGCATACCTCTCACCGCCAACTCAAGCAGTGGGTGCGTGAGGTAAACGCAGCGGAGCCGCCCGTGGAGTCGCGCAGGCTCCTCAAATGGTCCAGCACGCCCATCGTTTTTGACCTTGAGGATCACCCTGACCGCACCACTGCGGTCGGGTGCTTGCGGATGCTGGTTTCTCCCACCATCCGCAACCTCAAGGTCACCAAAATGTTGGTTGACGGCGGGGCCGGGCTGAACTTGATCTCCTCTGCTGTGATCAAGAAACTCCAGATTCAAGATGGCGAGCTCGAAGAGACCGGTTCATTCCAAGGAATCAACCCGGGAAGGAGCAAGCCCAAGGGAAAGATCACTCTGCCAGTGACCTTTGGCGGGGAGCTCAACTTCAGGACTGAGCGCATCACTTTCGACGTCGCCGATATTCCATTGCCCTACAATGGAATACTTGGCCGTCCTGCCCTCGCCAAGTTCATGGCAGCTTCCCACTATGCCTACAACGTGCTGAAGATGCCGGGGCCGATAAGCGTCATCACTGTCCACAGCGACAAGAAGGATGCGCTTATTTGCGCCGACAAGATTTACCGGGATGCGGCAGCTGCGGCCGAGAAGGATACTCTTGCCGCTGAAGCTCCCGGGGGGAAGAAGACGAAGACCAAGTCCGGCAAGTGCTCTGGGACCCACTCCGGCAACCGCACCTCCTCGGAGTGCTGCGCTGCCGTCGAGGACGTTCCATCGAGCTCCACCGGCAAGAGTAAGAAAGGAATGGCTGCTCCTCCGGCAACAAAGAAGGTGTCCGCAAAGGAGGACGGCACTGGTGGTACCTTCACCATCAGTGCCACCCTTGACAGCAAATAGGAAAGCGCGCTCTTTGCCTTCCTTGCGGGCGAATGTCGATGTGTTTGCCTGGCAACCATCTGACATCCCCGGTGTTCCCAGGAAGGTGATTGAGCACAAGCTTGCTGTCTGTCCTCATGCGCGGCCCATCAAGCAGAAAGTGAGGAAGCAAGCCGTGGAGCGCCAAGAGTTCATCAACGAGGAAATCAAGAAGCTAGAGGCAGCAGGCCTAGTTAGAGGTGTGATCCATCCGACGTGGTTGGCAAACCCAGTCGTCGTGCGCAAGGCCAACGGGAAGTGGAGACTGTGTATAGACTTTACCGATGTCAATAAAGCATGTCCCAAGGATCCATTCCCTTTGCCGTGCATTGACCAGATTGTTGACTCCACTGCCGGATGTGAGCTACTCTGCTTTCTTGATGCATACTCAGGCTATCATCAGATTTTCATGGCCAAGGAAGATGAAGAGAAGACTGCATTTATCACTCCGTGTGGCACTTATTGCTTTATCCGCATGCCATTTGGACTGAAGAATGCAGGCTCAACCTTTGCAAGGGTAGTGTACACTGCTTTTGAGCCACAGATCCACAGGAATGTAGAAGCTTACATGGATGACATCGTGGTGAAGAGCAAGAGCAAAGAAACCCTGATTCAAGACTTGGAAGAAACGTTTCAGAACCTGCGCAGGATACAGCTCAAGTTGAACCCCGAGAAGTGCGTCTTTGGAGTTCCCTCCGGCAAGCTTCTCGGGTTCTTTGTATCACAGAGGGGGATTGAAGCCAACCCCGACAAGATTAAAGCCATTGAGCAGATAGAGGCCCCGAAGCGCGTCAAGGATGTCAGAAGGCTTGCAGGTTGTGTTGCTGCCCTCAGTAGGTTCATTTCAAAGTCTGCAGAACGCGCCCTACCTTTCTTCAAAATCTTGAAGAAGGCAGGTCCCATGAAGTGGACTCCGGAAGCGGAGGCGGCGTTGCAGGATTTGAAACGGTACCTGTCCTCCACTCCTATACTTGTCGCACCTAAACCACAGGAAAAGTTGTTGCTATACTTAGCGGCAACCAACCAGGTGGTTAGTGCTGCGTTAGTAGCGGAGAGGGAGTCCGACGAGGAGTCAGCATCACCGGCAAGCGAATCTAGCGACAAGCAGGGGGCTGTCCCGACAAGCTCTGGCCCCGACAAGGAAGACTCTGCGCAGGAACAAGGAGAGGTGCGGAGGAAGATGGTGCAGCGCCCAGTGTATTTTGTAAGTTCCCTTCTCCAGGGAGCTAGATCAAGGTACTCCGGTGTGCAAAAATTGCTTTTCGGCCTCCTCATGGCCTCGAGGAAGCTGCGCCACTACTTCCAAGCCCATGAGATAACAGTGGTCACTCGCTTTCCGTTGAAGAGGATATTACACAATCCAGAGGCAACAGGCAGGATCGTCGAGTGGGCACTGGAACTGTCAAGCTTCGGACTCAAATTTGAAAGTACTTCAACCATACAGAGCCGAGCTTTGGCAGAATTTATAGCAGAATGGACCCCAACGCCCGATGAAGAAGTTCAAGAAACAAGCGCACCCGTGCAAGAAGCAACAAGTGAATGGGTAATGTATTTTGACGGTGCCTTCTCGCTGCAAGGCGCCGGTGCTGGCGTAGTACTCATTGCGCCCACCGGAGAACACCTCAAGTATATTATCCAGATGCACTTCCCAAGAGAGCAAGCGACAAACAATACTGCAGAGTATGAAGGCTTGCTCGCCGGCCTCAGAATTGCGGCTGAACTTGGGATCAGAAAGCTGATTGTACGCGGAGATTCTCAGTTGGTGGTCCGGCAAGTCAACAAGAGCTACCAGAGCCCTTTGATGGAAGCTTATGTGGATGAAGTGAGGAAGCTTGAAGAGCACTTTGAAGGTCTGCAGATGGAACACGTCCCAAGAGCTCAAAATGAGATTGCAGATGGCCTTTCAAAGTGCGCCGCGATGAAGTTACCTGTGGAACCAGGGACCTTTTTGCTCAAGCTGACTCAACCATCAGTTACACCATCAATTGGGCAGTCCAAGAAGAGAAAGTTGGTCTCCGGCGACTACTTGCCGGCGGATCTTCCAGAAACCACCGCCAAGGTCCCCAAGATCAACGACAAGAACGCTGAGGAACAGTTTGCTCCTGCAAGCCCTCGGGCTTGTGCAGTTGAAGCAAGTGTTCCCGACAAGCCTCGCCCCGGCGAGCTTGTCGGGGGACCGTCAGCTCCGACAGGACCAGAGGTCTTTGCCGTAGAAGCTGGGGTTCCCGCAGCGGCCCTCGAGCCTTTAGTCCTTGTCGTCGAGCCACGAGCTCCGGCATGGGCACAGCAGATCGTCCGCTTTCTACAAACTGGAGAACTTCCCGACGACCCTCAAGAGATAGAGAAGATAACCAGGCAGTCAAGTATGTATCAGTTTGTGGATAACGAGCTGTACAGAAGAAGACTCAATGGTGTCAGGTTGAAGTGCATCTCCAGGGAAGATGGACAGAAGCTGTTGGCGGAAATACACGGAGGCATATGCGGCCACCACATTGGCGCAAGGGCACTTGCCGGGAAAGCTTTCCGGCAAGGGTTCTTTTGGCAAGAAGCCCTCCAAGATGCAACTGCGCTAGTAACCAAGTGCGAAGCGTGCCAGTTTCATGCAAAGCAAATACATCAGCCAGCTCAAGCTCTCCAAACAATCCCTTTGTCCTGGCCCTTCTCGGTCTGGGGGCTCGATATCCTCGGCCCTTTCCCTCGCGCTGTCGGGGGCTTTGAGTACTTGTACGTTGCAATCGACAAGTTCACAAAGTGGCCAGAAGTGGAGCCAGTGAGAAAGGTGACGGCACAGTCAGCGGTCAGGTTCTTCAGGTCGATTGTTTGCCGTTTCGGGATCCCTAACAGGATCATCACCGACAACGGTACACAATTCACTAGTCGCACCTTCATGCAGTACGTCCAAGACCTTGGCGCCAAGGTCTGTTTCGCTTCTGTTGCTCACCCGAGGAGCAACGGTCAAGCGGAGAGGGCAAATGCTGAAGTGCTGCGCGGACTCAAGACAAGGACCTTTGACAGGCTGCGCAAGTGCGGAAGGAATTGGATAGAGGAGCTCCCGGCGGCTCTTTGGTCAATCAGAACGACACCAAGTCGAGCCACCGGGCAGACACCCTTTGCCCTAGTCTACGGGGCAGAAGCAGTTATCCCCACGGAACTCGTATACGGATCTCCTCGAGTGCTCGCTTATGATGAGCTCGAGCAAGAGCAACTGCGGCAAGATGACGCATTGCTCCTTGAGGAGGGACGTCTCCAGGCTGCTGTACGAGCTGCTCGATACCAGCAAGCTTTGCGCCGCTACCATAGCCGCAAAGTCAAGGCCAGGAGTCTCGAGGAAGGCGACCTTGTTCTTCGGCGTGTTCAGTCCGCCAAGAATTCCAACAAGTTGACGCCGAAGTGGGAAGGCCCTTATCGGGTGAGACAAGTTACGAGGCCCGGCGCTGTCCGCCTCGAGACCGAAGAAGGCTTACCGGTGAGCAACTCCTGGAACATAGAGCATCTTCGCAAGTTTCACCCCTAAGGCGCGGTTGCCGTGATCCGCTCCGGCAACCACCTTTTGTACAAGCCTTGCCGCTGTTGCATGTAACCCTTTGTACAAAGCCGGGCGCAGACCCCGTGCATCAGTAAAGTTTTCGTGTTTTCGCATCGATTGCCTTTTGCATGCTTCTCTTTGCTATTTGCATGTTTGGTTCGGCATTTGATGCAACACTCAGACATACGGTAAGCACTATTACGCCGAAAGGCAATATGCTTTTTCCCTCTCCCTTTCCTTTTCTCTTAAGCAGAAGGAACGTTCCTCGCGCACAAGTTTGCCGGGGGGGAAGGAGATGGAGGAGGAACTAAGTGCTGTTCAAGTAAGAAGAGCCTTACCGAAAAGCAAGCAACATAAGCAAGCAGCATATGAAAGATAAGTTGTTAGAATTTGACCTGCTCGCCGGAGACCTTCCTGCCTCCTATTAAACCATTCAAAAACAAAGTATACAAGACAGAAGATCGAGACCCCGGCAAGAGGAGCTTGCCGGGAAGGCCGTACCAGGCTCAAGGCTGTTCCACTAACACAAGACCCTGGCAAGAGGAGCTTGCCAGGAAGATTAGAAGATATTGCCTCGGCGCTATGCGCGCCCCGGCAAGGGGCCCGGGGAGCGGCAAGTTCCCGGGCCCGGCAAGATCAAGGCCCCGGCAAGGCGCTTGCCGGGAAGGCTACGCTGTGTGCCCGCGCTCCAGCTCATCGGCCCACGCGTCGCCCTGGGGCCTAACCGGGGACGCGTGGCGGATGGCTGTGCTGCCTAGGGTACACGGTGGCACACCACGGCGATAAATCCGTCGCCGTGGCGGACGGAGACGCTAAGGCGGGAGCTTTTGGGGTCGACGGCGACGGGCATTAAATGCCCTTGTCCCCCACTGTTAAAGTAGGTATAGACCACTGTTCTGTACTGTAGCTCCACTGTTCCCGCACTGTCACAACTACCACCTCTTTTACATTTTTACCCCTTTCTCCTACGTTGACACCTGTCGGTGACCCCTTGCACTATAAAAGGAGGCCCATGCACAACGTGGAGGGGGTTCGAAACCTAGATTACTCTCACGCACGGTGTAGCTGCTTCTTCAAGCTCCCGAGCGCCCCACTCAATACACAACCAAGCAGGAGTAGGGTTTTACGCATCCGTGCGGCCCGAACCTGGGTAAAACTGCCCGCGCGTCTGCTTCGATCTGCTCTTTGTGCTCCCTCCGCCCTCGTACCGCACAGACAAGGGGCTCCGGTCCCATAGGTGTTCGTGGCGGACAGTTTCCCCCGACATCTTTGGCGCGCCAGGTAGGGGGCGTCGAGGTTGTGCGAACCTGATCCGGCGTTCGCGCGGGCGCATTCTTCATCAACCTCTCCAGTTTCATCAGCGACTTCATCAGCGACAACTCCATGGCCCCGAAGAAGAAGCCTTCGGAGGTCGGAGGCCCGTCTGCGTCTCACCCGCCGCCACCAGAGCCAACGGTGGGCGGGGGAGACGCCGTCGGAAGGGTGGTTGCCGGCGAGGACACTCACGGTGCCACCAGATCCAAGAACAAGACAGACGACCGGACCTCGGTCTCCGTGGACGCGCCGCGTCCATCACAGCACACGACGACCCCGCAGCGCCATACCACGGGAGGTGGTATCCGCTTGCTGGGACAAGGCCAAACTGGAGGCTCGCGGGACGCCCCGGACCCCCGTCCGGGCACAAGCAAAGCGAAGGCGCCGGCGCGGGACCCCGCTCCTTCTAACGTCGTTAGAAGTCCGAGCGTATCCCGCTCCTCGCACCGCTCGCCCGCGTTCCCCACTACTCCGGCAGAAGCGCTCGCAAGGGCGCAGCTGCTCCTCGATTTTCCTCCAGCGGCCGACAAGGCCGAAGAATGGAGGGCCACTATCCGGAGCCTGATAGACTTCGCCAACAACGACTCTCCGCAGCAGCCGTCGGCCTCACGGCCGCGGCAGGCTGAGAAGACGAAGGCTATCGGCGACAAGACCGCCGGGGGTGCGACAAGCGTGCACTCCCCGCCGCAGAAGCAGAAGACGCCGCCCCGCCGGAACAATCCCGACGACGGCTCCACAGCCTCGTCGGACCCGCGGGCCCGTCGGGACCAGCGCCAGGTCCTCGACGACCGGCGAGATGAAGACGCTCGGACCACGATCGAGCGCCGCCGAGAAGCTCGGCGACAATCCGACAAGAGAGCTGGGAACACTGTCGACGCACCCGCGCCCGGTGAACCAGGCGACTTGCCGTACGCGGCAGGCTGCCCTGCGTTCACCCGCGAGCTGCGGCGCGTCCAGTGGCCCAGCATGAAGAACTTTAAGCCCGACGTACCGGAGAAGTACGACGGCAAGACGCACCCCTCGGAGTTTCTCAGCGTCTACACTATAGCAGTGCAAGCTGCCGGGGGGCGCGACGAGAAGATCCTAGCCAACTACTTTCCGCTCGTGCTGAAGCCGAACGTCCGTTCGTGGCTCATGCACTTGCCGGAAGGCTCTATCTCTTCTTGGGCCGACCTCTGCCATCAGTTTGTTGGCGCCTTCACCGGCGGCCACAAACCCCATGGCCAGGAGAGCGATCTCCACATTTTGGCCCAGAAGGAAGGCGAACCCCTGCGCAAGTATATCCAACGCTTCAGCCGGGTACAGCACAACATCCCCGACGTTCACCCTGCTGCGGTTATCAGCGCGTTCCATCAGAACGTGCGTAACCGCCGCATGCGTGAGGAGATGGCGATGACCAAGATCAGGGACGTCAGCGAGCTCTACGCTCTTGCCGACAAATGCGCCCGTGCAGAAGAGGGGAGGAAACTCCCCGGGGAGGATGCTGGCGCAGGGGGAAGCGACAGCGACGACGCCGCCCCGGCAAAGAAGAGCCGGCGGCGGAACAACAGGAAGAAGGGCAAGAAGGAAGTGCTTGCCGTCGAGAAGTCCGGCAAGGAGGCCCCCGCCAAGCAAGCGCAGGCCGGCGGCTCCGGCAAGGAGCCTGCCCCTGCGGCGGCGGCCGACAAGCCGGGTAGCTCCGACAAGCAATACTGTAAGATTCACCGCACCAAGGGTCACGACCTCTCCAACTGCAAGCGCGTCGAGTACCTCGTCGAGCAGCAAAAAGCTGAGTACGAGAGGCGCGACAAGGAGAAGGCCCAAGGTGGCGGGGAAGAGCCCAGCAAGAAGCGGCCATTCAATGGCCGGGGAGGACGCCGCGGCAAGGCCAAGCAGCGGCAAGGAGATCGACCTCCCCGGGGCCGCGACAACGACGAAGACGACGATGAAGACATGGAGGACGACGAGAACAGCGAGCAGGAGTTCCAGAAAGCCACGGAGGTCCTGTGCATCGACGGTGGCGCCTCTCTGCACACCTCCCACCGCCAGCTGAAACAGTGGGTGCGTGAGGTGAATGCAGCGGAGCCGCCCGTGGAGTCGCGCAGGCTCCTCAAATGGTCCAGCACGCCCATCATTTTTGACCTCGAGGATCACCCTGACCGCACCACTGCGGTCGGGTGCTTGCCGATGCTGGTCTCACCCACCATCCGCAACCTCAAGGTCACCAAAATGTTGGTTGACGGCGGGGCCGGGCTGAACTTGATCTCCTCTGCTGTGATCAAGAAGCTCCAGATTCAAGACGGCGAGCTCGAAGAGACCGGTTCATTCCAAGGAATCAACCCGGGAAGGAGCAAGCCCAAGGGAAAGATTACTCTGCCGGTGACCTTTGGCGGGGAGCTCAACTTCAGGACTGAGCGCATCACTTTTGACGTTGCCGATGTTCCATTACCCTACAATGGAATACTCGGCCGTCCCGCCCTCGCAAAGTTCATGGCAGCTTCCCATTACGCCTATAACGTGCTGAAGATGCCGGGGCCGATAAGCGTCATCACTGTCCACAGCGACAAGAAAGATGCGCTTATTTGCGCCGACAAGATTTACCGGGACGCGGCAGCTGCGGCCGAGAAGGATACTCTTGCCGCTGAAGCTCCCGGGGGGAAGAAGACGAAGACCAAGCCCGGCAAGTGCTCTGGGACCCACTCCGGCAACCGCACCTCTTCGGAGTGCTGCGCCGCCGTCGAGGACGTTCCATCGAGCTCCACCGGCAAGAGCAAGAAAGGAATGGCTGCTCCTCCGGCAACCAAGAAAGTGTCCGCAAAGGAGGATGGCACTGGTGGTACCTTCACCATCAGTGCCACCCTTGACAGCAAATAGGAAAGCGCGCTCGTCGCCTTCTTGCGGGCGAATGTCGATGTGTTTGCTTGGCAACCGTCTGACATCCCCGGTGTTCCCAGGAAGGTGATTGAGCACAAGCTTGCTGTCTGTCCTCATGCGCGGCCCATCAAGCAAAAAGTGAGGAAGCAAGCCGTGGAGCGCCAAGAGTTCATCAACGAGGAGATCAAGAAACTAGAGGCAGCAGGCCTAGTTAGAGGTGTGATCCATCCGACGTGGTTGGCAAACCCAGTCGTCGTGCGCAAAGCCAACGGGAAGTGGAGACTGTGTATAGACTTCACTGATGTCAATAAAGCATGTCCCAAGGATCCCTTCCCTTTGCCGCGCATTGACCAGATCGTTGACTCCACTGCCGGATGTGAGCTACTCTGTTTTCTTGATGCATACTCAGGCTATCACCAGATTTTCATGGCTAAGGAAGATGAAGAGAAGACTGCATTTATCACTCCATGTGGCACCTATTGCTTTATCCGCATGCCATTCGGACTGAAGAATGCAGGCTCAACTTTTGCAAGGGTAGTGTACACTGCTTTTGAGCCACAGATCCACAGGAATGTAGAAGCCTACATGGATGACATCGTGGTGAAGAGCAAGAGCAAAGAAACACTGATTCAAGACTTGGAAGAAACGTTTCAGAACCTGCGCAGGATACAACTCAAGCTGAACCCCGAGAAGTGCGTCTTTGGAGTTCCCTCCGGCAAGCTTCTCGGGTTCTTTGTATCACAGAGGGGGATTGAAGCCAACCCCGACAAGATCAAAGCCATCGAGCAGATAGAAGCTCCAAAGCGCGTCAAAGATGTCAGAAGGCTTGCAGGTTGCGTTGCTGCCCTCAGTAGGTTCATTTCAAAATCCGCAGAACGCGCCCTACCTTTCTTCAAAATCTTGAAGAAGGCAGGTCCCATGAAGTGGACTCCGGAAGCGGAGGCGGCGTTGCAGGATTTGAAACGGTACCTGTCCTCCACTCCTATACTTGTCGCACCTAAACCACGGGAAAAGTTGTTGCTATACTTAGCGGCGACCAACCAGGTGGTTAGTGCTGCGTTAGTAGCGGAGAGGGAGTCCGACGAGGAGACAGCATCACCGGCAAGCGAATCTAGCGACAAGCAGGGGGCTGTCCCGACAAGCTCTGGCCCCGACAAGGAAGACTCTGCGCAGGAACAAGGAGAGGTGCGGAAGAAGATGGTGCAGCGCCCAGTGTATTTTGTAAGTTCCCTTCTCCAGGGAGCTAGATCAAGGTACTCTGGTGTGCAAAAATTGCTTTTCGGCCTCCTCATGGCTTCGAGAAAGCTGCGCCACTACTTCCAAGCCCATGAGATAACGGTGGTCACTCGCTTTCCGTTGAAGAGGATATTGCACAATCCAGAGGCAACAGGCAGGATCGTCGAGTGGGCACTGGAGCTGTCAAGCTTTGGACTCAAGTTTGAAAGTACTTCAACTATACAGAGCCGAGCTTTGGCAGAATTCATCGCTGAGTGGACCCCAACACCAGAAGAAGAAGTTCAAGAAACGAGCGTACCCGTGCAAGAAGCGACAAGTGAATGGGTAATGTATTTTGATGGTGCCTTCTCATTGCAAGGCGCCGGTGCTGGCGTGGTACTCATCGCGCCCACCGGAGAACACCTCAAATATGTTATCCAGATGCACTTTCCCAGGGAGCAGGCGACAAACAACACCGCAGAATATGAAAGCTTGCTTGCCGGCCTCAGGATTGCGGCCGAACTTGGGATCAGAAAGCTGATTGTGCGGGGAGATTCTCAGTTGGTGGTCCGACAAGTTAACAAAAGCTATCAGAGTCCTTTGATGGAAGCATATGTAGATGAAGTGAGGAAGCTTGAAGAACACTTTGAAGGTCTGCAAATGGAGCACATCCCGAGAACTCAAAATGAAATTGCAGATGGCCTTTCAAAGTGTGCTGCGATGAAGTTACCTGTGGAACCAGGGACCTTTTTGCTCAAGCTGACTCAACCATCAGTTACACCATCAATTGGGCAGTCCAAGAAGAGAAAGTTGGTCTCCGGCGACTACTTGCCGGCGGATCTTCCTGAACCCGCCGCCAAGGTTCCCAGGATCAACGACAACGCTGAGGAACAGTTTGCTCCTGCAAGCCCTCGGGCTTGTGCAGTTGAAGCAAGTGTTCCCGACAAGCCTCGCCCCGGCGAGCTTGCCGGGGGACCGTCAGCTCCGACAGGACCAGAGGTCTTTGCCGTAGAAGCTGGGGTTCCCGCAGCGGCCCTCGAGCCTTTAGTCCTTGCCGTCGAGCCCCGGGCTCCGGCATGGGCACAGCAGATCGTCCGTTTTCTGCAAATTGGAGAACTTCCCGACGACCCTCAAGAGATAGAAAAGATAACCAGGCAGTCAAGTATGTATCAGTTTGTGGATAACGAGCTGTACAGAAGAAGACTCAATGGTGTCAGGTTGAAGTGCATCTCCAGGGAAGATGGACAGAAGCTGTTGGCAGAAATACACGGAGGCATATGCGGCCACCACATTGGCGCAAGGGCACTTGCCGGGAAAGCTTTCCGGCAAGGGTTCTTTTGGCAAGAAGCCCTCCAAGATGCAACTGCACTAGTAACCAAGTGTGAAGCGTGCCAGTTCCATGCAAAGCAAATTCATCAGCCAGCTCAAGCTCTCCAAACAATCCCTTTGTCATGGCCCTTCTCGGTCTGGGGGCTCGATATCCTCGGCCCTTTCCCTCGCGCTGTCGGGGGCTTTGAGTACTTGTACGTTGCAATCGACAAGTTCACAAAGTGGCCGGAAGTGGAGCCAGTGAGAAAGGTGACAGCACAGTCAGCGGTCAGGTTCTTTAGGTCGATTGTTTGCCGTTTCGGGATCCCTAACAGGATCATCACCGACAACGGAACGCAATTCACTAGTCGCACCTTCATGCAGTATGTCCAAGACCTTGGCGCCAAGGTCTGTTTCGCTTCTGTTGCTCACCCGAGGAGCAACGGCCAAGCGGAGAGGGCAAATGCTGAAGTGCTGCGCGGACTCAAGACAAGGACCTTTGACAGGCTGCGCAAGTGCGGAAAGAATTGGATAGAGGAGCTCCCGGCGGCTCTTTGGTCAATCAGAACGACACCAAATCGAGCCACCGGACAGACACCTTTTGCTCTAGTCTATGGAGCAGAAGCAGTTCTCCCCACGGAACTCGTATACGGATCTCCTCGAGTGCTCGCTTATGATGAGCTCGAGCAAGAGCAACTGCGGCAAGATGACGCATTGCTCCTTGAGGAGGGACGTCTCCAGGCTGCTGTACGAGCTGCTCGATACCAGCAAGCTTTGCGCCGCTACCATAGCCGCAAAGTCAAGGCCAGGAGTCTCGAGGAAGGCGACCTTGTTCTTCGGCGTGTTCAGTCCGCCAAGAATTCCAACAAGTTGACGCCGAAGTGGGAAGGCCCTTATCGGGTGAGACAAGTCACGAGGCCCGGCGCTGTCCGCCTCGAGACCGAAGAAGGCTTACCGGTGAGCAACTCCTGGAACATAGAGCATCTTCGCAAGTTTCACCCCTAAGGCGCGGTTGCCGTGATCCGCTCCGGCAACCACCTTTTGTACAAGCCTTGCCGCTGTTGCATGTAACCCTTTGTACAAAGCCGGGCGCAGACCCCATGCACAAGTAAAGATTTCGTGTTTTCGCATCGATTGCCTTTCGCATGCTTCTCTTTGCTATTTGCATGTTTTATTTGGCATTTGATGCAACACTTAGACATTCGGTAAGCACTATTACGCCGAAAGGCAATATGCTTGTTTCCCTCTCCTTTTCCTTTTTCTCTTAAGCAGAAGGAACGTTCCTCGCGCACAAGTTTGCCGGGGGGGAAGGAGATGGAGGAGGAACTAAGTGCCGTTCAAGTAAGAAGAGCCTTACCGGAAAGCGGACAACATGAGCAAGCAGCATGTGAAAGATAAGTTGTTAGAATTTGACCAGTTCAAATTTTAAATTTTGGTTGTCTTCCTTGAACAATCACACTTTGTATGGAAAACCTGTGCGCGGAGGAACCTACCCGTGGCTTGCCGCACCCTTATCTTGTCTTCGAGTCCACTCAACGATTTAAGTGAGCTGCGACAAGTGTCGCGCCCTTGCTTCGTTTCCGAGTACACTCAGCAAGCTAAGTGCGTTGCGACTTGCTGCGGCGAGGTTGCTTGCCGGCGAGGACCTTGGCCAGCAGGCTGCTCAGGGTCCAGCGCTCAGCGCTCGCGGCAAGGGCCCCTTACCGGCAAGCTCCCCGGGAGCGTAGGGTGAAAAACATACAAAGTCAAAGATGGGAACAAGGAAGATAACATTGCACTGATTGATTGAAGTAAAGCAAATATCTTACAAGGATAACTTGTCGCAATGGACTAATGAGTTCATAACATAATGTGCAGCAACGAAAAGATAAAGATAAATGGGGCCCTAGTCTACGCGGTCGCCCTCCTTCCTGCCAAGCTTTGCCACCTTGGCGATGATATGGCCGACCTGCTCCTTCAGGGCCTCCGTGTCTGCATCTGCCGGCAAGCTGCAAAGAACGTTCCTGAGGTTGATCCCCGGGTTGCGGTACACGATCTTCGTCAAGACCCGCTCCAGAGTTCCTGCGCAGAGACGGCGCGACTCCTCGGCCAGCTGCGCGGGGATGCGGTTCCGGAGACCTGCAAGGGCCGGAGCGACGCCTCTGAAGAAGAGGCTGAGCTTGGCGCTGTGCGGGAGGTCTGGATCCGGCGAGTAGATAAGATGTTCGACCCTCAAGGCAAGCAACTCCTGGTCAATGTTGGATGCAGAAGAAACCAGCTCTTCGGTCCACAGCTCAATGTTCTTGCGGAAGAGCTCGGATGCCTTGTTGGCGCTGTCCACCAAGGTCCGCTCCTTGCGGAGCTCCTCCTTCAGCTTGTCTTCTCGAAGCTTGGCGGCGTCAATTGAATCCCTCAGAGTTGAGACTTTCAGCTCCAAGTCCTCGATGGAGTCCTTGGCGGTCTTAAGCTCATCGCCCCTCTTGGACAGATTCACTTGGAGCTCCGCGTTGGTGTGGGCGTCCTTCTCGCGCTCAGTAATGAGCGCGGCAACCTTCTCGGTGCTCACCTTCATCGCCGCTTCTAGTCGTTCAACCTTGGCGGCAAGCTCCTTCTTGGCGTCTTCCGCGGCAGCAGCAGCGGCTTTCGCCTCCTTCAGCTCCCCGCCAAGGGCAGCCTCGCGAGCGGCAAGGTCCTCCTCATGGGAGTCGAGATCCACCTTCCGCTGCGCGAGCTCTCCTTCTCGCCGGGACATCTCCACCCCGGCGAGCCGTTGCTGTTCTTCAGCCTCGGCTTTCTCCAAAAGCCACTCTTGATATTCGCCGGCGAGACGCTCGCGCTCCTCCGCCACCTCGCGGAGGCCCGCCTTGTGGGCAGCGCTGAGCTCCGCCGCACGCTTCTCCATTTCGGCGGCGGCCTGGGCAGCAAGGGCTTCCCGGGAGGCAAGCTTCGCCTGCCTGGCCCGGTAAAGGGCCAGGAGTTGGTGGAGAAGCTTTTCCTCCTCGGGCCCATCTCCTTCGCCGGGCGCCTCGACGACTGTCAGACCCGCGGAGGCGAGGACTTCTCCGTCAAACGCCTCGCCCTCCGCGGGAGCTCTTGATGAAGATCCCCAAGGCACTTGGATAAAGACGCCATTGGGGGCACGAAGATAGTACGCCTGCTTCTCGCCGGTGGAGGGGCCGGCGGCCGGCGTAGCATCCGGTGCTCCCGCCACCTCCGGGTCGGCGGTGCGGTCGCCGTCCCCCTCCCCGGTCGCGGCGTCAGCGGCCGGAGTGGCCTCCTGCGCGGCCGGCTCGGTGGCCTCGGTCGCCTCCTCGGTGGCCTCGGCCATCTCCACGACGACGGGAACGTCATCGCCGCCGCCCTGCGCGCCCTCCTCATCCTCGATATTGATGACCTCGGTCTCCATCGGCGCGGGAGGAGGAGGAGGAAGATCTAGAAGAAGAAAAAGAAGTTCAAAATCAAGCAAAGATCCAAAAAGAAGCAAAGTCAAGAAAACCAAGTACAGAACGTACCTTGGCGGACGTCCTCTGCGGCGGGCTCCCTTGCCGGGGAGCTCGGCCTTGGCGGAGTGGCCGTCCTCGCCGGGCTGCTCGCCCTTGGCGGGGTACTCTGCTTTGGCGGAGTACCCGCCCTTGGCGGAGCGCTCTCCCTTGCCGGAGAGTTTTGCCTTGCCGGGGACGGCGGGGCCTGCGGCTCCTCGGTGACGGTCCCCGGGCGCTCTTCCCGCTGCGGCTCCACCTCTGCACAAGAGAAGATAGAAGAACCAAGACATTCAAAAAAAAAAAAAAAGGGGACGAAGAGCTTGGTGGTGGCGGAGGAGTAGAGGCGAAGCGCAGAGGAATCTGAGGAAGAAGACGATGGCAATGAGTGCGCAGGGAGGGGAACCGCGCCGCTCTCTCTGCTTTTATGGGAGAGTGGGGGGGCGTTTCGCCCTTCCCATTAAAGAAATCGTGGGCACGTCCCATCCCACGGCGCCGCAATCGACGCGTGCCGTTGCCGTGGGGTGCGGCGGATATGGAAGTGGATTCGGCGCGCCGCGGGCCGCGGGTGCCCGTGCACTGTTTTGGGCCTGGCCCAACAGCGCTCGGCACCGTGTGTGGCCCAGGCCCGGGGGCTCCTGTCGGTGTACTAAGGTAGGGGTACCCTAGTACCCCAACTTGGGCACGGGCAGCGGCAGCTCCCCGCGGCAGGGTTCATCACGCGCTTACCGGAGACCTTCCTGCCCCTTATCTAGCCATTCAAAAACAAAGTATACAAGACAGAAGACCAAGACCCCGGCAAGAGGAGCTTGCCGGGAAGGCCGTCCCAGGCTCGAGATTGCTTAACTAGCACGAGGCCCTGGCAAGAGGAGCTTGTCAGGACGAATAGAAGATTTTATCTTAGAAGACCCGGCAAGGGCTCGGGGAGCGGCAAGCTTCCGGGCCCGGCAAGATCGAGATCCCCGGCAAGGTGCTTGCCGGGGGAGGTGCGCTGTGTGCCCGCGCTCCAGCTCATCGGCCCACGCGTCGCCCTGGGGCCGCTCCAAGGACGCGTGGCGGATGGCTGTGCAGCCTGGGGGACACGGTGGCACTCCACGGCAGTGGATCCATCGCCGTGGCAGACGGAGACGCAACGGCGGGAGCTTTTGGGGTCGACGGCGACGGGCATTAAATGCCCTTGTCCCCCACTGTTAAAGTAGGTATAGACCACTGTTCTGTACTGTAGCTCCACTGTTCCCGCACTGTTACAACTACCACCTCTTTTACATTTTTACCCCTTTCTCCTACGTTGACACCTGTCGGTGACCCCTTGCACTATAAAAGGAGGCCCATGCACAACGTGGAGGGGGTTCGAAACCTAGATTACTCTCACGCACGGTGTAGCTGCTTCTTCAAGCTCCCGAGCGTTCAACTCAATACACAACCAAGCAGGAGTAGGGTTTTACGCATCCGTGCGGCCCGAACCTGGGTAAAAACTGCCCGCGCGTCTGCCTCGATCTGCTCTTCGTGCTCCCTCCGCCCTCTTACCGCACAGACAAGGGGCTCCGGTCCCATAGGTGTTCGTGGCGGACAGTTTCCCCCGACATCTTTGGCGCGCGCAGCCTCATGATGTCTGCCGGGCCGCCGTATTGCCACGCCGGCCTTTTCCGGTCTTGGAGGGGGGCGATCCGGCGACGAAGAAAGTCCGCGCCCACTTCAGCGACAGACAGCGGCGCCATCCGAAGACGAAGGATTCTGACGAGAGCGATATCCAGCTTGGAATCGTCGGAATCGAAATTACTCCAATCCCTGCCGCGCACGATGGGCGATGTGCGCGGCGCGGTGAAGTGTTGCGGCCGCTCCTCGACGACCCAGCACCACTCCGCGCGCCACTCTTCCCACTTGCCGCGGAGCTCCCCCGGCAAGTAGGCTGATTTCTTATTCAGCCTAAACACCCAAGAGATTCCTCCGGAGAGGGGGGCGTCGGCCTCTACTCTGGGGATGAAAAAGTGCCTAAAGAGAGCTACGTTGGGCTGGATTCCTACGAAGTTTTCGCACATGTGTGCGAAAACGGACATGGTGAGGATGGCGTTGGGGGTGAAGTCGAGGAGGTGGAGGCCATAAGTATTCATGATATCACAGAAAAAGTTTGAGAAGGGAGGGCACAGACCGTAGTGGAAGAAGGCTGCGAAAAAGTAATACCCGCCGGGGTAGTGGTCCTTGGCGACGGCCGGGTAGACGCGCGTGCGGGGGTGCGCTGGGGTCTCCTTGGCCCAGAACAAATAATATTTGTTCCAAAGCTCCCGCACGCCGAGCTTCGGCGCGAAGACAATGTGCTCCTTCCGGTACGCGGCGAGCTTCGCCGCCTGATCTGACTTCTCCCGCTTGGACTTCTCCGACTTCGCCTTGTCGGTCTTTGGGGCCATGGCGGACGCGGTGGAAGGAAGGGGACGAAGAGCTTGGTGGTGGCGGAGGAGTAGAGGCAAAGCGCAGAGGAATCTAAGGAAGAAGACGATGGCAATGAGTGCGCAGGGAGGGGAACCGCGCCGCTCTCTCTGCTTTTATGGGAGAGTGGGGGGCGTTTCGCCCTTCCCATTAAAGAAATCGTGGGCACGTCCCATCCCACGGCGCCGCAATCGACGCGTGCCGTTGCCGTGGGGTGCGGCGGATATGGAAGTAGATTCGGCGCGCCGCGGGCCGCGGGTGCCCGTGCACTGTTTTGGGCCTGGCCCAACAGCGCTCGGCACCGTGTGTGGCCCAGGCCCGGGGGCTCCTGTCGGTGTACTAAGGTAGGGGTACCCTAGTACCCCAACTTGTGCACGGACAGCGGCCGCTCCCCGCGGCAGGGTTCACCACGCGCTTGCCGGAGACCTTCCTGCCCCTTATCTAGCCATTCAAAAACAAAGTATACAAGACAGAAGACCAAGACCCCGGCAAGAGGAGCTTGCCGGGAAGGCCGTCCCAGGCTCGAGATTGCTTAACTAGCACGAGGCCCTGGCAAGAGGAGCTTGTCAGGACGAATAGAAGATTTTATCTTAGAAGACCCGGCGAGGGCTCGGGGAGCGGCAAGCTTCCGGGCCCGGCAAGGTCGAGATCCCCGGCAAGGTGCTTGCCGGAGGAGGTGCGCTGTGTGCCCGCGCTCCAGCTCATCGGCCCACGCGTCGCCCTGGGGCCGCTCCAGGGACGCGTGGCGGATGGCTGTGCAGCCTGGGGGACACGGTGGCACTCCACGGCAGTGGATCCATCGCCGTGGCAGACGGAGACGCAACGGCGGGAGCTTTTGGGGTCGACGGCGACGGGCATTAAATGCCCTTGTCCCCCACTGTTAAAGTAGGTATAGACCACTGTTCTGTACTGTAGCTCCACTGTTCCCGCACTGTTACAACTACCACCTCTTTTACATTTTTACCCCTTTCTCCTACGTTGACACCTGTCGGTGACCCCTTGCACTATAAAAGGAGGCCCATGCACAACGTGGAGGGGGTTCGAAACCTAGATTACTCTCACGCACGGTGTAGCTGCTTCTTCAAGCTCCCGAGCGCTCAACTCAATACACAACCAAGCAGGAGTAGGGTTTTACGCATCCGTGCGGCCCGAACCTGGGTAAAACTGCCCGCGCGTCTGCCTCGATCTGCTCTTCGTGCTCCCTCCGCCCTCGTACCGCACAGACAAGGGGCTCCGGTCCCATAGGTGTTCGTGGCGGACAGTTTCCCCCGACAGATCGCCTACTTCGTGAAGATCTACCCCGAGTAAGGCTAGCCCTCCGTGGGCGTAGGCCATGATGGAATAGACGAGGTTGCTTCTTCGTGGACCCTTCGTGGGTGGAGCCCTTCGTGGACTCGCGCAGCCGTTACCCTCCGAGGGTTGAAGTCTCCATCAACGTGGATGTACGATAGCACCACCTATCGGAACCACGGGAAAAATCATTGCGTCTCCAAATTGCGTTTGATCTTCTCCACTTCTCTTTACTACTTGTGCAATTTACTTTCCGCTGCCCATACTCTAGAATTGCATGTGTAGTGTGCTACTTGACTTATGTGTTATGCAAAATCTGCCAAAATCTGTCCTTGATAAAAGACAGAATTTTTATCTTGTCGAGTAGTCCAATCACCCCCCCTCTAGACACTCTCACCTTCTTCGATCCCTCAATTGGTATCAGAGCATCGGTCTCCATTGCTTTGGTTTACACACCATTGGAGGAAGATGGACGTGTCTACGTTTGGGAGTGTTAGCCATAGAGTGCCTGTTCTTAATGGAAGGTCCTATAACTCATGGAGGTTTGAAATGCTTAGTATCTTTAAGATGTACAATTTGTGCAAATATGTTGAGACCCCCTATGTGCCTCCTTTTGATCCCTTGCACCCTACCATGGATGAAGAGCTTGATTTGCTTCGTAACCTTAGAACTGTAAATCTTATCATTAGAGGGTTACCCGATGATTTGCTTAAGCTTGTTACAAACTTTGAGTGTGCCTATGCTATATGGAAGTTCTTGGAAGAACTTTATCCGGACTACTCTATGAGAGGTCTTGATGAAATTCTATACAAGACTATTGAATTTGATAAGATGCACCCCAATGATCCCAACTTTGATAAATGCTTCTTTGAGCTTCGTGATCTTATGAAAAAGAAGGGTGATCCCGCTCTCATCAATATTTTAATTAGAAATGCTCTTGCATTGCATTCGGAAGATTATTGTCACATTGACCAAACTAATGCAAGTACTTATCAAATTGACCTAGGTGTTGATGATGAACAATCTATGGGTCAATATGATGATGAGCATGAGCAAGATGATGATTACTCCGATTCGGACACCGAGCTAGACAATGTAATGAAGAGTCTCAATCTTATGGCAAATCTGAGAGACTACATGTCCGGCGGAAAAGAGTGGATTCTTGATAGTGGATGCACCGACCACATGACCGGAGACAAAGACATGTTTCGAGAGCTTGCAAAGAACGATGGTCCACGCAAGTATGTGACTTTTGGAGACAACTCCAAGGGTAAGGTACTTGGCCTTGGTAAGGTGGCCATATCTCATGATAGCTCTATTCAAAATGTCATGCTTGTAGAATCTCTTGGATACAATTTACTTTCCGTGTCTAGATT